>MU249641.1:2046258-2646258 GCA_018977245.1 Lethenteron camtschaticum
CGTTACTCATCGTTACCCCTCGCGTTACTTATTCCGTTACTCATCCCGTTACTCATTCCGTTACCATCGCCGTTACTTATTCCGTTACTCATCGCGTTACTCATTCCGTTACCATCGCGTTACTCATTCGTACCCTCCGTTACTTATTCCGTTACTCATCCGTTACTCATTCCGTTACTCATCCCGTTACTCATTCCGTTACCCATCGCGTTACTTATTCCGTTACTCATCCGTTACTCATTCCGTTACCCATCGCGTTACTTATTCCGTTACTCATCCCGTTACTCATTCCGTTACCCATCGCGTTACTATTTACTCTCCCGTACTCATCCGTTACCATCCCGTTACTCATTCCGTTACTCATCGCGTTACTTATTCCGTTACTCATCGCGTTACTTATTCCGTTATCATCCGTTACCATTCCGTTACCATCCTTACTTATTCCGTTACTCATCGCGTTACTTATTCGTACTCATCCGTTACTTCATTCCGTTACTCATCCGTTACTCATTCCGTTACTCATCGCGTTACTTATTCCGTTACTCATCCCGTTACTCATTCCGTTACCCATCCGTTACTTATTCGTTACTCATCGCGTTACTTATTCCGTTACTCCATACTTACGCATCGTTACTATCGTACTATCCGTTACTCATCCCGTTACTCATTCCGTTACCCATCGCGTTACTTATTCCGTTACTCATCCCGTTACTCATTCCGTTACTCATCCCGTTACTCATTCCGTTACCCATCGCGTTACTTATTCCGTTACTCATCGCGTTACTTATTCCGTTACTCATCCCGTTACTCATTCCGTTACACATCGCGTTACTTATTCCGTTACTCATCCCGTTACTTATTCCGTTACTCATCGCGTTACTTATTCCGTTACTCATCCCGTTACTTATTCCGTTACCCATCGCGTTACTTATTCCGTTACTCATCGCGTTACTTATTACGTTACCATCGCGTTACTTATTCCGTTACTCATCCCGTTACTTATTCCGTTACTCATCCCGTTACTCATTCCGTTACTCATCCCGTTACTTATTCCGTTACCCATCGCGTTACTTATTCCGTTACTCATGNGTTACCATTCCGTTACCATCGCGTTACTATTCCGTTACCATGGTTATCATTCCGTTACCCTGGTTACTATTCCGTTACCCATCGCGTTACTATTCCGTCACTCATCCCGTTACCATTCCGTTACCATCGCTACTATTCCGTTACTCATCCCGTTACCATTCCGTTACCCATCGTTACCATTCCGTTACCATCGCGTTACTATTCCGTTATCATCCCGTTACCATTCCGTTACCCATCGCGTTACTATTCCGTTACCATGGTTACTATTCCGTTACCCCCGTTACTATTCCGTTACCCCCGTTACCATTCCGTTACCCATCCGTTACTATTCCTACTCATCCCGTTATCATTCCGTTACTCATCCGTTACTTATTCCGTTACTCATCCCGTTACTCATTCCGTTACCCATCGCGTTACTATTCCGTTACTCATCGCGTTACTTATTCCGTTACTCATCCCGTTACTCATTCCGTTACCCATCGCGTTACTCATTCCGTTACACATCGCGTTACTCATTCCGTTACACATCGCGTTACTTATTCCGTTACACATCCGTTACTCATTCCGTTACTCATCGCGTTACTCATTCCGTTACACATCCGTTACTCATTCCGTTACACATCGCGTTACTTATTCCGTTACTCATCCCGTTACTCATTCCGTTACACATCGCGTTACTTATTCCGTTACTCATCCCGTTACTCATTCCGTTACACATCGCGTTACTTATTCCGTTACTCATCCCGTTACTGTTCACGTTACTTAATCCGTTACTCATCCCGTTACTGGTTACGTTACTTATTCCGTTACTCATTTCGTTACTGGTCACGTTACTTATTCCGTTAGCGTGCCGTGTCAACCCACCACGGCTTACCCCGTGTTCTTGTGCAGGGAAATTGAGTTTTCAGGTCCATACGGCGTAGAGCCGTTTCAATACGGGCAATGTTTATTCCTACGTATTTGTTTGTGTTTCTCTGCTTGTGAGAGATTCATAAGGGCACGGGGGTGACCAATAATGTCTGAATTGGTCTGCGATAAGGTAGGGGCAATGATAAGGGTTGACAGGCATGATGTTGTGGTGGTTGTAGTCGTGAGTGTAGTGGTGAGTGTACTAGTGGTGAGTGTAGTGGTGGTGGGTGTGGTGGTGGGTGTAGTGGTGGTGAGTGTACGTGGTAGTGTGTAGTGGTGGGTGTAGTGGTGGACCTTAGTGTACTAGTGTGAGTGTACTGGTGGTGGTGTACTAGTGGGTGTAGTGTGGTNGGTGTAGTGGTGGTGAGTGTACTGGTGGTGAGTGTACTAGTGGTGAGGTACGTGGTGGTGGGTGTGGTGGTGGTGTATGGTGGTAGTGTACTAGGGTGAGTGCATACTAGTGGTGGGGTAGTGGTGGTGAGTGTACTGGTGGTGAGTGTAGTGGTGGTGAGTGTAGTGGTGGTGTAGTGGTGGTGAGTGTACAAGTGGTGAGTGTAGTAGTGGTGGTGTAGTGGTGCAGTTAGTGTACTAGTGGTGAGTGTACTGGTGGTGAGTGTACTAGTGTAGAGTGTAGTGGTGGGTGTAGTGGGGTGAGTGTACNGGTGGTGAGTGTACTAGTGTGAGTGTAGTGGTGACCAGGTGACTAGTGGTTGACAGTGGTGATGTAGTGGTGAGTGTAGTGGTGAGTGTAGTGGTGGTGTAGTGGTGCTGAGTGTACTGGTGGTGAGTGTACTAGTGGTGAGTGTACTGTGGGTGTAGTGTGAGTGTACTAGTGGTGATGTAGTAGTGGTGGGGTGTAGTGGTGAGTGTACTGTGGTGAGGTAGCAGTGGTGAGTGTACTGGGGTGTAGTGGTTGTAGTGGTGAGTGTAGTGGTGAGTGTAGTAGTGGTGGTGTAGTGGTGAGTAGTGGTGAGTGTAGTGGTGAGTGTAGTGTTAGTGGTGNGGGTGTGTGGTGAGTGTACTAGTGGGTGTACTAGTGGTGGTGTAGTGGTGAGTGTACTGGTGGGGTACTAGTGGTGAGTGTACTAGTGGTGAGTGTACTGGTGGTGATTGTCTATTGTGTGTGCATCCACATATCAAGCAAGCAGCAGCATCAGCATGCAATATCAGACAGTAGCATGATAAGTAGCATCATTGACACCTATTATCAAATTAAACATAACAGCTGATGTTTAGTGATATAATTTGTGTCTATTTGCGTTTCTCGCTTGCGATGGGCTTGTAGGATGAACGTTGAGATTATATGGGAGGCGGTGACTAATACGGTCTGAATTGTCTGTAATAAGCTAGGGGCAATGATAAGGGGTTGCCAGTCTATGCGTCAATCTTGATTTCAAGCTTATCCCCAGTTTTTTTATTTTATTTATTAGTTCATTTATTTGGTGTAGCCTGTGAGCCATGGCTCTTTAATCGGGTGCAGCCGCAACAAACAAATCACGACAAGAACACATCTTAATGTGACTTCGCGCAATAGAAACATCCAGAAAAAACCATCAAAGTCTTCCAGAAAAAAGCACCGTATATCAACGCTGTGTGCAAAATCCCAGTGGGATGCAAGTCAAACAATAACAACCATAAGACAATTTATAGTAAAGTTATCCAGTCTAACGACAACAAACAAATATGGCTAAACCAAAACGTTTTCGAAATCACCAAAATAAAGCTATAATGAACAGTGATCATCGGAACTGTGATTCAAATTTAACAATAAACGATCTACATAACATGTACGACCAAACTTGAGTCACTCCATAACAGCAGAAGTATCAGTAGGAGTATCAAAACGTTTCAATGCACCTTTAAAGATGAATATTCTCCGTGAGCCAACGGCACTCACTNCCCCCCCCCAGTGCATTAACTCAACCATCACCATCTTCATCCAAGGCAAAGATCCCCCGTGTAGCCTTAGCAGACTGTTGAGGGCAAGTGCCGTTAGCGAGTAGCACCTGTGAAATCTGGCACGGCACACGAGGGGGGGTGGGTGGCCAGCACCACGCCCGGCCGCCTTTGTCTCCCCAGTGGCGATGTTTACGCTGAGTCGAGCTAGCGGGGAGGCCCAGGACCGATCTCGATTTGAAGCTTTCGTGACTGCAGGAATCCATACTTTGGTTCTTTCGGTAAAGTCACGTAGGTAGAAAAATACAATAAATCACGACGTTTCGATCGCAACAACAAGCAATTTTCATCAAGTGGGACAACCACAGAAAAAAGAAACTGCTGAAGTAGAGTAGTAGGTTTTTACCCTTTAAACTGGTACAAAACTGACACCTTTATACAAGGCATCATGTTTGCAATAACCACAACACAAGCAGTCAAAATGCAAACAAAAATAAACAACTCTGATAATGATAATGATATGCACTGTCCTTGAAGTTGATTGGTCCACACCAATTGGTCATTATCATTATCAGAGTTGTTTTTGTTTGCATTTTGACTGCTTGTGTTGTGGTTATTGCAAACATGATGCCTTGTATAAGGTGTCAGTTTTTGTACCAGTTTAAAGGGTAAAACCTACTACTATATTTTGCCACTGTAAAGGAGGTCTCATAGTGCTGAAGTAGACTCGGGATCGGCTAAGATGTTTGTCACTTGTGTTGTCCGTGAGCGGGAATTGAACTCGCATCACCGGGGTTCGTATTGCAGCGCGCAAACCACTACACTACCGCTCCCCACCATCGTCATCACCATCACCACAACCACCATCGGTCACGATCGATCCACTGTCGATGAAGGCTTCACCAAGGCCGCCGTTGTCACCGCTCACGATCCCTGAACCTTTTGATCTCCCGATTCGGCAGCTGAAACATTGGTGCGTTTTATTTCTTAATCTCCCCCGCCCCCTGCCTCTATCCACCCATCAGTTTACACGGCTGCACCACAGTTGTTGTTGATTGGCTGGTCGCGCGTGGCGGGGTAAAGTGTGGGTAACTCCCCACCTCGCTGTCTTCCAAGACCTTCTGACCGGCCAAAACTGTTTAAGATAAAACTATTTTTTTTATTTTAGCAGGTAAAGCCCACGGAGCTTTTTTAGCTCTTTTGCAAAAGCGACCTGCCACAAAGGATGGCTCAATACAGTGGCTTATTATCACGTGGAAATTGATAGCAACAGCCAAATGCTTGAAACGCGTGACGTTGATTCTAAATGTGGATAGAAAAAAACGGAGGACCCGAAGAAAATCCACGCGGCCACTGGGGGAGAGAGACGCACGCAAACTCCAAATTTACAGCAGCAGGCATCGTCAGGATCGGGATCGAACCCACGACCTCCTGCATACCAGGCGAGAGATGTAACATCTCCTAGCCACCGCAGCGCCCCTAAAACACGCTCCGAGTCGAGCGGAGGGCCCTACCGGCAGGAGTGACATTGCAGCGCTGTACCTCTACCCCTGTGTGCGTCCTTCCACGTGCCAGCCTTTGCATCCATCTTCCTAGGTGTCACAAGCTGCTGCGGCCCCTCCTCCTTTAGTAACGCCGCTAACACGGAGAGGAACACTCCTCTTGGGAGCTGTCGTCATCACGCCGCCATCCTTGCCGGAGCTCATGAGCCAAACTACCATTGGCTCCGCTGCGGAGTTTTAAAGGCATCAAGGGGTTAGGGCAAATTGTCGAGAATGGGCGACAATTCCTCTAACTCAGGGGTGGGGAGCGTCCAGCCCGCGGGCCGTACGAGGCCCGCAAAATCATTTGGTGTGGCCTGCCAAGGCAACCGCAGGCGTGACTCGAAATTCAATAAATCTAGGAGCAAACCTGGAAGCAGTTGCGAGTAGCAGCAACATCATCAATACCAGTTAACATCACACGCCTCGCCAAAGAGAAGCAGTTCCAGCCATCGCATTAGGGCGAGTTAATAAATGTTTGACCAAATATAACGGGCTAATTTTTAAGTTGATAATTTTGCATGACCCCGAATGATGTTATACATTTCCAACGGCCCTTGGCAGAAAAAAGGTTCCCCACCCCTGAATTAACTCATTTAGAACACGCGTTTAGATTATTTGGCTGCTATACATGTCCAATAAGCACGGTTGGCTACATACATTCAGCTTACACACATGCGTACACTTTGTTGAGTTATCATTTATGGCGATGTCGCTTCTGGAAAATACTATGAGGTCAGTGGCTTTATCTGGTAAAATCGAAAATTGTTTATTTTTTTTATCGATTTGTTTACCTTACATACTTTGCACTCGAATCGTTTTTGTATTGTTTGTTATTGTAACCTTACCCGCCCCGACTAGACACCCGTGAAAATGATCAGCATATTTCTCCAGGATAAATAAAGATTCTGATTCTGAATAGGCACGGCGTCTCCTGATGAGACACGGGCAACACAGGTGGAATAAAATGATCGTTAAATACTACCTACTAATAATGAATAATGTCAACTTGTAACGCACGGCGTTGGCTCATCGCTCTCGAAGAGAGGAGAGAGAGAAACATCCTGGATAAAACAGCAAATCTTCCAAAAAACACAAAAAAACGTATTACAACGCTGTGTGCAAAACTCCAGCGTGATGCAAGTCAAACAATAACAACCATGAGACAATTTAGATGAAAGTTATCAGGCCAACTCCGCACTTCCGCAAGAAACATGGCTTAACCATATGTTTTCGAAATCGCCAAAATAAAGCTATAAAAACAATGCAACAACAGTAATCATAGGAATGTGATAGCTGCTCTCTCGTTATGTTCAGCAGTTCCACGCTGGATGATTTTTTTCTGCCTGAGGACGACCGCTTGCTTGTGTTGCGATCGAAACGTCGTGATTGATTTTATTTTACACCCACGTGACTTTACCGAAAGAACCAAAGACCATAGAGAGAGGGGACGACGACTCGGTGACGCTAGGCGGAGGACTCGCAGACGTACGCATGCACGGTACGTATTCCGACTTCTTTTGCACCGCCGTACGTAGCCAACCGTCCTGATGGCGGTGCGGGGCAACCAGAGACGAGCGCGGGAAGGCGGCAGCAGCAGCAGCAGCGGTGAGGAGCCGGCGCCACCAGCAATTGCCCCGGCACCAAATCGCATCGAGGTGAGCTGGTAGCACCTGAGGAGCTGAGTACGAATCCATGCAGCGGCCGCCCATGATTGAATTGTCACTCTCGTGCCGGTTAATCTGCCGTCCGTCGCCAGCGGTGGGAGGCGAGGCGCCTGGTCTGTGGAGGACGCGCCGAGTATGGGTGGGTAGGTGAGTGGATGAGTTGGTGAGTGTGTGTGTGGGTGGGTGAGTGAGTGAGTGTGTGGGTGTGGGTAGCGTAGTGTAGCGGTCAGCGCGCTGCGCTATGAACTGGCGACCCGGGTTCGATTCCCGCTCACGGCCAACACCGGTGACGATGATCTGAACCGGTCTCGGCCTCCCCTAGGTTGACTCAGCCTGAAATGAGTACCTGGTGCGGTGTGTAAACATTGCCACTAGGGAGACAAAGGCGGTCGGGCGTGGTGCTGGTCACCCACCCCTCGTGTACCTTCTGGCCTTAGGTGCTCGCTAACAGCACTTGCCCCAACAGTCTGTTAAGTCTATATGGGGATCTTTGTGTGGGTGGGTAAGTGAGTTAGAAAGTGTGTGGTGGGTGGGTGAGTGGGTGGGTGAGTGGGTGAGTCAGTGGGTGAGTCAGTGGGTGAGTCAGTGGGTGAGTCAGTGGGTGAGTGGGTGGTTGGGTGAGTGGGTGGGTGAGGTATAACTTGCAATGTGCTGGTGGTTAACACAGTGTCGTGGCGGCGGTGGTGGATGAGAAGAAACAGTCAGTGTCTGGTAGACACTGCATCCCCAACATGGGTGGGGAGAGAGACAAGGGGGTGACTGACCACCGTTGAGTGTGTAACTGGAGTGAATCGATCAGTGGCATATTAACCACGGTCGTAGTAGCGGCAGCAGAGAGACAAGGAGGGACCTGGAGTGAGACAGTGAGTGCCGGACCATCGCCGTGCCCGGCGACTTCACGGCGAGAAGCGCGATGCGGACGAGCCGCCCTCTAACGCGCCGTGCGCTCTCCCCGCCAGCGCCGCGTTCCATCCCCCGCGGCCTCCATCCCTTTCCCATCGGCGGTGCCGCCGCCATGAGGATGGAGGAGGCTCTGAACGTGAAGGAGGCGGAGGTGATCAAGCTCGTCCTGGACTTCCTGCACTCGCGCAAGCTGCACGTGAGCACGCTGGCTCTGGAGCGCGAGAGCGGCGTCATCAACGGCCTCTACTCGGACGACATGCTCTTCCTGAGGTGCGCCAGCCCCTCCGGGCTCCACCCTCCACTCGCGCTCATCGCCACCCAACCACCCAGCCACCCACCCACCCAGAGACACCTACCCAGGCACACCCCGCGCACCCAGCCACCCACCCAGCCAGGCACCCACCCACCCAGAGACACCCCGCCACCCACCCACCCACCCAGAGACACCCACCACCAGAGACACCCCACCCAGCCAGGCACCCAGAGACACCCAGCCACCCATCCAGCCACCCACCCACTCACCCATAACCCAGCCAGCCAGCCACCAACCCGCCAGCCACTCACCCAGCCACCCAAACCCACCCACCCACCTACCCAAACCATCCACCCAAACCTACCCCACCCACCCAACCATCCATCCACCCTACCATCAACCCAGCCACCCACCATCCCACCCACCTGCACAGTAAAAACAACAGGCAGTTTCTTAAACCCCCCCGCCTCGCTGGGAGATTGAACCGGTGACCTCTGGCCATTGCAAGGTGGCAGCCTGCCCTGGGTCACTGCTGTAGAAATGCGAGTGACTGTTGCGTGAGTGAGTAATTGTTGCGTGAGTGAGTGAGTGAGCGAGTGAGTGCGTGAGTGAGTGAATGCGTGAGTGAGCGAGCGAGTGAGTGCGTGAGTGAGTGCGTGCATACGTGTCGGCGAGCAGAGCGCCGGGCAGCTCAAGTACAGCAAGTTGGCACAGTAGGGGCACAGTTGTGAAAACAAACTATTCTTTATTTTCCAGGTAAGGCCCACTCAGCCACATTGCTCTATTTCAGAAGCATCCTGGCCACAAATAATAGCTCGGTTAAGTGGCTTATCGTGTGGAAATGTATTGCAGCCAAATACTCATACCCACGACCTCCTGTATACCAGGCGAGGTAGTTAACATCTTTCCACCGTGGCACCAGAAACATCTCTGCCGGTCATCTCAGTCACTCGACTGTGGCAGCCTGGGCCTGTCCCGTGACCTCCTGCCAGTGTGCCTTCGACACTTCACGTGATAGCCTCAAAGTGCACCTTGCCTGGCACAGGCACCGTGGTGACATCACCAATGCTTAGTGGCAAATGGCAGCTGTTGTGGTGTGCGTGCGTGCGTGTGCAGGCAGCTCATCTTAGATGGGCAGTGGGACGACGTTCTGGAATTCATCCAGCCACTGGAGGCCATGGAGAAGTTCCAGTCGAAGAGGTGACTCTCTCGCATTCGCAAAGATAAAGACGCCCCCCGAGTATATCCCTGACAGGACTGTTGTGCAAGTGCTGTTAGCGAACGGCACCTGCGGAGGCTGTCATGGCCCACAAGGGGGCTGATGTTGACACACCACACCAGGTACTCGGTTGAGGCTGAGTCGACCTAGGGGAAGCCCAGGACCGGTTCAGGGGGGGGGGGGGTCCAATGTTTAATCTATGGGTAATGTTGAGTCTCTAGTGCAGTGTTGAGTCTATGATGCAGTGTTGAGGGTATGGTGCAGTGTTGAGTCTATGGGCGGTGTTGAGTCTATGGGCGGTGTGGAATCCCTGGTGCAGTGTTGAGTCTATGGTGCAGTGTTGAGTCTCTGGTGCAGTGTTGAGTCTATGGTGCAGTGTTGAGTCTATGGGCGGTGTTGAGTCTATGGGCGGTGTGGAATCCCTGGTGTAGTGTTGAGTCTATGGTTCAGTGTTGAGTCTCTGGTGCAGTGTTGAGTCTATGGTGCAGTGTTGAGTCTATGGTAGTGTTGAGTCTATGGTGCAGTGCTAAGTCTATTGTGCAGTGTTGAGTCTATCGGCACTGTTGAGTCTATGGGCAGTGTTGAGTCTATCGGCACTGTTGAGTCTATGGGCAGTGTTGAATCTATGGGTAGTGTTGAGTCTCTGGTGCAGTGTTGAGTCTCTGGTGCAGTGTTGAGTCCATGGGCAGTGTTGAGTCTATGGTGCAGTGTTGAGTCTATGGTACAGTGTTGAGTCTATGGGTAGTGTTGCTGCTGCTGTCAGCAGGGTTCCGAGCGTCGCTTTTGTCCGTCCGTAGGTTCCGCTACCTGGTGCTCAAGCAGAAGTTCCTGGAGGCGCTGTGCATCAACAAGGCGGTGCCAATGGATGAGGAGCCACGCCAGGTGAGCCAGCAGTGGCCCTGTGTGGGGCTCCAACCCCCCCTCTCTCTCTCCTTCCCTCCTCCTTCCTCCTCCCCCTCCCCCCCCCCCCTCCCACCTCCCACCCTCTATCTTGATATTTCACGCAACCTCTGGACATCTCGCAGCAGCGGCTTCGAACAGAGACGGTCACCGCATCGCGCGGCGCTTTCGGATGCGCTTCTGCGGCCGTCTGGAACGTTCTGCCTTCCGATATATGGAAACCACTTGGGAGCGCCGCACTTTTAAATCGTCATCTATATTGACAACCTCATTTTTTTAAAGTGCTATTTGTGTTCAGTTTTTTTCTTGTCCTTCCCCTGCACCTCCGGTTAGCACGGGTGGCTACGTACGGTGCGAAAGAAGTTCAACATACATGCATATGTAATGTAGCACTGGAGACGCTGTTTGCTTAAGTTACATATATTTATTATATTATACAGGTAGTCTCTACTTACGATGGAGATGTTACGATGACCCCATCGTAGTCGAAAATATCGTAAGTCGAAGATGGCCTGCCTACCCAGGAGCTTAAAGAATGGGATAATTTGCAAAAAGAGCAATTTACAGTAGCATCTGTATAACTATATAATGTAGTATATTAATTACAAATGTATTGCTGTAAAATGTAAAGTAAAAAAACAAGGTAAATTCTTAGCCTACCTATATGAACTGCAATTTAATAGAAAGTTTTTTCAGGAAACTATCCTATCTGCTATAAAAAAAAACTTTTAACATACTTTGAACGTATCGTATCGTGGTAACCTTAAAATGATATCGCTAAAGCTACGTATCATACATGCATTGAACGTATCGTAACGTATCATATTGTACTGTACTCACCAAGATTTTGTCCGTCGTCTGCACACTTGAACGATGTTAGGGTTGTTGATGGCAATTTTGTCGTATCGCTATCGCCATCGTAAGATCGAAATATCGTAAGTCGGACCATCGTAACTCGGGGACTACCTGTATATCACAGTCCACCCGACTCGATCACATGTTACCAGGTGGATGCAGGTTGACTCTATACAACTGGGTGACTCTATGGAGCTGCTACACGACGTTCGCTTTATAGCCGACTGACTACTATATAGGAGCCGTCGATGTAGTCGCCACGGCGAAGATTTATAACTCCCTTCCAAGACGAGGAGGGCGATCGCCAGCGACGACGGCGACGACGGCCTGGACCCCGAATCCCCACGGCAGCCCCGAGCCCCGCTCCACGCTGCCTTTTATTTCCCCTCGGCTCTGGCCACGCCCTTTTCCCCGAACTCTCTCCCCTCACCTCACGAGAACACCCCGGGGGTTCTGTCTCTACCCCCCGCGTTGACTCCCTCACCCAGTTAACCTCACCTGACCCTGCCTGTCCTCATCGCTGCAATCATCATTTACGGCAAATAGGCCCCGTGCTGTCCTTACACATACATCATACATCTCTCTGTCCGTTCCTTCTCCCTCCCACCTCCCACCCTCCATCTCTCCGTCCGTCCCCGCCCGCCCGCCCACTCGCCCCGCACCCGCCCGCCGCAGCTGGAGTTCACGGTGGAGGCGGTGGTGCAGTGCCTGCAGTCGCTGGAGCCGTTCTGCCCCAGCCGCGAGGACTACAGCGGCCTGTGCCTGCTGCTCACGCTGCCCCAGCTCACGGAGCACGCCGAGTTCCGCGAGTGGAGCCCCAGCGCGGCGCGCGTGCGCTGCTTCGAGGAGGCTTGCGCTCTCGTCTCCGACTTCATCCCGGCCGACCGCAAGCTGAGCGAGGCCGGCTTCCGCGCCAGCCCCGACCGCCTGCTGCAGCTGCTCGTCAAGGGGCTGCTGTACGAGGCCGCCCTGGAGCTGTGCCAGGCGCAGGCCACGGGCGAGCCGCTGCTGGGCGACGCCGACGTGTTGCAAGGTGGCGCCCCCTACCCCCTACCGCTCCTCTCCCAACACCGGTCTGCCGGCTGGGTCACCTGCTGAGTCACCCGCTGGGTCACCCGCTGGGCCACCCGCTAGGTCACCCGCTGGGTCACCCGCTGGGTCACCCGCTGGGCCACCCGCTAGTCACCCGCTAAGTCACTAAGTCACCCGCTGGGTCACCCGCTAAGTCACCCGCTAAGTCACCCGCTGGGTCACCCGCTAAGTCTCCCGCTGGGCCACCCGCTAAGTCACCCGCTGGGTCACCCACTGGGTCACCCGCTAAGTCACCCGCTGGGCCACCCGCTAAGTCACCCGCTGGGCCACCGCTAAGTCACCTGCTAAGTCACCCGCTGGGTCACCCGCTAAGTCACCCGCTGGGTCACCCGCTGCTGCTTGCCTCGTTTGCTTCTCGTTCCCTATCTCGCCCCCTCGCTTGTTCCCTCGCTCGGCTGTGTTTGTGTGTACTGCTGTGCGCATCACAGTGTGCTGCCGTGTATCTTGCTGTGTGTGTGTGATGCCGTGTGCAGGCGTGGACCTGCTGAGTGGGAACAGCTGTGTGTGTGTGCTGCTGTGTGTGTGGCTGGTTGTGTGCTTGCGCGGCCTTGTGCAGGCGTGGACCTGCTGAGTGGAACGGCTGCGACGAGATGGACCCGAGCCTGCTGTCGTGGCTGCGCTGCATCCCGGCGGAGACGTTCTCCTGCGCCTTCGAGCAGAAGACGCTCGCCGTGCAGCTCGACCGCCTCGTGCGTCCCGTCAAGGCCACGCTGTCCGACCTGCTTACCCCACTCATGCAGGTGTGTGTGTGTGTGTGTGTGATACAGGTGTGTGTGAGATACAGGGTGTGTGTGTGTGATACAGGGTGTGTGTGTGATACAGGTGTGTGTGTGTGATACAGGGTGTGTGTGTGTGTGATACAGGTGCCGGACGGGCAACACTGTCGTGGGCAGTGCTGTGGGGGGAGGGCCAATGCCCATTGGCCTCTCCCCTCATGGCGTCTGTGACCACCACAGTGGCTAAACGGGGGCTCTGGACGGGTGTGAGGGGCTGGTAACCCCTCCACCTTCAATTAACCACCACTAAACCACGAATTAAACATAAACCTGTAACAAATAAGCTTGTGCCGGAGGCCCCGGGGGTCAGGCTTTTATGACGTCTCCTGGCCAAACCCCATTTGGCGGAGCCAGGAGATTGAATTTTCACCCTCGGGCTCCTCCAGAAACAACAAAAAACCATTGCGGATGGCCACGTGGAATGTTCGAACGCTCACTGCGGAGGAGAGGCTGCCACTCCTCTGTCGGGAGCTGGACCGGTACCGCCTGGATCTCTGTGGCATTCAGGAGGTCCGGTGGACCGGTTCTGGCTCCTGCCACCATGAGGGGTGGACAGTCCTCTACTCGGGGCAGGAGACTGCCAAACAACAGGGTGTGGCTCTTCTTCTGAACAAAGAATGAAGGGGGCGTGGGAGCGTGGCGGTGAGGTGTGGAAGCTGTAAGCCCCAGGATACTTTGGGCTCGCCTTCCCATCAACCAGAGGCGAGGAGTGGTGGTCGTGGTTACTTATGCCCCACCGAAGACGAACATCCGTGGAGGGATGCAGGCAAAGCCGATGAGTCAGACTCTTTCTATGACCTCCTGTCACAGGTGCTGGCTAAAGTGGCCACTCGGGACAGAGTCATCTTGTTGGGTGACTTCAATGCCCGAGTTGGTCATGATGCTGGTACCTGGTCTGGAGTGATTGGAAGGCATGGGCCAGATCAGCTCAATAATAACGGTAGGAGGCTGCTAGATTTTTGTGCAGCCCATGGGCTTGTAATTACCAACACGCTCTTCCGGCATCGGCGCATCCACACAACATCATGGATACATGCCGGGTCCAAGCAAGAACATCTGCTGGACTACATAGTGACGGACCAGCGGATGCGAACCCATGTCCTTGACACCAGGACCTACCGTGGAGCTGATCTGTCCTCTGACCATCGACTAGTCATCTGTAAGATGCGCCTGCCTTTCTTCCACTCCGGTGGTGGGTGTACACCCAGGATCCCATTCCAACCAAAAGTGGCCTGGTCTCAGTTAGCTGATGAAAGTTGCAAGCGAGAATTTCATCATCGCTTGCAGCTGGGGTTGGCATCGTCCCCCACTCCACCTGATGTCGAGGGGAAATGGGCGAGGTTTAAGACTGTGACTCATGCAGCTGCAATGGCTGCTTTGGGTACGCGGTCCAGACCTCCCAGAAACCCTGGCTGACAGAGGAGGTGTTCAGGTTAATTGAGAAAAAGCGTCAGGCCCACTCTCATCGCCTACAGCATCCCACGTCAGAGAATGAGGAGGTTTACCGCAGCCTTCGCTCAGAAGTTCGGAGAGCCGTAAGGCGCTGTAAGGATGGGTGGTGGTCGCGGGTTGCTGAGGAGATGGAGTCTGCCTCAGTGGCCCGTGATCACAAATCACTATTTAACTCCATCAAAAAAGTAACCTGCAGCGCCACACCTATTACCATCATTAGAGGAAAAAACGGTGATCCAATCTCCGACCCCAAGAACAGGTTTGCAGATTTGCTGAGCATTTCTGTGAGGTCCTGGGGAGGGAAATTCTCTCAGCCAGGAAAACATCATGGCACAAAGTGGTGATAACCCTGCTGAGGCTGCGTGCCTCAAATATTGGAAGAGGTCACCCCCTGTGAGTGGCTGGCTGAGGTGCCAGCTGTTGAGGAAGTACTGAGGGCGATCCGGAGTCTGAGACCAGGGAAGGCATCGGGCAGAGATGATCTCCCAAGCGAAATGCTGAGGGAGGGTGGCATTTGTGCACAGACTGCCCTATATGACATCATAACAACAGTCTGGACCACTGGACGGGTTCCGCAGGACTGGAAGGATGCCCTGGTGGTTCCCTCTTTAAGAAGGGGACCGTACCGACTGTAACAACTACAGGGGCATCTCACTCCTCAGTGTGCCGGGTAAGGTCCTGGCAAGGATTATTCAACATCGCCTTGCTAGGCACGCTGAGGAGAGGCTTGCGGAGCCCCAATGCGGTTTCAGGAAAGGGCGGTCCTGCACAGATGCCATATTTTCTGTCCGTCTGCTACAGCAGAGGTGTAGGGAATTCCAAAAAGACCTACATCTCTGCTTTATTGACCTGGTCAAGGCCTATGATACCATCAGTAGGACTGGGCTCTGGGTTGTTCTTCGTGCTTTCGGAGTCCCTGACCCTCTGCTCACGATCATTAAGGACCTTCATGATGGTGAGCGGGCCCGGGTAAAACTACGTGGCCGGGAGTCGGAGCCTTTCCCTGTACACCTTGGGTGCGACAGGGATGTCCTCTGGCTCCCACATTATTTAACATCTATTTTGACCGCGTAGTTCGTGAAGCCTTCAATAGCTGTACCGGGGAATTTCGATTTGGTACAGATATAATGGGAGGCTGATCGACGCCGGGTGCGATCAAGGATGGCTCCTATTGGTCAACCACGTTATGTATGCCGATGATTTGGTAATTGCTGCTCACTCAGAAGAGGAGTTGGAGACGCTGCTGCTGAGACTGGAGCGTGCCACTAAGAGGTGGGCCTTACCATCAGCCCCACCAAAACTAAGCACCTGCCTGGGTATTTTGTACCATCGGACACTCCACCCCACAACTCCCAATTGGTGATGGGGCAGTTGTGGAGAGAGTGGAGAGTTTCCCATACCTGGGCAGTGTGCTTATGACCGGCTCCAGTCTATCAGCAGAGGTCTCACTCCGAATCAGTCGAGCGGCAATATGTTTTCATCGGTTACGTAACGCTGTGTGGAAGCTACCTGGTCTGTCGCTCCGCACGAAGCTTCAGGTCTTCTCGGCCACGGTCATTCCCTCCCTTCTCTACGCTTGCGAGACGTGGACCCCCTGGTGGAGCATCTTCGCCGGTTGGAAACATTTAGGCTGGCCTGCCTACGATCCATCCTGGGTTTAACCAGGCTGGATTGTGTGAGGAGCTCACAAATCCTTGAAAGATCTGGGCAAAGTCCCATCAGTGAGCTCCTCCGGCAGGCAAGGCTGCGTTGGCTGGGTCATGTAGCCCGCATGCCCAGCCACCGCATGCCTAAACAGCTTTTGTTCGGCCGGATCGAGGGGCTAGACGGGCGCGGCACGGGCTGGAGAAGAGATGGAGTGATGTGGTACAGGAGGACGTGGAGCTGAGTGGACTTGCCGATGACTGGTACCAGCGGTGTCAAGATCGGCCTCAGTGGAGGAGGCTCGTGAAGGACGCTACTGGGCAGTTGGAGGCAGTCGCCCTCCAACAACAACGGAGGCGGAGGAGCGACGCTCACAACAACGAGCGGAGCGCCGGGTGGCTAAAGCGCAGCAAGTTGGCACAGTAGGGGGCACAGGTGGTGCATCAGCCAGTCATCTCGGTCATCTCGGTCAGTCGACCCGTGGAACCTGGGTCTGCCCCGTGACCTCCTGCCAGCGGGTTTCGACACTTCACGTGGCCTCAAGGTGCACTTGGCCTGGCACAAGCATCGTGGTGACGTCACCGCCACTTAGTGGCGAATGGCGGTTGTTGTTGTTGTGTGTGTGTGTGCTGTGTATACAGGTGTGTGTGTGTGATACAGGGTGTGTGTGTGTGTGATACAGGGTGTGTGTGTGTGTGAACAGCAGTGTGTGTGTGTGTTGAGATGCAGGTTGTGTGTGTGTGTGATACAGGTTGTGTATGTGTGTGAGTGGAGCGGTATTGTAGCGGTTAGCGCACTACGCTACTAACCCAGCGAACCGAATTCGATTCCCGCTCAGACCAACACCGGTGACGATNGAATGAACCGGTCTGGGCCTCCCCTAGGTCGACTCAGCGTCAAATGAGCACCTGGTGCGGTGTGCAAACATCCCACTGGGGAGACAAAGACGGCCGGGCGTGGTGCTCGCCACCCACCCCTCGTGTGCCATGCCAGCCTTCATAGGTGCTCGCTAACGGCACTCGCCCCGACAGTCTGCTGAGGCTAACAGGGGACCTTTACCTTTGTACAGTGTACCTCGGTACAGTCGTTAATCGTAGAGGGGTAGGACTTGTACGAAAATGACGTGTACAACGAATTTTTCCATGAGAAATAAAGAATAGGAAATAATCCGTTCCAGAGTATAAGAAATTATATTTTATATGGCATATTAATTATACATTAATGGGGTTTATAAAATAATAAAATAAATCTAGACACTACTTATTACTAAAATGCATACGTAAATTTAAATAAATGCATATAATAAATAAATTAAATAAAAATAAATTTTTACGTCACTTTACCTTGCTGAGAGGAGTTGATAGCCTACGAGGATGGTGGTGAGGAACGGTAGGAGTCGTGAACGGGGTCTACGTGGGCACGCGGTGACTCACCCCGACCCATACAAGTTCTAGCAAGCGCCTCGTATCCCAAGCAAGACGTCGTATCCCAAGACATTTTTTCTTGTCAAAACACGACGTGTACCAAATTCGACGTATTCCACAGCCGAGGTATGACTGTATTTACATTACCCCCCCCCCCCACGCAGAAGCTGTCCCCGTTCCCCGCGTCCCGCTGCGCCGGCGCCCGCAGTCGGCCGACACCTTCGCGATGTCGCGCTCGCTCACCCGGCGCTCGACGGCCTCGCGTGCGGCCTCGCCAGCCACCAGCAGCAGCTGCTGCTGGTGGCCGGACAGCGGCACGCCGGCGCCGCCGCCGGGTCCGCGGGGGCCCGCGGAGGGTCCGGCGGAGGCCCTCCCGGCAGGGGCTCGGGTCCCGGGGACGACCGCGGCGGCTACGCGGAGGCCGGTCGCTGCCGCCGATGACGCCGCCGGCGCCGCCTGCCGCGCTGTCGCTCCTTCGCCAGCTTCCACTACCCCGGCGCCCTCGGCCGCAGCCTCATCCCCGAGAGCCCCGAGGGGCCCGGCGCCGGCGAGGAGGAGACGGCCCCGGCGGGCACGACAGGTGTGCGAGGGGGGGGGGGTCACGCGGGGGGGGGGGGTCACGCGGGGGGGGGCCGCGCGGGGGGGGGCGCGGGGGCGGGGCCGCGCGGACCTGCGCAGCGTGGCCGCCGAGGAAGCGACCGCCTCCCGTTACGAGGAGGAGGGGGTGCAGGAGGGGAGGGAGGGGAGAAGGAGGGGAGGAGGGGGAGAGGGAGGGAGAGAGCGAGGAAGAGGAGGGGGGGAGGAGGGGGGAAGGAGGAGGGAGGGGAGAAGGAGGGGGAGGGAGGGGGATAAGGTGAGGGAGGGAGGGGAGAGGGAGGAGAAGGAGGGGAGGGAGGGAGGGAGGAGGTGGGAGGGAGGGAAGGAGGGGAGGAGGTTATTTGCTGTGTGTCTCTGTCTCCCCCGCAGGGCTCCGGAAGCCAGCAGCTCAGGACCAGCCGCGGCCGCCCAGCCAGCAGAGTCCCCCGTCAAGGCGGCAGAGGTCGGTACACGGCACGCAGAGCGTCACGCTGTGCACGGCACGGTACACGGCACGGTACACGACACGGTACATGGCACGGTACACGGCACGGTACACGACACGGTACACGGTACACGACACGGTACACGACACGGTACACGACATGGTACACGGTACACGACACGGTACATGGCACGGTACACGGCACGGTACACGGCACGGTACACGGTACACGACATGGTACATGGCACGGTACACGGCACGGTACACGGCACGGTACACGACACGGTACACGACACGCAGAGCGTCACGCCGCGCACGGGCACACGGCGCGCAGTTGAGAGTGGATGATGGGGCATGGTTGGTCGTGGGGTGGGGCACGGTCGGTCATGGGGGGTGGTGGGGTGGGGCATGGTAGGTCATGGGGGGGTGGTGGGGTGGGCATGGTAGGTCATGGGGGGTGGTGGGGTGGGGCATGGTAGGTCATGGGGGGGTGGTGGGGTGGGGGACGGTCGGTCATGGGGGGTGGTGGGGTGGGGCATGGTTGGGCATGGGTCAGGGTGGTGGGGGTGGGGCACGGTCGGTCATGGGGGGGTGGTGGGGTGGGGCATGGTAGGTCATGGGGGGTGGTGGGGGTGGGGCATGGTAGGTCATNGGGGGTGGTGGGGTGGGCATGGTAGGTCATGGGGGGTGGTNGGGGTGGGGCACGGTTGGTCACGGGGGGGGGGGTCCAGGGTGGTGCATCGGCGATCGTGGGAGACTCTGCGCCTGACGCCGTCCGCTTCCCGCAGCCGCGCGACTCGACGGAGCAGCAGTTTGCCGAGTACTGCGCCAGCGCCTGCGCTACCAGCAGCACCTGGAGGCGCAGGAGTCCCAGCGCCAGCTCTACCAGGCCATGCTGCTGGAGGGGCGTGGCCGCCACTGACGCCGCCCCGCCCACCCCAGCGCGCGCCAGCAGCGGCTCACCGATCAGTTCCTCAGCCGGTGAGTGGGGCGGTGGGACGGGGGGGGGGGGGCGTGGGGGGCCGGCGAGCGCNCATCGTGTTGCCATCGGGGTGGCGGCGGCGGCGGTGGTGGCTGCCTGTGATCCAGCAGCGTTATGTTGAACTTGTTTAGCACAATACGTTGCTAACCGTGCTAATAAATGCGTCTCTATGTGTCTCCTATGGGTTTGTATTTATGTACGTATGTGTATGTATGTTGAACTTCTCTCGAACGGTACGTAGCCAACCGTGATAATCTGTGGGTCTCTCTATGGGTCTCTGAAGGTCTCTGTGTCTCTGGTGTTTCTGTGGATTTCTATTGATCTGGGTGTCTGTGGTTTCTGTATATTTATGTTGAACTTCTTTCACACCGTACATAACCAACCATGCTAATCAGAGGTGTGCGGGAGGGAAGGATAACAAACTAAACGCAACAAGTTTGTTGTGTGGAGGCAGCAGCAGCCAGGGTTGGTGGATCACCGCACAGATGGGGCAATGAAACTCCCTTCTACCGTGGGTGGGTGTCGAGAAGGAGCCATACCCGTGGCTCGCCATGAGAAGGCAGTACAGCAAGCAGACTAAATCACCGTCTGTGTATTCCCTCTGTACGGGGATAGAGCGTTGCCTCCCCGCGCAGGGCTTGGGATTTCTCCGGGCGCTCCGGTTTCGTTCCACACGTGTGTAAATCAACACAACTCATCATGGATTTGGCTAAAATGTCTTGCAAATACGAAGCCAATGCAGTGGCAGGACCCTCCTGGCTAGGCCCCGTTGGCTACGTACGGTGCGAAAGAAGCACAACATACTTACATACCTACATAAACTAAACTTTAAAATGTAAACTATATTTATTTTACCAGGTAAGGCCCACTGAGCTATGTAGCTCTTTTTCAGAAGATGTAAAAATGGGGGGGAAACGCGAGAGCTCGGGACGCTGGGAGTGCAGGGAATCCTTGAAGAGAGAGAGAGTGTCTCGTGCCTAAGGAAATAAAGCCTCGTATTTGTCACTGCTACACGAACTCTATTTCCGCTCACAGTTTTAGTAACCGGTGTGTGCCCTGTGGTTTGTCGCCTGCCTCGCACCCGATGCACACACAGGTCAATGCAGAAGCTGGAGGAGATGACCGTGAGCATGGAAGGTCTGAGCCCCGACCTGCAGCAGTCCTGGGCCTGGGTGAGTGAGGCTCGTGCCGGTCACATTTTGAACCCCGACGCCCCCCTCCCGTTTGTGCCCTCGGTGGCGGAGCCGCCGAGTCCTCGGCCCAACCCCGGCCCAAGCCCGTCTCTCGCACTCGACGCACAAACACATTCGCCGGAACCCGACGCCCTGACGCCGCCGATGCCGCCGCAGATCCGGTGACCGCCGAGGCGTTTGCGTCGGCGAGGCCTTCCCACGAGGGCAGCGCCCTTCAGCGCGGCGGCGCTAACGGTACGCGGCCGGGCGCCGACGACGGCGCGGCGGCGCCGGTGGCGCGCGGCGATCGGCCGGACGTGGAGGCCGGCGGAGCCCAGAGCAGCACGCCGCGGAAAGGCTCAACGCCGACAAGGGTGCCCCGTCCACAGGAGTCGCCCGTGCGCTTCGCTGACAAGTGAGTGTGAGCGTGGGGGGACGGTGGGGGGTCAGGGGAGGGCGGGCGGGGGGGGGGTGAGCGGTCAGAGGGGGGGCGTCGGGGTTGTATGGGGGTCAGGGAGGGGGTCAGGGGGGTCTCCCCAGCCCCCCAGGAGGTTTGTGGGTGCCCGGTGCCCAAGGCTTCTCAGTTCTCAGTGCCCTCACCCCCAGTGCGCTTTACTCTCTCAGGGTTCGGGGGCAGCGGATCCCAACCGCTGTGAGCGTGCGGACGCCTCTAAAACGTCCAAACATTCCCACCACCACCACGCTATACTAGTTAGGGGCTATACATTGAGTACATACGCATGGAGGGGAGTGAGGGGGGTTAACCCAAATGCGTATGGGGGGGTTTCTGACAATGTCCGTACGCATAGGAAACGGGATGGGTGGGGGGTGGGTGAAGCCTCGATAATAATTTGTCAACATCGGCCTTCAATGAGTTCGATAGTCCGGCAGTGGACTATCTGTTTGCTTAAACACGTTAATATTATTAGTCATTGATCGTTTCTGCGTGGATTAAATATGGCCGTTCTATAGGATTCGGGGGGGGGGGGTAAAAAGTCTGCGTGCGTACAGGGAGGGGCGAGGGTCAAGTTTTGACAGATTTTTGCGTGCATACTAAATGGATGGCCCCTAAACGGCGTTCCCTCCTTCGTCACGAACTCGCTCTCCGCGATTCTGGATGTCCGCGAATTGCGTCCGGGACGTCCGCACGACTGCCGCATCAAGAGAAAATAATGCGATGAGATGTACAGTGATGAGAGAGAAATTGGTGTGGTAAAGTGATGATGATGATGCTACTCTGCAGCATCATCACCATTTAAGGTGAGGTAAAGATTTATTTAACTTCATGTTCATCATAACCAATTTTTATTTTTTGTTTTACAATAATTTTCATTTATTTAATAGCAAATTTTCGTATGTTTTAAGGTACATCGTTATAAAATGATGGATTTCCCGAGGCCAACATCATTTTCCGCGAAAATCTGCTATTCAACAGCATCTTGTACATTTCCGTGGCGAGGCTGTTGTAGTAGTAGTAGCCTCGCGGGCCACAGGTTTGGGAATCGCTGGGTCAGGGGTTAGGGCTTTGTTAGGATTGTTAATCGCCCAGTGCAGGCAATGGCGGAGCCAGAGTGGGCAACCCCTCCAGCAAAGAGAAATGATAGAGGAGTTGTTAGTAAGTAAGGACTTGTCCCTTGCTTTTTATTCGACGCGTGTGCGGCGATGGCGCAGCCATCGATCGAGGGTCAAATTCGAACCGCGTTGTGTGATCGGCATCGCGCTCGCTGAAGGGAAGTCGTGTGCTGTAAACGCAACTGCGCTTATAACTGCTTTGCCGTTACTTATTGCCAATTATGGACTCAGACTATTATCCTATCATCTCATAGAGTCCCTGGCACGTAATAATTTGCTACACAGTGGCAGTGGGGGTCGCAAAATGCCGATTTATTACTAATAAACCCCAATGATCCGATCGAAATTAGGGATTTGGATCGGATCATTGGGGGGCATGTGCCACCCCCCGCGGCTCGGAGCCGTGTGCGCGAGGGCTCTCTAAGGAGCGCCATCTCGTGTTCGCCACGTGCATTGCGGCTCTGGGAATGTTGAGGGGTTTCATTTATTCCATTAACTCCTCGTGGCTGCGTCCAGGCTGGGGGTGTCTGGGCGGCTTGAGGACTCGGGAGGCGCTACCAGGAGCTCCGCGCGGGACGAGCAGGTGAGACCGCCGCTGTGTGTGTGTGCGAGCGTGAATACGGGGGATCTTTGTCTTTGTTTGTCTTTGTGTCTCTGTGTGTGCGTCACCCGTGTGCGTGTTTGCGTCACCCGTGTGTGTGTGTCACCCGTGTGTTTGTGTGCCTGTGTGTTTGCGTCACCCGTGTGCGTGTGTGCCTGTGTGTGTGCGTGTGTGTGTGCATGTGTGTGCATGTCTGTGTGTGTCTGTGTGCGTGTGTGTCTGTGTGCGTGCGTGCCAGGAGAGTGACGACCGCCCCTTTGTGGCGGTGACCACGCTGGAGGACGCGCAGGCCGTGCGCGCCGTCGCCTTCCACCCGGGCGGGCAGCTGTACGCCGTCGGCTCCAACTCGAAGACGCTGCGTGTGTGCGCCTACCAGACTCCTTCTCCTTCCGGTGCCGCACACACACACACACGCACGNACACACACACACACACACGCACACACACGNACACACACACACACACACACACACACGCACACACACACGCACACACACACACACACGCACACACACACACGCGCACACAGACACACACGCGCACACAGACACACACGCACGCACACACATGCACACGCACACACGCACACACGCACACACACACGCACACACGCACACACACACGCACACAAACAAAGAAACATACGTACAGCCACACATACACACACACAGACACACACGCACACACACACGCACACAGACACATCCACACACACACATACACAGACACACGTACACACACACATACACGCACACAGACGGCCACATAGACACACCCATTCCCGCCATTCACCACTGAGGGGCGCCTGTGCCAGTCTAGGTGCACTTTGAGGCCATGTGAAGTGACGAAGGTTCATGCTGTCACGGGACAGACCCTGCAGATGCTATGGGTTGATTCACTGAGATGAATGGCAGATGCACCAGCTGTGTACCCCCTACTGTGCCAACTTACACACTTTAATCTCACCCCAAAGACAAAGATAAAGTCTCCCGTATAGGGTTAGCAGGCTGTTGGGGCAAGTGCTGTTAGCGAGCACCTATGAAGACCGGCACGGCACACGAGGGTGTGTGGCCAGCAGACCACGCCGACCGCCTTTGTCTCCCCAGTGGCGATGTTTACGTCACACCGCACCGGCCGCGTGCACGCTCGTCAACAACCCTTTCCCCGATGGTCCGTTGAGGCTGTCCGGGGGGTGGATCTTTGTGCGTGCAGTGACGACCAGGAGGTGCGGGCTCCAGCCGTGCGCTTCAAACGCAACAAGCACCACAAGGGCTCCATCTACTGCGTGGCGTGGAGCCCCCGCNGGGACCTCCTGGCCACCGGCTCCAACGACAAGTGTGTCAAGGTGCTGCCCTTCAGCGCCGACAGCAACGCCGTGGGTACGTGGCACGCACACATGTTGAGACGCACGCACGCACACAGTGGGACACAGCCACGCAGGCACGACGCACACACGCACGGTGGCACGCACACATGGTGGGACACAGCCACGCAGGCACGGTGGCACGCACACATGCACGGTGGCACGCACACATGCACGGTGGCACGCACGCATGCACAGTGGCACGCAGCACGGTGGGACGCACACATGCACGGTGGGACGCACACATGCACGGTGGCACGCACACATGCACGGTGGGACACACACATGCACGGTGGCACGCACACACGCACGGTGGCACGCACACATGCACGGTGGGACGCACACATGCACGGTGGCACGCACACATGCACGGTGGCACGCACATGCACAGTGGCACGCACGCAGGCACGGTGGGACGCACACACGCACGGTGGACACACACACGCACGGTGGGACACACACACGCACGGTGGGACGCACACACGCACGGTGGACACACACACGCACGGTGGGACACACACATGCACGGTGGGACGCACACGTGCACGGTGGGACACACACATGCACGGTGGCACACACACGCACGGTGGGACGCACACACGCACGGTGGGACGCACACACGCACGGTGGCACACACACGCACGGTGGGACGCACACATGCACGGTGGGACACACACACGCACGGTGGGACGCACACATGCACGGTGGGACACACACATGCACGGTGGCGCACACACGCACGGTGGGACACACACACGCACGGTGGACACACACATGCACGGTGGGACGCACACACGCACGGTGGGACACACACACGCACGGTGGGACGCACACACGCACGTTGGGACACACACACGCACGGTGGCACGCACACATGCACGGTGGGACACACACACGCACGGTGGGACGCACACACGCACGGTGGCACACACACGCACGGTGGCACACACACGCACGGTGGCACACACACGCACGGTGGCACACACATGCACGGTGGCACACACACGCACGGTGGCACACACACGCACGGTGGCACACACACGCACGGTGGGACACACACACGCACGGTGGCGCACACACGCACGGTGGCACACACACGCACGGTGGCACACACACGCACGGTGGNACACACACATGCACGGTGGCACACACATGCACGGTGGCACACACACGCACGGTGGCACACACACGCACGGTGGCACACACATGCACGGTGAGCACACACACGCACAGTGGGACACACACACGCACGGTGGGACGCACGCTCGCACGGTGGCCCACTAAGCACGTTGCACGCAGAAGCGAACTGTTCACAAATAGTTCAACGGTGGCTATCACACATGTANAAATTTATAGGAGGCCAAATAATCAAACGTACTTTGGGTCTCTCAAAGCCACGGTGGAAAAATAATAAAAATATCACGACATTTTCACGCAATCATCAGGTGACGATGCTGTGTTGCACGGTGATATATTTTTCATCTACGTGGCACCGAAAGTCCCAAAGTGAATTCCTGCAGTCACGAAAGCTTCAAGTCAAAATTTTATCTGAACGGTTTCTCACAGACTCATAGACCCATACAGACCCACTAAGGCCCACAGAGACTCATAGAGACCCAGAGACATCCAGAGACTCATATACATGGTACCTCGGTATACTCATTAACGTTCCGAAAATGACGTCTACCAAATGAATTTTTCCCATAAGAAATATGAAAGGTAATCCGTTCCAGAGTATAAGAAAATTTTAGAGGCATATATGCATAATGGGTTGTATAAAATAATTTAGACACNATACAAATGCAAATTTAAATAAATTTAAATAAAAAAAAAATGTAACGTCACTTCACGAGGAGTTATAGCCTAAGATGAGGTGAGGAAGGGATGTAATTTTTGGAAGGAAGTCCCCGAAACTTCAGGAAGCTATTTTTCTTTTTCTGTCTTTTTTCTTAACTTGGACCTGGTTGAGGCTCACCAGGTTTGAGTTTTACTAAAAATGTGCATGAAGTCTGTTTTTGCCTTCTTCTAAGAATGTTCCTGAAGTGACATTGCTGGTCATTCCACACATGCTTTATTGTTAGAGCGTAACGTATGTACGCGGGTACTGTACGCGGTCATCATCCCGACCCATACGAGTTCTAGCAAGCGCGTCGTATCCAAGCAAGATCGTATCAAAACACACGTATACCAATTCGACATTCCAAAGGGTCGTATACCGAGGCACTGTAGAACCTAGAGACCCACAGAAACTCACAGAGACTAAAACAAACAAAAAATCTTGCCGGGTAGGCCCACCGAGCGAATACAGAGCTCTTATTTTAGAACGACCTGGCCACAAATGATAGGTCAACGAAGTGGCCTTATCATCGCGTGCACATTTATAGCAGCCAAATAACTTTACATGCACGTTTATAATGTGGAGGGGAAAAAAACCGGATGACCCGGAGAAAAATCCACGCGACGACGCGTAGAGAGACGCGCAAACTCCAATTATACAGGGTCGCGATTGAACCCATGACCTCCTGAATACCCCCCCCACCTCCATCCACCCCAGGGCCTGACCTGGAGTTCAGCATGCACGACGGGACCATCCGTGACCTGGCGTTCCTGGAGACGCCCGACAGCGGCGCTCCCGTGCTGGTGAGCGCAGGAGCCGGCGACTGCAACATCTACACCACGGACTGCCGGGCCCGGCAAGGCCTGCACGCGCTCAGCGGGCACACGGGTACGTGCCGACGGACACACGGTCTACTCGCGAATCACGCGGCTGGCTCGCGAACTGTCCGTGCGTGCGCGCATGCCCCGTGTGCGCGTGCGTGTGTGTGAAATTGTGGTGACTCATTGGGAGACGGCATGGCGCTGGCCATCCAAACCCCCCGCGCTCGTGCGCCGCGCCCGGCCTTCACAGCTGCTGCTGCTGCTCCTGCTCGCTGACAGCACTTGCCCCGACGGTCTTAGCAAGGCTACGCGGGGGATCTTTGTCCTTGCAGGCCACGTGCTGTCGCTGTACGCGTGGGCCGGCTGGCTCGTGGTGTCCGGGGCGCAGGACAAGACCATCCGCTTCTGGGACCTGCGCGTCCCCTCCTGCGTCAGCGTCGTGGGCACCGCTCTCTCCGGCTCGGGTAACGACGCCGCTGAACGGCCGGCAGCCTCCGTCCGCCCCTGCCACTGACCCTGACCGCCCCTCCGTTCCGCCGTCTCCGCACCCCGCGCTTTCTCCGGCTCCGTAGCGGCCGTGGCGCAAGGGTTACCGGCGCCCCGATGGCTCTTGTCCCCCCACCAGGCAGCGTAGAACGGCAGTCGATCGGCAGGTCGCGTGTGGGTGGGGTAAAGCGTGGCTACGCGGGGGACCTTTGTCTTTGTGTACACGCGTAGCGGGGAGCGGCAGTGTAGGGGTTAGCGCGCGGCGCTACGAACCTCGTGACACGGGTTCAATTCCCGCTCACCGACAACACCATTGACGATTATCTCAACCGGTCCTGGGCCTCCCCTGGGGGATTTTTGTCTTTGTTGTGGCCTTATGGGGATCTTTGTCTTTGAAAAATAGGGGGAGCGGTCGTGTAGGGGTTATCACGCTGCGCTATGAACCCCACGACCCGAGTTCAATTTCCGCTCACGCTCAAGACAGGTGACGATTATTTGAAGCGGTCCTGGGCCTCCATCGGTCGAGCAGCCTCAAATGAGTAGCTGATGCGGTGTGTAAACATCGCCACTGGGGAGACAAAAGGGGGGGGGGCATCTTTGTGCGTGTGTTGTGTACACGCGGTGTCCCCTCCTTACCTGTGCGTGCGTGCGTGCGATGCTCCGGGGGCGACAGCGGGAGCGCGGTGGCGGCGGTCGCCGTGGACCCGAGTGGGCGGCTGCTGGCGGCGGGCTGGAGGACAGCAGCTGCGTGCTGTACGACGTGCGGGCGGCCGCGTCGTGCAGCTCTACCGCCCGCACGCCGCCGACGTGCGCTCCGTGCGCTTCTCTGGTGGCGCGCACTACCTGCTCACCGGCTCCTACGACGGGCGCGCCATGCTCACCGACCTGCAGGGTGAGGGTGGCGGCGGCGGCGGCGGCAGCGGCGGTGGTGGTGGTGGCGGCGGTGGTGGCGGCGGTGGTGGCGGCGACGGTGGCGGTGGTAATGGGGCCCGGGAACAGCACCCAAGTGCCCCCCCCCCCAACTCATTGGTTTGGTCGAATGTGTCGTAGAGCCCTGATGTGAACATTGCAGAGCCTGACTATGTTTTGAGGATGTGGTTATCATGAAGGCGATGTCGAATGATGATGATGATCGTGGTTATCATCAAGCATGCAAATGATGATGATGAGACGATGGTGGTGACTGTGGTGGTTATCATGAAGGAGATGATGATGATGACAATAATGAGATGAATGGCGATGAGGAAGGTTGTGATCATGAAGGCCATGCAAATGATGATGATGGTGGTTATCATGTAAGAGATGCCAAATCATGATGCTGATTGATGATGGTAATGGGATGGCCTTGTCTGTCTGACTCCCCCCCACCACCTCCGCCTGTACCCCAGGCGACCTGACGAAGCCGCTGCCCGTCACGGTGGCGGCCGAGCACACGGACAAAGTGATCCAGTGCCGGTGGCACCCGGAGGACCTGGCCTTCCTCAGCTCGTCCGCCGACAGGACCGTCACCCTGTGGGCCTACAGGGGATAGGCCAATTGCGGGGCCCAGCATCGTCGGGGATAGACCAGTCGGGGCGGCGGGGGGGGGGGGGCGGCTTCAACGGGGATCGACCAATCACGGAGCAGTGGTGACAGCGGAGATAGACCAATTACAGGCCAGGGATATTGGAGGTGGACCGGTTGTTGGGTGGTATCACCGGGAATGGGCCAATCGCGAGGCAGCGCCCGTTGGGGGATAGAACGAATGACGGAGCGGGATTAGCTATTTTTTATTTACCAGTTAAGGCCGACTTAGCTATGTATCTCTGTTTCAAAAGCGACCTGAACGGAGTGGCGTATAATGTGGAGATTGAAAGCAGCCAAATACTCTAAGCGCACGTTGATTCTAAATGTGGAGGGAAACAACGGAGCCTCAGAAAAATCCACGCGACCACAAGGAGAGAGAGACGCAAACTCCAAATATACAGCAGGCGTCAGGGTCGTGCGTACCAAGCGAGGTGGTTAACATCTCACCATCGTGGTACCTGAGACGGACCAATTGGTGAACGGAGCCCTCGGGGATACACCAATCATGGAGTAGAATAGACCAGCGATGATCGGTGGGGGAGGGCGGGAAAGTATTTGAGAAAAGGCCAATCGGTGGAGAGTACCTGAGGATAGACAATCACAGTGCGGTAACTCGGAGGGAACAAGCCAATCGGTAGAGAGGACACCGTAAGGATAGACCAATCACAGTGGCGGTAACTCAGAGGGAACAAACCAATCGGTGAAGAGTACCCCGGTGAGGATAGACCAATCACAGTGGCGGTAACTCGGAGGGAACAAGCCAATCGGGGAGAGTACCCCGGTGAAGATAGACCAATCACAGTGGCGGTAACTCGGAGGGAACAAGCCAATCGGTGAGAGTACCCGGTGAGGATAGACCAATCACAGTGGCGGTAACTCGGAGGGAACAAGCCAATCGGGGAGAGTACCCCGGTGAGGTAGACCAATCACAGTTGTGGTAACTCGTGCCAATCGGCGGGACAGCACCCATGAGGGAGAGAGACCAGTCATGGGAGGGCGGCCGCCCCGGTTGACCGCGTCGTGACGCTCCGAGTGAACCCCCACCCCGCTCCTCGACCGATTTATTTTTAAACGACGCCTCAAGGCAAAATAGCGACGTCGCGTCGAGCTGAGGGCGGAAGCAAAGGCGCTGTGGCAGCCGCGTCGGAAGCGTCACCGACTCGTAACGAACGACGGCCGACTTAACCCTGCTGTTAACCCTTCCCCATTTCGACGGCGTGCACGTACGGTGATGTCCTCCGCCAGTTTTCAGAGGGGGGGGGGGGGGCCACTTTCGCCTTCATGACATCTCGAGTGTGAGCGAGGGCCGCCACACATTTGAAACCATTGCGGGTTTGTTTGAGAGCAGCATGACGACGATGACGACGATGATGACGATGATGATGACGACGCAGGGTGCTTTCACTCTTGAGTGTATTGTCGGGGAGGACCGCATGTCAGGGGCCGCACTAAAGGCCCCCAGGGGCCGCTGGTGGGCCGCGTGGCCTTGCAATGAAGAACACCGGTGTGGGTCGTACGTTTTTCTCCCGATGCCATACCGACTAAGTTCACGTAAAAATGAACCTCATCGGTGCCCGAGGCTCCCACAAGGCCACGCGGGACGGCATGTGGCACAGCGTTGGCGCCGGCTGTCGTGGAGTGCGGCGGTCGTGCCGCTACGGCTCCCCGCGGCGAGTAACGACGCCTTTAAAAACAACGGCGCTAACCACTGCGCCTCTCTGATTAAGATTAACGCCGAGCCGCTTGCCGCGGCGTCTCGGATCGGGGAAAGGGTGTAAAAGAACTCTTAATCTCATCCTTTACTGGACTACAGCAAAGCACAAACACACACACGCACGGGGCGATCAACTCGAGATGAAACGAATCGCAAAGTTACGGGAAACCGATATCGCGACGCGGACAATTGATCTCGTGAGCGTGTTGTATCGTGAACAAAATTGATATCGCGGCCACGCCTGTTGCACATCATTCGTCAACACGCCCACCAGTCTCTGATGCGCAGTCGGTTCTCCTGTGCCGCCATGTAGTTTTCAAAACGCGATGAATGTATCGGGGGGGGTGGGGGGGGAACGCATTGTTTTATAACGCGGATGCGAATCGGATAGAACATGAAGTAGGAATAAGTGGTCATACGGCTGCCTCGGCGTGGCGTCGCACAAGGCATTGGGATGCTGCTGGATGCTTCTAGATGCTGCCCACGCGCCTCGGTCTTTGTTCGGCCCGCGTCACGCATCTCACGCGTTATCGCGGACTGCGCTTTACCCTATGTTATGTATTATTTATTACAACGCGATTTTCCCGTCACGCGGCGTTCTTCAGGAGCGCCAACTACTCCCGCGCCATCGGAGAACACGACTGTAATATACTCGCCAGCGGCTGTCGCTCACCGTTCCGCAGGCTCCACTGATCGGGGGCGGCATCCCGAAGGGGCCGTGCTCGCCTGCGCGCGTTTAAGTGTTCCTATTTAATGTTGTAATATTTAAAGCGGTCGTTTTATTTTTTTGCGTGGTGTGTGTTTGTCGTGCGTGGCAATGCCGGGGGGGCGCATTTGCCCCGGCCCCTCCGCCCGCGACGCCCTTCCTCCCGTGCTGTGGTTGTTGAGCGGTGGTTACGGCAGCGATCGATCGGCGGCAGGCGCGTTCGCGCGCGCGCAGGGTTCAATAAAACGAGAGGGTGCCGGCGATCGCCTTGCGTTGCGGTGCTTCGTGCCGAACGGACGCGGAGTTCGGGGGGAGGGTGTGGGGGGGGGGGTTTCGCGTCACCTTACACCAGAGGTCGCAATCGGATACCCATACCCTACCCGACACCCGGCCGGGTACGGGTACCGGTTTGCGACCCTGGAGCGGCCGGGTACGGGTACGGAGGAGGCCATGAGTCACTGTGAGTAACCGTTTGTCGCTCATTTCGGGTAGGGTACGGGTACGGGTAGTCGGGTACCCGTACCCGTTTGCGACACTGGTGTGGCCGGGTACGGGTAAGAAATCAAAACCCGTTTGCGACCTCTGCCTCAGGAGCAAGTCACTGCCCGCACTGCGTACCTCCAATTAGCGCGAAGCGTTGGAAGTTCAACATACGTCTTGCTGTGGATTTCACACCTGATGACGATGCTTGTGTTGCAGTCGAAACGTCGTGAGAATTTTATTGTTTTATATATTTTTATTATTTTATTATTTCCCTTCTACGTGACTTTACAGAAAGAACCAAGACTATACGTATGTACGTACGTGCCGGGGGCCGTCACCCGCGGGTTCGCGTTGAGAGTGGCTGAGCTGGTACACCNAGGATGGTCAGGCCGTCTAGAAACCCACGGTGGTCTGTGCTCCCAACGGAGGAGAAGGAGGGACATGCACTGCACGAACTCTCATCTAAGCCCTCTGTCGTAACTAACGATGCTACAAGTCAATTTATACTGGTAGGAACCCACTGGTTTCACCAGCCCACAGGGGATTATTGTGTCCGTCGTGCAGGGAGGGGTGGGGTGCGTGGGGGGGGGGCTGGGTGGGGGAGGGGCTGGGTGGGGGTGGGAGGGGTGGGCTGAGTGGGGAGGGGCTGGTCACCCCGTGGTGCCCTTATAAAACTCAACGTTTAACCTACTCACGCCGGCTTGTGCCCGCCCTCACAGTAGGGCATATTTGTGGAATACACCACGCCGCCGTTGACCCTGGCCATTGACCGAGCAACCAACGTTCCTACCAGCTCCCTCCACAGGAATGTGTTTTTACCAGGTAAGGCCCACTCGGCTATCTACGTAGCGTTTTTCAGAAGTGACCTGGCCACAAACGATCGCTCAACAAAGTGGCTTTTCACCTGGAGATTTATCGCCGCAGCCAAAGACTCTAAACGCGTGACGTTGATTCTAAATGTGGAGGGAAAACCCCGCAGGACCGTGGAGAAAACATCCACGCGACCACCACGAGGACCTGAGAGAGACGCGCAAATTCAAATTACACAGGCGTCGGGATCGAACCCCATGACCTGCGTACCAGGCGAGGGAGCTAACATCTCTCGCCACCACGGCCAGCAGACCTCACCAGTGCATTTGGCTGCTAAATACATCGCTGCTGCTGCCATCAAGCGCAAGAACAGATTAAACCGCCGAGTCCTTGGATAAGGATTTGGATCTTCTGCCACTTCCTGGGATTAAGATGAAAGTGCAGTGAGTCAGTGGTCTTCGTCAGACCACCAAAGACTACACACACACACATAAGAATATTACTGGTAGGAACCTCCTGGTTACACCAGCCCACGGGATTATTGTGTCCGTCCGTCGTGCATCTAAAAATGGGAGGGGTGGGGCTGGGTGGAGAAGGGAGGGTGGGGAGAGGCTGGTCACCCCGTGGTGCCCTTAAACGTTTAACCTACTCACGCCGGCTTGTGCCCGCCCTCACAGTCGGGCATATTAGCGGAATACACCACGCCGCCGTTGACCCTGGCCATTGACCGAGCAACCCAACGTTCCTACCAGCTCCCTGCGCAGGATTGTGTTTGGAAAATCTTTTTTTAAAAACACGCTTTAATGAAATGTACCGTACTCGTAATGGCAGAACTCCAGGAAGTGGCCCCGAAGCTTGCCATAACGTAAGGGGCCGTGGTGATTTACAGCCAATGTGGACAATTAGACCCAAGCCGAAACATAACATAAAAAATAATGTTTAAAATATAATTTTATTTTTTATAGATAGTATTTCATCAGTATGCATAAGTATAGCAGTGCAGTCGATACCACATTGGAAGTGGGTTAAAATTGAGTTACAAGATTTGAGGATACAACAACAGAGTGAGTTAATAAAAGCGTTAATAAAAAAAGTTAAATTACAGTTTCAATTTGATTCTCACTGGATTGACGTCAATTCGAGCTGTGATGATTTCCCAAATCTGTCCCACGACGAACATTCTGCTGATGTACAAAGTGCGTGCCTCTAACCGTGTGGACCAGAGGTGGTTCTTGCCGTTATTTGGAAATTCTTATTAGAACGAGTAAAATGTTACTTTAATTTCTAACAATCTGGCCATCGCCCGATGAAGCCGGTTGTAATCGGCAGTGAAACGTCGTTTACCTCGGATTGTAAATGTGCGGGTGAATTTAATTAATGTTTTGTCTTGAAATAAATTATAATAATTCATAAAGGTGTCCAGCCCATGGGATAAATACTAAACTTGAACGTCACTGGGTCAACGCACCGGTTACATGCAGACTTGTTGATGCCTTGCAATCGGCATGTGTCTAATTTGGTGTTTGAACATCTTAGCACACCTCTTGTTTTAGCGTCACAACAAATGGTGTAAAGCCTATTGTTATTTTTTTTCATCACCCCAAGTCATTACTCAATAACTTATACGTAAATTTCGATTTAAAGCTTTCGTGACTGCAGGGATTCTTATTCTTGGTTCTTTCGGTAAAGTCACGTAGAAGGAAATAATAACAAAATATAAATAAACATAATTTTTTCCCCTTCTAAAAATTAAAAAAATGTCTTATTTTGTTTTCCCTTCTACATGACTTTACCAAAAGAACCGCCTCTAGTCATAGGGATTAATCTCACGAGTTGGACACCTTTGTAGATTTTTTCCAGTAGTTTATAATGAAGATAAAACATTAATTGTATTCACCGCGATTCCTAATGTGAGGGACAACGCGAAATCCTGCTCCCACCCACAAATCTACAAGTCACACTCCTATCAGATGTGGGCGCCACGGTGGCTAGGAGATGTTAATTACCTCGCCTGGTATGCAGGAGGTCGTGGGCGTCGATCCTGACCCCGACTCCAGCTGTATATTTAGAGTTTGCATGTCTCTTTCACCGCGGCCGCGTGGAAATTCCTGCACATCCGTTTTCTCCCTCCACATTTATACTCAACAACATGACGCGTTCAGGGGATTTGGCTTCTGCTCGACATTTCCACGATGAGCCAATTTGTTGCGCTGTCATTTGTGATAGCCAGGTCGCTGGGGATGAACACTCCGTGGGAAGGGTTCACCTGAATTCGCCTCTGGCTACCGAGGCGAGCGTGGGTTTGTATTCCATGTGCGCAGTGTGCCATGAAGAAGGACCATTACCTGAAACGTCCCCTGTTGTATAATCTCCTTTTTAGGCCACAGTATTTTCAACAAATGATTTTATATACACACTGACGTTTTGCAGTGGGCAGATCTGAAGTTAATATGTTATTCATTTGCAATAACGTTTTTATTTCTCCAATAAAAATGCACAAATGTAGGTGGTCAGGGCCTAGTCTAGGGCCCTCGTGTCTACAAAAGAGCCAACGCAGAAGATCCCTCCTTGGGTTTTCATCTTCCGCGACGCTGCTCTCATGGCCCACCCTAAACCGCATCACCCACCGCACATGCATGGCAGCAGTAGATTTAGCGTTGATACCTTGACGCACGAATGGAAAATGGTAAAACTCTCCGGTAGCGTTGCGGTGACTGTGGTCATCCAGAATAGTGCAAGGTCGAACGAGACACATCACAGGTCGAACGAGACACCAACCCCCGCTCTGCTGGATCCTGGCGCTGTGGTTATCTGCTGGCTCTGCCACCTGAATGTGGCGTTGTAAAGTTGTTGACTGCATCAGTGGTATGAAATAAGAAGTCTCCAAACCCTATGACAAGCCCTTGCTGCGATCTTTCCAGTTGACCATACGTATTAGTGGGTAGACAACAGTGACGTGCGGTGAGGTCAATGGCTGGGAGGCACTGGCTAGCGTCAGAGCCAGATTCACACACTGAGGGGGCGTGGGGACGTGTTAACACGCCCCCTCAGTGAGGCAGATGTGACAGCTGCCTCCCCTGGTGCTGTTTCATTGCAGTTTCATGAGACCAGCGAGCCTAAATATGTTTAAACACGTAGAAGGGAAGTATAAAAAATAAAATAAAATAAAACATAATAAATTCTCATTCGCCACCGCAAGCAGCCTCCTTGCATTGTGGCCGAAACGTCGTGAGAATTGTTTATTATGTTTTATTTTTATTATTTTATTACTTCCCTTCTACGTGACTTTACCGAAAGAACCAAGAAAATGTTTATACACATACGTGAAATAAGTTACCTGGAGCATGGAAGGAGAGGACATGAAATGAAGGGGTCTACAAACATTACATTGGTGACATACTGAGATAGTAACAGGCACGCGCGTATTGCCGCGCTCCATCCAGTTACTGAGGGGTTGCGTAATAGGGAGGCTGAGCTCGTCGCTGCCTCACCTCTCGTCTCTTCCTGTATTTGCAGCGGAGCTCCGCAAATTTGGCGATTTTGACTATGATGATTGGAATCGTACAGAAGTGATATTTATAACACAGATCAGTGGAAAAATCTTAATTTTTATTTGATTATTCTTTTTTTTTCGTAACGGCTATTTTCATTGGAGTATGACTGGTGAAGCTCTGCCCCCCTGACCGCACGTCCCTGGAAGACATTGGGTAGGGTCACGGGCACGTATCAATGGGTAGACCAGGGGTCGGCAACCAAAATAACAAGAAGAGCCATTTCTTTCCAATTCGGTACAAAATTCAGTATTTCAAGAGCCGCAATGCATCTATGTACATACTGTACATACGTACATATCGTCAAGAAGCAGCCCGTAAAGAGCCGCATGCGGCTCCAGAGCCGTAGGTCACGTAACGTGACGCAATTTATAAATGTGGGTGAAATGATATCATCCGTGAGAGTCAGTGAATCATCGCGTATAAATCTGCACGATACATTTTTAATTCCACGTGGTAGCCTATGACGACGTAAAATACCTTTCTGAACTCGCCGATCGTCAAAAATGTAGGTTTCCAAGAGTAGCCAGCGAACGATGAACAAATAACGTCACGTGCTGCAGAGCGTCCGCTTAACGTTTGTTTTGAACTCGCTTGCAAGTTACTCAGCTCGTTAGCGTGTAACCTCACAAAATTGTACAATTTGATTAAAATATTGACGTTCATTAATTCGCGCATTTATTTTACACGGAGCCTTTGTTGGGTCGGGCAATGGAGGTAACTGTCCTGAGGTTGAAACGAAATTCAACCGAAGAAGTAGCCATAAAGCCAAATATTTCTAAATATATTTCATTGACAGCCATATAGTATTTTTAACGTATAATAAATTAAATGTCTTACTTTTAATGCGACTTCTGGTCACGGGACCCGTGACCCGAGAAATTTTATCTTCAAAACTAATTTCTGTTTACTTTAAAATGACACAGTATTATTAAGCAATATCACAAGTATTTTAAAATCAGTTCCAAACTGATTTTTTTTATTTCAACTCAAAATTGTCTGGGAGCCATATGCCGTCACCGGAAGAGCCATATATGGCTCGCGAGCCATAGGTTCCCAACCGCTGCGTTAAAGGTAAGAGAGCCCACTGGGATCAGTGCCGGATTAAGCTAGTACGGGGCCTGTAGCATATGTTATGAAGGGGCCCTAAATAAAAAAAATACAAATATTAAAACACGTAAAAAAATTAATTGCATAGAAAAGTAACTGTATTTTATTTGCTATACAGCCAGATAATGCGACAAATTGCTAACCTTAAACACCCAGTTCATAAAGTTGAAGGCGGTGTAGTACTAGAGTAATAGAAAAAGTGCAGAACCACTGAACCCGAATTGATAGCTTGAAAGCATTTATCGCGGGGCCCTTGAAAGTGCGCGCTACATGTGTAGCTACTTTTGCAATTTTTTATTATTTTCCTTCTACGTGACTTTACCGAAAGAACCAAGAAGATGAATCCCTGCAGTCACGAAAGCTTTAAATCGAAAAGTAGCTACATATGTAGCAAAAGTAGCTACACATGCTACGGGCCGCGCACTTTCAAGGGCCCCGCGATATTATTTTCCTTCTACGTGACTTTACCGAAATAACCAAGAAGATGTAGCTACTTGTGTAGCTCCATATGTAGCTACTTTTGCTACGAGGATAATCCGGCACTGACTGGGATACAGGACCCGGGGGAATCTCCCAGAGTGGCCAAAATAACCCAAACATATCGTATATTGGACCTTTTTGCCAGTATCAAAGAATTAACAAACAAGAACAGGACTTTTCAAGTCCTGTTCAAACGCCAAATAGAGACCTTTTGCAAAGAATAAAGTCTGCATTAACCGCACGACACACTATACACTACATTACTATACACTAAACTATACACGACCTTGCAAAAGGTAGCTATTTGGTGTTGGAACATCTTACCACCTGTTTTATTGCCAGAAAGGGTAAATCCTATTCATTTTTGTTCATTATTTGACACTAGCAAAAGGTATCCCATGATATACCTGATTACCCAAGCTATAGTGCATTGTCTTTGTGCTGTTTGCCTTTTGGCGTCCTCTCATCTGACATTGGCAGTGAGACTGTGCCATAAAGAAGGCTGCTGTCTCTGATATAGGCCAATCAGTTTCAAAGAAATGCCATTTATTACACCGTGTAACATATTTTTTTTGTTCCTGGGTAGTGTTATTTCCGAATTGCTTATGCCTCAAAAGTAGAGAAAATGGCTATAATTCCCCACAAACTTTTATTTTGTGACCAGGACATTGGTATTTAGAAATTTACCTATTTTCCAGAACATTCCAGATAGATTCAGTGCTGAGTAAACGTGGATTAACTTTTAGAACATTCTAGAACTTTCCAGTAATATAAATAGTAGTATAATTCCTGGGCCTTAAGTCCACCAGTTCAGTTTATTTCCAGCTGCCTAAGTGGATACATATTTGCATTTTTCTGAGATGGCATCAAGAGGCTGCAAGCATCCGGCAGACGCTTTTGCGATGTCTGCGGCCAATTTATCAATACAGGAGCAAAAAAATACTCTGTGGAAGCATCTGCTAAGATGTGTGAGGCCTAGAAGGATATTTCGCCATGCCTGTTGGGAATCAAGACAAACCTTATTTTACCTGCGAGCAATGCAAAAAAAACTCTGGAAGGTAAGATGAACAATTGTTGCTTGGAATTTTATAAAATTTGTGGAAAAACATAATTGTAAAAGTTTTAATTTTAAATGTTTTACAATTTTCAATGTTATTGAAAAAATATATTTGAAAAATGTTGGAGAATCGCTTACACATTAGTCATGTGTTTTGTAGGATGGGACAGAGGGGAAAAGAGCCATGAAGCTCGCTATCCAAGAATTTGGCGGGAACTCACTGACCACTCAAGCAACTGCTACTTCTGCATGGTGGACCCTTTCAAACGTCGGACTTGCAAGAATGCACCTGCTATCACGTATCCATCGCCCGGTGCCACACTACCATTAGCTCCCCATACCCACTCCTCCGGAGAGAGAGCAGCCGTCTCACCAAGTCCAATGCCGAGCTTTTGACGTCTAGGCTTAAGCAGTGGAACTTGTTGGATGATAGTGTGCAAGTCGCAGATCAGAGGAAGCGCCACCAACCTTTTAGCAGCCCGTCAAGATGGGCTCTGCTTCTGCCACAATGGACCAGTCTGTTCGAGGAAATCGGAATCGCCTGTAACAGAATGAGTGGCGCCTCTTCATTGACAGCTCATCCAGGAGCCTCAAAGCCGTGCTGCTCCATAATGGTAACAAGTACCCGTCTCTTCCCTGGCTCACTCGGTGCACCTCAAAGAGGATTACAACAGCATCAAGACCTTGCTGGACGCCTTGAAGTATGATGAGTACAGCTAGGAGGTCATTAGAGACTTCAAAATGGTGGCATTCCTGATGGGTCTCCAAGGCGGTTTTACCAAGTTTCCCTGCTATCTTTGCCTTTGGGACAGCAGGGACACCAAGGCGCTGGGACGAACGTCAAGTGGAGCCACTGGTGGACCCCGGAAAGTGCTGATGCCACCTCTGCACATCAAATTGGGCCTTATGAAACAATTTGTCAGAGCTGTAGATAAGAGTTGGCAGCCTTCAAGTACCTTCAAGACTTCTTCCTAAGCTGTTTGAGGCAAAGGTCAAAGCCGGTGTCTTCGTCGGACCACAGATAAAGAAGATCTTCGAGTGCAATGAATTCCCCAGAAGCTCACTGTAAGGAGAAAGCGGCTTGGAACATTGTCGCAGTGGTTCGTGGCTTCCGGGCAATCACAAGGTCAAAACTGTGTGGAGCTGATTGAGACTGGTGAAAAGTACGGCACAATAGGCTGTAGGATGTCCCTCAAAGTCCATATCCTTGATGCTCATCTGATAAATTCAAGAACATGGGAGCGTACTCGGAGGAGCAGGCGAGCGCTTCACCAGGATATACTGACTTTGAACGCCGCTACCAAGCAGCATAAACGATAACGAGAATTTGGGGCTGATTCGTGAAAGTGATTTTCAGTATAATCGTAAATTCGAAAACTACTCCAAATCTTTTGTAGTAATTTTTTATTACTTAGTATAAATACATGTTCATTTTATTCATTGNTTTTTTAACTATGTGAAGGAAAAGACACAAATTCACCCGTTTTCTCATTGAAAATAGGTAATTTCAAATATCAATATCTGATCACAAAAGCAAAGTTTGTGGGGAATATGCATTTTCTATACTTTTAGGCATAACAATTAGGAAATAACACTTACTACCCAGGAACAAAAATTGTTACATAGTGTTATCAGTGATGGTTATTTGCACATTCACCGCAAGTCCGTGTTAGTTAATGCATAACTATTCATGCAAAATTTCGTTTGGTTTGAACATTTAACACAACTCCTGTTTTATTGCTAAGGGTAAACACATTCTTATTGATAATGGTTCTTTACCCTTCTATCTGGCAACAAAACTGAACCTTTTTACAAGGAGTCATGTTGCATAGACCGCAATACCTGAGTCATAAATACAAAAAAAGACATAACTCTGATAATGTGCACTTCAAGGACAGTGCAATTATCAGGTTATGTCTTTTGTTTGTATTTATGACTGCAGGTATTGCGGTCTATGCAAACATGACTCCTTGTAAAAAGGTGTCAGTTTTGTTGCCAGATAGAAGGGTAAAGGACCAATTATCATATTTTTACTGGCAAATGAGGTCCCATAGTGTAGACATTCTTATTTTTTTAACCCATACCGTGTCAACCCATGCGGTTTACCCGTATTCTTGTGCAGGGAAATTGAGTTTTCAGATCCATACGGCGTACAGCCGTTTCAATACGGGCAAATAAAAATCTCTCTTTGTTTGTGTTTCTCCTTGTGATGGGACTTTGTCGGATGAACGTTGAGATGTATAGGGGACACGGGGTGACCAATTACAGTCTGAATTGGTCTTTGATAAGGCAGGGGGCACTGATAAGGGTTGACAGGTATGATGATGTATGGGTTGCTTGGCTACGTACGGTGCGATAGAAGTTTAACATACAGCACGTGAAACCGTGCCGTGCGAGGCGCGATTATTCACTGCGGGAGTCATTGGCGAATGATCCTAGAAGGACATAAAAGCTTTTTCTCATCTCACCCATCGTCGACAACAGGGGCGGTTTCTTCATTAGGGCGATTGGGCGACGCACCACCAATGTCATCAACCACAGAGTACGCTAGCCGTCACTGCAGCCTCTGGATATAGTCCAATCAGCGTCATGTCACGTTCTGTGGAGTACCGCCTCTTTTTGGGCGATTTACTCCGGCTGAGAATCGCCCCGAGTGGCCCCATAGACTTACATTCAAAGATGTTTTTTTCGAACGGCGGGCGCTGCAATGCATTCTCTATGGCTTCCAGGAGGGCTCGCCCTAACGTGCTTACGTCATCATACGTAAGCACGTTTCATCCAACAATATAATTTATCGCCACCTAGTGGAATCTTTAATAAAATAAACTTGAGTGGTTTGTTTGAATAGTGAGTATATAAACAAACAAGATGTATTGTAAGAGTCACTTTATTTTTCATTAATATTAAAGAAGTGAAGTTGCCTTTACATGCTTAAGCTGTTAATTTATCCATTGCAGGGGTGGACCTTATCCTTATCAATCATCCAGACATTTGCCCCCCTGAGAGATTTTGCAGGAGCCGCCACTGGTCGACAATGTTGGTTTTACCGAGGGTAGCCGGCAAAAAGAGTAAATAAAGGGCCGTCCATAAATGACGTCACGCACCTGGGGGGGGGCATATTTTGTGACGATGTGTGACGTGCCGCGTCGTCATCTTACTTGAGCAGCATCACGTTGTCGTCCACTCATTGATATGCTATTTTTTCTCTGCCCCTCCCTCTCTCCACCCCCGCCCCCTCTCTATATTTAAGGCACCGTCACAGAAACGACCTCTCTCTTTGTGCCGATATGTGTCCTCTCTCTGTGTGTCCTTGTGATGTCTGTCTGCTTGTATGTCTGTCTATAGTTTTCTAGTTAGATTTTTGTTACTATTTCTTTTGTGCCTGATGATGATTGCTTGTGTTGCAATCGAAACGTCGTAATATGCTATTATTGAATTATTANTTTATAAATTACCTTAGAAGCAACGGAGCGTCCTTTTACATTGTTTTAGGGTTTTTTTTTATAAGCTTGCAAGTTACTTAGCTCGTCAGGATGTTATGCACCTCACGACCAAAATGGACAGGTGGTTACAATATCGATGTTTGGTAGTCGTGTATTTATTTTTCAAATTGAACAACATTCTCACTCTAATAATAAGAGCGCGTAAATATAAATGCGTCGTGAAACCCGTCACCACCCGGCACAGCTGTGACCTCACTCTGACCTCACTCTGACCTCACGCTGACCTCACTATCACTTCACTATGACCTCACCTATGACCTCACTGTGACGTCACTCTCACATCACTATGACCTCACTCTGACCTCACTGACCTCACTCTGACCTCACCTATGACCTCACGCTGACCTCACCTATGACCTCACTCACGATGACCTCACTCTTACCTCACTATGACCTCACTCTGACCTCACCTATGACCTCACCTCACTACGACCTCACCTATGACCTCACGCTCACGATGATCTCACGATGACCTCACTATGACCTCACCACAGCGGCGGCGCGCCGTCACTGCCGGAAGGCGCCCGATGCGTTCTACCATTTCTAGCGCCATGCCCGGAAACTCGCCTATCCGCGCTACGGTTTCCACTTGCACTTTGGGGCGGGGCGTAGGGGGGGGAAGACCCCGGAAGTCGTTGGGCATCTCCGGGCAGCAGCGAGCAGCGGGCAGGGCGCTCAGAGGGTGCAGGGCAGCAGCGACAGCGGGCAGCAGGGCAGCGGGCAGCAGCGAGCACGGGGCGGCTCACATCGGGCAGAGCGACAGGACAGCAGCGGGCACGGGGCGCTCAGAGGGTGCAGGGCAGCAGCGACATCGGGCAGCAGCGACATCGGACAGCAGCGGGCACGGGGCGCTCAGAGGGTGCAGGGCAGCAGCGAGCAGCGGGCAGCAGCGACATCGGGCACATCGGACAGCAGCGGGCACGGGGCGCTCAGAGGGTGCAGGGCAGCAGCGAGCAGCGGGCAGCAGCGACATCGGGCAGCAGCGGGCAGCNGCAGCAGNGGCAGCAGCGACAGCGGCAGCAGCGGGCAGCTCAGCGGCGACATCGGGCAGCAGCGAGCAGCGGGCACGGGGCGCTCAGAGGGTGCAGGGCAGCAGGGCTCATCGGTACCGTGAGTGGGGGCAGCGCTGGGCTACGAGGGCAGGGTCCGCATCGAGCAGAGGGAGGGATCTTGAGGGGGGAGGGGGCAGCGCTAGGCCACTCGAGCGTTGTGCGTGGGCAGCAACATCCATCAGCTTGCGGTGTGTGGGGGCAGTCAGTCAGAGAGAGAGCTGAGAAGGGCAGCTTCCTTGCCCACCCCACACGAACCCATCCATCAGCTGCGGTGTGTGGGGGCAGTCACTCAGAGAGAGCTAAGAAGGGCAGCCCTTGCCCACCCCACACGAACCCACCCATCAGCAGCGGTGTGTGGGGGCAGTCAGTCAGTCAGAGAGAGCAAGAAGGGCAGCTTCCTTGCCCACCCACACGAACCCACCCATCAGCAGCGGTGTGTGGGGGCAGTCACTCAGAGAGAGAGAGCTGAGAAGGGCAGCTTCCTTGCCCACCCCACCCGAACCCATCCATCAGCAGCGGTGTGTGGGGGCAGTCACTCAGTCAGAGAGGCTGAGAAGGGCAGCTTCCTTGCCCATCCCACCAGAACCCATCCATCAGCAGCGGTGTGTGGAGGGCAGTCACTCAGTCAGAGAGAGAGAGCTAAGAAGGGCAGCTTCCTTGCCCATCCCACCCCACCACCCGAGACCCGCCATGCGTAACTCCACGCTGCTGCTGCTCCTGCTGCTGCCCTGCTGCTGCCCCTGCTGGGCCATCGCCGTACCGCGTCGGCGCCTTCGAGCCCGTGGTGACGACGCTGGTCGTGGCCACGGCATCGGCCCTCACCTGCCTCCTCTCCTACAGCGGGCCGCGCGTCTCCTGCTGGCTGGGCGAATGCTGCAGCGAGCCCTGGATACAGCTCAACGTCACCGGTGACTGATGATGTCTGTGATGTCTGTGATGGTGATGTCTGTGATGATATGATGATGACTGNGATGGTGATGTGGTGATGACTGTGATGATGANAGCTGTGATGATGGTGATGATGACTGTGATGATGATGGCTGTGATGATGATGATGATGTCTGTGGTGATGATGTTGATGTGATGGTGATGTCTGTGATGATGATGTCTGTGATGACTGTGATGATCATGTCTGTGATGATCATTCTGTGATGANGTCTGTGATGATCATGTCTGTGATGGTGATGTCTGTGATGATGATGATGATGTCTGTGATGATCATGACTGTGATGATGATGTCTGTGATGATGTCTGTGATGATGTCTGTGATGATGTCTGTGATGGTGATGTCTGTGATGATGATGTCTGTATGTGATGGTGGATACTGTGANGATGATGTCTGTGATGATGTCTGTGATGATGTCTGTGATGGTGATGTCTGTGATGATGGATACAGCTCAACGTCACCGGTGACTGATGATGTGTGTGATGATGTCTGTGATGGATGATGTCTGTGATGGTGATGTCTGTGATGATGATACAGCTCAACGTCACTGTGANTAATGATGTCTGTGATGATGTCTGTGATGATGTCTGTGATGGTGATGTCTGTGATGATCATGTCGGTGANTGATGATGTCTGTGATGGTGATGATCATGTCTGTGATGATGTCTGTGATGACTGTGATGATGACTGTGATGATGATGTCTGTGATGATCATGTCGGTGATGATGATGACTGTGATGATGATGTCTGTGATGATGATGACTGTNGCGATTATGATGGCTGTGATGATGGAACAGATGACTATGACGTGACNGTGGTGATGATGATGTCTGTGATGATGAATGTGAATGATGACTGGTGATGATATGATGATGTCTAAGATGATGATGTATGTGATATGATGTATATATAGTTCGGTAACGTCACGTAGGTAAAAAAATTAATAAATGAAAACAACTAAATTAAATCACGACGTTTCGGGCGCAACACAAGTGTCCTTCTTCAGGTGGGGACAGGAAGGCCACCCACACAGATTCCTACTTGAAGCCTGATTCCCACCACCATCCGGCACAAAATAATTCCCTCATAAAAACACTGGACCATAGGCCCACTGCATCTCTGACCAACACCACCTGGCCAGTGAATTGGAACATGTACTTCTGGTCCTCAAGATGAACGGATACTCGGACCGTGCTATACGCCAGGCTGTTTCTCCCATCGTGCAGAAACAGGCCCTGAGACTCCGATCAAAATCATGACGTTGCCATACATAGTAGGCGTTACCAAAAATTTCCAAAACTCTAAACAAACACAAGATCCAGGTCCGATTCAGTACAATACACNAAATCCGTGATCTGATCCCATCCGAAAGGATGTCATTCCTGACTTACAGAACCCTGGTGTCTACAAACTGATTGCACCTGTGGTGATTGTTATGTCGGGAAACTAAACACATATTTCTGACCGCATTCGCGAGCACAAGTCGGATTTGAAGCACGGCAGGACGAATTCTTCGGCCGTAGCTGACCACTGTTGGTTCTCATGACATTGTGTTCTCCGATACCAAAGTACTCTGCAAGCCTCCTGGATACTACCAAAGATGTGTCCATGAAGCCATCCAGATATACAAACATAGACATAACTTCAACCGAGATGATGGATTCAAATTTAGCAATCATTGAAGGATGTAATTAACCAAGTTAAACTTTAGCTGCCGTGCAGTTTACTGCTAGACAGCCAGTTTAGATTTATTTTCATAATCATATCCATATTCCCAGTCTGTTACCCCCAGCTTCACACATACCATCACCATTACCACACGTTGTTTTCATCTTGCGCATTTCTAATTTACCCCCCCCCCCCCGCAGCATAACAAAAGGCTGTTTAATCTTAGCTTTCTTATCTACTTCCGCCCCCTGCATCACAAAGCTTCAGTTTGAACTCGATGCGTTGCTCCCAGCGTCCGTTGCTTCACAACGTTGCNTCCCAGTCCACAGCCCGCCCACACACTCACCATGGCCTCTCCCTCCCTCCATCCCCCGTGACTATATAATTCCTCGTCACAGCCATCTCTTAGACACACATAAGCGGTTGTGCTTTCGCTACGTTGTCCCCACCTGAAGAAGGACGCTTGTGTTGTGCCCGAAACGTGATTTATTTTTTATTTATTATTTATTTACCATGGGACTTTACCGAAAAACCAAAGAGTATGAATATGATGATGATATGATGATGACCATGTCGATAATGACTGTGGTGATGATATGATGATGATGTGATGATGATGTCTGTGATGATATGATGACTATTGTGATTACTGATCATGTCTATGATGACTGATGATGACTAATGTCTATGCTGATGATGACTAATGGCTATGCTATTTATGATATNATGATAACTATGATGATGTCTATGATGATGACTATGATATGGTGATGACGACTGATGTCTGATGATATGATATGATGGTGACAATGGCTGATGACGTCTATGATGACGTTACCTGCCAACAGTGTAGCATCTCGCCTCATCACAACCACCACCACCATCATCGTTATCTTCATCAGCATGCACATACCCAATAATCACCCAGGAATGTCTGTCTCTAACGCTCGTGACTCCACGTCGACCAGCCCCCTCATTAATAAACATTAACAGATGACGTACTCCAAATGGACACCCCCCCCATTAATAATAATTAGCGGCTGACGTCACTCCACATGGGGGGCCGAGGCGCCTCCTCCCCCCTCCTCAGCGTCAACTCACTACCCTCACTACAAAGGGAACCCTCACGTCACGCGATCTCTGTCAAGCTGTTGAGACATCGAAGTAAAAAGGACGTCGTGATGAACACGGATTATAACCTTAAAATGAAATAAGTCTGTGTCACCGCGCCCTTACAAATTACACACGAATCGATGCAATGAATATATCACGTCGCGAGCTGCTTTTCGCTTGCAAGTTTCAGATTCACTGCAATACACCCGTCCTGGGACGGGCAAAAGGCGAGTTGCTAATATAATGAGCCAAGAATGTCTGTGTGTAATGCGCGTGACGTCACTACACGTCGACCAGCCCCCTCATTAATATTCATGAACAGGTGGGGTCCTCCACATGGACCCCCCCCCTCCCCCGTCATTAATCATCATGGTCAGGGGTCAGCAACCTTCGGCTGCTAAGCCACATGCGGTGGCTCTTTGGCTGCCCCCTTGTGGGCAGCCCGTTTAAAACAATTTTAAATCTTCAACGTAATTTAACGTAAAGATAATTGATGAAATATGGCAGGCAATGGCGTCACTGTTGAATGTCTTGGCGACACACAAAATGCACAACAGTCAAACTGTCTTGTTCAAGAATAACCAAGGGGGATGAACAGCTAAATAGACGCACTTTATTCCATTACCTACTTTGTTCATTTGAGTCAGAATGTTGTTGTCGTCAGCTGTATACCCGCTGCTTTGCGTGTACAAGTAGCTGTGCGTGTGATGCGGCTCTCTGTGAACTAATTGGGTCAGAGACAAAACCATGAATGGCTCTTCCTCTTGCGTGAAAGGTTTTCTGACCCTGATCATGGTGATCAGAAAACACTCTTCATCATTATCATCGTCGTGGTGGTGGTGATGGTCATCTTCAAATACTTCATGGTCAGCCATCCAAATTGATATCATTCTTCATTATCAATAAGGTGATGAAGAATTCTAATCGTATTCATCATGGTCATATCAATCTTGAAGAAATAATAGATCACGACGTTTCGGTTGCAACACAAGCGTCCATCATCAGGTGTGAAGGACCTGTCCTCCTGCTGTTTGATGACGGTTGCTTGTGTTGCGATCGAAACAGCGTGATCTATTATTTTTTCTACCTACGTGACTTTACCGAAAGAACCAAAGAGCATGGTCATATCATCACAGTAGTATTACAAATATAATGATAACACTGGTCAACACACTTTTTTGGCATAAGGTATTCACGTCAGGTTTTTGAGATATCAAATATTGCATTTTCAATCAAAGCTGCAGAAGAAAAATATTAAATAAATGTGGATATCTACATAAAATGATATTATAAACACTATACTAAAAATACAGCACCATATGTTAACACTAAAGCAGTCACTGACTCGTAACAACTTGCAATCATAAGTCACAGAGTTAATTTTGGGTAAAATCAATGAAAATGGGGTATGCCGATAGCATAAAAATGAGATGTGATAGGGCAAATCTGAGATCAGATTTGGAATCCGCACCCTGAATTAGTCTAAACAGCTGCAAAAGTCCAGGCCAGAAAAAATGTTTTTTTTTTTTGACCAGTGTTATTCATTGTAGTCATCATCATGGTGATGGAGGATTGCAATCATTCTTGATCATTATTCACGTGCCAATTAAAAAGCGTGTTTTTAAACGTTATCGTCCACCTTACCATCTCCACCCACGTTCCCCGACTCCACTTCTCCGAACCGCCCCTTTAATCCGGAGGTAGCCGTCACGTACGGGGCGAAATCAAATTGACCGGGAGAATCTGCGGCGACACCGAGTGACTTCGTTCCGTATCGGTGACAGACGAGCCACCGAATCAGATGGAAGTTTGCAGTGTAATGTTTACTTCACATCGGAGCGAAGTACAGCAGCAAGACGCTTCCCTCCTACAACGTCCCACGGAATACAGACGTGTGTGTGTGTCGCTGTCGGCACCGGAGCGGGTATTATAGTTTCGCGGTTAGCGCTACGCTGCGCTATGAACCCGGCGACCCGAGTTCGATTCCCGCTCACGGCCAACACCCAGTGACGATTATCTGAACCGGTCCTGGGCCTTCTTGCCACGGTTGACTCGGCCTCAAATGTGTGCGGTGTGTAGTCAACATCGCTACTGGTGAGGCAAAGGCGGCCGGGCGTGGTGCTGGCCACACACCCCTCGTGTAGCCGTGGCCGCCTTCTAGATGCTGCTCTCTAACAGCACTTGCCCCAACAGTCTGTTACAGGCTACACGGGGGATCTTTGCCTTTGTTCGCACCGGAGAGCCGTTACGCTTGCGTCAAGGGTCCCAAGTTCGTGTCTCTCGCCGCACAATACATCCTCTTGACCCTTGCTTGATCTTGTGTACAACACCCACGCTAATCTCGAACAATGCTACTAGGCTGTTGCGACACCGTCATCGCGCAAACCGCGGTCATCCCCGCAGCAGCAGCGGCGGCTTTTTGGCTGGCCAACGTCAAAGACGGTCGCCGCGTCGCGTGGCGCTTTCAGATGCGCGTCTGCGGACCGACCCTGGAAAGATCCTCCTTCCGATATTAGGAATCCGCTGAGCTATGCACTTTCATATCCAGATTGAAGATGCGTTTCTTTCGAACTCCTTTTTGCGTGTTTAGTTTGTTCTCCTACCGCACCTCCGATTAGCACGGTTGGCTGCGTATGGGGCGAAAGAAGTTTCAACGTACGTACTGTGCATACGGTGAGGTAGTGCCACCTCGTTCCAGACTGGACAATTGTAGTCACCACCACAGAAAAACAACACTTTCAATAACTACTTCCCATCTTTCAGTATGAATGTTAGAACGATAGCTTCACATCCGCGCGTCTAAGCATTGTATGTTATCACAGTGTTAAAGTGTCAGCGAAAACAGTCACGCTTTTCTGCCCTGCTCAAATAAGAGGTCTCAGCCGTGCACGATGACTCCTCTGAGAATGCTGCCTTCATCTTAACCGCCGCTTATATAGGTGAGGTAATTGTATCAGCTCCTACCCCACCTCAGTGGCCCCTTCATTGTAAACGTCAGAGCAATGATCACACGTATCAAAAACAATCCGGTAGGTACCAGTCAATCCCCGTTTGCGAAATTAAAAGCAACGAACATCAAAACGAACGTGAACATACATTGGCCCCCGTGGTACGGTGAGAGTGTGTGATTACCGTGTCTTACAGGTACTTTCCTTCACTATCTTAGTCCTCGCTGAGTTTGCAAACTACAAATATACAGCAGGCATCAGGGTCGTGATCGAACCCAGACCTCCTGTATACCAGGCGAGGTAGTCAACATCTCATAGCCACCGTGATGATGAGAGACGCAAACTCCAAATATGCAGCAGGCATCAGGGTCGCGATCGAACCCACGACTTCCTATATACCAGGCGAGGTAGTCAACATCTCTAGCCACCGTGATGATGATGAGAGAGAGACACGCAAACTCCAAATATACAGCAGGCATCGTCGCGATCGAACCCACGACTTCCTGTATACCAGGCGAGGTAGTCAACATCTAGCCACCGTGATGATGATGAGAGAGACGCAAACTCCAAATATACAGCAGGCATCGGGTCGCGATCAAACCCACGGCCTCCTGTAGACCAGGCGAGGAAGTTAACATCTCGCCACCGACGGCACCAGACACATCGGCTTATTACATTTATTTCAACACTGGCAAGAAAAACATTTTCATTTAAGTTAATATTTGACTTTGTATTGTTATTAACATCTCTTTTTCCTCTTCCTGTGGGTGGGGGGGGGGTCACCTCAAATCCGCCGTTTACAAAACCCGACCAAGAACCCAGAATGGATAGACATGAAACATAATTGATGAATATTCAAAGGTTACGCCCATACATTAAAAAAAAGGAGTTCATGTGCATTACTGTGAAGTTAGTTTGAACATGTTCAAATGAATGAAATAACCCGAAACGATTTGCTAAAATAACTATTAGAACATAAATATGATAACCCTACGTGTCCTGGGTCTCGAGCCACCCTGTAGCATTACAATGGGCTCTGCACGTGTATACGGGCAGTGTGGTGCCAAGGGATCTTACAACAACAGCCCAGTTTATGTAAATAATAGAGTCCTTGTTCTCCTATAACGCTGCGTAGTTTTCATAACGCAATTGGTTATCACGCGATGAACGTATTAGGGAACACTTTTTTTATTATATAACGCGGATGCGAATTATAGAACGCGATCGAGCGAACGGAACTGTCACAGCGCGAGTAGGAATAAGCGGTCGTACGGCTATGCCTCGGCGTAGCCTCGTCATTGCGCAAGGCATTGGGATGCTGCTGGATGCTTCTAGATGTTACACGCGCCTCGGTCTTTGTTCGGCCTGCGTCACGCATGCGCGTTGTCGCGGACTGCGCTTTATTGTATGTTGTGGATGCGATTTTTCCATAACGCGGCGTTCTTCGGGAACGCAACACCGCGCTAGAACAGAGCAGTACATTGTGGTTGTACCGGGTGGTTGGAGGCAAAGGCTGTTAGCGACTGAATTTGGGTTGAGGCGACGGAAGTCGCGTAGCGGTGTTCTTTCCGCTGCGTACGTGTCGTGCAAGTCATTGGAACGTCGCAGTATGTNATCGGAAGTAAAAGGCCATGTAGGAGGGCGTGGNCACACTTTGGGCCGGCATCGTAGAGTGCGGGCGTCGCTACAGTTCTCTGCGGTGAGTACGACGTCTTTAGAAACATCGGCTGCTACTACGNCTGAATAAAATGAACGCTGAACAGCTCGCCGCGTCCCGAGGTTCCGGTGAACGGGACCGCACCCTGCAACCTGCAGGCATCTCGGAAGTAAAAGGCGACGTAGAGTCGTGTTCCATAACATGGTAATTGCATTCCTGAAGAACATCGCGTTACGGAAGTCTCGTTATAACCAATATATAATATGGGTTACAGTCCGCCCGAATAACATGAATGCTTAACAGCACGCCGAGGCGCGTGGGTCAGAGGTGAAAGGTTATGCACCAAGCGAGTTGCAGGCATTTCGGTCGAGGGTCATCAAATTCATGACTCGAGTCTGCTCTCCAATCACATGACTCGAGTCCACACCTCGAGGTGGGAAAAGTCTTGTTATAACCAATATGCAATCTTTGTACATTCCGGTCGACGATATAATTCATGACTCGAGTTACTCGAGTCCAACAATGACCGAGTCGCGTGGGTAGCATCTACAAGCATCCAGCAGCATCCCGTCCTGTGTGCGACGCTGCGCCGAGGTAGCCGTACAACCGCTTATTCATACTCCCGCGACGGAGTTCCGTTCGTTCGCATGCTTAATGCATGAATTGCGTTATGTCCAATTCGCGTTATGAAAAATTTGCGAAATGACGTCAAAGGGTGAGATGAAAATTGGGGTAATGATTGTATGTATGTTGAACTTCTTTCGCACCATACGTAACCAGGAAGGATATCAAACTGAACACAGAAAGCAGTTCTGAAGAAATTCGTTTTCAGTCTAGATGATTAAAAAAAGTGCAACGCTTCAGTAGCTTGCTGATATCGGAAGAGCGTTCCAGACGGCCACAGAAGCATATCCGAAAGCGCCGCATGATGCGGTGACTTTGGTGGCCAGCCGGAAGCCGCCACCGCTGCTGCGAGGAAAACCAGAGTTGACGTGATGATGCTTTGTGTTCCTTGACGAGATCGTGGTTCTTTTGTGGCAAGCCCTTTGGCGCGAGTGCGAGGCACGTTGCCCGTGTGGGTGTGTAGCGCGACCTCACCAACTGCTCTCCGCCGTTGTGCCCACAGTTCTCAAAGAGGAGCTGGACCAACAACTCTTCGGGCAGCACCTGGTGCACCACGTGGTGTTCAGGGCCATGGGCGGGTACGGCACATCCACACCGACACACCAAAGACACAGANCCCCCCCCCCGTATAGCCTTAAGAGACTGTTGGAGCAAGATCTGTTAGCAAGTGGCACCCATTTTCGCCTACCTCGAGTCCTGACGTTGGCTTGCACAATTACACACAGACACAAAGATCCCCCCTGTATTCTTAACAGACCCCCCCACGCCCCCCTCCCCTCCCCACGCAGGTACGCGAGCAACCCGAGCCCGCAAAAGGCCCTGGCGTTGTCCTTTCACGGCTGGACGGGCACCGGCAAGAACTTTGTGTCGAACATCATCGCCAAGAGCCTCTTCGTCGAGGGCCAGAAGAGCAACTTTGTGCACACGTTCGTGCCACGGTGCACTTCCCGCACGCCGCCCACGTGGACACGTACAAGGTGCCCGCGTGCCACCACGGCCGCCACGCGATCGCGACAATACTGCTCAGATCCACTCGTAACACCGTCGTCACCGCCATACAGTACTCGTATCGAGAGAGAGGACGACTCGGGGAGAGAAGACCACTTGGAGAGAGAGAGAAAGAGAGGACGACTCGGACAGAGGATGACTAGCCAACCAGACACTACCCTGACACTAACCACACCAGTCACCCAGACACGAGCCCGACCCTAACCACACTAGCCACCCAGACACTAACCCTGACCCTAACCACACTAGCCACCCAGACACTAACCCTGACCCTGACCACACTAGACACCCAGACACTAACCCTGACCCTAACCACACTAGACACCCAGACACTAACCCTGACCCTAACCACACAAGCCACCCAGACACTAACCCTGACCCTGACCACACAGCCACCCAGACACTAACCCTGACCCTAACCACACTAGCCACCCAGACACTAACCCTGACCCTACCACACTAGCCACCCAGACACTAACCCTGACCCTGACCACACTAGCCACCCAGACACTAACCCTGACCCTAACCACACTAGCCACCCAGACACTAACCCTGACCCTGACCACACCAGCCACCCAGACACTAACCCTGACCCTAACCACACTAGCCACCCAGACACTAACCCTGACCCTAACCACACTAGACACCCAGACACTAACCCTGACCCTAACCACACTAGCCACCCAGACACTAACCCTGACCCTGACCACACCAGCTACCCAGACACTAACCCTGACCCTAACCACACTAGCCACCCAGACACTAACCCTGACCCTAACCACACTAGCCACCCAGACACTAACCCTGACCCTAACCACACTAGCCACCCAGACACTAACCCTGACCCTAACCACACTAGCCACCCAGACACTAACCCTGACCCTAACCACACTAGCCACCCAGACACTAACCCTGACTCTCACCATACTAGCCACCCAGACACGAACCTGACCCTCACCACACCAGCCACCCAGACACTAACCTGACCCTAACCACACTACCACCCAGACACTAACCCTGACCCTAACCACACTAGCCAACCAGACACTAACCCTGACCCTAACCACACTAGCCACCCAGACACCAACCCTGACCCTAACCACACTAGCCACCCAGACACTAACCCTGACCCTAACCACACTAGCCACCCAGACACTAGCCCTGACCCTAACCACACCAGCCAAGACACTAACCCTGACCCTAACCACACTAGCCACCCAGACACTAACCCTGACCCTAACCACACTAGCCATCCAGACACTAACCCTGACCCTAACCCACTAGCCACCCAGACACTAACCCTGACCCTAACCACACTAGCCACCCAGATACTAACCCTGACCCTAACCCTAGCCAAATAGCCAACCAACGCTCACCGTAGCCCTTCAGGAGGGCACACCACCTCTTCCACGCGGAGTCACGTTGCCCACCTGGCATCTCCTTACGCCTTTCCCTGAAGCGCTCCTCGTCTTGGCAAGCAGAATCAGCAGCAGCAGCACGTCCACGTCCACATTGAGCGTCGGGCTCCTGGACATGTTGTTTACCTCCATCGTGAGCTTGAGTAGAAACTTTAAACGAGCCCGTGTCAGATTTGCGTGCTCACGGTTCCCCGCGTGTGCTTGTTTGCGTGTGGACGTGTGTGCGGGCGCGCAACTCAGGAGAAGCTGCAGGGCTGGATCCGCGAATGTAACCGCGTGCAAACATTCCGTGTTCGTCTTCGACGAGATGGACAAGATGCACCCCGGCCTCATCGACGCTCAAGCCGTTCCTCGACTACTACCCATCCTGGACGGCGTCGACTACCGCCACGCCATCTTCATCTTCCTCAGGTTAGTGCCGCACTGGCCGCTCCGGGCGGGACACACACACACGCATGCGTGTACCCGCACACACGTGTACACACACGCACACACGTGTACACACGGACACATGTACACTAGAGGCCGACCGAAATTCGGTTTCGGCGCCGAAAGTTGGCAAATGGCCTCTATCGGCAGAGTTTCGGTTTCGGCCGAAAGTAAATTTTTGACTTTCGGTTTGGTTTCGTTTTCGGGCCGAAACCAGAAATTCAGTTTCGATCGGCCTCTAAACTACACGCACGTGCGCGCATGCGGCTCCAGGCAGATGCTCCTCACTCTCTCCGGCGATCGCAAGCAACGCACACACGCGCACTCAAGCAAGGATGGGGGTGAGAGGTGTGGTGGTGTGGGAATAAGACAGACGACGGAGAAGAATAAAAAAAAATAACTTCCCTCCCCAGAACCACCTAGGGGGGGTCAGACATTTGTGACGATGTGTGACGAGGGGGGGGGGGTGGTTGAGAAATGTGACGTCACATCAAAATGCGCAACTTTAAATAAATATAGACAACACGTTCTACTTAATTAAATGGACTTTTTAATAAATGTTTTCCCCTACAACATCAGAGTGCAGCGCCACATTAAATACGCACTACAATGACAATAGTTTAAACCGATTTGAAGCATGTTCTATATATTTATTTGAGGGGGGGTCTGACTTTTGTGATGCCGTGTGATGATGATGGGGGGGGGGGGGGGGGGTCAAAAATCGTCCAAAATCGCGTGACGTCATTTATGGACGGCCCCAAACTAGCGAGCAGCAGCAGCAGCAAGCAGCACACGCGTAGCCAGCGCTCGCAACAGCACAGCAGTCCACCAGGAGCACTTTTGTTCGAGCGGCTCAGAGGTTGGGCTCTCACAGGCAGCTCGAGGCACGCACCACACACACGCACGCGCACAGCANACACGCACCACACGCACACGCACCACACACACATGCGCGCACGCACCACACACACACGCACCACACGCACACGCACAGCACACACGCACACACACACGCATGCACCACACACACACGCGAGCACGCACCACGCACACACACACGCATGCACCACACACACACACACGCGGGCGCACGCACAGCACACAGACACGCGCATGCACCACACGTGGGCGCACGTACAGCACACAGACACACGCACGCACCACACGCCACGCACGCACAGCACACAGACGCGCGCACGCACAGCACACTGAGCAGATTATAGCAGCGTGCCGATACCAACAGTGTGCATACGCGCGCGCGCACACTCACTCACTCATCCGCCCACCAGCCACACACACACCAACCCACCCTCCAATGTTCCAATTCAACCCTCCCACCACCCACCCACCTCCTCCTCCACATGGGTCCGCACAGCAGGAAGGGGCTTGGGTGTGTGTCCGTGCGAGTCTGTGACGCGTCTAGTGGTCGACCAAAATTCGGTTTTGGTTTCGGCGCCGAAACCAGAAATTCAGTTTAGGTCGGCCTCTAGTGTACACACACACGCACACACGCGTACACGCACACACGCGTACACACACACACGCGCGTGTACACACACACACAAACATCCCCTGTATAGCCTTAACAGAATGTAGGGGCAAGTGCTGTTAGCGAGTAGCACCTATGAAGGCCGGAACGGTACACGAAGGGGTGGGTGGTCAGCACCACGCCCCAACCGCCTTTGTCTCGCCAGTGGCGATGTTTACTATACCGCACCAGGTACTCATTTGAGGCTGAGTCGACCTACACGCACACGTGCACGCACATGCGGGTCGTGGGGATTCACAGGAGTTGTGCAGCGGGCACCGCGTCGGAGGCGCGGGGACTCGCGTCCACCGATGTCACGAGCCGCTTCTCCCTCCACGCTTCCTACCTCACCGCTCCTCCTCTCTCCCCGCTCGTCCCTCCTCCCTTCCCGCTCCCGTGCAGTAACGCCGGAGGTAACGACATCAACGAGGTGGCGCTGCGCTTCTGGAACGAGGGCCGCAAGCGCGAGGAGATCGTCCTCGCGGACACGGAGAAGGTGCTCACAATGCGCGCCTTCAACGACAAGAACAGTACGTGGCGTGCGTGCGCGTGTACACGCATGCGTGTGCGCGTGTGTTTTGCTCGATATGGGGAGAACAAGTGGTGCATCTGCCAGTCAGTCAACCCACGGCACCTGGGTCTGTCCCGTGACCTCCTGCCAGCAGCGAGCCTTAGACACGTCACGTGGTCTCAAAGTGCACCTGGCCTGGCACGGGCGCCGTGGTTACGTCACCGCCACTTAGTGGCAAACGGCTGCTGCTGTTGTTGTTATTGTGGTCCCGCGTGTGTGTACAGCGCGGAGCGTTGGTTAGCTCGCTTCGCTATCCTGATGGGGATCTTTGTACAGGTAGTCCTCTACTTACGATGGAGATGCGTTACGACGACCCCATCGTAAGTCAAAATATCGTAAGTCGAAGATGGCCTAGCCTACCCAGGAGTCTTAAAGAATGGTGGAGCAATTTACAGTAGCGTACTGTATAAACTATATACTGTATGTATTTATTAATTACAATACTGTATTGCACAGTAAAATGTAAAGTAAAAAACAAGGTAAATTCTTAACCTACCATATGAACTGCAATTTAATACTGGTAGGAACCTCTGGTTACACCAGCCCACAGGGGATTATTGTGTCCGTCCGTCGTGCAGGGAGGGGCTCGGTGCGGAGGGAGGGGCTGGGTGGGGATGTGGGGCTGGGTGGAGGGGAGGGTGGGGAGTGGCTGGGTGGGAGGGTGGGGAGGGCTGGGTGGGGAGGGTGAGGAGGGCTGGTGGGAGGGTGGTAGGGCTGGGTGGGGGGTGGGAGGGGTAGGGTGGTGGGGCTGGGTNGGGGGTGGGAGGGTGGGGCTGGTCACCCCATGGTGCCCTTATAAAACTCAACGTTTAACCTACTCACGCCGGCTTGTGCCCGCCCTCACAGTCGGGCATATTTGCGGAATACACCATGCCGCCATTGACCCTGGCCATTGACCGAGCAACCCAACGTTCCTACCAGCTCCCTCCGCAGGAATGTGTTAGAAAGTTTTTTCAGGAAACAATCCTATCTGCTATAAAACTTTTAACATGCATTGAACGTATCGTATCGTGGTAACCCTAAAATGAAATCGCTAAAGCTACGTATCATACATGCATTGAACGTACAGTATCGTACGCGCGAAATTAAAAATATTTTACAATTTTACCATCGTAACTCGGGGACTATCTGTATTTGTTGTGGCCTAACAAGAAGGGAAACATAGTGGGGAGCGGTAGTGAAGCGGTCAGCGCGCTGCGCTACGAACCCCACGACCCGAGTTCGATTCCCGCTCAAGGACAACACCGGTGACAATTATCCGAACCGGTCCCGGGCCTCCGCTAGGTCGACTCAGCCTCAAACGAGCACCCTGTACGGCGCGTCTCTCTCTCTCCGTCCGCCGCCCTGCAGGTGGCTTCTGGCACGCGAGCCTCATTGACAAGCACCTCATCGACTTCTTCGTGCCCTTCTTGCCACTGGAGCACCAGCACGTGCGCATGTGCGCGCGCGCGGTGGCACGGTCACGCGGGGTGCAGCTGCTTGACGATGTGGAGCGTGTGGCCAAGGCCGTTGCCGATGAGATGGCCTACTTTCCCGAGAACGAGGGCATCTTCTCTGTCACGGGCTGCAAGAGCGTCGCCCAGAAGGTGGAGTTCCACTTGTGAAGACGACGGCGGAGGAGGCGGAGGAGGTGGAGGAGGGCATGGAGGGGGTGGAGGGAGGAGGTGGAGACATTCCCAACGGGCGGAGATCAACGATGCCGCCCTGTTGCCATCGTGTGGACTTTTTTGTTTTGTTTAAATCTCTGCGGTGTTGCATCTCGTACACCACCAGATCATGAAGTTTTTGCTACGTATTCGCATAATAATTCTATCAAATCTATTTAATGCTTACGACTTGTGTATATAACAAACAAAAAAATCGATGCTATTATTTTCCTGCGCGCGATGGCATCGGCGGTAATGTTCAGAGGCCAGTTGCCAATGTGGAGTTCCTGCTGCTGGTGCTGCTGGCCATGATGAGGGTTTCAGTAAAAAGTTTGTTTAGTTTCGCTGTACCTCCTCCTGCTTCCTCTACGTATTCTTTGGGTTACGTGCCAAAATCACACCGTGGCTTATTTTTAAACACACCACCGAGTCTACGTGTAACTACATCTGTGCGACAACTCCGTGCGTGTCCATGGTTGATGGTGTTCCCCCTATGATGAGCGAGTGAGCGGGTGGGCAGATGAGTGACCGGGTGAGTGGGTGCGTCCGTAACTGGGTGGGTGAGTGACTGGGTGAGTTAATGGTTCCACCGGTTGTGAGCGAGTGACTGGGTAGGTTAGTGACTGGGTGCATGGTTAGGTGAGTGAGTGGGTGAGTGACTGGCTGAGTGGGTAGGTGAGTTGATGGTTCCACCAGTCGGTGTCTTCGAGGTGGAGGAGGAAGTCAAAGCCTGGAGAAGGTGCGATGACGATGTGTGGGTCTCAAATGAGCTGTTAATTTTTCTGTACGTCCGCGTTGTTCCACTCTGTACTGCACAGCAGCAGTAGCAGCTTTCCTGTGGACCTGGGTGGCGAGATTCTAGGATGGCAGCAACGCGATCCCAGAAGGATTTGGTGTCATTTAGCGCTTGCCTGTGTTACCGGAAGCCCACTTGCTCTCAGGGGAGAGGAGACTATGGGAGGTCGTAGACGGGCAGCCGGTGTCACCGCGGCGGCTAGCCGGTGCTCCTGCGTTGGCCGGTGCTGCTGCTGCTGTGGGTGCAAGCGTCGTGGCCCACGAACGCCGGAGTGGATCAACCCTGGCGAGCGTGTGCCGTCGTCATGGAACATAAAACCATCGCGCGAACTGCGGTCGCCATTCTCACAGCGGCGGCGGTGGCTTCTGTGGCTGACCATCGAAATGAAGGCGGTGGTCGCCACATCGCGCGGCGCTTTCGGAGGCGCATCTGCGGCCGTCTGGAACGCCCTTCCGATGTTATGAGAAGCACTTTTGAATTGTCTCGATTGAAAACTGGTTCTTGCGTTTCGTTTGCTGCCCTTCCTGCGATGAGTGGCTACATACGGCGCGAAAGAAGTTCAACAAACATAATTAAGTACCGTTGTCAAGGCGACCGGTTAGCGACGTGATGATTGGCTGTTAATGCCATGGTGGTTGGATGATATTGTGGTGGGCAGTGCCGGATTAAGCTAGTGCGGTGCCTGTAGCGTATGTTATAAAGGGGCCCTAAACTAATATTAAAACACAAATGTTTAACTTGCATAGTAATGTGATTGTATTTTTTCATTTGCTACACAGCCAGATAATACGACAAATCACTAACCTTAAACACCCGGTCGTTCATAAAAGTTGAAGGCGGTATCGTACTATATTAATAGAGCAAGTGCAGAATCATTGAACCGGAATTGATAGCTTTAAAGCATTTAGCGCGGAGCCCTTGAAAGTACAGGGCCTGTAGTATATGTAGCTACTTGTGCTACTTGGATAATCCTGCACTCGTGGTGGATGATGTCCTGATTGGATGTTTATAAACATGGTTGGATGAGATGTGATTGTATGATGTCATGGTGGATGTTGTCATGGTGATTGGATGATGTCAGCGTGGATGTCATGGCGATAGGATGGTGATGTCGTGACGATTGGGGCAGTCACTGACCAGTAGTGATGCTGATGGAGGTCGGATGCTGCAGCCACGACCAGCCGGTGTCAAGACCACCGCTGTTGCAGACCCCTCACCCCCAGCGCTGGTGACTATCAGTTAGCTTTCTAGACTCAACACTGCCCATAGACTCAACACTACACCATAGACTCAAAACTGCACCATAGACTCAACACTGCCCATAGACTCAACACTGCCCATAGACTCAACACTGCCCATAGACTCAACACTGCCCATAGACTCAACACTGCCCATAGACTCAACACTGCACTATAGACTACACGGCCAGTGGACTCAACACTGCACCATAGACTCAACACTGCCCATAGACTCAACACTCCACCATAGACTCAACACTGCCCATAGACTCAACACTGCCCATAGACTCAACACTGCCCATAGACTCAACACTGCCCATAGACTCAACACTGCCCATAGACTCAACACTGCCCATAGACTCAACACTGCCCATAGACTCAACACTCCACCATAGACTCAACACTGCACCATAGACTCAATACTGCACCATAGACTCAACACTGCACCATAGACTCAACACTGCCCATAGACTCAACACTGCCCATAGACTCAACACTCCATAGACTCAACACTGCCCATAGACTCAACACTCCACCATAGACTCAACACTGCCCATAGACTCAACACTGCACCATAGACTCAACACTGCCCATAGACTCAACACTGCCCATAGATCAACACTGCACTATAGACTACACGGCCAATGGACTCAACACTGCACCAGACTCAACACTGCACCATAGACTCAACACTGCACCATAGACTCAACACTGCCCATAGACACTGCCCATAGACTCAATACTGCACACATAGGCTGGATCATGGTCCCATGCGGCCCCTGGGCACATGTCTTTTGGAGCCCCCCCCCCCGCTTTCCTATGTTGGTGTTTTTCTTGCCTTCCTCCTCGCAAAATATCCACTAGATCGTCAAAATGTAGCTCTCTGACAAGGTCTGACTATTGCCATAAGTGACAATGAGCTGAGTCGTGTTTGGCACAAGCTACTCTGCAGCTCATTTTTTTATTCTGCTTAAAAGGGAAAATGTCCGCTCACCCTGGCAGTTTGTCACTGGCAAAGTTAGAAAGTTAAAGTGCCACGAAAACATTGGGGAACGCTGACTACAGATGAAGTGACCTGCAAAGTTCAAGCAATTTAGTTGGGCACTCCTCACCCTCAAGAGTCAGACATGAAAGACTTGCATTGGATGAGTTCATCTTCTTGGTTCTTTCGGTAAAGTCACGTAGAAGGAAGTAATAAAATAATAAAATAAAATTATAATTTATTTTATTATTTTTATTATTTTATTACTTCCCTTCTACGTGACTTTACCGAAAGAACCAAGAAGATGAATCCCTGCAGTCACGAAAGCTTTAAATCGAAATTGGATGAGTTCGTTGGCAAAGTTCAGGTCCAGGTCTGATGGATATGCAGCGGAGAGCGCATTTACTTTTCCACTATGACATCAGTGTTAGACACTGTCTGACATAAAGAACTCCAAAGAGACTGGTCAAACGCTTGTAAGCGTCCAAGCGATGTTCAAGGCATGCCACTAACTTATCAGTGACACATAAAATGTTTCTATTTTGAACTTCTCCCTCTCCTAAAGTGTCACACCTGGCTCTGAGCTCTCATCTGCAAATTTTTTTGGTTTCTTCTTTCGCTGAAGATCGTGCTCATATGACTTAACACATGTCACATTTAAGGCTGCCCTTTCAAAAGCCTCAAACTGGTCTCGCTGTCCCGCCACAAAATCCCACAACGAAGACAAAAGCTGTTCTGCTTTAGAGATGTCAATGTCACTTTTCTATAGGTGCATGCTTGTAGCGTGGAACCGGTCAAGTATGACGTCCCACAAACGTGCCATGAACACCATCTCTAAGGTGTCCAATTTAGCACGTAGTCCAGCGGCCTCAATTCGAGTATCTCTTCTCTCATTATCATCATTGCACATACCACCTAAGGCCTCTCTAATGTGGGTGTAATTTCTCCACAGTGCCTTGGTTGACTGCCCGAGAATCCGAGTACTTTAATCTGTCTGAATTGGTCTTCCGAAAGACTTCCCCCATCTGTGTGTGGATGAAGAGCAAATCGTGTACAGTTACTGCAACATGTTAAAAAACTCGTCAGCCTCTGGGCTACTGCCGTCCAAGGTGTTAACACCAACTAAGTTAAGTGAATGCGCTGCTCAAGGCACAGACTATCAGAGGGTTTTTTTGTTTCAGGTGGGCCTGTAGCCCATTGCATTGTCATATGACTGACCTCTACAGTTTGAGAGGTCCAACCCAAGGCCCTCCACCATAAAGTCACACAGTCTGCTAAACTTTTACCAGTGTGGCGCTCAATTGGCTCAAGCCCAGGAATCACTCCACCACATTCCTGCTGCTGTTAACAAACTGAATATGAACGTCTATGTCATCCCTCCTTTTAAATTTTTCCAGTTCCAAGCGTTCGTCTTTGCTGATATTACTAACGGGTTCTTAGCATTTTAAGTATGGTAGCAATTTCAGCTCTAGCAACATCTGTCGGGATGTGTCCCAAGCCTTTTAGGCTACATCAACCTGGGAAATTACGGTATATCATCCACTGGGATATGCTTGGGGGTGACAGCAAAATTCAACCACATAGTCATCCTCTCAGCCGACAAGGCAATGCCACTGTCATCATGGATAAACCACATACAACAACAAAATCCAGGACCTTATTGATAGTAGCTACTCCAAAATCCCACTAACAGCCTGACGACAAAAAACAATATTACTAGTTCGACCTCTCTAATTGAACCAGCTAACGGCTCGCCCTCAGACCTGCTGCTTGACCATCCAGATTCTATGGTCGTCCTAAGATCCATAAAGAAAGCACACCACTTCGGCCCATCGTTTCGACTATCAACTCACCTACCTACAAGCTAGCCGTTTTCTGCCGCCTGCTTCCATTCACTGGCAAGACTACCTCAGCAGTACTTAATTCAGCTCACCTTGTCTCTCTAATCAAGGGCATTTCATTGTCCCCAGATGATCTTCTCGTCAGCTTTGATGTGGTTTCTCTGTTCACTAATGTTCCGGTGCCTGACACCTTAGCAATAATTTAAGATTTAGTCCAACATGGACTGAACCCCGATGTACCAAGCGGCCCAGGTGTTACGCTCGATGCGGTCAGCTCACGCTTTAAGCGTGCGGGGCCCGGGGCCAGAGGTCGCAAACGGGTTTTGATTCCTTACCCGTACCCGGCCGCACCAGGGTCGCAAACGGGTACCGTACCCGGCCGGGTACGGGTAGCCGGGTATCAGGTAGGGTACGGGTATCGGGTACCCGGTTGCGACCTCTGCCAGGGGCCCTAGTGGTCAGCTCATGCTTCAAGCGCGGAGGGGCCCAAGTGGTCAGCTCACTCTTTAAACACCAAGGGGTCTGGGGCCCTCACATTGTAAGTGCTGAGAGGTCTGGGGGGCCCTAGTGGTTCGCTCACGCTATACGCACCCAGGGGCCTAGTGGCCAGCTTGCGCTGTGCGCACTGAGGCCACTGGCGTTCAACTTTCTTCGTAAGTCTTGGGCCACGCGTCGTGTGCGGTCTGAGGCTTGGAGGCTCCCTGGCAGTCCGAGGGCCCCGGCACTGTCCCCATTGGCCTGGTCCATAATCCAGCTTTGCGCACACAGACTCAACACTGCACCATAGGCTCAACACTGCAATTTAACCATTAAATCCTCTCGATCCCAAATCGTGTGCAAAATCAGATGAACTACTAATAGACGATCAAGACGCACTGCCGATTGTAATAATAGGTCAGCCAAATACAGAGCAGGCCTACGGCCTTGTACATTGTTCGGTTTAAATGGTTTAAGAGTCTTAAGAATAGGCTTTTACTCTTTCCGACAATAAAGCAGGAGTTATCAAGATGTTCAAACGCCAAATAGATACCGTTTGCAAGGAATCAAGTCTGCATTAACCGCACTTGTGGCAAAAAATACAAACATGGCTCTGATAATAATCTTGATTTGAAGCTTTCGTGACTGCAGGAATCCATACTCTTTGGTTCTTTCGGTAAAGTCACGTGGTATAAAATAAGATAAATCACGACGTTTCGATCGCAACACAAGCGGTCCGCTAGCTCAGCAGTTCCACTGATTGATTATATTTTTTCACGCCTGAGGACGACCACTTGTGTTGCCATCGAAACGTCGTGATTTATTTTATTTCATACCCACGTGACTTTACCGAAGGACACCAAAGAGTCTGATAATAATGCACACATTTTCTTGGTTCTTTCGGTAAAGTCACGTAGAAGGGAAATAATAAAATAATAAAAATAAAACATAAAATAATTCTCACGACGTTTCGGCCACAACGCAAGCAGCCGTCCTCAGGTGAAGAACAGGTCTGTCGGAAAGACAGTGTCTGAATGGGTGACTAGTGCTTTACCGAACGAACCAAGAAGATGAATCCCTGCAGTAACGAAAGCTTTAAATCGAAATGCACACATTGACTTTGAAACTGATTGGCCTCCACCAGAGATTGCCTCGTCTCACCGCGAGTGTTCGGCCAGAGAACGACAAGAGGCGGAGGACTTGCAGCTTGGGTGAGCAGCTTTATGACACGTGCACACAAAAAAGGTCCGACAGATATCAATCGTCGGTGAGCATCGACAACTCCGCCGATTAACGATCGATTACCCGTTGTCCCGCCTCCGAAACTCCAACCGGCGCGCAGATGAACGCTGCCCACGCGGTACAAACGGGGTCAAGGCGCAGCCCTGCGACCTCCAGTAGAGGAAATCCAGAGGGGGCCCATGCAGAGGGTACTTGGCCTACTCTTCCGTGCTGGGCCAGACGTCTTGGAAAAGGTGGCAGTCCTCAGGGCCGGAATAACCCAGAGGCGAAAAAGGCCCTCTCGTGTATTTTAAGTTGTATTTTACCATTCCGCATTGAAGGAACAGCTGAGCGACGGTGTCAGCTGAGCCACGGTGTCACCTGAGCAACTGTAGCGCACACATCGGCCTAAATCTGTCTTTGAATGACCACGACGTCGTCGTTCACACTTCACTTTGCCACAGCTGCTAAAGCTCGGATGATGGGACGCTGAGTGTTCGTGATGTTTCATTCATTTATTTCGAGTCGAATAAATGCGTGAATATTTACAAAGATAAATAAATAATTTTTATTTGATTAATTCGTGTTTTTTTTTCCGCAACATGTAATTACTCACAATATACCCAGTAGACCCTTCCCTTCTATTCGCCTTGGGCACCTCATAACCTTAATCCGGCCTTGGAGTACCCACGCTTTACCCACCAAACCTGATTTGCCGATCGACTGCGGCGTAGCGACGAACGCTCCTGGGTGGGTGGACAGGTTTAAGAAACTGGCAGCGTGATTTTTTTTCACAGCCGCCGCGCCGGAGATGGAATCGAAACGGCGCAAGCTCTTCCGCGTGCTGACCACCAACTCCTCTGCTGTGGCAGCGGCGGCAACCCTCAACGTATCCCAAGCGTAAGGATCGAATCAATCGACGTGTAAACATCTCCCCATCTAACCCCATCGGCCCTCCCGGGCCCCGCACACCGGGATCCTGGGCCCCCACCCCACCTTGTCCCGGTGAGGCCGGCACCACGGCTCGCCCACCGCCCCACGGATCCACCGTGCCCGGTGGTGACCCCCTGTGATCCGCACTCCCTCGGCCCCGTGACCCCCAGGCTCTCCCCTCCGGACCCCGCCTCCTCCATCTCAGACCCCGCCTCCTCCATCCCAGGCTCCACTCCGCGCCCCGCCCCCTCACCCCCAGGCACCGCGGCGAAGTCGGTGGCGTCTTCGGTGGGCACGCGGCGAACGAGCTCCCGCGTGCTGCCAGGATCTCCTCGATGTTCCTGCCGGCACAGCCAGGGGCCAGGCAGGGGAGAAATCCGATGAGCTATGAAGCTCTTTTTCACAGAACTTCTTTCGCACCGTGCGTAGCCAACCGTGCCAATCGGTGGTGCGAGGGAAGGTCAACAGACTCAACACAAAAGCAGTTATAAAAGGAATGTGTTTTCAATCTAGGTGATTTTAAGTGCCAAAGCTCCAAGTGGCTTGAAGGGTAGAGCGTTCCAGACGGCCGCAGAAGCGCATCGAAAGCGCCGCGCGATGCAGCGGTCACCACCGCCTTTGCTCGACGGATTTCCAAAAGCCGCCACTACTGCTGCTGCGAGGATGAGCGGAGTGTCGCGTGGTGATGGTGGTTTATGGCTCCTTGACGAGATCATGCGGTCTCTAAACGAAGACTCTGATTGAGTCTCTCCCCGGAGTACGTACCGCTTGCCCTCCAGGTCGGAGAACCAGCGCAGGTTGTCGGCGATGATGTGGTGATTCCCGCAGCCTGGGCAGGTGACGATCACCACGCCGCTGTGGTACGCCACCTTCGAGATCCGCTTGGCTGTGCGGGTGCTGCACACCTGAGCTCGCACGGACAAAAGAAGAGAAATAACCTCTAAATCTAGATTTGAAGCTTTCGCGACTGCAGGAATCCAGCAAAGAAAAAAAAATCTTGCCGTGGTTTTCCCACCTGATAATGATTGCTTGTGTTGCAATCGAAACGTCGTGATTTATTTTATTTCTACCTACGTGACTTTACCGAAAAAACCAAAGAGTAAAGAACCTTTACTTTAGAATGCAGGAGGAGGAGGAGGGGAGGAGGAGGAATCCCATGAGCTATGACGCTTGTTTTTTCACAGATGTCCAGCAAGGGTAGGTCAGAAAATTTGCTACTTTATTATTAAATGCTTTTGATCCAAAAGGTAAGCAAGTCGTGAGAAATAAATGCAAAGTACATGAGTACGAACTAAAACGAAACTATTTTAGTTTATTTTACCAAGTAAGGCCCACTGAGCTACATGGCTCTTTGTCAGAAGCGACCTGCCCACAAATGACAGCTCAACGAAGTGGCTCGTCATCATCATCATGGGGACATTCATAGCAGCAAAATAGCGAGCAGCGAGGCCTGTGAATGCCGGCACGGCTCACGATGGCACGGGGTGGGCGGGCAAGCGCCACCGCCCGGCCCCGGCTGCCGAGTCGACCCGAGGGACGGCCCAGGACCGGTTCAAATATTCCGTCGCCGGTGCTGGTGGCTGTGCGCCGGGTCGCAGCCGGTGCCTAGTGCAGCGCGCTAACCGCTGCGCCACCGCTCCCCGTGCACGCACGCATGCAGTCATCCCTGGTTATCGGTGGAACGGTGGGGTGGCACAGGGGTGGCAAGGGGTGTGGCACCGGGGGTGGCACGAGGGGGGGCACGGGGGGGGTGGCACGGGGATGGCACGGGGTTGGCACAAGGGGTGGCACGGGGGTGGCATGGGAATGGCATGGGAGGCCCACGGGTGCGGCACCTTGCAGGTGAACACCAGCTGGTAGTGCGGCTGCTTCACGGCCCGAGCGCCGTCGCCGCCCCGCCGGGTCCGCGTCCGCTCCGCTGCAAAGGCCCCGCCAGGCCCGCTGGTGCCCCGCCGGCGTAGGCGGGGCAAGCGAGGGCCGTAGCGTCGGCCTGCGGGTCGGGGCGGGGGAGACGGCGCCATCAACGGCGTCACAGCGTCGCGAGACGGAGAATCCGCTCGGAAGTGGACATCACAGAGCTACCTCTGAGACCCCCTACTTCTTCTCCAAGTGATGCTCCGGTCATCACAGAACGCCCCACGGAAGCGGTCCCCTTGGAGGCCTTTAGTGCGGCCCTGAACGTGCGGTCCCCCCGTAACAATACACAAAGAGTGAGAACACACCACCATCATCATCATCGTCGTTGCACTGCTGTCCAAACCCCCCCCAACAGTTCCGCAAATGGTGGCGGCCCCTCGCTCGCACTGACGATGTCTTATCGGCGAAAGTGCCGCCACCACCCCCCTCCGCCTCTGAACACGAGTGAAGGACGCCGGGTTGGAGGCACCCACCAAGAGGCGAGGGCGCGACGGGCTGCTGTCAGCGGCCCTTGGAGTCCCTCCGACCCACGGACGCCGGGAGGCGTCGCGAGTCCGGGCCGGGTCGCGCGAAACTTCCGGCCGACGCCGGCCGCGAGTCGCGCCGCCACCACCGCCAGTCCCCGCATGCCTCTCGTACCGCCCCACTCCACTCCGCTGTGGCCGTGGCCCGGGCGAGGGAGAGACTCGGTTCTAGAGAAGGAGGCAGGGGGCGGGGGGGGCTGGATCTCAAAAGTCGAAGGGCAGCTTCTCTCCGCTAGGTGCCAGTTGTCCGCGTTTTAGAGGTCGCAGGAATCAGGCGTCGCAGGGTCTGGGCGTTCAAGTTATAGGAGGCGGAACCCATAGATGTCAACCCTTATCAGTGCCCCATCTTATTACAGACCATTTCAGACCTTATAGGTCACCCGTGCCCTTATAAATCTCAACGTGCATCCTACAAAGTCCTATCACAAGGGAGAAACACAAATAGACACATTTTTTGTTGTTGCCTGTATTTTAAAACGGCTGTACGCTGTATGGAAAACTCAATTTCCCTGTACAAGAATACGAGGTAAACCGTATGGGTTGACAGTTATGCAGAACCGATCCAGGTTCCACATCCCACAGCCTGGGTTTTGTCTGGTCCCAATGTCGTCTGTAGCCCAGCGGTACGAGTCTTAATGTCCGGGGTTTTAAGCTTCACCTGCCAAAAAGGGGGGGACACATCCCCCCCCCCCATACTAAAATATATTCAAAATGTCCCCCCAATATATTGCTATAAAATGTATTTCTGTTTATATGATTGTGGTCATGGTTGTACTTTAAAATCCCTAATCTCTGCCATTATATACAATGAAACAAATAAAAAGTCCATCCCATGTGTTCGTGAATTTTTTTATATTTTAGGCAGGAAATTAGTTTTCAAATTTAGATTTTTTTCCTGGGGGGGGGGACCCCAGACCCCCTGGAAGATTTGGTCCCCCCAATGTTGACTCCATGGCTACGGCCTTGGCATACGTTGGACTTCTTTCGCACCGTACGTCGCCAACCGTGCTAATCGGAGGTGCGGGGAAGTACAACAAACTAAACCAACACAAACAACAACAAAACTAAACACCACTACAGCCGCGGTTGTCAGAGACCAGTACGAACTCACTCAAGGGTCGTAGCAGAGTTCTAGACCCAAGGGTTTCCAGAGTTCTAGACCAAGGTTTGTAGGTGTCCAGAGTCCCAAGGTTTGCAGGCGTCCCAGAGTTCTAGACCAAGGTTTGCAGGTGTAGCGTAGGTTTCCAGAGTTCTAGACCAAGCTTTGCAGGCGTAGCAGAGTTCTAGACCCAAGGTTTGCCAGAGTTCTAGACCCAAGGTTTGCAGGTGTAGCAGAGTTCTAGTCCAAGGTTTGCCGATGTAGCAGAGTTCTAGTCCCAAGGTTTGCAGGCGTAGCAGAGTTATAGTCCCAAGGTTTGCATACGTTGCAGAGTTCTAGAGCCCAAGGTTTGCAGATGTAGCAGAGTTCTAGTCCCAAGGTTTGCCGATGTAGCAGAGTTCTAGACCAAGGTTTGCAGATGTAGCAGAGTTCTAGACCCAAGGTTTGCCGATGTAGCAGAGTTCTAGACCCAAGGTTTGCATAGACCAAGGTTTGCAGGCGTAGCAGATATACCCAAGGTTTGCCGATGTAGCAGAGTACTAGACCCAAGGTTTGCCAGAGTTCTAGTCCAAGGCGATGTAGCAGAGTTCTAGACCCAAGGTTTGCCGATGTAGTAGAGTTCTAGACCCAAGGTTTGCTAGAGTTCTAGTGCCAAGGTTTGCAGATGTAGCAGAGTTCTAGACACAAGGTTTGCAGGCGTAGCAGAGTTCTAGACCCAAGGTTTGCCAGAGTTCTAGTCCCAAGGTTTGCAGATGTAGCAGAGTTATAGTCCAAGGTTTGTCGATGTAGCAGAGTTCTAGACCCAAGGTTTGCAGATGTAGTATAGTTCTAGTGCCAAGGTTGCAGATGTAGCAGAGTTCTAGACACAAGGTTTGCAGGCGTAGCAGAGTTCTAGACCCAAGGTTTGCAGGTGTAGCAGAGTTCTAGTCCCAAGGTTTGCCAGAGTTCTAGACCCAAGGTTTACAGGCGTAGCACACACACACAAGGGTTGTAGGTTCGATTTCCCCGATGGTGGCTTCGTCTCTCACACACACACATCCACCCGCTGCGTAGTTTTCCAAAGTTCGCGAATCGAGCGTAGGGTCCACACTGCCACAGTTCAATGGACCCAGAACCCCAGGTTCGAGCACCTGACACTGCCCCACTCTTGTCTCAAGGGTCGAACCTCTGTCCAGGTTCGATTCCCGGTCCCAGTCACTGCTCCACTCTGTCTCAAGCGATCAAACCTCCGGTCCCAGATTTCCAGGTTCGAGTCCCGGTCCCAGTCACTGCCACTCACGCCGTCTCAAGCGGTCGAACCTCTGATCCCAGAGTTCCAGGTTCGACTCCCTGCTTCAGTCACTGCCACTCACGCTGTCTCAAGCGGTCAAACCTCCGGTCCCAGGTTCGACTCCCTGCCTCAGCTGCCACTTACGCCGTCTCAAGCGGTCGAAGCTCTGATCCCAGAGTTCCAGGTTCGACTCCCTGCTTCAGTCACTGCCACTCACGCCGTCTCAAGCGGTCAAACCTCCGTCCCAAAGTCCCCAGGTTCGACTCCCTGCCTCAGTCACGCCACTACCCGTCTCAAGCGGTCGAACTCTGATCCCAGAGTTCCGGTTCGACTCCCCAGTCACTGCTCCCACTCTGTCTGCGGTCGAACTCCGCGTCCCAAAGTCCCAGGTTCACTCCCGCCTCAGTCACTGCCAGTCATGCCGTCTCAAGCGATCGAACCTCCGGTCCCAGAGTTCCGTNCGGCTCCGGCCTCCACTGCCACTCACGCCGTCTCAAGCGATCAAACCTCTGATCCGTCCGCTCCAGGTTCCAGTCTCGATCCACGCTCTCTGCCGCATCAACCCCGCTGGCGAACACGTGGGGCGAGGGGGCGGGGCCACTTCCCAGTGTCGGCGACGCCCATTGGCGGGTGTCGAGTCCGGCGTGGGACTGCGCGAGTTCACGCCGCCTGCGATGCGGACGTGGTGGGGGGGTGGGGCTCGCGAGTGGTGGAGCCCCGCGTGGTGCCCCCCCCCCTGGCCACACGCGTGGCGACTCGGGATCGAACGCGGCTGTTCGGCCTCGTCGGGTGATCAACAACAACAACAGCAGCAGCAGCAGCCTCGGTGCGGTGATGTGTGCGTGTCTATGAACCTGGCGACCCGGGTTCGATTCCGCTCACGGCCAACACCTGTGNCGATTATCTGNAACCGGTCTGGGCCTCCCTAGGTCGACTCAGCCTGNAATGCGTACCTGGTGCGGTGTGTAAACATCGCCACTGGGGAGGAAATGCGTGGTGCTGGCCTTCATAGGTGTCGNTGACAGCACTTGCGACAGTCTGTTAAGACTATATGGGGGTCTTTATCTTTGTGTGGGTGCGTAGTGGCGCGNGTGTGTGGTTGTGTGTGTGTGTGGTTGTGTGTGTGTGTGGTGTGTGTGTGGTGTGTGTGTGTGGGTGTGTGNGTGTGGGTGTGTGTGTGTGTGGTTGTGTGTGTGTGTTGTGTGGGTGTGTGTGTGTGGGTNTGTGTGTGTGNGTNGTGTGTGTGTGTGGTTGTGTGTGGGTGGGGTGGTGTGTGTGTGTGTGTGTGGGTGGTGTGTGTGTGTGTGTGTGTGGGTGTGTGTGTGTGGTTGTGTGTGTGTGGTTGTGGTGTGTGTGTGGTTGTGTGTGTGTGTGTGTTGTGTGTGTGTGTGTGGTTGTGTGTGTGTNTGTGTGTGTNTGTGTGGTGTGTGTGTGTGGGTGTGTGTGTGTGTGTGTGTGTGTGTGTGTGGGTGTGTGTGTGTGGTGTGTGTGTGGGGTTGTGTGTGTGGTTGTGTGTGTGTGTGTGTGNGTGTGTGTGGGGTTTGTGTGTGTGGGTGTGTGTGTGTGTGGTGTGTGTGTGTGTGGTGTGTGTGTGTGTNGTTGGTGTGTGTGGTGTGTGTGTGTGTAGTTGTGTGTTGTTGTGTGTGTGTGTGTGTGGGTGTGTGTGTGTGGTGTGTGTGTGCGTGTGTGNGTGTGNGTTGTGGTGTTGTGTGTNTGTTNTGTGTGTGTGNGTGGTTGTGTGTTCGTGGTTGTGTGTGTGTNGGTGTGTGGTGTGTGTGTGTGTGTGTGTGTTGTGTGTGNTTTGTGTGTGTGTGTGTGTGTGTGNGNNNGTTGTGTGTGTGAGTGTGTGTGNGTGTGTGTGTGTTGTGTGGTTGTGTGTTGTGTGNGTNGTTTGTGTGTGTGTGGTTGTGTTGTGTGTGTGTGGGTTTGTGTGTGTGTGTGTTGTGTGTGTGGGGNTGTGTGTGTGTGGNGTGTGTGTGTGTGTGTTGTGTGTGTGTGGTNGTGTGTGTGTGTGTGTTGTGTGTGTGTTGTGTGTGTGTGNGTGTTGTGTGTGTGTNTGTNGTTGTGTGTGTTGGTTGTGTGTGTGGTTGTGTGTGTGTGTGTGGTTGTGTGTGTGGTGGTGTGTGTGGTGTGTGTGTGTGTGTGATGGTTGTNGTGTGTGTGNGTGTGGTTGGGTTGTGGTTGTGTGTGNTTGTTGTGTGTGGTGTGNGTGTGTGGTGNGTGTGTGGTGTGGTGTGGTTNTGGGTTGTGTGTGGTTGTGTGTGGTGTGTGTGTGTNTGNGTGTGTGTGTGTGGTGTGTGTGTGTTGTGNGTGTGTGTGTGTGTGTGTGTGTGNTTGTGGGTGTGTGTGTGTGGTGTGTGTGTGGTGTGTGTGTGTGNTTGTGTGTGTGNGTTTGTGTGTGTGTGTGTGTGTGTGGGTNGTGTGTGTGTGTGTGTGGTGTGTGTGTGTGTGTGGTGTGTGTGTGTGTGGTTGTGTGTGTTGTGGTGTGTGTGTGTGTGTTGTGTGTGTGTGTGTTGTGTGTGTGTGTGGTTGTGTGTGTGTGGGTGTGTGTGTGTGTGTGTGTGTGTGTGTGTGGTTGTGTGTGTGGTTGTGTGTGTGTTGTGTGTGTGTGGTCTGTGTNTGTGTGTGTNGTTGTGTGTGTGGNGTGTGTGTGTGTGTGGGTGTGTGTGTGGTGTGTGTGTGTGNTGTGTGTGTGTGGTTTGTGTGTGTGGTGTGTGTGTGTGGGTGTGTGTGTGTNGTTGTGTGTGTGTGTGTGGTTGTGTGTGTGGTTGTGTGGGGTGGTTGTGTGGCCACCCACCCCCTCGTGTGCTGTGTCGGCCTTGATATGTGCTGCTCGCTAACAGCACTTGCCCATACAGCCTGTTACAGGCTACATGGGGATCTTTGTCTTTGTTCTCACAGGCGCGACCCTGTAGGGGTTGGGGTAGTGATAGGGGTTGGGGTAGTGGTAGGGGTTGGGGTAGTGGTAGGGGTTGGGGTAGTTGATAGGGGTTAGGGTGGTGATAGGGGTAGTGGTAGTGATAGGGTTGGGGTAGTGATACAGGTCGTGTTAGGGTTGGGTAGTGATAGGGGTTGGGGTAGTGATAGGGGTTGGGGTAGTGATAGGGTTGGGGTGGTGATAGGGGTTGGGTAGTGATAGGGGTGGGGTAGTGATAGGGGTTGGGGTAGTGATAGGGTTGGGTAGTGATAGGGGTTGGGGTAGTGATAGGGGTTGGGGTAGTGATAGGATGGTTGCTCTGTGTGCTGCAGCTTGTTGTAGTGAAGATGGTTGTCCTGTTTGCTGCAGGTGGAGTTGGTTCAGTGGAGGGAGCGAGAGAGAGCGACGGTGGAGACTTGGAGCGTAGGGGACGGACGGCACAGGGTAGTGAGATGTAACTCATCGTGTGGAAACTGCGGGCAGAGGGCTCGCGTGTCGGCATGCGTCCACGTGTGTTCGTACAACGCACGCCAGTTGTGCCATCTGGCACAATGGGAGCACGGGGGTGCATCTGCCAATCATCTCAGTCAACCCGTAACACATGGCTCCATCACGTGACCTCCTCCACCTAGCCTGGCACAGCAGTCAACCCGTGGCACCTGGGTCTGTCCCGTAGCTTCCTACACCTAGCCTGGCACAACATTCAACTCATGGCATCTGGGTCCATCCCGGGACCTTCTCCTGTACCTAGCCTGGCACCAGCAGTCAACCCGTGGCACCTGGGTCTGTCCCGTGGCTTCCTACACCTAGCCCGGCACAGCATTCAACTCATGGCACATGGGTCCATCCCGGGACCTTCTCCTGTACCTAGCCTGGCACCAGCAGTCAACCCATGGTACCTGCATCTGTTCCGTAACCACGTCCTACACCTAGCCCAGCACCAGCAGTCAACCCATGGTACCTGCGTCTGTTCCGTGACCATGTCCTACACCTAGCCTGGCACCAGCAGTCAACCCGTGGCACCCGGGTCCATCCCGTTATCTGCCAGCAACAGCGAGCTTTCCACATGTCACGTGACGGCCTCAAAGTGCACCCAGCCTGGCGCAAGAGCTATGGTGGTATTGGCGGTGAACGTAGGCTGCTGTTGCGTGCGTGTTCACTAAGTGGTGGGGATGTCACCACGGCGTTTGTGCCAGGCTATTTGCACGTTGAGGCCACGTGAAGTGCCGAACGCCCGCTGGCAGGAGGTCACAGGACAGACCCAGGTGCCACAAGTTGACTCACTGAGAGGACTGGCAGACACACCACCTGTGCTCCCTACAGTGCTGTGTTTTAGCCGCCCAGCTCTCCGCTCGTTGTTGTGAGCGTAGCTCCTCTGCCCTCCGTTGTTGCTGGAGGGCGACTTCCTCCAACTGACCAGTAGCAGCGTCCTTCACGAGCTCCTCCACAGAGGCCGATCTTAGACACCGCTGGTACCGGTCATCGGCAAGTCCACTCAGCTCCACGTCGCTTGTACCACATCACTCCATCTCTTCTCCAGCCCGTGCTGCGCGCGTTTAGCCCCCCTCTATCCGGCCAAACAAAAACAGCTTGTGCGTGCGGTGGCCTGGGCATGCCACCGCATGCCGTGTGTGTCCTTCGGGCCATACACACACTTGGATACGGACGCAGCGACATACGAGCAGATGGATGGACACTAATAATTATTATTTCAACAGCAAAAGGGAGTGAGCGTGCAAACTACACAACAACAGTAGCCAATGGGGTTTACACGAAACCCAGGCCAGGTGCCGCAGTTAGGAGGCGGAATCCGATGAGCTCTGAAGCTCTTTTTCACCGATGTCCAGTAGGAGCAGTATGAGGGCGGCGGGTCAGACATTTACAACAACAAACGATGCGATACTCGACTCAAACGAACCACAACACCTCGCTGATCTCGTCAAGGAGCATAAACCATCACGCGACACTCCGCTCATCCTCACAGCAGGAGCGGCTTTTGGCTGCATATCACGTGCTTTCAAGTGCGCGAATTTTTTGGGAGGGGGGGGGGCGCAATAATGCATATATTTTGCACGGCAAGTGAGCTGTGACGTCACATCTGTCATGTGACCCGTGTGCGGAAACGTCACGCAGTGTGCCTGCTCATGTCACCTACCCCCCAACCCTCCGCAGGTAAAGTGCCATACAAATGTGTTGCAGGTCTAAGGCGTTCTTCGCACAGCATTGCTGCATCCTGAAAGTTGTGTGTGTCTGCAGCAAGCGCGTGTATGTGTGGGGGAGCGGTAGTGTGGTGGTTAGCGCGCTGCGCTACGAACCCGGCCACCCGAGTTCTATTCCCGCTCACGGCCACCACCGGTGACGATTATTTGAACTGGTCCTGAGCTTCCACAAGGTCGACTCAGCCTCAAATGAGTAACTGGTGTGGTGTGTGAACATCGCCACTGGGGAGACAAAGGCGGCCGGGAGTCGTGAATCCAAGTCCCGGGCGAAGCCGGGTAGTGAAGCTAGTTATTGTGTATTTGGAGTTTGCGTCTCTCTCTCTCCCCGTGGCCGCGTGGATTTTTCTGAAGGTCCTCCGGTTTTCCCCTCCACATTTAGAATCAACGTCATGCGTTCAGAGCATTTGGCCGCTATGAATTCGTGATGAAAGATAAGCCACTTCGGTGAGCTGTCATTCATGGGCAGGTAGCCTTTGAAAGAGAGCTACATTGCTCGGTGTGCCTTGCCTGGTAAAATAGTTTAGTTTAACATGTAGGTTTTCGTGACCAATATCATCCATAATACAGGTTTTTTTTTGGTTTAGATCGCATATCATATAAATGTGACTGTCGCCTGATGAAGCTCGTTGTAATTACTGGTGAAACGTCGTACTCAGATTGTCAATGTTGTGGCTTGGCTCTCCAACACACCGGTGTGCTGTACTAGTATACTACACTATACACTACACACTACTACACACTATACACTACTATACACTACACTATACACTACACTACTATACACTACTTACACTACTATACACTCACTATACACTNCACTATACACATACACTACACATATACACTACACTACTACACTACACACTACACTATACACACTANACACTACATACACTACTATAACTACACTACACATTATACACTACACTATACACTACACTACTATACACTACACATACACTACACTATACCTACTACATACAATACACTACACTATACACTACAATACTATACACTACACACTATACACTACTATACACTACACTATAAACTAGTGCTGTACTAGTGACGAATTGGCCACGTTCTGTTTACGTGACAACCCTTACTAGTTGGCTGTGTCGGGTGGTGGCGGGTTTAACGACACATTTACGCGATCTAACCCNAAAAAACTGCTTAATGGAGAAATAGTTTAGTTTTAAATAATGTTTACATTGGCGTCAGCCTACATGGTTTTATTTTGTTCCCCAATGAACAGTGACCTCCATACAGCGACCTCCATGCAGTGCCCCGTGACCGCTGTGGCTCTCTATGTAACTTTTGACGGTGGATCTCTGGTCTAACGCCAGTGGCGAGACGGGCGATGAATGAGGCCGTCTCTGGCGCAGTCCAATCGGTGTCAAGGACATGCGTACATTTTGATCAAAGCGTATTTGTCCGCGCGTTTGCTAGCACAGGCGCGGCGTACGTACGTTGAACTTCTATATCCACTGGGATATTTGCACAGGGTTGGTGTACGGTAATTTTTTCTGCAATATTTTGCTGTCTTTTCTTGGATTTTCTGTTTGCACATAGTCACTTTTAGATGTTTTCTTGTTCATATTTTTGTTTGTTGCGGTTGCACCCGATTCAAGAGCCGAATGGCTCACAGGGCTATACCTAATAAGTGATCTTTTAACTATCTCACCACCGTACGCAGTCAGCGGCGCTGATCGGAGGTGCCTGGGGAAGGACAACAAAATTAAAACAACGCAAAGAGCGGTCCTAAAGAAATTAGTTTGTCCATCGTCGAGTTGACTTAAAAGGTGCGTGGCTGCCGTGGCTTCCTAATAGCGGAAGGAGGAGTGCTCCAGTTGTAAAGAGGTGATGTGCGGTAAATGCAGCCTCCATGCCTCGTGATAGGTGTGTGTCCGTTTGGTGTTAAGATGTTCCAACATCCGAAGACGTTCAAACATCCTGACACCTCTCCGTGCGTCGTTGTTGTTACCGGACAGCGCAAAGCCGTCGCTTGTCTCGCCGCTCCTCGTTATCCCACGCGGTGGGTAGGTGGCGACGGCCGCCGCTGTGCTCTCTCCGCTGCTGGCCGGAGGCTGCCATGGCCCCCGTCCCCCCCCCCCCCGTCAGCCTCGCCATGGGGCGGTCTCTGGCTGTGTGTGCCTGCCTTTTATAGCCGTGCTGGCGGCCGGGCTCCACCGCCCCAGCTAAAGTTAGAATAGCGGCACAACGGCGCTGGCATTGCGCTGCTCGCCCGGTCTCGCGCGCGCGCGCTCGCTCATAGGCACGCACGTGCTCGCTGGACACACGGTGACACACGCGGTGACACACACGCGGTGACACACACATAGACACACGGTGACACACACAGACACACGTTGATATACAACACGCGGTGACACGCGCAGGGACATGCGGTGACACACACAGACACACGGTGACACACACAGACACACAGTGACACACACAGACACACGGTGACACACACAGACACACGTTGATATACAGACACGCGCAGGGACATGCGGTGATGCGCACAGGGATACGCGCGGACACGGAGGAACGCGCGTAGACTGACACACAGGGACACGCGTTGACACACACGGACACGTGGTAACACACACAGACGTACACAGTTACACACATTCTCACACGCACACAGTCACACACACACAGTCACACAGTCTCACAGTCGCATGCACACAGTCACTCAGTCACTCAGTCACTCAGTCACACACTCACACAGTCACACAGTCACACACAGTCACACACTCAGTCACTCAGTCACACAGTCACACACTCACACAGTCACTCAGTCACACAGTCACACACACAGTCACACAGTCGCACACACACAGTCACACAGTCGCACGCACACACTCACTCACACACACATTCACACACTCACACATTCACACACTCACAGAGTCACATTCACACAGTCACTCAGTCACACAGTCAGTCACACAGTCACACAGTCACTCAGTCACACAGACACACAGCCACACAGTTGTACAGTCACACACGCACACAGTCACACGGACACAGTCGTTCAGTCTCACTCACACAGTCACACAGTCACATTCACACAGTCTCACGCGTGCATCGTCTGCGTTTCCCACAGGCTCTGGTCGAGTCCGGTCCACACGCAGGCGTGAGGAGGAGCAGGAGGAGGAGCAAAAGCGGCAACGTCCTGGTGGAGGACTGTTGCAGAAGACCTCGTGGGGAGAGCCATCGCGAGGAGGTGGCGGGAGTGAGGAGGTGTCGGGAGTGAGGAGGTGCTGGTGAGGAGGTGCCGTTGAGGAGGTGTCGGTGAAGAGGTGTCGGGAGTGAGGAGGTGCCGTCGAGGAGGTGTCGGAGTGAGGAGGGGACGGTGAAGAGGTATCGGAGTGAGGAGGTGCCGTTGAGGAGGTGTCGGGAGTGAGGAGGTGCCGGTGAGGAGGTGTTGGGAGTGAGGAGGTGTCGGTGAAGAGGTGTCGGGAGTGAGGAGGTGTCGGTGAAGAGGTGTTGGGAGTGAGGAGGTGCCGTTGAGGAGGTGTTGGGATTGAGGAGGACAGTGAAAGAGGTGTTGGGAGTGAGGAGGTGCCGGTGAGGAGGTGCCATTGAGAAGGTGTTGGGAGTGAGGAGGTTCCGGGAGCGAGGAGGAGGTTCGTAGAGGAGGCGTCCAGTCGAGGAGGCAGGGCGTCAACGAGGAGGAGGAGGCGGAGGAGGCGGCGATGACGAGCGAGGTGATTGACGACGAGCCCGAGTTCTACAGCCGGGCGGAGGAGTACTGGCGGCAGACGTCGCCCACTGTGGACGGCATGCTGGGCGGCTACGGCCACATCTCCAGCATCGACATCGCCGCCTCGCGCAAGTTCCTGCTGCGCTTCCTCGACGTGAGCACCCTTGTGCTTGCTAACAGCACTTGCCCCTACAGTCTGTTAAGGCTATATGGGGGATCTTTGTGTTAGTACCTGTGTGTACCTGTGGCGAGTACCTGTGTGTGACNGTGTGTGTGTGTGTACCTGTGTGTATATACTTGTGTTTGTGTGATGAGTGAGTATCTGTGTGTACCTGTGTGTGAGTACCTGTGTGTGACTGTGTGTGTGTACCTGTGTGTGTATACTTGTGTTTGTGTGTGAGTGAGTATCTGTGTGTACCTGTGTGTGAGTACCTGTGTGTGTGTGTACTGTGTGTGTGTGTACCTGTGTGTGTGTGTATGTGTGTGTGTGTGTGGGTACCTGTGTGTGTGATGAGTACCTGTGTGGTACCTGTGTGTGTGTACCTGTGTGGTACCTGTGTGTGTGAGTACCTGTGNGTGTGTGTGTACCTGTGAGAGTACCTCTGAGTACCTGTGTGTGTNATGAGTGAGTACCTGTGAGAGTACCTGTGAGTACCTGTGTGTGTACCTGTCTGAGTACCTGTGTGTGTGTGATGAGTGAGTACCTGTGAGTACCCGTGTGGGGAGCGGTAGTGTAGTGGTTAGCGGGCTGCGCTATGAACCCGGCGACCCGAGTTCGATTCCCGCTCACGGCCAACATCACCCGTGACGATTATAATCTGCACCGGTCCTCCCCTAGCTCTACTCAGCCTGAATAGAGTACCCGGTGCGGTGTGTAGTAAACATCGCCACTAGGGGAGACAAAGGCGGCCGGCGTGGTGCTGGCCACCCACCTCCTCATTAATAATCATGAACGGACGATGTCACTCACATGGACCCGCTCCCACCCCTCATTAATAATCATGAGCGGGTCATTATTTTATGTTGAATATTTCAAGATGAACTGCAATACGCGACGGCTACGGGCTAGCGTACAATAACATGGGTTTATTTTTTGGGTTAGATTGCGTAAAACATAAATGCGTTGTTATCATCCACCACCACCACCACAACCTCCTGTACACGAGGTGAGGTCGTCAACGTCCCGCCACCGCGGTGAGATGTNAACGAACCAAACATCCGGGTGGGGGGTGAGTGCGGAGGATCTTTGTCTTTTGAGGGGGCAGCATCGTCCGTTGGGGGGCGCTTGCTCTGCGAGTGGCTCAGAGTCACTCTGTCACTGTGTCCGTACGTGCGTGTCTGTCCGTGCCCGTGTGTGTCCGTGTCCGTCCGTGTGTGTCCGTGCGTGTCTCTGTAACTGTGTCCGTGTGTGTTCGTGTGTGTCCGTGCATGTCTCTGTAACTGTGTCCGTGTGTGTCCGTGTCTTTCTGTGTGTGTCCGTGCATGTCTCTGTAACTGTGTCCGTGTGTGTCCGTGCCTGTCCGTGTGTGTCTGTGCGTGTCTCTGTAACTGTGTCCGTGCGTGACTGTATCCATCCGTATATGTGTNCGTCCGTNCGTGTGTCCGTACGTGTCTCCGTACGTGTGTGTCCGTGCATGTCTCTGTAACTGTGTCCATCCGTGCGTGTCTCCGTGCATGTCCGTGCGTGTCCTTGTGTGTCCGTGCATATCTCTGTAACTGTGTCCATGCGTGACCGTACGTCCGCCCGTACCCCACCCCCACAGAAGGGGAGGGTGGTAGGGGGCTGGCAAGACCGGCAGGGCCGTGCGTGTGCGGCCCGGCATGCCTCACCAAGCGGCTGCTGCTGCGTGTCCGTGCGTGCCTGGTGGACGTACGCCGGGATTCCAGCGCGCCAAGGCCCACCTGGGCGAGGGTCGTCGCGCGTCGGCAATTCCTGCTGCGGCCTGCAGGACTTCTCCTTCGGCGACGGACCTACGATGTGGGTGATCCAGTGGGTGATCGGTGAGTGGCCGTGGTGGACGTGTGGCCGTGTTTGGTTGACCTACCGAGGACCGCTTGGGTCCCGTGGCGTGTTGTGGTTGACACCGTGTACTGTTGTGGCCTACCGGACTGTGTTGTGGTTGACCCTACGAGTGCTGTGTTGTGGTTGACCACCGTGTGACCGTGTTGTGGTTGACCTACCGTGTGACTGTGTTGTGGTTGACCTACCGTGTGACTGTGTTGTGGTTGACCTACCGTGTGACCGTGTTGTGGTTGACCTACCGTGTGACCGTGTTGTGCCTGACCTACCGTGTGACTGTGTTGTGGCTGACCTACCGAGTGACTGTGTTGTGGTTGACCTACCGTGTGACCGTGTTGTGGTTGACCTACCGTGTGACTGTGTTGTGGTTGACCCTACCGTGTGACTGTGTTGTGGTTGACCTACCGTGTGACCGTGTTGTGGTTGACCTACCGTGTGACCGTGTTGTGCCTGACCTACCGTGTGACTGTGTTGTGGCTGACCTACCGAGTGACTGTGTTGTGGTTGACCTACCGTGTGACCGTGTTGTGGTTGACCTACCGTGTGACTGTGTTGTGGTTGACCTACCGTGTGACCGTGTTGTGGCTGACCTACCGTGTGACCGTGTTGTGGTTGACCTACCGAGTGACTGTTGTGGTTGACCTACCGTGTGACTGTGTTGTGGCTGTGTTGTTGTTGACCTACCGAGTGACTGTGTTGTGGCTGACCTACCGTGTGACTGTGTTGGGGTTGACCTACCGAGTGACCGTGTTGTGGTTGACCTACCGAGTGACTGTTGTTGTTGTTGACCTACCGTGTGACTGTGTTGTGGTTGACCTACCGTGTGACTGTTGTGGCTGACCTACCGTGTGACTGTGTTGTGGTTGACCTACCGAGTGACTGTGTTGTGGCTGACCTACCGAGTGACTGTGTTGTGGTTGACCTACCGAGTGGCCGTGTTGTTGTTGACCTACCGTGTGACTGTTGTTGTTGACCCTACCGAGTGGCCGTGTTGTGGTTGACCTACCGTGTGACTGTGTTGTGGTTGACCTACCGTGTGACCGTGTTGTGGTTGACCTACCGTGTGGCCGTGTTGTGGTTGACCTACCGTGTGACTGTGTTGTGGCTGACCTACCGTGTGACCGTGTTGTGGTTGACCTACCGAGTGGCCGTGTTGTGGTTGACCTACCGTGTGACTGTGTTGTGGTTGACCTACCGTGTGACCGTGTTGTGGTTGACCTACCGTGTGGCCGTGTTGTGGTTGATCTACCGAGTGACTGTTGTGGTTGACCTACCGTGTGACCGTGTTGTGGTTGACCTACCGTGTGGCCGTGTTGTGGTTGATCTACCGTGTGACTGTGTTGTGGCTGACCTACCGTGTGGCCGTGTTGTGGCTGACCTACCGTGTGACCGTGTTGTGGTTGACCTACCGTGTGACCGTGTTGTGCTGACCTACCGTGTGACTGTGTTGTGGTTGACCTACCGTGTGACTGTGTTGTGGTTGACCTACCGAGTGGCTGTTGTAGTTGACCTACCGTGTGACTGTTGTTGTTGACCTACCGTGTGACTGTGTTGTGCTGACCTACCGAGTGACCGTGTTGTGGCTGACCTACCGTGTGACTGTGTTGTGGTTACCCTACCGTGTGACTGTGTTGTGGTTGACCTACCGTGTGACTGTGTTGTGGTTGACCTACCGAGTGACTGTGTTGTCGTTAACCCTACGTGTGACTGTGTTGTGGTTGACCTACCGCGTGACCGTGTTGTGGTTGCCCTACCGAGTGGCCGCATTGTGGTTGAACTACCGTGTGGCCGTGTTGTGGTTGACCACCGTGTTGTGGTTGACCTACCATGTTGTGGTTGACCCTACCGTGTGGTGGACGCAGGTCACCTGACAGACGAGCACCTCGTGGGCTTCCTGGCGCGGTGTCGCGGCGCCCTGCGGCCCGGTGGGGTCGTGTGCATCAAGGACAACATGGCGTCACAGGCACGGCCCGCACTGCCCCAGGGCCAACACTGCCCCAGGCCCACACGGCCCCCAGGGCCCACACGGCCCCAGGGCCCACACGGCCCCAGGGCCCACACGGCCCTCGGCCCACACGGCCCCAGGGCCCACACGGCCCCAGGGTCCACACGGCCCCTCGGCCACACGGCCCCTAGGGCCAGTACACGGCTCGATGGGACCAATCGGCCCACACGGCCCCTCGTCCCTAACGACCCGGCCCATCGCCACTAACAAANCCCGCCGCCTTGGCCCTGAAACGACCCCGGCCCAACTCCGCTCGCGAGAGGCCCCGGCTGGCCGCGCGGGGGTGAGGGAGGCACGGCGGGGGAACGGCGGAGACGCGGGGATGGGACGGGACCACGGGCAGCGAGAGACGAGAGGAGCGAGGTCAGACGGGGGGGGGGGGGGGGCGGCCACGACCTCGGGAGGATTTACAGAGTGAGAATGTCCACAGACGGCGGCGGTGGGAGCAGGGCGCCGGCAGAGTTGGGGGCATGGGGGGCCGGAATTGTGGGGAAGGTTGTTGGCGAGGAGTGAAGTCGTCGGCGGACGGCCGAGGGGTAGAAGGGCGTTTGCGGCCGTGACAGTGCCGTGACGGTGACGCTGTGCCGTGACGCTGTGCCGTGACGGTGCCATGACGGTGCCATGACGGTGCCGTGACGGTGACGCTGTGCCGTGACGGTGACGCTGTGCCGTGACGGTGACGCTGTGCCGTGACGCTGTGCCGTGACGNTGTGCCGTGACGCTATGCCGTGACGGTGACCGTGACGCTGTGCCGTGACGGTGCCGTGACGGTGACGCTGTGCCNTGCGGTGACGCTGTGCCGTGACGGTGGCGTGTTTCCCCGCAGGGCGTGGTGCTGGACGAGGCGGACAGCAGCGTGTGCCGCGAGCTGTCGCTGGTGCGCGCCCTGGTGGAGCGCAGCGGCCTGCGGGTGGTCGCCCAGGAGCCCAGGACAACTTCCCAAGGAGATCTACACCGTGTGGACTCTGGCGATGCAGTAGCGGTGCGTGAGGGGTTGCCCGCAGGGCCCACCGCCACCACCGCCGCCACCACCGCCGCCACCACCAACCACGGCGTTCGGTTCGTTGACGCAGCTTCGTGAGAATGGTGTTCGCTCAACGGGGGACGTCGGGCGACGCTTCTACTTTGTGCTCGCGCCGGATCGTCTCTCACCAGAGTTCTGGCGACCACCGCCGCCGTGCTTACGGATGGGCAGGGGGTCGATCGTCCGGTGTTGTGGGGGACGGAGACCCGGGGGGACTCGCGACCCGTCATATCCAAGCCCGTTTGGGGGGGGGGGGGGGGGGGTTTGCCGCGGCGACGCCGATAACGATCGGGACGCGTCGCACCATGTGCCCACGGGGTTCGCGACAACACACGGCAATAAAACAATTCAGAACGTGCACGTTGCCGTCAAAAATGCACGGTCGATTTCCGGGCGCGACTCTGGTGGTGGCGGGGGGATGGGGGGGGGGTTTGGGGGGGGATGGGGTTGGTGGGGGATCGCCCCACGGAACCCCCGGTTCGGGGGGTTCCTCCTCGCACCCCGGCAGCCAAGAACTGATGGGCGAGCGGCCTTCACACACGTCACTCTTACAAGCGGCGGTGAATTTGACGGCGATGTTGCTGCTTCGGCTCCTATGGTGCAGCTGCCGCGTGTAGCTGCTGCTGCCGCCGTGTACATAGCTATGCACATGGCGGTAGCTACTGTGTGTAGCTGGAACGGTTGGATCAGCCGCAGATGAACGGCGCTCTGCCCGGTACGCCCGCGGTTCGGGAGGGGACGGAGAGCGAGTTTTTAGTTTCATTATTTTTCCAGGTAATGCCCACTGGCTACTTTTCAGAAGCGACCTGGCCACAAATGATAGCTCAACGAAGCGGCTTAACATTATCATCGTTGTGTGGACGCAACGTTACGCTGATGCTACGTTTGGGTTAACGGGGAGAACGGAAAGACTTGAGCCGACGAGACAGATACCGTAACGAACATGAGACGGGCGGGGGACAAGACGGAACAACCAGAATGGATCTTCTTTAGATTGTAATGGTGACCCCACTAAATCGTGGATCGTCGCGTAGGGGAATCGTGGGGGGGGGGGGAGTTTCGTGACGGTGCGGTGCGAGTCAGAGTGGCGATGTGAGCGAGCGCCTGTGGAGGCCGCCACTCACCCCAACAGTCCGTTAGGGCTATACGAGGCGGTCATCTTTGTCGGCGCGGTTGTGTGGGTGGTGACGGTGTGGTGTGGGTAGTGTCAGCATGGTTGCGTGGGTGGTGACGGTGTGGTGTGGGTAGTGTCAGCGTGGTTGCGTGGGTGGTGACGGTGTGGTTGTGTGGGTGGTGTCAGCATGGTTGCGTGGGTGGTGATGGCGTGGGTGTGTGGGTGGTGATGGCGTGGGTGTGTGGGTGGTGACGGTGTGGGTGGTGACGGTGTGGTTGTGTGGGTGGTGTCAGCGTGGTTGCGTGGGTGGTGACGGTGTGGGTGGTGACGGTGTGGTGGTGTGGGTGGTGTCAGCGTGGTTGCGTGGATGGTACTGACGTGGTTGTGTGGGTGGTGTTGGCCTGGCACAAGCGCGTGGTGACTTCGCCGCCAATTATTGTGTAGCCACGAAGGCAGCAGCCGCTTTTGGCTCGGCGGTCGAACGAAGGCGGTGGTCACCGCTGCGTCGTGCGGCGCTTTCAGATGCACTTCTGCGGCCGTCTGGAACGCATTTCCCTTCCGATGTTTGGAAGCCACTGGGAGCTGTGCACTTTTAAATCGGCATCTAGATTGATCAAACTAATTTCTACGTACAGTGCCAAAGAAGTTGGACACATACACACCTCTACGCAACTATGCACACACGGTCACCTGTTTACATACAAAGACAAAGATCCCCGTGTAGCCTTAACACACCAATCCACACACACGCTCGATCGTGCTGCGGCCATCCGGAACGCTCTTCCGACATTAGGAAGCGCGATGCACTTTTAAATCCTCATCTGAATTGGCAAACATTTCTTTCGAACTGCACCTCCGACGAGCACGGTTGGCTAGGTACGGTGCGAAAGAAGCTCAATGCGTACGTGAGTAACGCCGTGTCGTAGGGTCACATTCGCACCGGAAAGTCCCCGTGGAATTTCGCCTTGTTCAGTTCCCCCCGAGCCGTCGAAGACTCAGCGACCCGCACGTGTCGAGGATTATTGTTTTGTTTTTTTACTTTTTACACCATTCCAACTCAAATATTCGCATGCCGTGTCAACCCATCACGGTTTACCCCGTATTCTTGTAGTGCAGGGAAATTGAGTTTTCAGGTCCATGCGGCATACCAGCCATTTCAATACGGGCAAAAAAACATTTGTTTTTGTCTATTTGTGTTTCTCCCTTGTGATGGGACTTTGTAGGATGAACGTGAGATGTATAAGGGGCACGGGGTGACCATTAAGGTCTGCATTGGTCTGTAATAAGGGTAAGGGGCACTGATAAGGGGTTGACAGGTAATGGTATTCCTTCCCCGGCCTGTCAACTCAAACACAACCAAGTCCGCAGCCTCGTTCCGTGCGACCTTCGCCACCGCTACCGCTCGCTGACGGCAGATGGCGCTCGGGCACCGTTTCGGTGGTCGGGGAGAAGCGGGGAGGGACGCGAGGGGCGGTGGAGGGAGTCGAGGAGGTGGGGAGTAAGCAGAGAGTGGGAGATTGGAGGGAGATCTGTGGCGTGAGATGGACGGACTGGACGAGGGAAGACGGCCCAGGAGACGATGGGTCCTGGGGCCCACGAGGTGTTCCAGATTCACGGAGCCGATGTCACCTCGCCGCTATGCGAGGGAGTGCCGCCCGCGCCGCCGCCGCGAGGTGTCGCGTCGTCGACGACGAAATGTCCCAGAATTATGAAGAAAGAAAAAAAACTCAAACGAGCAATAAGTGTCGTGACCCCCAGCTTCACGAAGAGGTGGCGTCTTCATCGCGACGGCGGCGGCGGCGGTGACGAAGCCGTCCCGCGATGAAGAGGAGCCGTTCCGGGATATAGGAGGAGGTTTTCTCGAGAGAGAGAGAGAGGTCCTGGCGGCGGCTACCGCTGCTGCCTGTCATGTCTCGAGGAGGGCACGTGGCGAGCGATCCGTGGCGCCGGTGTGCGGCAGGGTCCCCCGGCAAAGGTCCCCTGCCGACCGGCGTCGCTCGGCACGGCTGTGGCCTTTTTCATCACGTGCACGGCACGGGCCGTTATCCCATCCGCGCAACTTTTGTCATTAGAACTCAGACGTTGCAGAACGTGGTTTTTGGTGTGTTGTTTGTGTGTGTTCTGCGGTATGGTACTGCTTTGAAACAATTAAACACTTTACTACCGGCGAAATGTCACTGGACTCTAATTGTAAATGTTGTGGTGGGTTTACTCTCCAACACACCGGTGTGTGTACTACTAATTGTCACGTTTTGTTTAAATGACAAATGTTACTAATTGTGTCGGGTGGTGGTGGGCTTAACGACACATGCAAGCGATATAACCCTAAACATGGATAATATTAGTGCGAAAGTTAAACTGAACATTTTGTTCTATCTACCAGGTAAGGCCCACTGAGCTGTATAGCTCTTTTTAAGAAGCGGCAATGAAAGCTCAACTAAGTGGCTTATCATCACGTGGACATTTCGAGTGGCCAAAAACTCTCGACGCGTGTCTCTGAATGTAGAGTGAAGACCCGGAGAAAAATCCACGTGGCCACAGGGAAAGAGAAGCGAGAGAGACACTCAAACTCCAAAATAATAGATCACAATGCTGAAGCAGTTTTTGTTCTTGCTGTGGTTGTCCCACCCGATGACGATCGCTTGTGTTGCGATCGAAACATCGTGATCGATTATTTTTTCTACCCACGTGACTTGAACGAAAGAACCAAAGAGTATTGATTCCTGCAGTCACGAAAGCTTCAAATCTAGCTTATACAGCAAGTGTCAGGGTGTCTGGATCGAACCCACGACCTCCTGCATACCAGGCGAGGGAGCTAACATCTCACCACCGTGGTGCCCTACCTAAAGTACCCGAGGTCGACTCAGCCTCAAATGAGTACCTGGTGCGGTGCGTAGTAAACGTCGCAACGAGAGAGACAAAGGCGGTCGTGCTTGGTGCTGGCCACCCACCCCTTTGTGTGCCGTGCCGGCCTTCATAGGTGCTTCTCAACAGCACTTGCCCCAACAGCCTGTTAAGGCTATACGGGGGGGCTTTGACTTTGTCTAGGGAGCAGTGGACTCAGATAGCACGGGGTCCCTGACTCTATGCTCGCAATCATCATGGACCTTCATGATTTTGGGCGGGTCGGGTAAAGCTGCGTGTCGGGATTCGAGCATTCCCTGTGTAACACCTTGTCTGGGATGTCCTCTGGCTCCTGTATTGTTGAACTATCTTTTGTAACCACGTAGGTTCGAAAGGCTCTCCTTGGCCGTACCGAAGGACTGTTCATCGGGTACAGATACAATGGGAGGCTGATCGATGCCCCGATGCGATTGACGGATGCCTCCCAATTGGTTGACCATCTATGTTTAACTTCTTTCGCACCATACTTAGCCAAACGTGCTCATTGAAGGTACATCAACGGACATAACCATGTTATGTCTGTTGTTGATCTCGTGGTTGCTGCTGAGACATGATAATAGGTTTTCCCCTTTTTTATGGCAACAGGTGTTAGATGTTAAAACACCAAACTGAAACCTTTTACAAGGAATCATGTCTTCATTAACCACAATACTTGTGGTCAGAAGAAAAAAAAACATACTCTGATAATATGATGCATTTTCTTTGAAACTGATTGGTCCACACCAGAGAGACAGCTTTCTTTGAGCCTCGTCTCAAAAGAAAAAAGGAGAAAACCTATACCACATTTTGGTACCGGCAAAGAAGGTCCCATGATGTAGCTGCTCACCCGAGCTTTCATTACTCTGATAGTGGCGTTGTCTTTGTGCTGTTCGCCTTGTGGCATCCTCTGGTCTAACACCGTTTGAGACGATGGCTCCAAAGAAAGCTGTCTCTCTGGTGTGGACCAATCAGTTTCAAAGACAATGCATATATTATCAAAGTATGTTTTTTTGTTTGCATTTTGACCACAAGTATTGTGGTTAATGCAGACATGATTCCTTGTAAAAGGTTTCAGTTTCTTAACACTTTTGAGAAAAAGCTTTCTTGACTGCAAGGAGTCCCATGGTAATTCTGAGATAGTNGGAGGTCTGCTGGAATTGAGTGTGCATCAGCCCCATCCAACTCTTCAGACGNTATTTTTGCAAAATACTCCACCCCCCTCTCAACTCCCCATGATGGTGGAGCAGCTGTGGGAGTGGAGGAGTTTCCGTACCTGGGCAGCGTGCTCATGACAGCTCGTTTTCAAGNGAGTNGGTATTTTCATGTTTCCATAGCTTCGTAACCTGCTGTGTGAGCTTCCTGTTGTTCACAAAGCCCGGATCTTCTCGGCCCCGGTTTTGATGATCCCTTCTCGATGACAAACGTGGGCTTAACATGACGGCGCCGAAACTATTCAGGTTGGCCTGCCTGTCTATCCTGGGTTTAGGAAGGCTGGGAATCAGATNAGAGCTCGCAGTTCCTTGAAAGATTGGACAAGTCCTGTGAGNTCCTCCAGCAGCAGCTGCGTTGGCCACATGCAAAGCAGATTTTTGGGCCCATGACCGCGCCCGAGCCTCCGCACTCAGTGGCTGTATTCAACCGCTATAGTCCACCCACTCACTCACTCACTCACCCACTCACTCATAACCCACTCACCCACTCATAACCCACTCACTGACCCACTCACCCACCCACTCACTCCCTNACTCACCCACTTTAACCCACCATCACTGCACACCCACCACCCCACCACTNGCTAACCCACNCACTACACACCCACNCACCACNCACTGTTGCGCTAACCACCACTCCACCCACCACCACTCACTGCTAACCACACTGNCACANCCACCACCACTCACNCACCACCACTCCCTCANCCACCACCCCTCAATCACCACCACTGCTAACCCACCACTGACACACCACCACCACTCCCTCACCACCCACCACTGCTAACCCACNCACTGACACACCCACTCACCACTCCCTCACCCACNCACTAACGCACCACTGACACCACCACCACCACTCCCTCACCACCACCCACTCACTAACCCATCACACACACCACCACCACNCACTCCCTCACCACCACTAACCCACTGCACTGCACANCCACCACTCACCCACCCACCACCCACCACTACCACTACCACCACCACTANCCCACTACGGCACACCCACCACCACCACCACCACCACCACCACCACTCACTCCCTCANCCACCACTACACCCACAACCACCACTGNCACACCCACCACTACNCACCACTGACCTCCGCCANCGAGTCTTCCACNCTTCACTGCGCCTCAAGCACCTGCGAACCCGCTTCACTAGCCCATATTCCTCCATAATAAAGANTCCACTGATTCGTCTGGCANAAGTCCTGTTGGCGTCACGCCCTCGAGGTCGATGTTGATGGGAGTTTGTGTCCTTTCCCGATTTTCTCGTGTACTCCCACATAAATAAAACGTAATTACNTCACTGGTTTGCTCATACCAATCTGAGGCACCNGCACCACCACTNACCACCACCACNCACCACNACTCACTCCACTNACNGACACACACCACTGACNCACCACCACTCATAACCCACCACCACNACCAATAACCANACTGACACACNTACCACCACCACTGCACNCCTCACCACCACCCCTCACCACCANCCTGCAACACACCCACCACTCACCACCACCGACCCACCATCCCCACTGNCACACCACCACCACACCACCACTCCCTCACTACCACCACGNCACACCACCACCACCCACACTCACCACTNACCCCTCACCATCANTCACCACTCACCACNGACTGCACACCCACCACTCACCACCACCACTCCCTCACTCACCCATCACCTCACCACCACNCACCACCACTCACTACCCCACNCACTGCACTACCCANCCANCACNACTAATCCACATGCACCACGCCCCACCATTGCGCACCACGTGGTTCACACCCACCACCACTCACNCACCANCCACTGCACCACCGCTGNCACAACATCCCAGCTCACNCACCAATCACCCCCACCGCNCACCCCACCATACAACCACTCCCTCACCCAACCACCCCCACCACCACCACCACACCACCACNGACCACCANTGCGCCCACACCATCACCACTCACTACCACCACTGCACACCCACCACTCACNCATAACCACCATCACCGCTGCACGAACCACCACCACTCACCACGCACCCACCCACCACCACGCACCACCACCACGCACTCACCGCTGNCACAACCACCACNCACTCCCTCACCCCCACTCCCTCACCCAACCACTCACTCCCTCACTCACCCACCCCCCACCACCACCACCACTGACACACCACTGCCCATCACNCACCCACTCACCACCACCACTGNCACACCCACCACGCACNCATCCANCCACTCACGCATCCACCACCAGGCACCACCACCATCACTGNCACACCCACCACCACTAACCCACCACTGCACGCACCACCCACTCACCCATCCACCACCAAGCACCCACCACTCACGGACGGGGCCATGTACCGTCAAATCTTGGGTGAGAACCTCCTTCCCTCAGCCAGGGCATTGAAAATGGGTCGTGAATGGGTATTCCAGCATGACAATGACCCAAAACACACGGCCAAGGCAACAAAGGAGTGACTCGAGAAGAAGTACATTAAGGTCCTGGAGTGGCCTAGCCAGTCTCCAGACCTTTATTCCATAGAACATCTGTGGAGGGAGCTGAAGGTTCGAGTTGCCAAACGTCAGCCTCGAAACCTTAATGACTTGGAGAAGATCTGCAAAGAGGAGTGGGACAAAATCCCTTGAGATGTGTACAAACCTGGTGGCCAACTACAAGAAACGTCTGACCTCTGTGATTGCCAACAAGGGTTTTGCCACCAAGTACTAAGTCATGTTTTGCAGAGGGGTCAAATACTTATTTACCTCATTAAAATGCAAATCAATTAATAACATTTTTGACATGCGTTTTTCTGGATTTTGTTGTTGTTATTCTGTCTCTCACTGTTCAAATAAACCTACCATTAAATTATAGACTGATCATTTCTTTGTCAGTGGGCAAACGTACAAAATCAGCAGGGATCAAATACTTTTTTCCCTCACTGTACATATACATATAAAAATCAAAGACATGCACACACTACTACGCACTACACTACAAAACTTACATACTCGTACATATACTTACACATACACACACTACACATACATACACAGTACACATACACACTACTATTCACGACACGCTATACACTACACAACGACCCTACTGCACACTATACTATACACTACCATATTACACACTACACTATACACTACACCACTATAATGAATTGAAAACGAATTTCTTGAGAACTGCCTTTTGTTGTTGTGTTTTGTTTGATGTCATTCCCCCGCACCTCCGATAAGCACGGTTGGCTACGTACGGTGCGAAAGAAGTTCAACATACACACAGCACATATGCAGTGGGTCAAACTAACTCGCAGGCACCTTGTAGGCAACACATTTAGTAACACCAACACACACCAACACAAAGGGGCAAGGGTCCGTCCATAATGACGTCACGCGATTTTGGACGATTTTTCCCCCCCCCCTCGTCACACGGCGTCACAAAAGTCAGACCCCCCTGAAATATGACGTCACAAAGCTCTGCCCCCCCCCCCAAAAATTTTCATTTTGAAAATAAAACATGCTTCAAATCGCTTTAAACTATTGTCGTTGTAGTGCGTATTTAATGTGGCGCTGCACTCTGATGTTGTAGGAGTGTTGTTATAACAATTCTATATTTATTTAAAGTTGCGCATTTTGATGTGACGTTACATTTCTCAAACCCCCCCCCTCGTCACACATCGTCACAAATGTCTAAACCACTACAACTGGTTTCAGAAGTGGCCAAACGTTATTTTGTCAGTAAGATAGGCCGAGTAAGGTTATGCTTACGCAATACAGACTACATACCAGGACGTTGTCGGATGACAAGGACGACGAAGGCGTTATTCCTCAGACAGCCCCGGGGATGGCGACCCCGAAGAAAGGGAGTGAGGCGCTGCCGGCGGAGCATCACGACGACCATCTCAACGACAGCTCACCGCCGTCAGCAAAAGAGTGTCGCACGTTCCGCACCCGCCTCGCAGAACTTCTCGAGGCCATGGCCGCGATGGTCGCTGAGCTCGACCGTGAAGAGCCAGCGATGGAGGAGAGAGCACCGGAGCTGTTTCCAGCCAGCGGGAAAGCTCCGTGGCGCAGCTCGTGCACACGGCCACCATTTTGTTTGCAGAGCGGGGCGGAGAGCCGCCAAGTCTGAGAGTGCGCCGAGTTCGCCTGTCGAGCTTCCATCCCGCAGGCGACGTCTACCTTTTGTTAAATAATTTTCAGCCGTGGGAGGCGACTAGGTGGCCTTCAAGTGCCGGTTCCAGACAAACTGCGACTTGGCGGGATGGATGGAGGCTTAGGCACTGAGAGCGCTGCCCGCCGCGCTTGACGACGATGCCTTGGCGGCGTTTTGCACCATCCCACCGGCAATCTACTAACCGCCGTCAAATGTTCACCATAAGTTCGCTGCGTGGAGGAGGGGGAGGCCGAGACACCCCTCGCCTTCTGCAGTGCACTGTTGGCGCTGGCGAAGGCTGCCTTCCCAAAGATGAACCACGACGGAGTCGACTCCCTGGTCCTCGAAAGATTGCTGACGCTGGCGAAGAACCTCAACATTGTCCGGCCGGCCGTCGACAAAGACGATTTGTCTTCTCTCAAGGTTGCAAAATGCATCCAGGTGCACCTGCTTTTGCATCGACATAATGGGTTGGCGGCATGTACCACGCCTCATGAGATACGTGATGCACCCGAAGACGTGGAACCCGTCCAAGCCTGCGCTTTGGCCCAAAGCGGAGGCTGGCGGGGGGCGACATGGTGCGACGAGATGAACAACTTCGACGGCTGAAGACCTCTTCTCGTCCTGGGAGCGGGCTTGTCGTGTGCTACAACTGCGGCCTGCCGGGACACGTCTCATCGGGTTGCCGCGGCGACGCCTCCCCGGACCACCGCCATCATCTGCCCGACCGTCCTCCACTCCTCTATATCCCAAGGTGAGTCGCGACACACCACACACTCGGCCCCTGAATCCACCTCACTCATCGCGTTGGGATGGTTTTCATTCCCGTCGTGTGCCGGGGTGTGAGGGTTCGGATTTTGCTCGGGCTGACTAGCCTCTCCGACCGGGTCAGTGGTCGGAGTTGGCCCATAGGATGGTTGCCGCGGCGCGGGTTTATCCGCTGTTATCGAAATAATAGAGGGGTTGAAATTAGAATGCTCGTTGATACCGGTGCATCCGCGACTATAATTTCCGAGTTGATTTTTTACATTCTGCCCCCTAAATGTCATACATTGTCATTGGGAAGATAACGGCAGAGGTGTGTATTGGAGATATCAAATTGACGGGACCCGTTCTTGTGTCAATGTCCCTTGTTCCTTGCTTGCTCGGGATTGCCTTAGATGAGTCCTCTAACCCAAAGACAGCCTTTCGTGCAACACAAAGATTATTTGAATTAATCGGCTCCCGATGGGTCCTCACTCCGCTCCGGCTAAGTTCTAGCGATTGATGGAACTGGTGCATGTATTTCTCGGGCTCGGGGCCTCACCGACCTCCCCTCGTGGCGTCGGTCGAGGTTGATACCTCTGATGAAGCCAACGGTCCTGAGGCGTGTGACGCCATTATTGGCTTGGACCATGCGGAGTGGGGATGCCTCCAGGTGAAGGACGATTCTCTGTTTAAGTTACGACACCGTGTCAAGGGGCCTCTGTCATCCTCAGAGTTGAGTTGCTTATGCATTGAGATGGAGGGTTGCACCGTTACAACATTGTCGTGCCCACTGCCCTGCAGGGTAAAATCATCTGGGCAGTGCACAAACGACTGCTGCACCTGGATGTGCATAAGACGCTAGCCACACTTAAGCTCAACTTCTTCTGGCCCTGCATGGTGGAAGATGTTACTAATGTATTGAAGGGGTGTGTGCAGTGCGCTCAGCGGAAACCCCGTCTAAACCCTGTTGTCCACCTTTGCAATCCATTCGAGTTTCCCGCATAAATGAGCTGGTCGCTCTTGATGTCCTTGGTCCATTTCCTACCACCCCTCGCGGGAATAAGTATTTACTGGTGGGCGTCGAATATTTTTCACGGTAGCCGATGGCCTCGCTGCTTCCCAACCAGTCGGCGGCGGCCATCACCGAGGCATTCCTTGACGGCTATGTGATAGACAAGAGGGCTCCTGAGCACCTTCTGACCGATCAGGGTAAAACATTTTATTCTAAATTGTTGTGGGAGGTGTGTGATTTGTTGAGAACAAAGAAAGTACGTACGTCACCCTACCACCCCCAGACAGATGACATGGTGGAACGATTGCACAGGACTCTGACTTACATGTTGAGTCATCAGGTCAGCGAGTCCCAGCTTGACTGGGACTCGCATGTTCCGGGGTCCTGGCTGCCTATATGTAGTGTTGTACAGACGGACTCTTCGACGTCTTTTAGTAGCACACACTTTTATTTGTGAATACAGTCCCTATGCACTGAGGGGTATACGGTCCCCTCACCCGTTACACTCCGAACGTACAAGCCTACAGGCTACTCATACCCTGCTCCTTCAGTGGCCTCTGACTGGACCTAGGGAGATGTCTCCCTGACCACTGGTTACTCTGAGCCCTAGCCCTTATAAGGGCTGGAGGGCTTGGTCCAGGGTCCTATGCTTCTTCCGCCGTCTTGGGTCTTCGTGTCGTCGAACTCCCCGAGAGCTCTGAGCATTCTGGCTTTATACTCGTTCGTGGCCGGGTTGTCCAATCTCCGGCCACCTTGTGGAACCCTGTGATTGGTCGTTCCCAATCTGCTTTTCGATCCCAATTCACCCTATCTGACCCTGACCGTTAGGTCGCGCGGGAAAACCTTGTTTACGGTCAGCTCTCACAACTTGTGAGACCCTGACCGTTAGTTTGAGCGGGAAAACCTTGTCAACGATTAGCTCTCCCAGTTTGTGAATATCGAGTGGGTAACTCTACTACATATAGAATAGCCCTCACGCGTCCACCGGCTACTCACCATTTTTTTTAATGAGTCCATGCGCTTTACTCTTCAGAGGCTTTCGGAAGCATGTGAGGCTTCCAGAGAAAATAGCAATTCACGCCAATTGGCAAATGAGTGGCTGAGGGGTCTTCGTCTTTCCGGACATAAGTGGGTTCCAGGTGACAAAGCCTGGCTGCACTGCCCCCAGGTACCGGTAGGTACATCACCCAAAATGTTGAAACCTTGGAGGGGGCTGGTTGATGTGATTTGGGCCATTGGTTTATACATCCCTCTTGCCTAAAGCCTTTCATCGTGCTGCGTGAATTCATTTCATGTCCACTACACAGGGGCCGAGTGTCGGGTGTGTCAGGCGAGCTGAGGAGTGTTCCCGCTGAGGTTGGTCTTCAGGGGAGTTATGTTATCCCGTCCTCAGGTTCCGCGCGTTTAACTTTCCCCAAGCCACCACCTGCGCCGTCTCCGGAAGAATCGGGAGCGGAAGGCTCGTCCGCCGGCGACTGCTCTTCGTGAAGAGCCGGATTCGTCGGGACGTTTTCTAATTCCCCCCCGAGACCCCCAGGAGCTTACGCCCACTTTGCTTGGAGGCTCGGCCACAAGGACTCGATCCAAGACTGTTCAGTTTTCGTGAGCCCCATACACACTTCCACGCTGACAGTTGGTTGTCACACTCGCCAGGTCGTATTGGTCATTGGCTGAACCTGGCCCTTATTGTGCTTGCGGATGTTGTTACACAGTGAGGGTGGGTGATGCTGGTGCTGGAGGGGGTCCCGAGGTTCCGTGTGTTACCACGTGTTTTTTCTCTCCTTGTTCTCTCTTACCTTCTCTCTCTTCTGTTGTGTTTTGCCTATTCTTGGTTCTGTACTTCTGTTCCCTTGCCCTGTTAATCACTGTATATATTGCAGATATTGTACATATGGGATGGGGTATTCATTTGTTGGGGCACACGAGCGTTTTTTGTTGAGGGGGAGTTGACAGCCAGGACGGCTGAGTTTTACGAAGGGGGGGGGGGGGTGATGTAGTGACATCGCTGGATGTAAACAGGCTATGGGTGCAGTACCGGCCCTAGAGGGGCACGGCGTGCAGTGTAGCAACATTGCCGGATATATCCACGCACGCACCACGCACACACACATAGACGTAGAACCTCTTTCTCACCGTACGTGGCCAACCGTGATACCTCGGAGGGGCGTACGTAAGCAGCACGCGCGCGCGTCCTGCAATGTCAGTGCGGCAGGACCACACCCAAACGTCCGCGGCTCGTGTTGATTGATAGGCTGTACATGTCGTGTGGTTTTTTTTAACTATTAAATGTTCCTACAGTGACGTGACTACACACATTGCGGGGGGAGGGAGGGAGGCAGTGCCGGGTGAAGCTAGTGCGGGGCCTGCAGCATATGCTGTTATTATGGGGCCCTAAATAAATAAAAAACTACACATTTTTAACTTGCATAGTAAAGTTATTATATTTTTTGCATTTACTATACAGCCAGATAATATGACAAATCGCCCACCTTAAACACCCGGTCGTTCATAAAAGTTGAAGGTGGTATAGTACTATAGTAGTAGAGCAAGTGCAGAATCACTGAACTGGAATTGATAGCTTGAAAGCATTTAGCGCGTGGCCCTTGAAAGTACTGGGCCCGTAGCATGTGTAGCTGCTGCTACACATATATATGTAGCAGCAGCTACATATGTTGAAGCTACTTGTGCTACGAGGATAATCCGGCACTGATGGGTGGGGGAACATTTTTTGTGACTTAAACGAAGTAAAAAAATAATAATCTCTCAATGGAAAATAAAGCTTAAGTTAGATTTTCGTTCGAACAGGTTGTGTCAGTATGTCGCAACTGTCGCTGGTTTATTGCTGAGCTCCCCATCGGGGGGGGGGAGGAGGTGACACTCGGTCCCAACATTCCTGCGCGGGGCAAGATCTGAAAGGGCGAGGCTTGACATTCTGAATTTAAAAAAATAAGCATCGGTTTATTTACCCTTTAGCAATAAAGAACATGACTGTTTGAGAGGATAAACACACAGCTATCGCAAGGTACCATCAAGCTAGCATTAACCACACGTACTTGTGGTAACACATGGAAACGAATCATGTTCTAATAATAATCATGTATTGATCCTTTGAAACTGATTGGCCTACATAGGGCCAGATTAAGATTGTGTAGGCCCCTGGGTGACATGTACTGTGAGGCCCCCAGTAATAGTTTCAAAAGGAAAACAAAGTTTAAAAAAAATAAAATTTTATTTTTACAAGGCTAACAACAAATTAAATTCAGCATTCACAAACGAAGTCACTTTTCACTTCATCTCTGGAGGCGTTCCGGCTGGCGCAGGTCCCTGGGCTGCAGCCCCCTAAAGCCCCCACGCCTTGATCCAGCCCTGTGTGTGGTGGTGTTGGTGGTGGTGTTGGTGTGGTGTTGGTGGTGGTGTTGGTGGTGGTGTTGGTGGTGGTGTTGGTGTTGGTGGTGGTGGTGTTTGTGTTGGTTGTGGTGTTGGTGGTGTTGTTGTGTGTATGTGTGTGTATGTGTGTGTGCGGGCGAAGTGTTACCGCCCCATCCCGGGTGAGGCTCGGGTTTGCTGAAGGGGCGCGGTGGAGCGGCGAAGGGGATTCCCTTGAAGACGTCGACGGAGGAGAGGAGGCCCGTGGAGACGCGACGACCCTCCACGTTTCCCCACTCGGTCGTGACCACACCCAATCCGGCCCTGGGCCTCCACGAGAGAGACAGCCTCCTTGATGCCTCATGTCACCACCAGTGTTAGACCCGAGAACAGCGCCAAAAGGCGAACAGCACAGAGGCAATGTGGAGTATCAGGTGACTTGCAGCCCGGGTTCACGAGCAGAGAGAGAAAGAGGCGAAGTCTGGCTCTACGGAAAACATTTGGCAACTCACCAACAGGACACACGACCTCACACCGGCACATACGACTACAACAGGAAACGCTCTTCGCAAATAAGTTGCAGAGACGTCACCAACGGCGCTTGGTGCCAGGCTAGGTGCACCTTGAGGCCACGTGAAGTGTCGAATGGCTCGCTGCTGGTAGCAGGTCACGGGACAGACCCTGCAGGTGCTATTACGGATTGACTGTGACTGGTCGATGCACCAACTGTGCTCCCCGCTGTGCCAACTCGCTGTGTTTTAGCCGCCCGGTGCTCCGCTAGTTGTTGTGAGCGTCGCTCCTCTGTCCTCCGTTATTGTTGGAGGGCGACTGCCTCCAACTGCCCAGTAGCGTCCTTCACGAGCCTCCTCCATAGAGGCCGATCTTGACACCGCTGGTACCAGTCATCGGCAAGTCCACTCAGCTCCACGTCCTCCTGTACCACATCACTCCATCTCTTCTCCAGCCCATGTCGTGCCCGTTTAGCCCCTCTATGCGACCAAACAGAAGCTGTTTGGGCATGCGGTGGCTGGGCATACGGGCTACATGACTCAACATACACAAAGACAAAGATCCCCCGTATAGCCTTAACAGACTGTTGGAGCAAGTGCTCTGAGCGAGCACCTATGAAGGCTAAAACGGCTTACGAAGGGTGGGTGGCCAGCACCACACACCCATGAAGACGGTGATACCCCGTACAGCCTTAACATACTTTCGGGGCAAGTGCTGTTAGATTTTTAGAGTGTATTTCATTTGTAAACTAAACTTTTTTTTATTTTACCAGGGTAAGGGGCCACTGAGCTAGGTAGCTCTTTTACAGAAGCGACCTAGCCACAAATGATAGCTCAACGAAGTGGCTTTTCATAATCATCACCAGCATCATCGCGTGGAAATGTACAGCAGCCAAATACTCCAAAGGCTCCTCGATTCTAAATGTGGAGGGGACAAAAACCGGAGCACGGGGAGAAAAATCCACGCGGCCTCCGGGGAGAACTTGCAAACAAAATCCTATGGCACGTGGTCGTGACGGGTACGAATTCTTTACAATGTGGCGCTCATTACTAACACACGAAGTGCTCGCCACAACTGAGCCGCAACACATCGCTGATCTCGCCAAGGAGGATTAATCATCCTCGCAGCAGCAGTGGTGGCAGCTTTTGGCTCAGCCATCGAACAAAGGCGGTGGTCATCGCTGCATCGCGCGGCGCTTTAAAGATGCGTTTCTGCGGCCGTCTGGAACGCTCTCCCTTCCGACATGAAGCCACTGGAGCCGTGCACTTTTAAATCATCTACACTGACACACTAATTTCTTTATGACTCTTTGTGTTTAGTTTGTGGTCCTTCCCTCGCACCTCCGTTTAGCACGGTTGGATACATACGGTGCGAAAGAAGTTCAACATACATGTACGAGATTCGTAATTCCCCACAACACTCACCCTAACACTCGCCCATCCACTCACCCATTCACTCATCCACCCACCACTCACCCATTCACTCATCCACCCACACACTCACCCTAACACTCGCCCATCCACTCAACCATTCACTCATCCACCCACTCACACCTCACCCAACCACTCATCCACCACACACTCACCATAACACTCGCCCATCCACTCACCCATTCGCTTATCAACCACCAACACACTCACCCATCCAATCAGCCACCCACCCACACACTCACTAACACTCGCCCATCCACTCAGCCAGTCACTCATCCACCCACCCACCACTCACCCAACCACTCATCCACCACACACTCACCCAACACTCGCCCACCCACTCACATACTCATCCACCCACCACACACTCACCCACACACTCGCCCATCCACTTATCCACCCACACACTCACCATCACTCATGCACCCACACACCCACCCACACACTCACCCACCACTCGCCCATCCACTTATCCACCCACACACTCACCATCTACTCACCCACCACTCACCCACACACCCGCCCATCTACTCATCCACCCACCCGCACACTCACCCACCCACTCACCCGCCCACTCGCCCACTCACCCGCCCACTCATCCACCCACTCGCCCACTCACCCACTCACCCGCCCACTCGCCCACTCACCCACTCGCCCACCCACTCACCCACTCACCCACCCACTCGCCCACTCACCCGCCCACTCACCCACCCACTCACCGACACACTCCCTCACCCACTCGCCCACTCACCCGCCAATCACCCACCCACCGCCCACTCACCCACCCACCCGCCCACTCACCCACCCACTCACCGCACATCCCCCGCACTGTCTATGTTAACGTCCACATGGGGCACGGTAGATTGATGATGGCGTTCAAGTGAGATTTGCACAACNGCGCCACCCCGTTCCGTGAGCAAAATGAACCGACCGCNGCGTTGCGTCCACGGGGTTTTATTTTTCGTTAGGTGGCGTGTCCGTGAACATCGCGCTGACAGCGCACGTTTGTGTTTACCTTTGTGGCAAATAAGGTTGATGTTTGATGTTCAAAACCCGGATTCAAGTTAACAAGGTCGCAGGACCTGCCTGTCACACATCCGCTTCTTGAAAAGCGTGCAAACAAACACAAAAAAACACAATGCTGTCTGTATCTGGTGTGGGCTAGATAGCTCAAGGAGAAGCGCGAGACTGCGATGGAAGCCGAACCTGCTTTTCTTGTTTTACCGCAAAGAAATGTGCGGGAAGCAGCGATGTCTGGTAGGATGGCNGCGATGGTGTTGAATCTACACCTGGAACTATTGAGGCCGGTGGACTCATAAGGAGTATGTTTTCGACCGTGTCATCTTTGTGGGTTAGGTTCAGGGTTTAGATTTAGGATTCGGCAGTTGGTTCTAAAGGGAAGGGGGAAAAAACCCGGAGGACCCGGAGAAATATCCACGCGACCACGGAGAGAGAGACACACACAAACTCCAAATATACAGCAGGCGTCAGGTTGGGATCGAACCCACGACCTCCTGTACACCAGGCGAGGGAGTTAACATCTCACCACGGGGAGAGAGACACGCAAACTCCAAATATACAGCAGCAGTCGTCAGGGTCGGGATCGGACCCACGACCTCCTGTATACCAGGCGAGGCAGTTAACATCTCACCATGGGGAGAGAGACACGCAAACTACAAATATGCAGCAGGCGTCTGGGTTGGAATTGAACCCACGACCTCCTACATACCAGGCGAGGGAGTTAACATCTCACCATGGGAAGAGAGACACGCACACAAACCCAAATATACAGCAGTCGTCAGGGTGGGATCGAACCCACGACCTCCTGTATACCAGGCGAGGGAGTTAACATCTCCTAGCCACGGTGACTGCCCAGTAGCAGCAGCGTCCTTCACTGAGCCTCCTCCGCAGAGGCCGACCTTGACACCGTCGCTCTCCGACAAGCCACTCAGCTCCTCACTCCTCCAGTACCGCATCAGCTTCCATCTCTTCTGCAGAGTGCACGCACGCGCACTTCCTTCTCACCGTACGTGGCTAACCGTGACACCTCGGAGAGGCGTGCGGTGTGAATGAAGTTCAACATACAGTACCTGAACCATGAAAACCTGCGTCCTGCAATGTCAGTGCGTCCTGCCCCAAACCCAGACGTCGTGTTGATTGAGAGGCTGGGCGTGTTGTGTGGTTTTTAAAAAAATTCTTAAATGTTCCGACAGTGACTTGACTACACACATTGCGGGGGGGGGGGGGCGTGCAGGATGAAGCTAGTGCGGGCCTGTAGCTTATGTTGTTATGAAGGGGCCCTAAATAAAATAAAAACACGTAAATATTAAAAGGCCGTAATTATAGTATATCTGTTGGGGGGACACATTCCCTCAGTTTTAGATTTGAAGCTTTCGTGACTGCAAGGATTCATACTCTTTGAATTTTTCGGTAAAGTCACGTAGGTAAAAAAAATGCTTTCATTTTTATTTTTTACCTACGTGACTTTACCGAAAAACCCCAAAGAGTTTGAATCTTTGCAGTCACGAAAGCTTCAAATCTAAAACTGGAGGGAATGTGTCCCCCCAATATATATACTATAATAACGGCCTTGATTCTAAATGTGGAGAGAGAGAAAACAGGGGGGCAGAGAGGGGAGGGGGGGTACATAAACCAAAGATTAAACAAAAATGATGAACGAAGCAAAGTGCCGACTACACCGGGCATCTTCTTCTTTCCTCTGATCGTAAAAAAAGAAAACACGCACACTCCAAACATCCAGCAGCAGGCATCGTCAGAGTCGGGTGTGGCCAGCTACTTGCTCGCTACGACGGGAGGGCTTCAACAGGGAGCGAGTTCGTGTTGCTTGTTGCTGTTCCCCCTTCCTATGTTGAAGGAGCCGCAGACCGCAGTGGGTTTACTGTGAGTCTCTGTGTACCGCTACGGGTCTCTATGAGTATATATAGACCTCAATGGGGCTCTATGTATATACATTAATATATATGAGTCTCTATGTATAGACATGTATCTCTATGGGTCTCTATGTATCTCTATGTATAGACATGTATCTCTATGGGTCTCTATGTATCTCTATGTATAGACATGTATCTCTATGGGTTTCTATGTATCTCTATGTATAGACATGTATCTCTATGGGTCTCTATGTATCTCTATATATATACATGTATCTCTATGGGTCTCTATGTATCTCTATGCATAGACATGTATCTCTATGGGTCTCTATGTATCTCTATGTATAGGCATGTATCTCTATGGGTCTCTATGTATCTCTATGCATAGACATGTATCTCTATGGGTCTCTATGTATCTCTATGTATAGACATGTATGAATTGACAATTCCACCGGTCAGTGAGGAGAGGCGATGGTGTTTGGGTCTCGAATGAGGTGTTTAATCTGAACGTCTGCGTTGGATCTGGATGATATGTGTAAGATGCTGTTGGTTGGTGGAGGGCTTAGGTTCAAACGCTGACATTACACCCACAGGATATAACAAAAATGAACCAAATATTAATCATATTGGTCGTGAAAGCCTATTAGCACGATCGGCGACGTACGGTGCGAAAGAAGTTCAACATCCTTGAACCATGAAAGCCTGCTGATGTAGTCAAGGAGCATAAACCCATCACACGAACTCCGCTCATCTTTGCAGCAGCAGCGGCTTCTGGCTTAGCCATCGAACAAAGGCGGCGGTCACCGCTGCATCGCGCGGCGCTTTCGGATGCGTTTCTGCGGCCGTCTGGAACGCTCTTCCCTTCCGATGTCAGGAAGCCTTGGAGCTGTGCACTTTTACTGGTAGGAACCTCCTGGTTACACCAGCCCACAGGGATTATTGTGTCCGTCGTGCAGGAGGGGCTGGTGGGAGGGGCAGGGTGGGGAAGGGCTGGGTGGGGAAGGTGGGGCTGGGTGGGGGGTGGAGGAGTGGGGCTGGGTGGGGAGGGGCTGGTCACCCCGTGGTGCCCTTATAAAACTCAACGTTTTACCTACTCACGCCGGCTTGTGCCCGCCCTCACAGTCGGGCATATTTGCGGAATACACCACGCCGCCGTTGACCCTGGCCATTGACCGAGCAATCCAACGTTCCTACCAGCTCCCTCCGCAGGAATGTGTTAAATCATCATCATTTAGATTGACAAACGCATTTCATTAGAACTGGAATTTTGTGTTTAGTTTGCTTGTCCTTCCCCCGCTCCTCCGATCAGCGCGGTTGTCTACGTACGGTGATGTTCAAAATGCACACATGCCATATTGTAGCTCCTCACCCCGAGCTCAACATACCCTGACAGTGAATTGTCTTTGTGCTGTTCGCGTTTGTGGCACATTGGGGAGCGCAGCTGGTGCATCTGGCAGTCATCTCAGTCAATCCGTCATAGCACCTGGAGGGTCTGTCCCGCGACCTCCTGCCAGCAGCGAGCCTTTCGACACTTCACGTGGCCTCAAGGTGCACCTACCCTGGCACCAAGCGCCGTTGGTGACGTTTCCGCCACTTATTTGTGAAGAGCGGTTCCTGTTGTAGTCGTAGTCGTATGTACCGGTGTGAGGTCGTGCGTTCTGTTGGTGTTGCCAAATTTCGATTTAAAGCTTTCGTAACTGCAGGGATTCATCTTCTTGGTTCTTTCGGTAAAGTCACGTAGAAGGGAAATAATAAAATAATAAAAATAAAACATAATAAAATAATTCTCACGACGTTTCGGCCACAACGCAAGCTGCCGTCCTCAGGTGCAGCCGTCCTCAGGTGAAGAACAGGTCTGTTTTTTTTATTATTTTATAATTTCCCTTCTACGTGACTTTACCGAAAGAACCAAGAAGATGAGTTGCCAAATGTTTTCCGTAGAGCCAGACTACAACCCTCTTNCTCTCTCTCTCTGCTCGTGAACCCGAGCTCGATGTAATCTGACACTCCACATTTTGCCTCTGTGCTGTTCTCTGCTCTAACACTGGTGGCGAGACGAGGCCATGAAGGAGGAGGCTGTCTCTCTCGTGAAGGCCAACCGGTTTCAAAGACAATGCGACATTTACTACCAGAGCCATGTTTCTGTTTGCACGATCACCGCAAATACTGTGTGGTTAGTGCAGTAACATGATTCTTGGCAAAAGGGGCCGTCCATAAAAGACGTCACGTGATTTTGGACGATTTTTCACCCCCCCCACCCTCGTCACACGGCGTCACAAGAAGTCAGACCCCCCCCTCAAATATGACGTCACAAAGCTCTGCCCCCCCAAATTCGCTTTAAACTATTGTCATTGTGGTGCGTATTTAATGTGGCGCTGCACTCTAATGTTGTAGGAGAAAACATTTATTGAAAAGTCTATTTAATAAAGTAGAACGTGTTGTCTATATTTATTTAAAGTTTGCGCATTTTGACGCGACGTCACATTTCTCAACCCCCCCCCCTCGTCACACATCGTCACAAATGTCTGACCCCCCCCACCTAGGTTCGTGACGTCATTTATGGACGGCCCCAAAGGGATCTTTTCTTGGTGTTTGAACATCTGAACACAACTGTTTTAATGCCAGAAAGGGTCAACCCTCTTCTTATATTCTTATACACACATCACGTATGCAATTATCCCCATCGTGATACCTGCCAGATGTCGTTTGTTTTGCTACGGAGATCCGCATATCAATGCATCCGCTCACCTTGAGGCATCTTTCACGCATTACGGCTCCATCTCTCTGAGCAATCACCGTCTGCGAGCCGTTCATTGCAGACAACAGAAACAGATTTCCACGCAATACTCGCGGTCTTTCTCTCGCTTTATTCCACAACCGGTGACATCAACAGGCGAAGAGTATTCGGACACGCACACAGCCAACTCCGAATCAACCTCAACCGCTTTATTTGTGATTACAACAGTAGCAGCACATGATGTAGATTGTTGTTGTTGTTTTTCCCCTCCTGGGACACCACACAAGGCCGCTCAGATGTTCAAATTTGAATGACCTTCAACCCGGCGAGGGTGCCGTGTTGATCTCTCGGTGGGGATGATTTGCGGGACGTGTTAAGCTTTAAGTTGTTTGATTGTTGTGTACGATTGCAGTTAAACTCGGGATTAAAAAGAGTGTTCGTGACGCACGGTGTTGAACACTGCGCAGCTGGAAACACACCAGATATATTTTGTTCACTTAATCCACATTTGAATGTAAGGGTACACATTTGTTCGGCTTCCTTGAATCAAACATTTTAATCATCGAAGTCGATATTTATTTGTTATTATCATTATTCGTATTTTGTGCCATCAACCTAATCAATCGACGATCGTTTAAGAGTGGAGAAACGCAAATCGATGTTTTTGTTGTTGTTATTGAAAATAAAATCAACGACGGGCGCCGTCGTTGATTGGCCGAAGTGAGAAGTTGAGACACGAAAACTCCGAATCGTCCCTTGAGTTCGTGGTCGGTGGTGCGGTGTTGGCGGCGGAGGTGGTGACGGTGGTGGCGGTGGCGGCGTCGATCACTTTTTCTGGAAGGCACCGACGAACTCTGTGGCGAGAAGGAGGATGAGCGACAGTGATCATCGGTGAGACGGATTTTTTGGTTTGTTTTGCTAAATATTATTCCGTAATTTATATGTTCCTATTGAGAGACGGCGCATATTGCCCAAGGCTGGCGCTTAACGCGGTTTAGAAAAGGGCAGCCGAGACACGAGAATGATTTCGATGGCACGCGGACGAACTGCAGGAGTTGAGGAATGGGTGACCGCGTAGCGATCGCGAATGGGTTGGGGCGAGGAGAGGGAGGGGGAGAGACAGAGGATGGGCGATGGAGAAGAGGTGGTGAGGAGTGGAAGGAGGTTAAGGATGAGGGCGCGGTGTGTAAACATCGTCACTGGGGAGACAAAGGCGGCCCGGTCGTGGCCACACACCCTCCTCGTGTACCGTGCCGGCCTTCGTAGGTGCTGCTCGCTTAACACTTAACATCACTTGCCCCAACAGTCTGGTTGAGGCTACACGGGTGAGAGTGGATCTTTGCATGTGTACACGCGGGCACGGACAACACAATTGGCAACGAGACGCAGACAATAACATCGTTTCATTTAAAACAAACGCCGACAGCTCTCGGCTTCCTCGTAACTCGATATAGCTCAATTGTTTGGTAGCTTCAGCATCAGAATATTGCGTCTCTACTGGAGGAAACCGATGAGCTGTCAAGATGTATTTATTTGGTTGTTCTCTCCCAGATGTCCATCAATACTTGGGTTCCTCCTGGACGTGTGGCCGTGATGATTGGGGCAACGTGCATATTATTATACATTTCTTCTTCTTCTCCTCCTCTCTCGTTATTTGTGTATTCATCTATTTTTTGTGGTTTGTATTTATTTGCTAAGTGGTGGGGTTTCGTGGTTTGTTTGTGTGTGTGTGTCATCCGTGGAAGGCGACTGGCGAATCGATGTGGCAGCATCGGTGGTGGGGAGGAAATCGCACGAATGACGATCCATTAAAATGAAATCATCATAATTTTAACACGTAGACTGTCGCGATCAATATCATAAGAGTTTTTTTGGGTTAGATCGCGTAAATATATACATGTGTCGTTAAACCCGACAACACCCGACACAGACAATTAGTAAGGTTTGTCACGTAAACAGAACGTGGCCAATTCGTCATTCGTACAACACTAACCGGTGTGTTGGAGAGCCAAGCCACAAATTTACAATCTGAGTACGACGTTTGGCCAGTAATCAACCAGCTTCATCAGGCGACAGCCAGATTTGTCACTCAGATTATAAATGTTGTGGCTTGGCTCTCCAACACACAAGTGTGTACTAGTGACGAACCCTTACTAGTTGGCTGTGTCGGGTGGTGGCGGGTTTAACGACGCATTTATATATTTACGCGATCTAACACCCCCAAAAAACAACCTATATTTGGATCATCATCATCGTTATTTATTGTTACAGCAGGAGAAGTTCTGGTGTGCGTGGCCGGCTCACCGTTGATGTCAATCTGTCCGTCGCCGGACTTGTCGATGGACGCCACAATCTTCTTCACCTGGTCCAGGGAATGTCATGGCCGATGCTCTTCAGGGCTCCTGAAGCTCTGCCGCGGACAGCTTGCCCGAGTTATCCTGCGCACAGACACGCGGCCGGATCGCCCGTTCAGCACGAAGACGAAGATCCCACCCGCACCCACCACCCCGTATAGCCTGCCAGGGCACCGGGGATACTCATTTGAGCCTGAGTCGACCTAGCAACACAAGTAGCTATATATGCTATGGGCTCCCCGCGCTAAACGCTTTCAAGCTATCAATTCCGGTCAAGTGATTGTGCGCTTGCTCTATTACTTTAGTACTATAACGCCTTAAACTTTTACGAACGACCGGGTGTTTAATGTTAGCGATTTGTCGTATTATCTGGCTGTATAGAAAATAAAAAAATACAATTACTTTACTATGCAAGTAAACAATTTGTGTTTAAATATTATGTTTATTTATTTATGCTACAGGCCCCGCACGAGCTTCATCCGGCACTGCCGCCCGCCTATCACGATCACTGCCCGCAGGTGTTCCACAGAGATTCACGCAGCCTCACGGCAGCCACCGGCCTCGCAACACGACGGCTCCGCGTGGCATAGTGAAGCTCGCAGCTCACAGTCGCCGTGACACGTGGGGGTGGTGGTGGTGCAGGGNTGGTGGTGGTGGTGCAGGGGTGGTGGTGGTGGTGCAGGANGGGTGGTGGTGCAGGGGGTGGTGGTGCAGGGAGGTGGTGGTGGTGGTGACAGTGACTGAAAGCGTTGTTACCTTGTCGATAGCCTTGAAGGCTTTGCGGAGGCTATCGTCATTCTAGAGGCAACAAGACAACACCGTTACATGCACCAACATCATCACCAACATCACCAACATCACCATCATCAACATCATTGTCCCTCGACATCGCTACCGCGTGATCTCACCCACACCCACCCACCCCCTCTCTCTCGTTGATCATGATCATTATAATCCACTTGATCACAATCGTAGTAGTACACAGTACTAGTAGTAGTACACAGTATAAGCAGTACACAGCAGAAGCATACACAGTGGTAGTACACAGTGGTTGTACGCAGAAGCAGTACAAAGTCTTACTGTTTAACGACAATCAATCTCTATGAATGGTTTTCCCCCCGCCCGGAGTAAAAACATCGGTGAGTGTTGTGAACAAAGTCACGTCGGTATAAAGTGAAAAATAAAATAAATCACGATTTTATTTTAAATTTCGATTGAAAGCTTTCATGACTGCAGGGATTCATCTTCTTGGTTCTTTCGGTAAAGTCACGTAGAAGGGAAATAATAAAATAATAAAATAAAACATTATAAAATAATTCTCACGACGTTTCGGCCATAACGCAAGAATTCTGAAGAATTCTTCACCTGAGATTATTTTATTATGTTTTATTTTAANTTTTTTACTATTTTCCTACGTGACTTTACCGAAAGAACCAAAGAGTATGGATTCCCGCAATCACGAAAGCTTCAAATCAAGATCGATTGTGAACAACTCTCACGACGCCCGCCCTGGCTTACCATGGTTCGGGTGTGGTTGGGACGCTTTGCGATGGTGCACAGAGAAGATTTGGTGGTCACTTGCAGGTGGAGATCCAGGGAAGCTCTCCAGGTTAAATAGGAGTCGGCTTGGGTGTGGCAAGGGCGTGGACTCAGGTGTGTGTGTACATGTGTGGCTGTGCTGTGGCGTGGGGGGAGCGGTGTATAGTGGTTAGACGCTGCGCTATGAACCCGGCGATCCGAGTTCGATTCCGCTCACGGCCAACACCAGTGACGATTATCTGAACCGGTTATGGGCCTCCCTAGGTCGACTCAGCCTCAAATGAGTACCTGATGCGGTGTGTAAACATCGCCACTACGTGTGCCGTGCCGGGCCTTCATAGGTGCTCGCTAACAGCACTTGCCCCAATAGTCTGTTAAGGCTATACGGGGTCTTTGTTTGTGCGTGATGTACACTGTGTGTGTGTACACGTTGTGTGTGTACACGTGTGTGTAGGGGGGGGCGGTGGTGTAGTGGTTAGCGCGCTGCCTATGAACCCGGCATCCGAGCGATGCTCCGGACCACCGTGCGCTGACCGGTTATGGGCCTCCCCTAGGTCGACTCCTCAAATGAGTCCTGTCGGTGTGTAAGACTGGGACAAAGGCGGCCGGGCGTGGTGCTGTCCACCCACCCTCTTTGCCGTTCCGACCATAGGTGCTCGCTAACAACTTGACCCAACAGTCTGTTAAGGCTACACGGGGATCTTGTCTGTGTTTAACTCTATCGGTTTGTTAAACGTTTAACAACAATTGTCTTAATGTATGAAATAAAAGGTTACCGGTTTTGCATAACATGAGACATGCCAAGCAATTGAACCGGAGCGCGTGCGCTGTGGGTGAAGTGTTCACCCCCCTCGCCCTTGCAACGTCTCCCGTCGGCATGGAGAGTAGGAAATCGGATCGCTATTAGAACAAGGCACGTCCGCTTTGTCGCAACAACAATAACACAACCAATACGCGCTCTCAGCGACACTTAACACCGGAATNTTCATCCTGAACCGGAGTTCTGAAAACGTTTACCTAGAGCGGCAACCCGGTGGGGTGTTGGTGGCGATAATCATGCCTGTTGCGTTGGCTGTTCGAGGGTGTGGTCGCAGTGCTGTTGGTACTCAGTTGAGGCTGAGTCTACCTAGGGGAGGCCATGGATCGGTTCAGATAATCGTCACTGGTGTTGGCCGTGAGCGGGAATCGAACTTGGGTCTCCGCTTTCGTAGCACAGCGCCCTAAGCTTTGCGCCATCAACACACACACACGTGCACACACACACGTGTCCACACACAGACAAAGACGAAGATCCCCGTCTAGCCTTAACAGACTGTTGGGGCAAGTGCTGTTATCGAGTAGCACCTATGAAGGCCGGCACGGTACACAAAGGGGTGCACGCACACACACACACACGTGCACACACACACAAACACACACACACACGTGCACACACACGCCACACACACACGTGNACACACACACACGTGCACGCACACGTGCACACACACACGTGCACACACACACGTGCACACACACGTGCATTCACACACGTGCACACACACACACACGCGTGTTAATGCCCTCGCCACACCCGTATAGCGAACCCGACTCAAACTGTTGGGTGTAGGCGTGGAAATCGAACTCTCGTCTCCGTGTTCGCAGCGCAGCGCGCAAACCACTGCGCCACCGCTCCCACACACACAAAAACACGCGCGTCGATACAACGACAAGGATCCCCCGTATAGCCTACAGCACACGTTTGGGGCAAGTGCTGTCAGTGAGGACCTACGCACGGCACACGAAGGGATGGGCGGGTGGGGCAGCACCACGCCGACGAGGTTTGTACATCGCCACCAGGTGCTCATTTGAGGCTGAGTGGACCTTGGAGAGGTCCCACGACGAGTTCAGATAATCGTCACCGGTGTTGACCATGAGCGGGAATCGAACTGAGGTCGCCGGGTTCGTAGCGCAGCGTAGCGCTAACCACTGCACCACAGCTCCCCCCCCATACCCCCCATTCGGCACGAAGTGATGGTGGTTTCACCAGGGCGCCTGTGCCAGGCTAGGTGCACTTTGAGGCCACGTGAAGTATCGATGCTTCGCTGACAGCAGATCTCGGGACGGACCCAGCAGGTGCCATGGGTTGGCTGACTGAGATGACCGGTAGATGCACACCAGCTGTACCCACTCTGCCAACGTGCTATATTTTAGCCGCCCGGCGCTCCACTCGTTGTTGTGAGCGTCGCTCCTCTGCCTCCGTTGTTGCTGGAGGGCGACTGCCTCCAACTATCCAGCAGCGTCCTTCACGAGCATCCTCCATAGAGGCCGATCTTGACACCACTGGTACCGGTTGTCAGCAAGTCCACTCAGCTCCACGTCCTCCTGTACACATCACTCCATCTCATCTCTAGCCCATGCCGTGCCCGTTTAGCCCCTCTATGCGGCCAAATAGAAGCTGCTAGGCATGCGGTGGCTTGGCATGCGGGCTACATGACCCAGCCAATGCAGCCTTGCCTGCCGGAGGAGCTCACCGATGGGAAGGTCTCCAGATCTTTCAAGGATCTGTGAGCTCCTCACACAATCCAGCCAGGCTAAACCCAGGATGTATCGTAGGCATGCAAGTCTGAGTGTTTTTAACCGGCGCAGATTTTCCTTTAGAGGGGTCCACATTTCACAAGCCTCGAGAAGGGAGGGCATGACTGTGGCCGAGAATACCGAAGCTTCGTGCGGAGCGACAAACCAGATAGCTTCCACATTGCATTGCGCAGCCGATAAAAATATGACAGCCGACTGATTCGGAGTGAGTGCTGTCAAACCGGAGCTGGTCATAAGCACACTGCCCAGACATGGGAAACTCTCCACTCTCTCCACAACTCCTCCATCGCCAATGGGGAGCTGAGGGGGTGGAGTTTTGGTGGCACAAAATACCCAGGCAGGTGCTTAGTTTAGGTGGGGCTGATGGTAAGGCCCACCTCTTAGTGGCACACCCCAGGTTCAGCAGCAGCGCCTCCAACTCCTCCTCTGACTGAGCAGCAATCAGCAGATAATCAGCATACTTTACATGGTTGACCAATAGGGAAACACTCGGGAATTAAAGTCACCTAACAGGATGACTCTATCCCGAGGGCCCACTTAGCTAGCACCTGGGACAGGAGGTTACAGAAGGCGTCTGCCTCAACTGCATCCCTCCACTGGTGTTCATCTTCGGTGAGGCGTAAGCAACCACCACCATTCCTCACCTCTTGTTGAAGGGGAGGCGAGTCCACAATAGCCTGGGACTTACAGCTTCCCATACCTCACTGCCACGTCCCCACACCCACTTCAATCTTTTGTTCAAAACAAGTGCCACACCCTGCTGTTTGGTAGTTTACTGCCCGGGGTGGAGAACTCTAAACCCCTCATGATGACTGGTGCAGAACTGTCCACCGAACGTCCAGTAGTCCACTGAGGTCCAGGCAGTTACCGGTCCATCTCCCGACAGAGTAGGCAGCCCAGGGGCGGTTTCTTCATTAGGACGATGCGACGCCACCAATCTCAGCCGTTACTGTGCCTCTGGATATAGTCCAATCAGCGTCATGTCACGTTCTGTGGAGTACGCCTTTTTTTGGCGATTTCACTCTGGCTGAGAATCGCCCAGAGTGTTCCCATAGACTTACATTCAAAGATGNTTTTTTTCGAACGGGGGCGCTGCAATGCATTCTCTATGGCTTCCGGGAGGGCTCGCACTAACGTGCTTACGTCATCATACGTAAGCACGTTTCAGTCAAGAATATTATTTGTCGCCACCTAGTGGAATCTTTAATAAAAGAAACTGAGTGGATTGTAATAATAGTGAGATAGAAACAAACAAGATGTATTGTAAGAGTCACTTTATTTTTCATTAATATTAAAGAAGTGAAGTTGCCTTTACATGCTTAAGCTGTTAATTTATCCATTGCATGGGTGGACCTTATCCTTATCAATCATCCAGACATTTGCCCCCCCTGAGAGATTTTGCAGGAGCCGCCACTGAGGCAGCCTCTCCTCCGCAACGACAGTCGGACATGCCACGTGGCCAATATCAGTGGTCTCCTGTTCCTGGATCTGCCAGATGGAGTTTGGCCAGGAAGCGTCGTGGAACGCCTGTCCCCTGGCTCTAGCACCGGCTTAATTTAGTGTTTCCACCGTGGTGCTTGGGTAGAAATAAGTAATTTAAAAAAACCGTTTTAAAAACACGCTTTAATGAAATGTACCCTACTCGTAATGACAGAACTCCACGATTCCAGGAAGTGGCCGCAAAGCCTGCCATAAAATAAGGGGCCGTGGTGATTTACAGCCAACGTCAGTTGAGCGTGGACTGTTAGACCCAAGCCGAAACATAACATATAAAAAATGTAAAAATATATATGTTGTTTATGATATAATATAGTATTATCATCATGACATAAGTATACCAAGTTTGCAGTCGATACCACATTGGGAAGTGGGTTAAATAGAATTACAAGATTTTAGGATACCACAACAACAGAGTGAGTTTAATAAAAGCGTGTAATAAATATACAAAGAGTGCCAGGTGGAGGGTTAACCAGCTCCTCGCACGCACTGATCTATCTACATACAACAACAACCGCCATTCGCCACTAAGCGGCGGTGAAGTCACCACGTCGCTTGTGCCAGCCATGTGCACGTTAAAGCTACATGTTAAAGCCACGTGAAATGTCGAACGCCCGCTGGCAGGAGAGATCACGGGGCAGACCAGCAGGTGCCATGGATCGACTGACTCAGATGACAAAGATAAAGATCCCCATATAGCCTTAACATACTGTAGGGGCAAGTGCTGTTAGCGAGCACCTACGAAGGCCGCAACGGTACACGAGAGGTGGGTGGCCAGCACCACGCCCGACCGCCTTTGTCTCCCTAGTGGCGATGTTTACACACCGCACCAGATATTCATTTGAGGCTGAGTCGACCTAGGGGAGGCCCAGGACCGGTTCAAATAATCGTCACTCTTGGTGTTTGCCGTGAGTGGGAATCGAACCCGTGTCGCCGGGTTCGTAGCGCAGCGCGCTAACCGCTACACCACCGCTCCCCACAGATGACACGTAGACACACACACACGTGTAACACACACCCTTGGCGCGCCTTTCCCTCCGGGTGCAAGGTGTGGCCGCGATTCTAGGCTTCGATAAGTGTTCACACGACACTAATAATAATACCAGAGAGCGTCTAACCTTTGTGTCAACACGAGCCGAGATGGATTCAGGGCGGTTCCTCTGCACATATTTGAAGAAAGTTCGTACATCGGTGTGGTGCCCTCGGGACTTCAAACTCAAATGCACCTACGTGGAATTGAATATAAATGTACGTTTTATGTATATGTGGATATAATGGCGGCACACCGGTGGAAGCATAAGATAGTCTAAAAATAAAAAAAAATTAATCGGCAAAGTGAATGTGTAATTAACAGCGAAATGGCATGGTACTCGAATTGTAAATGTGGATTTACTCTCCAGCACACTTGTGTGCTAAACTAGTAACGAATTGGCACGTTTCGTTTACCTGACAAACCTTATTAACTGGCTGTGTTGTGTAGTGGCGGGTTTCACGACACTTAAATTTACGCGATCTAACCCTAAAACCTCGATTGTGGATAATAGTCTCGTAGAAACCATAATATGTGTTGAAGTCAATCTGTGTATCAGTCTTCAACTGACCCTGTCGTCAAGTTTGATGCGATTCGAAGGCTAACTCGGCCTTCTTCCGAGACTGAATGAACCTGAAATCGAGGAAGAGTCCCACCGAAGTCTCGGGCACGAGTCAAATCTTGCCGCCTATGAGTCTATGGGCAGTGTTGAGTCTATGGGTAGTGTTGAGTTTATGGGTAGTGTTCAGTTTATGGGTAGTGTTGAGACTATGGGCAGTGTTGAGTCTATGGGCAGTTTTGAGACTATGGGTAGTGTTGAGTCTATGGGTAGTGTTGAGTCTATGGGCAGTGTTGAGTATATGGGTAGTGTTGAGTCTGGGCATGTTGAGTCTGGGTAGTGTTGAGTCTATGGGCAGTGTTGAGTCTATGGGCAGTGTTGAGTCTATGGGTAGTGTTGAGTTATGGTAGTGTTGAGACGATGGGCAGTGTTGAGTCTTGGGTAGTGTTGAGTATATGGGCAGTGTTGAGTCTATGGGCAGTGTTGAGTCTATGGGTAGTGTTGAGTCTATGGGCAGTGTTGAGTCTATGGGTAGTGTTGAGTCTATGGGCAGTGTTGAGTCTATAGGCAGTGTTGAGTCTATGGGCAGTGTTGAGTCAATGGGCAGTGTTGAGTCTATGGGTAGTGTTGAGTCTATGGGCAGTGTCGAGTCTATGGGCAGTGTTGAGTATATAGGCAGTGTTGAGTCTATGGGCAGTGTCGAGTCTATGGGCAGTGTCGAGTCTTTGGGCAGTGTTGAGTCTATGGGCAGTGTTGAGTCTATGGTAGTGTTGAGTCTATTGGCATTGTTGAGTCTATCGTCAGTGTTGAGTCTATGGGGAATGTTGAGTATTGGGGAGTGTTGAGTCTATGGCACGGCGCTGTTCGCTGCACAGGGGAAGTTGATTCCAGTGCAAGGAGAGAAGAATCCAACACGGGATTGGGCACAAGGGAGGAGAGGGACCGATAGACGATTGGAACGAAGAGGACGAGAGGAGGGGACATGGTAGGGGGTGAGGCGCGATGCGGTGGGCAAAGCCACGGGAGACATTTAAAGACTCGTGTCAGGTATTCAAAACGACGGCTGAGCGGTCGCATCCTGTCGGTGAGGAACGATGGCCGTGCACGGGTGGCACGCGGACTGCGTCGACGGCAAGGGTCGTCGCGTTGTACGGCAGGAGGTTTGAGAACTGCTCGAGGTGCAGGGGACGAAACCGGTTTGATTCAGCTTAGCCTGGACGCGGCTTGCGAGACGAAAAAAACCATTGCACGTCCCTGCGCGACCCCCAAACAGCAACACATTCGACCGCGGAATGTCGTTCAACAGCGCAATTATATGGGTGTGGGTGAGGCGTGAACGGTGTTCCCTCGTTATTCGCGATCGTGGATATCCAGCGAATTGCATCTGCACCTCTCCACCAGCGGTGGTTCTCTACACGAGGGTGGGGGGGGTGATTTATGAATGCGCGTGAAATTATATCGTACGCGAGAGAGCCATTGGTGATGAATCACGTTGCATGAATCGGCCGATATTAAATAACTACGGTAAAATAGCAAATTCTTCTACGTGGTCACCTATAACGACGTAAAAGACCTTTGGAACTCGCCGATCGTCAACAATGTTGGTTGCCGTGAGTAACCAGCGAGCGCAAATACATAACGTCACGTGCTGCAGAGCGTCCGCTTAAACATTTGTTTTGAACGCGCTTGTAGTTACTCAGATCCTTTGGGCAGGGGTCCCCAACCCCGGGCCACACAGCAGGAGGTGAGAGCGGTGAGTCCGCACGTGGCCCCTCCATTATTTTATTGACCACTTCCCTCCGCGCCTCTTTCCCGCACTGCGCACTTGTCTCAGTCACGGTGTTGGTAAGCCCACAAGCTGCTAGCCCCTAGTAGCCAAAATGAGTAAAAGACAAACGTCGCTGGAGAGCTTCTTTGAAAAGGAAGAAAGACCCAATGATGAACCCCCCTTCCCACGTATCCCCGGTCCGTGAAAAAATTGTCTTCCACAAAACCGGTCCCTGGTGCTAAAAAGGTTGGGACCACCGCGTTCGGGTATAACCTCACAAATGTAGAAACTGTTTAAACTATTGACGTTCATTAATTCACTCATTTTTTTGACTTAGAGCCATTGTTGGGGTCAGGCCAAGAGGGGTAACCGTACTCGGTTGAACACAAAATTCAACAAGGTGGGGGGGGGGGGTCACAGCAGTAGTCATTAACGTTGAGAAACACTGCTCTCTACGCGACTGCATCTAGAGTGAGAAAACAATGTGGTGAGATTAAGAGATGCGTTGTTTTGATCAATGTCGTGTTTTGAATAGCTCATTTACGGGATTTTTACTGGTAGGAACCTACTTGTTCCACCAGCCCACAGGGGATTATTGTGTCCGTCCGTCCGTCCGTCGTGCAGGGAGGGGCTGGTGGGAGGGGAGGGTGGGGAGGGGCTGGGTGGGGTTGGGTGGAGGGAGGGGCTGGGTGGGGAGGGTAGGGAGGGGCTGGGTGGGTAGGGTGGGGAGTGGCTGGGTGGGGAGGGTGGGGCTGGGTGGGGGTGGGAGGGGTGGGGCTGGGTGGGGAGCGGCTGGTCACCCCGTAGTGCCCTTATAAAACTCAACGTTTAACCTAATCACGCCGGTTTGTGCCCGCCCTCACAGTCGGGTATATTTGCGGAATACACCACGCCGCCGTTGACCCTGGCCATTGACCGAGCAACCCAACGTTCCTACCAGCTCCCTCCGCAGGAATGCATTTTAATGTAAGATAATTCATTAAAAAGACGGAGGTTTTCGTAGACCAATGTCATCATTCGCGAAATTTGCTACTCACGAGCATCTCTGGAACGTGTCCCTCGCGAATAACGAGGGAAGCCTCCAGGGTGGATATTGGGTGATTATGTTTATATAAACAAATCACGCAGGGTTATTGAGTTAATTTAACACGTGTTCAAACTGACTTCCATTAGCATTAACACATGCAAGAATGATCTTTTGAAATAAATTTAGGGCTTAAAAAAAGGTTACAAAGTTATAATCTTTGAACGTTCATCAGGATTCTCTTTAAAGGCTTTATTCACTCCCCACGGGAAGAAGAACAATAAATATGAATAACGAGAATAGACAAACGTTAACTTAAATAATAAACATTTAAAATGTGTTAATGCCGTGTTAAAATAAGTGAAATAACCCTATGTGTCCTGACTTTTGGGCCACTCTGTATTGATGTACAATATGCATGTAGAACTTATTTCGCACCGTACGTCGCTAACCGTGCTCACAAACTAAAACAAAAAGCAGTTCCNAAAAAATAATATTTCAATGTAGCTAGTCATCGAGTGTATAGTAGTGTATAATGGTGGAGTGTATAGTAGTGTAGTGTTTAATACATAGTGTCGTGCATAGTGTAGTCACTGTAGTGTACAGGAGTGTAGTGTGTAGTACGTAGTGTAGTGCATAGTGTAGTGTATAGTGTCGTGCATAGTGTAGTGTATTGTAGTGTAGTGTGTAGTACGTAGTGTAGTGCATAGTGTAGTGTGTAGTGTATTGTAGTGTAGTGTATATGAGTGTAGAGTGTAGTACGTAGTGTAGTACGTAGTGTAGTGTATAGGAGTGTAGTGTGTAGTACGTAGTGTAGTGCATAGTGTATTGTAGTGTAGTGTGTAGTACGTAGTGTAGTGTATAGTGTAGTGTGTAGTACGTAGTGTAGTGCATAGTGTAGTGTATAGTGTAGTGTAGTGCATAGTGTAGTGTATAGTGTAGTGTATAGTGTAGTGTATTGTAGTGTAGTGTATAGTGTAGTGTATTGTAGTGTAGTGTATAGGAGTGTAGAGTGTAGTACGTAGTGTAGTACGTAGTGTAGTGTATAGTGTATTGTAGTGCGTAGTGTAGTGTATAGTGTAGTGTATAGTGTAGTGTATAGTGTAGTGTATAGGAGTGTAGAGTGTAGTACGTAGTGTAGTACGTAGTGTAGTGTATAGTGTATTGTAGTGTAGTGTAGTGTATAGTGTAGTGCATAGTGTAGTTAGTGTATAGTGTAGTGTATAGTGTAGTGTATAGTGTATAGTGTAGTTAGTGCATAGTGTAGTGTATAGTAGTGTAGTGTATAGTGTAGTAGTGTAGTGTATAGTGTAGTGTAGTGTAGTGCATAGTGTAGTGTATAGTGTATATAGTGTATAAGTGTATAGTGTAGTGTGTAGTGTATAGTGTAGTGTATAGTGTAGTGTATAGTGTAGTGTATAGTGTAGTGTATAGTGTAGTGCATAGTGTAGTGTATAGTGTAGTGCATAGTGTAGTGTATAGTGTAGTGTATAGTGTAGTGTATAGGCGTGTAGTGTGTAGTACGTAGTGTAGTGCATAGTGTAGTGTGTAGTGTAGTGCATAGTGTAGTGTATAGGAGTGTAGTGTGTAGTACATGGTAATGTGTATGTAAGTATGTTAAACTTGTTTCGCATTGGACGTAGCCAACCGCGCTCATCGGAGGATGCTGTGGAAGGACAACAAACTAAACCCACACAACACAACAACAACATTAAAGCAGCTCTCCAGTTTTCAAAAGCAGGGGGAGGTCGTACGCTCAGGGCTGTGCGTGTGGCGTGGACTGCAGACGAAGCTGACTTGGGTGCGTACGCTAAGTTGGAACAGCGAAGGGCGTATCGTGTGTATGCGTCTCGCCGCTGGCAGATTCACTGCAGAAACGCAATCTCCACTAACTCTCTGCAAGCCTCACCTCTTCTCTGTTGCCCATTCTCTTCCTCTCCCACCCCCACTCCTCTTTTCGGTCCTTCTCCCTCCTTGCATCCCTCCACTGGAATCAACTTCCCCGTACATTCAGCACTGCCCAGACTCAACACTGCCCATAGACTCAACACTGCTCATAGACTCAGCTCGACCCATAGACTCAACACTACCCATAGACTCAACACTGCCCATAGACTCAACACTGCTCATAGACTCAGCTCGACCCATAGACTCAACACTACCCATAGACTCAACACTACCCATAGACTCAACACTACCCATAGACTCAACACTACCCATAGACTCAACACTGCCCATAGACTCAACACTACCCATAGACTCAACACTACCCATAGACTCAACACTGCCCAGAGAGGGTGCCGCCCTGGTGAGACGTTAACTACCTCGCCTGGTATACAGGAGGTTGTGGGTTCGATCTCGACCCTGACGCCTGCTGCTGTATTTTGGAGTTTGTGCGTCTCTCTCCATCTCCCGCAGTAGCGTGTTTTTTTTCTCCGGGTCCTTCGATTTTTACCTCCACATTTAGAATCAACATCACGCGTTTAGAGTGTTTGGCTGATATAAATGTCCACGTGACGATAAGCCCTTCATTTGTGGCCAGGTCGCTTATGAAAAGTAAGCTAATAGCTCAGTGGGCCTTTCCCTGGTGAGATATTTTTAGTGATTTCCTTATATTTCCTATACTTTGCACCTTTTAAATGTTTGTTGTTGTAACGTTCTGACCTGCCGCTACTGGACAACTGTAAAAAAGAGCTTCATAGCTCATCGGATTCCTCCGGCATAAGCATTCTGATATAACGAAGGCGTTATTGGCCGGGTAAATACTGCACGTGTCTTTGCACACTTATGATGGAGGCGACATTTGTGTTGATAATTGTTTTTTTACCATTTTATCTGGCAACAAAACTGACACCTTTTTTTACAAGGAGTCATGTTTGCATTGACCACATTTGTGTTGTACTGCCATCTACTGGCAATATCTGGGCATGGCTCCTCCTCGACCAATAAGAATTCCCGCCACGAGGTGACTGTGACGTGCCTACCGCGTCACAGACCAAGTCAGACCTGATTGGTCACCCCGGGACCCTAATAAATTTCAACGTTCATCCTGCAAAGTCCCATCGCAAGGGAGATTGTGGGCATCCACATATCAAGCAGGGGCGGTTTCTTCATTAGGGCGATTGGGCGACGCACCACCAATGTCATTGAACCACAGAGTCACGCTAGCCGTCACTGTCAGCCTCTGGATATAGTCCAATCAGCGTCATGCTACGTTCTGTGGAGTACCGCCTCTTTTTGGGCGATTTCCCTCCAGCTGAGAATCGCCCCGAGTGGCCCCATAGACTTACATTCAAAGATGTTTTTTTTCGAATGGGGGCGCTGCAATGCATTCTCTATGGCTTCCGGGAGGGCTCGCCCTAACGTGCTTACGTCATCATACGTGCTTACGTCATCATACGTAAGCACGTTTCATCCAACAATATAATTTGTCGTCACCTAGTGGAATCTTTAATAAAATAAACTTGAGTGGTTTGTTTTAATAGTGAGTATAGAAACAAACAAGATGTATTGTAAGAGTCACTTTATTTTTCATTAATATTAAAGAAGTGAAGTTGCCTTTACATACTTAAGCTGTTAATTTATCCATTGCATGGGTGGACCTTATCCTTATCAATCATCCAGACATTTGCCCCCCTGAGAGATTTTGCAGGAGCCGCCACTGATATCAAGCAAACAGCAGCATCAGCATACAATATCACAGACAGTAGAGCATGATAAGTAGCATCATTGATACCAATTATCAAAATTAATAAGTCAAATATATTTTGCTTAGTAATATAATTTTCGTCTATTTGTTTGTGTTTCTCCCTTGCGTTGGGACTTTGCAGGATGAACGCTGAGATTTCTAAGAAGGGAGGGCACTGATAAGGGGCCGTCCATAAATGACGTCACGCACCTGGGGGGGGGGGTCAGCCATTTGTGACAATGTGTGACGAGGGGGGGGGGTTGAGAAATATGACGTCACATCAAAATGCGCAACTTTAAATAAATAGACAACACGTTCTACCTAATAAATATACTTTTTAATAAATGTTTTCTCCTACAACATCAGAGTGCAGCGCCACATTAAATACGCACTACAATGACAATAAAGCGATTTGAAGCATTTTTTTTATTTTTTTTGGGGGGGCAGAGCTTTGTGATGTCATATTTCAGGGGGGGGGGGCTGACCTTTTGTGACGCCGTGTGACGAGGGGGCGTAAAATAGCTATGATTTCCAGTTGTGACACGCGCGTTCAATACCCGTCCATGGTATGGTTTCTAATAGGCAGGCGCGCCTTCTTGCTTATCCGTCGTACGGTTTCTATCGCCCGTGCGCCGTGTCTATGCGGTGTGCGGTTTACAATCGGCCGGTCCGCTCCGCGCCGATCCGATGTGGGAATTCTAATCCCCTCCCTGCCTCGCCCCAAAGATCCTGTAAGGGGCCGTCCATAAATGACGTCACGCGATTTTGGACGATTTTGACCCCCCCCTCGTCACACGACGTCACAAAAAGTCAGACCCCCCTGAAATATGACGTCACAAAGCTCTGCCCCCCCCCAAAATATAAAACATGCTTCAAATCGCTTTTAACTATTGTCATTGTAGTGCGTATTTAATGTGGCGCTGCACTCTGATGTTGTAAGAGAAAACATTTATTAAAAAGGAGGCGTTGTAAAGCTTAAATTTAGCATAAAATTCACTTGAAAATATTCAACGTCTAACTAAAACTGCAGATGTTCAGAATATTATATTGAAATTCTCTTATAATTATAAAATATTAAAAGTAATGATAACTATAACAAAAAATACTTGAAGCTTTGTAGTAGAACGAAGCAAAATGTAGAGTACAATTATAACAATCACATATTCATTCCACAGAATGAAAAGCCCCGGTAGAATTATTAAAATCTAAATGTTTAATAACAATAATTAAAATTTTTGCTTCTCCATTCTCCCATGGAGAAGCAAAATGCTCCTTTATGGAATAAATAAAAGGTGACCGTAGTAAATTTAAATAATCAAAAAGTTAATAATGAAATTAATGCAAAGCCGTCCTGTAAGAACAGGTCTAAAGACATCTGAATGAGCCCGTTTTCATGGGACGGCGCTTGCGTTGTGGCCGAAACGTCGTGAGAATTGATTTTATTATGTTTATTTTTATTATTTATTATTTCCCTTCTACGTGACTTTACCGAAAGCCAAGATGAATCCCTGCAGTCACATATTTAAATCGAAATTCTATTTTTATTTAAAGTTGCGCATTTGATGTGACGTCACATTTCTCACCCCCCCCCCTCGTCACACATCGTCACAAATGTCTCCCCCCCCCCCCCCACTTGCGTGACGTCATTTATGGACGCCCTCCTAATCTCCCCCTCCCCTCCGACCCCCTCTGCCCCCTACCTCACCCCCTNCCCTCTTNCCCCTCCCTCTTCCCCTCCCCTCTTCCCCTCCCCTCATTCCCCCTCCCTCTCCCCTCCCCTCTTCCCCCTNCCCTCCTCCCCTCCCCTCCGCCCCCTCCCTNCGCCCCTCCCCTNCTCCCCTCCCTCCGCCCCTCCCTCCGCCCCTCCCTCTTCCCCTNCCCTCCTCCCCTCCCCTCCGCCCCCTCCCTCCGCCCCTNCCCTCCTNCCCCTCCCTCTTNCCCCTCCCTCTTCCCCTCCCTCCCCTCCCCTCCCCTCCCTCCTNCCCCTCCCCCTCCGCCCCTCCCTCCGCCCCTCCCCTNCTCCCCTNCCCTCCTCCCTCCCCCCCTCCCCTCCTCCCCCTCCCTCCGCCCCTCCCTCCTCCCCTCCCCTCCTCCCCCTCCCCCTCACCCCTCCCCCTCCCCTCCTCCCTCTCCCCTCCCCTCCCCCTCCCTCCTCCCCTCCCTCTNCCTCTCCCTCCCCTTCCCCCTCCCTCTTCCCCTCCCTCCTCCCTCTCCCCCTCCCTCCTCCCCTCCCCCCTCCCCCCTCCCCTCCTCCCCTCCCCTCACCCCCTCTGTCGGGTCACGTGGGTCGGGGTCCTTCCTGGGCTGTGTCGCGTAGCGAGGACGACGCGGCGTGGAGCCCACGTGGGTGGGTACAGTGCGCGCGAGTGCAGTGCGTGGGTACACGCGCTAGTACAGTGTGTGAGTGTACGCTCGTGTGCGCGGCAGTAAGTGGGTGGGTACAGTGTGCGCTAGTACAGTGCGCGTGCGAGGGTGTCCACACGTGTCGCGTGAGTACAGTAGGTGAGTGTACACACGTGTTAGAGTACAGTAGGTGAGTGCACACACGTGTGAGTGAGTGGGTGAATACACGTGCACGTGTATGCGAGCACACACGTGGGCATGGGTACACACGTGTGTGTGTGGTGATTAACGCACTAGGTCGACTCAGCCTTAGATGTGTACCCGGTGCAGTTTTTAATAAATCAGCGTTAGGGGAGACAAAGGCGGCCGGGCGTGGTGTTGGCCACCTCCCCTCGCGTGTCGCGCGGGCCTTAATATGTGCTCGCTAACAGCACTTGCCCAGCATAACTTACGACTATAGGGGGATCTTTGTCTTTGTGTGTGAGAGCGGTGGTGCAGTGGTTAGCGCGCTGGCGCTACGAACCCGACCAACATCGTTGACGACTGTCTGACCCTGTCCTGAGCCTCCTCTAGGTCGACTCGGCCTCAAATGAGTACCTGGTGTGGCCTTTAAACATCACCACTGGGAGACAAAGGCGGTCGGGCGTGGTGCTGGTCAACCACCCCCTCGCGTGCAGTTTCCGGCCTTCACAGGTTCTTCTCGCTAACAGCACTTGCCTCAACAGTCTGTTCAAGGCTACACGGGGGACCTTTGTCTTTGTGGTGTGTGTGTGCAGGGGTGGAGTATCTTGTGATCGACTACTCAGGTGGACGTCGGTGAAGTGAAGTCATGTCGCCCACCACAGGACGCAAGCCGGATAATAAGGTGTGTGCCCAGCTCGTGTGAATTTTTTGCATTCACTCACCTGCACAGGCTCACATGCACAGGCTCACCTACATAGACTCACATACATAGACTTGGCTGTACAGACTCGCCTGCATACATTTGTCTACACAGGCTCACCTGCATTCACTCACCTGCACAGGCTCACATGCACAGGCTCACATGCAGCGCAGAGTGCTAACCACTGAACCACCGCTCCCCACTTACTCACACTCACACACACACTCACCCACACAATTATCCATACACACACAGTCACCTGCACACTCAACGACAATACCACCTACATAATCACCCGCACACTCACTCATACACTCGCCACACATTCACTCACACACTCGCCCACACATTCACTCATACACTCGCCCACACACTCACCACACACTCACACACTCACACATACTCACACACACTCACCCACACACTCACCACACACTCACCCATACAATCATCCATACACACACACAGTCACCTGCACACTCACCGAAAACACTCACCTACATAATCACCCGCACACTCACTCATACACTCGCCCACACATTCACTTACACACTCGCCCACACACTCACTGGAACACTCGCCCACACACTCGCCCACACACTCGCCCACACACTCGCCCACACACTACACAACACTCACACACACTCACCCACACACTCACCCACACACTCACCCACACAATCATCCATACACACACACAGTCACCTGCACACTCACCGACAACACTCACCTACATAATCACCCGCACACTCACTCATACACTCGCCCACACATTCACTTACACACTCGCCCACACACTCACTGGAACACTCGCCCACACACTCGCCCACACACTCGCCCACACATTCACCACAGCCGCTAGCCAACAGCCATCCCACACTCACCCTGCTGGGAGGACGTGGAGGCAGCGTGTGCAGGAGGATGGAGGAGGAGGCAGGGTGTGCATGAGGATGATGGAGGAGGAGGAGGCAGGGTGTGCATGAGGTTGAAGCTGCGCCCTGCGTGTGCAGCAGAAGCGCGGGGCCAAGCGCAGCCGGGAGACGGACGCCTCGGAGGAGGAGGAGGCGGCGGCGCTCAGAGGCCCGGCCAAGGCCCCCGGGCCGCGGGGGTTCGAGGCCCGAGGGTCGGAGGCCAGAGGACGAGGGAAGGCCCGGGCGGGAGGACCCGGAGAGAAGGCCTTCCCCAAAACGTCGTCGCTCTTCAAAAACAATCCCAGCATCCCCAGTGTGGAGAGGTGAGAGTGCGAGATTGGTGAGCCGGCGAGCGAGCGAGCTTGGTTAGCCGGGCGAGTGAGCGAGCTTGGTGAGCCGGGTGAGCGTTGTTGGTGAGCCGGTCGAGTGAGCGAGCTTGGTGAGCCGGGTGAGCGTTGTTGGTGAGCCGGTCAAGTGAGCGAGCTTGGTGAGCCGGGTGAGCGTTGTTGGTGAGCCGGGCGAGTGAGCGAGCTTGGTGAGCCAGGTGAGCGAGCGTTGTTGGTGAGCCGGGCTAGCGAGCGCGGTGTTCGTTTAGATTATTTAGATTATTTGACTCCTGTACATTTCCATGTGATTGTGATAAGCCAACTTCGTTGAGCTATCATTTGTGACGGCCAGGTCGCTTCTCAAAAAGAGCTGCGTAGCAGCTCAGCGGGGCACTTACCTGGTAGAATGAAAAAATAAAAGTGATTATAGTTTGGTTGCCAGGAGGAGCAACCAGCAGCGTCCTCCTCCGCTTTCTCGGGGGCTCTTGATGCGGCCGCTCTGCTGCTGCTGCTGTGACAGACGTATGACGGGCGTCTTCGCATCCTTGACGCGGCCGGCACCGCGACCCGGAGGAAAAAAATAACCCAAACCACGAATTGTCATGCCGGTCCCTGAAAGGCCCCAAACGCTGCGTTTTAGGTCGTAGTTTTTTTTTTTTTACGGAGAGGTCAAACCGCACCGCGGACGTCGCGCGGCGGCGACGGCGACGCCGGTTTGTTTGTTTATTTGTTTTGCGTGCGTCGGTGTCACGGCTCTCTCGTGTCTCCTTCCCCCCACCCCGCGACCCCCCCCCTAGGCCCGTGGTGTCGCAGCGCAAGGAGGCCGTGTTCGCCGGCAACGCGTTTTCAACGCTGGACCTCCACCCGTACCTGGTGCGGACTCTTCCTTCCCCTTAGGCTGTAGCTCTGGTGGAGGCCCCTGAGTTTCAAGGACAATGTGTACATTGTTATTGAAGCAGGTGGCTGGGTGGATTACTGGGTGTGTGGTTGGGTGGGTGGCTGGGTGGGTGACTGGGTGTGTGGCTGGGTGGGTGGCTGGGTGGATTACTGGGTGGGTGGTGGGTGTGTGGCTGGGTGGGTGGATGGGTGGGTGGGTGGCTGGGTGGGTGGCTGGGTGGGTGACTGGGTGTGTGGCTGGGTGGGTGGCTGGGTGAGTGGATTACTGGGTGGGTGGCTGGGTGGGTGGCTGGGTGGGTGACTAGTTGGGTGGCTGGGTGTGTGGCTGGGTGTGTAGCTGGGTGTGTGGCTGGGTTGGTGACTGGTTGGGTAGGTGGGTGGGTGACTGAGTGGGTGGCTGGGTGGCTGGGTGGGTGGGTGGCTGGGTGGGTGTGTGGCTGGGTGGGTGGCTGGGTGGGTGGCTGGGTGGGTGGCTGGGTGTGTGGGTGGGTGGCTGGGTGTGTGGCTGGGTGGTGACTGTGTGGGTGGCTGGGTGTGTGGGTGGGTAGCTGGGTGTGTGGCTGGGTGGTGGCTGGGTGCGTGACTGGATGGGTGGCTGGTGGGTGACTGGGTGTGTGGCTGGGTGTGTGGGTGGGTGACTGGGTGTGTGGCTGGGTGTGTGGCTGGGTGGATTACTGGGTGGGTGGGTGGGTGTGTGGCTCGGTGGGTGGCTGGGTGGGTAGGTGACTGGGTGTGTGGCTGGGTGGGTGGCTGGGTGAGTGGATTACTGGGTGGGTGGCTGGGTGGGTGGCTGGGTGGGTGGCTGGGTGGGTGACTAGTTGGGTGGCTGGGTGTGTGGCTGGGTGTGTAGCTGGGTGTGTGGCTGGGTTGGTGACTGGTTGGGTAGGTGGTGGGTGACTGAGTGGGTGGCTGGGTGGGTGTGTGGCTGGGTGGGTGGCTGGGTGGGTGGCTGGGTGGGTGTCTGGGTGTGTAGGTGGGTGGCTGGGTGTGTGGCTGGGTGGGTGGCTGGGTGGGTGACTGTGTGGGTGGCTGGGTGTGTGGGTGGGTAGCTGGGTGTGTGGCTGGGTGGTGGCTGGGTGCGTGACTGGATGGGTGGCTGGGTGGGTGACTGGGTGGGTGGCTGGGTGTGTGGGTGGGTGGCTGGGTGTCTGGCTGGGTGTGTGGCTGGGTGGGTGACTGGTTGGGTAGGTGGGTGGGTGTGCCGCCACACCACAAGGGGCGACTGCCCTGCTGCCACCGTGTGACCCGTGCCGTCTGTGTTGTCGTCCCTCCAGGTGTCCACCCTGGACAAGCAGATGAAGCTCACCCAGATGACCATGTGAGTGGGACTCGCGCTTGACCCGTGCCGACCATGTGACCCTGGATCACAATGTCAGCTGTTGTCCCCTGCCCGTGTGTGCGTGTGTGCGAGTGTGCGCGAGTGTGTGTGTGTGTACATGTAGCGGTTAGCGCGCTGCGCTATGAACCGGCGACCCAGGTTCGATTCGGCTCACGGCCAACACCAGTGACGATTATCTGAACTGGTCCCAGGCCTCCCTAGGTCGACTTAAATGAGATCCATGGGGCGGTGTGTAAACATCGTCACTGGGGAGACAAAGGCGGCCGGCGTTGTGCTGGCCACCCATGCCCTCGTGTACCGTGCCGGCCTTCATGGGGCCACACTAACAGCACTTACCTCAAAAGTCTATTTAGGCTACACGGAGGGGGGGGGGATCTTTGTGAGTGTGCGTGAGCACACAGCGCTGCAAAGCGTCGCATTCCGAGGTCGATTCCCGCGAACATGGGTGGCGAATATTTGAACCGTTCCTGGGCCTCCCTTAGGTCAACCAGCCTTATAAATGTGATGTGGGGGAGACAGATTAAACTAAACTATTGTAATTTCACCAGGTAGGGCCCACTGAGCTACGTGGATTTTTTTCAGAAGTGACCTGGCCACAGATGATAGCCGAACGAAGTGGCTTATCATCATTGTTTTTTTACCCTTTTATCTGGCAACAAAACTGACACCTTTTTTTGCAAGAGTCATGTTTGCATTGACCACAATACCTGCAGTCGGAATGCAAACAAAAACATAACTCTGATAATGTATGCACTCATTTCTTGGTTCTTTCGGTAAGTCACGTAAAGGGAAATAATAAAAAATACAAATAAACATAAAATAATTCTCACGACGTTTCGGCCACAACGCAAGCAGCGTCCTCAGGTGAAGAACAGGTCTGTCGGAAAGACAGCTGTCTTATTTTATTATTTCCCTTTACGTGACTTTACCGAAAGAACCAAGAAGATGAATCCCTGCAGTCACGAAAGCTTTAAATCTAAATGTATGCACTGTCCTTGAAATTGATTGGTCCAACCCGAGACAGCTTTTCTTAGAGCCCAGTCTCACCTGGTGTTGGACCAGATGACGCCAAAAGGCGCACAACTCAAAGACAATGCACCATCAAGTATGAGAGCTCGGGGTAAGCATTTTCACCATCGGAACCTCCTTTGCCAGTAGCAAAATATGATAATTGTTTTTTACCCTTTTATCTGGCAACAAAACTGACACCTTTTTTTGTTGCCAGATAAAAGGGTAAAAAAGCAATATCATCTTTTCGACTGGCAAAGGAGGTTCCAATGGTGTCATCAATCACGTGGGAATTTATAGCGGCAGACAAACTCTGAAAGCGTGACGTCGATTCTAAATGTGGAGGGAAAACCGGAGGACACCCGAGAAAAATCCACACGACCACAAACCAAACACGCAAACTTTAAATATACGGCAGGCGTCAGGGTTGGGATCGAACCCACGACCACCTGTATATCAGGCGAGGGAGTTAACATCTCCTCGCCACCACGGCGGAAGGCGGCCGGTGCGCTGCTACTCGCGAACAGCACTTGCCCCAGCAAGGCTACACGGGGGCGGGACCTTTGTCTTTGTGTGCGTGCAGGGTGCAGACGAAGGCCATCCCAGTGCTGCTGCAGGGACGGGACGCTCTCGTGAAGTCACAGACAGGATCAGGTCTCCCTCACCGCTCACCACTCACCACTCCAGTCCATTCGTTCCACGTACTCGGGACCCCCCCACTCGCCGTACAGCCCCCCCCCCAGCCCCCCTCGCCCTTGCGCTCCTGCGTCGGAGAGGTTTGGCCAACGCAGTCCGTTCTCTATAGCGAGTAGTTTTCATATCAACGCGAATTGGATATATAACACGATGAATGTGTCGGGGAACTTTTTTTTTATAGCCGCAGGATGCGATCGAGCGAACGGAACTACGTCGCACGCGCACCAGGCATTGGGATGCTGCTGGATGCTTTAGATGCTGCTACCACGCGTTTCAGTCTTTGTTCAGCCTGCGTAACGCATCTCGCGTGTTGTCGCGGACTGTGCTTTACCCTGTACATTTGTTATAACGCGATTTCTCCACAACGCGGAGTTATTCAGGAACTCAACGACGTTACAGGAGGACACGACAGTCCAGTAAAACCTTGGATTGCGACATAATTCGTTCCGGAAACGTGTTTGTAATCCAAANCACTCGTATATAAAGCACTGTATCAGTTGTGATCACGTGACGCTCGGTAGACAAAACGTATACACGTACTACTCGTATTGCAAGACCTCGCTCGTTTATCAAATTAATATTTATTTAAAAAATTTGCTGTCTTGCAAAACACTCACAACCAAGTTACTCGCAATCCAAGGTTTTACTGTAGTTGTGTTTTTTAGCGGAAGCAATTGGGCGCACAAAGCGCGAACTCTCAGTCAATTCCCTTCTGTCTGTACTGAACTTCTTTCGCACCACCGTACGTGCCACGCTAATCTGCGGACACAAACACAGCAGTCTAGAAATGAGTTTGTCAATCTANTGATGAATGATTTAAAAGTGCGTAGCTCTGGCTTCCTAATATCGGAAGGGAAGAACGTTCCAGACGGCGAAGAAGCGATCTCGCCGCGCGATGCAGCGGTGACCGCCGCCTTTGTTCGATGGTTGACCAAAAGCTGCTGCTGCTGCTGCGAGGACGATCGGAGTTTGCGTGATGATGGTTTATGCTCCTTGACGAGATCAAGAGTGTTGTGGTTCATTTGTGGCGAGCACTTTGTGTGATGAGCGCCTTTGTAAACATTCTGCAAATTCGTGGGTGCCNACGCATCCCTTTGGGTTGTGGTTAGCAAATGTCTGCTACCTCGCTTGGTGACAGGGGATCAGGACTCTAAACCAGAACCATAGACCTGGCCCCATCCGCAGAACCAAATCCTCTCCCCCTCCCCGTGACGGTGGCTAGGAGATGTTAAGTACCTCGCTTGGTGTGCAGGAGGTCGTGGGTTCTATCCTGACCTGACGCCTGTATATTTGGAGTTTGCGTGTTCTCCCGTGGTCGAATGGATTTTTCTNCGTGCCCGGTTTTTCCCTCCACATTTTGGCTGATATAAATTCCCACGTGATAAGCCACTTCGTGGGCTATCATTTGTGTCCAGGTCGCTTCTTAAAAGTGCTGTATAGCTGGGCCTAACCAAGTAAAATAAAAAAATAGTTTAGTTTTCGTTTGTACTTATATACTTATTCGAATGCATTTTTCACGACTTACCTTTTGGACTCAAAATAATTCAATAATGTGGCAAATTTTTGACCTGCCCTTTTACTGGACATCTGCAATAAAAAACAGTTGATCGTCTTTCTTTGGACGGGGCCACACGCCGCCCACGAAGAATCAACACCGCAGCCACGAAGCGTGCGCACGTGGACAGCGCCGTGCGGCAGCACCACCGCGTAGCCCCCCTGCAGTGCACCATCTTGACCCCCCATGANCCCCCCCCCGACCCCCCCACCGACTCTGACCCTGCCGCCCGCGTGCGCAGGAAAGACGCTGGCCTACGCGGTTCCCCTGGTGCAAGCCCTGCAGGCCGCGCAGCCCAAGATCACGGTACGAAACTGCCGACCCGAGTTCGATTCACGCTCACGGCAATCGACAACAGTGACGGTTGTCAGAGTCGATCATGTGTCTCCCCTTCGGTCTCAAACGAGTACCTGGTGCGGTGTGTAAAATCATCGCCACTGGGAGACGGAGGCGGCCGGGCGGGCGTGGTGCTGGTCACCCACCCCCTGTGTGCCGTGCAGGCCTTTATAGGCACCGCTTAACAGCACTTGTCCCAACAGTCTGTTCAGGCGATACAGAGGATCTTTGTTGTTGTAGGTACTCGCCAACAGCTCTTATCCCCGACAGTCTGTTCAAAGCTACACGGGAGATCTTTGTTGTGTGGGTATCGGTAGTGAGCGGTCAGCGCGCGCGCTTCGAACCCAGCGACCTGAGCGAGTTTGAATCCCCTCACAGCAACCAACACCAGTTACGATTATCTGAGCCGGTCATGGGCCTCCCCTAGATAGACTCGGCCTAAAATGAGTACCTGGTGCAGTGTGTAAAATAATCGCTACTGGGGAGACAAAGGCGCGGGCAGGCATGGTGCTGGCCACCCCACCCCCTTGTGTGCCGTGCCGGCCTTCATAGGTGCTGCTCGCTAACAGCACTTGCCCTATAGTCTGTTAAGGCTACACGGGGGTGTCTTTGTCTTGTGTTGGGGAGCGGTGGTGCAGTGGTTAGTGTACTGCACTAAGAACCCGGCTGCGATCCGAGTTCGACAAACAACATCCTATTCAAGAATCACAATTAATAGACAACGTTTTTGCTATTAAATAGAAGAAATTTAATAAAATTAATACTTACAATTTCATCAATGGTCCTCGTATAAATAGCCCAAGCAACATATGTAAAGTTTAACACGTAGACTTTCGCGACCAGTATTATACATAATCGAGGTTTTTTGGTTAGATCACGTAAATATAAATGTGTCGTTAAACCTGCCACCGCCCAACACGGCCAACTAGTAAGGGTTGTCACGTAACAGAATGTGGCCAATTCCTCACTAGTACAGCACATCGTGTATTGGAGATCCAAGCCACAACATTTACAATCTGAGTACGACGTTTCGCCAGTAATTACAACTAGCTTCATCAGGCGAAAATAATTGCCGTGTGGGTGGTGGTTTTAACGACACATTTATATTTACGCGATCTAACCCCAAAAACATCCATTATTGAGGATATACATTTTTTTTTAACGAAACTAACCTTAAGCTATTTTTATTATACCATTGAGCTATATCGCTCTTTTTCAGATGCCACCTGGCCACAAATGACAGCTCAATGAAGTGGTTCGTCATCGTCTCGTGGAAATTTCGGCAACCAAATAGCGTGATGTTGGCTCTAAAAAATCTACGAGGCCACGTCGGATGAGAGAGAGAGAGACACGCAAACTCCAAATTTACAGATGTCAGGGTCCGGATTAAACCCACGACCTCCTGCATACCAAGCGAGAGAGTTAACATCCAGCCACCGTGGTGCCCCTGTCATCACCAACTGAATGCCGGCTGTAATAATCGATGCTTGCGTTTAAACCGGTGTCTTTGTTTCCCCTTCCTGGTTCCTGGCAGAGAGCGGACGGTCCCTACGCGCTGATCATCGTCCCCACCAGAGAGGTGCGTACGGACAAATCCCCCAAACGCTCTCACCGGAGTGGGTGGGCCCTGCCGTCGAATCCCCAGAGCTCCGCAACTCTGGTTCGTGAGCGGCTAATCCGTGGATCCGGGGAGTAAGCCCTCCCAGCGGACCGCTCCGACGATTCCAGTCGGCGGAGGAGTCGTTTGGAAGATTGCCGTGTTTTATGAGGAGGAGGTCAATTAGTTTGCTGCTTAGCAGATCTACCTTCTACGATAGACTCTCTAAACTTTTTATTTTATTTGCCAGGTAATGCCCACTGAGCTATTCGGCTCAGAAGCGACCTGGCCACAAATGATAGCTAAACAAAGTGGCTTATCGTGTTGGAATTTATATGGAGGGAAAAAAAAGAGGACCCGGAGAAATATCCACGCGAACACGGCGAGAGAGACATGTAAACTACAAATACGCATGCGTTGGGGGGGTCGGCATCGAACCCACGACCTGTATACCAGGCGAGGTAGTTAACATCTCTCCACCTCGGTGGAGGCCTGTGGGTCACTCACTGCCGTTAATAAATCGTACAACGAATCGGCGAGCACTCCGGGCGTGGGGTGGTGTACANGGGGGGGGGGGGGGGGGGGGTGTTGGGAGCCGTTGAACGGTTCAATTAACACGTAGGCTTTCCCCAAATTACATAATAAAGTTGTTTGGGTTAGATCGGTTATTTATAATGTGTCGTAACCCTCCACCACCCGACACGGCCAAACGTAAAAAAAATCACGCAAAGGGCGAAATAATTCACTTCTTTAGCCCACCGGTGTGTTGAAGAGCGAATCACATCATTTAAAATTTGAGTACGACGTTTTCGTGGTCATTGAAGCTGATGTAATTACCAGCGAATGTCGTCCTCAAATTAAAAAATGCTGTTTCTCAGCACACCGGTTCAACCCCTGCCTCCAGGTAGGGTGTAACCAGGTCCTGACTTGTCAAGTGTAACGTAACACCAAATCTCGCAGCGTCCCGGACTTGTCCAGGTGTACTCAACACAAATCTCGAGCAAGACGAGAAGATCACGTGTACTGTATGTGTGGGTTGGACTTCTTTTACGTAGCCAACCGCGCTTATCGGAGGTGCGGGGGAAGGACAACAAACAAAACACAAAAGCAGTTTAAAAGAAATTAGTTTTCAATGTATATCGTAAGGTGTGCGTAATATTGTAGTGTATAGTGAATGTGTGCTGTGTAGTATATGCTGTATATTAGGGTGTAGTGTATAGTGTACTGACAGTAGTGTCGTGTATTAGCGTAGTGTATGTGTATGCAGTGTGTATGTGTTGAACCTTTCGCACCGTGTGCACGTGCTAATCTGAGCTGGGGCGAAGGACAGCGAACTCACGAAAGGTGTTGTNAAGAATGAGTTGTCAGCCTGGTGCGTCTGTGTGTCCTCAGTGCCTGCAGAGCTTCAATGCTGTGCCTGTGGTGAGTCTGGTGTGACTGTCTGCGGCATGGCAGGCGTTGCCACCGTCCTGTGCCTGCGCTGTGTCTGTGGTGTGTCTGTGGTGTGTCTGTGGTGTGCCNGCGGTGTGGTGTGTCTGTGGTGTGTCTGTGGTGTGGTGTGTCTGTGGTGTGTGTGTCTGGTGTGTGTGTGGTGTGTCTGTGGTGTGTCTGTGGTGTGCTGTGGTGTGTGTCTGTGGTGTGTCTGTGGTGTGGTGAGTCNGTGGTGTGTGTGTGGTTTGTGTGTGGTATGTGTGTGGTGTGTGTGTGGTGTGTTTGTGGTGTGGTGTGTCTGTGGTGTGCCTGTGGTGTGTCTGTGGTGTGTCTGTGGTGTGTCTGTGGTGTGTCTGGTGTGCATGTGGTGTGTGTGTGGTGTGTCTGTGGTGTGTGTGGTGTGGTGAGTCTGTGGTGTGCCTGTGGTGTGTCTGTGCTGTGCCTGTGGTGTGTCTGTGGTGAGTCTGTGGTGTGGTGTGTGTGTGGTGTGTATGTGTGGTGTGGTGTGGTGTGTTTGTGGTGTGTCTGGTGTGCTGTGCTGTGGTGTGGTGAGTCTGTGCTGTGCTGTGGTGAGTCTGTGGTGTGTGTGTGGGGTGTGTGTGGGGTGTGTGTGGTGTGTTTGTGGTGAGTCCGTGNTGTGTGTGGTGTGTTGTGGTGTGTCTGGTGTGCTGTGCTGTGGTGTGGTGTGTCTGTGCTGTGCCTGTGGTGAGTCTGTGGTGAGCTGTGGTGTGGTGTGGTGGTGTGGTGTGGTGTGGTGAGTCTGTGGTGTGTGTGGTGTGTTGTGGTGTGGTGTGCCTGTGCTGTGTGTGTGGTGTGTCTGTGGGTGTCTGTGGTGTGCTGTGTCTGTGGTGTGTGTGGTGTGGTGTGTCTGTGGTGTGTGTGGTGTGTGTGGTGTGGTGAGTCTGTGGTGTGTCTGTGGTGTGTCTGTGGTGAGTCTGGTGTGTGTGTGGTGTGTGTGGTGTGTGTGTGTTGTGTCTGTGCTGTGCCTGTGGTGTGCGTGTGGGTGGTGTGTCTGTGATCATCTGGCACGTGTAACTACCTTCCGTGTGCCACCAGCCGTTCTCGTGGGTGGTGCCGGGCGTGCTGATGGGCGGAGAGAAGCGCAAGTCGGAGAAGGCCAGGTCAGTGACCCCCACCCCACCTCTCCACCACCCCCCTCCCACCTGGGGTTTGGACCGGGTGGCCGTGCCACCCACGGCCGTGCCAGCCTCCTCCTGGCCGCGCTCCACAGCCTCTCGCGCGATGCCACCCCGAATGCCATCTCCTGGACATCATCTCAGTAAAAAATAAAAGCTTCTTAGCTCATCAGATTCCTCCCGCAGTCCAAATAAAAATTCTAATCGGCGGTGCCAGGCTCCCGGTGGAGTTGCCGCTGTTTTAGGGGCTCTTTGGGGAGGGTGCCCCGGCACGCTCTGCTGAAGCCCCAACGCAGATTGGCGCGCAAGTTGACGATCTCGTTACGTTCTTACCCTGAGCCGTATAAAGTCGACCCATAGGGAACTCGTAGAGATGCGTAGAGATACGTAGACCCGTAGAGACGCATCGACCCATAGAGGTGTACATAGAGTAAGCCACTGTAGTCTGCGCTCCTTCAAAGGAGGAGGAGGAACAGAAAAACCCCACCAACTCTCTCTGTCTGCTGAAGCCCTCTCATCGTGGCCGGCAGCAGGAGCAGACCACGACGTTGGCATCTGTGCAGACGGATGGGCGGACACAGCTGATGCACGATCGCTCGCAACCTTCACGTGAAAGCGTTCGGCTTCACTTTGGTCTTCATGGAATTAATAGAAAATGGCGATGATGGAGCCCCCCCTACCCCTGCACTGCCCCCACCACCCCCGCTCGCCCCCACAACCTCTGAACTCAACCCGACGCGGTGTGTTCAGGCTGCGCAAGGGGATCAACGTGCTGGTGGCAACGCCGGGGCGCCTCGTCGACCACATCCACCACACGGAGACGCTCTCCTTCGCCCGGGTCGCCCACCTGGTGCTCGATGAGGCCGACAGGTGAGAGGGAGAGGGAGGGGTGAGGGAGGGGTGAGGAAGGGGCCAGTGAGGGGTGAGGGAGGGGCGAGGGAGGGTGACGGAGGGGTGAGGGAGGGCCAGTGAGGGTGAGGGAGGGGCGAGGAAGGGCCAGTGAGGGGGCGAGGAGGGTCAAGGGAGGGCCAGGGAGGGTCAAGGGAGGGCCCCCGTCCGCTGTGGCGGTCTGTGGGTGGCGCTGGTTAAATGATCAGCTCCCTACAATGGCTGCCCTCTCCTCACCGCTGGCAGGAAGGGGATCCTTCTCCTAGAGGGAGCCCTAGAGAGAACGNCCCCCCCCACCCAGTGACAGGGTGTCTTGGCCTATGCAACTGGAACGAGGTTGGAGGAGTACCCACACTTTACCCCACCGCACATGACCTCCGATCGACTGCACTGCTGCTGGGTGGACAGTGGCAGCTGGGGGGGGGGGAAGTCGGGAATGGGAGAGGGGTTGATGTGCCCCCCCCCCCGCACCGCCGGGAGATGGAGTCGAACCGGCGACCTCTGGGTCACTGCTCCGGCGGTTGCGCTGACCGTTAACCTCGTGGCGGTGCAGCCAGGGGCGGTGTCACGTCGTGGATTGGCGGTCGATGGTTTTTTATTAAGATCGCCGCGTTAGACGCTCCGACAGGTAGGCAAAGATCTCCCCGGGTAGCCTTGGACAGGCGGCTGCCCCGGGGCAGGCACTGTTAGCTGTGCGTAGCGCCTATTAAGGCGGAGCGGCTAACGCGGTGGGTGGTGTGGTCAACATACCGCCCGGCCGCCTTTTTCTCCCCAGTGCTGATGTTTACACGGCGTGCTGAATACTCATTTATGGCTGAGTCGACCTTACCAACATGGCTGCCCATGTCTATGGAGATTCCGTGTCTTCACCCTACCAACATGGCTGCCCATGTCTACGGAGACTCTGTGTTTTCCCCTTACCAACATGGCTGCCCATGTCTATGGAGGCTCCGTGTCTTCCCTTACCACAAGGCCGTAATGATAATAGATATTGAGGGGACACATCCCCCAATATATTGCTATAAAATAGATTTATGTTTATATGATTGTGGTTATGGTTGTACTTTATTAATCCTTAATCTCTGCCATTACGTTCAATGAAACAAAAAAGGTAAAAAAGAGAAAACAGAGCATTGTAATACAATACACTAAAAGTCCATCCCATGTGTTAGTGAATTTTTGTATATTTTAGGCAGGCAATGGCAGGAAATTCGCTTTCAAATTTAGATTTTTTTCTCTGGGGGGGGCCCAGACCTCCGGGAAGATTTGGTCCCCCCAATGTTGACTCCATGGCTATGGCCTTGCCTTACCAACATGTCTGCCCATGTCTATGGAGGCCCCGTGTCATCCCTTCCCCCACCGTGGCATTCCCTTACCAACATGGCCCATGTCTATGGAGGCCCTGTGTCATCCCCTTACCAACATGGCTGCCCTGCACATGCTGTGTGTGTGTCTGTGTGTGTTTGTCCAGGCTACTGGACCTGGGCTTTGAGAAGGATCTGACCATCATTCTCAACCGTCTCGAGGAGCAGAGTCCCGCTCACCAGAACGTGCTGCTGTCAGCCACGCTGAACCAGGGTACACTCGCCAGCACTCATCACCAGTACTCACTCAATGTACATTAGATCATCGATTATCCGGCGGATATGGGGGATCGGCGGCGCCGGATTTTTAAAAATGCCGGATAATCAGTAATCATTGTTATTTAAAAGAGCTAACTTTTTCAACATTCTTGTAAAACATGCTTTTAGGTGTTGTTTGCATGGTTTTTATCGTGTTGTTTATTTGTTCACTCTATGAAATTGGCATAAATAAACATACAAATAGACCAAAAATAAACATCCTCCCGTAAAAAGTACCGTATTTTCTGTACCGTACTTACCACTCCAATCTGGAAGGCTCTGGTGGGATGATGATGGGCGGGGTGTAACACGGCAGCTAGTTTTTATCTAAATCCCACGCCGTCGGCTCTGGTGGAGGTTCGTTGGAAGCCGGATAATCGATGTCTTCCTGCGTGCAATGCATGTTGAACTTCTTTCGCACCGTGCGTGGCCAACCGCGCTCGTCGAAGGGGCGGGGGTGCGGGTGTGGGAGGCAGTGCCGGATTATCCTCGTAGCACAAGTAGCTACATATGGCTACGGGCCCGCACTTTCAAGGGCCCCGTGCTAAACGCTTTCAAGCTATCAATTACAGTTCAGTGATTCTGCACTTGCTCTATTACTATAGTACTATACCGCCTTCAACTTTTACGAACGACTGGGTGTTTAAGGTTAGCGATTTGTCGTATCATCTTGCTGTATAGCAAGTGAAAAATGCAATTACTTTACTGTGCAAGTAAAAAATTGTTTTTTATATTTACGTGTTTTTTATTTATTTAAGGCCCCTTTATAACAATATGTGCTACAGGCCCCGCACTAGCTTAATCCGGCACTGGGGTAGGGACAACAAACTAAACATAAACGCATCCCACTGTACGTTGATTAACCGTGAGGAAACCAACCGAAAACAGGAACTGCATATTCTCAGATTAGCATGATCCACACTACGCCCCCACCTCTGCTGAGAAACTCACAGTGATAACATCACCTTCACTTCCTCTATATAAGGCTTGAAACCAGCGGGGAGACGTCTTCACAATTTTGGCTAATCGCCCGATGTAATCACCGGCGAAACGTCACGAAACTCCCAATTGTCAATGTTGTTGTGGGTTTCATACCTGTCAACCCCTTATCAGTGCCCTACCTTATTACAGACCAAGTCAGACCTTGTTGGTCACCCCGTGCCCCCTTATGAATCTCAACGTTCATCCTACAAAGTCCACACACAACCGGTGTGCTTAAGGAGTAACTAATTGTTACTTTTTTTTGTTTACGTGACGAACCTTCAATTGGCTGTGTCGGGTGGTTGGTGGGTTTAATTGCTCTAACCCCAAAAAAACTTTTATTACGGACTAGCTTTACTACCCGGCTTCGCCCGAGACTTGGATTCTTGTCTTGGATTAATACACGGCCTACGCGGAGGTTGGGGGAGTATGCGTGACATCAGCAGGCACACTGCGTGACGCTGCCACATGCGGGTCACGTCACAGATGTGACGTCACCGCTCACTTGCCGTGCAAAATACATACATTATTGCACCCCCCCCCAAAATACAAAAGTCTATTTTTATACTTTTTGCATTGTGTGCAGTCTGGAAGCTACCCACATGCCAAATTTCAAGTTTGTTGCATGTTGCGAAGTACGCTAAACATTTTAAACAGACACACATTCACAAATTTCCCTTTTATATATGTATAGAGATAACATTGGTCATGAAAGTCTACTCCTATGTGTTAAAATCACCAGCACTCACCTTCTGCTGGTGGTTGCGGCGGTGGTGGTGGTGGCGGTTGTGGTAGTAGCGGTGGTGGTGGCGATGGTTGGCCGTGTTAGCGAGCTCCATCGGCGCGGTGTTTATTGCCACGGCCTTGGCCGTCTGCGGTGCAGCCCGGCGTTCGGCTGCGAGACCCATGCTTGTGCGTGCGTGTATGGGACACTTCACGTGGCCTCAAGGTGCACATAGCCTGGCACAAGCGTCGTGGTGACGTCACCACCACTTAGTGGCGAATGGCGGTTATTTGTATTTGTTGTATTGTGTATGGGTATCNTGTGGGAGCGGCAGTGCAGCGGTTAGCGTGCGCTACGAACCCGGCGACCCGAGTTCGATTTCGCTCACGGCCACCACTGGTTCGGCCTCCCCTAGGTCGACTCGGCCTCCAATGAACCTGCTGCGGTGTGACATCGCCACTAGGGAGACAAAGGCGGCCAGGTGTGTCTGGTCCCACCCCTCGTTGTGTTCGCTTCATAGTGCTTGCACTTGCTCCTACAGTTGTTAAGACTATACAGGGGATGTTTATATTTGTGGTGTGTGTGCGTGCGTGCGTTAGGGGTCACGTGGCTGGCCGGCATCCTCCTGGACGACCCCGTGAGCGTAACCGTGGAAACGCACGCGGGCGAGGTCGTTGCCGCGACGACGAACGGTGGGCCCATCGGACGGGGGCGGCCGTGGAGGCGGACGAGGACGGGAGGAGGAGGAGGCGGGGAGGAAGAGGAGGAAGAGGAGGAGCAGGAGGAGGGAAAGAAAGAGGTGGCAGGGAGGGAGGAGGACCAACGAAGATCGCGATGCCGCTCGGGCTCACTCAGCACTTTATCGCGGTGCCCAGCAAGCTGCGCCTCGTCACGCTCACCTCGTTCATCCTCACCAAGGTGAGCCGTCGGCGTGCCCACTCGTGGCCCGAGTTATTCTGCGGTAGCCGTGCGGTGAATCATTCTCCTTCAGGGATCGGGCTTCGTTCGTCGTCGTCGTCATCGTCATCCTCGTCGTCATTATCGTTGTCATGGTTGTCAGCGTCGTCGTCGTCATGGTTGTCATCGTCGTCATTGTTGTGTCATCTCCGTCTTCATGGTCGTCATCACCATCGTCGTCATCTTTGTCATAATTATCGTCATCATCGTCGTCGTCGTCATCATCACTCACCACCACTGCCGCCACCATCGCCGCCGTTGCCGCGGTGAGCTAACGCCCGCTGGCCGTGTGCAGTGCGGGACGAGGCCAAGCTCATGGTGTTCGTGTCGAGCCGCGAGGCCGCCGAGTTCCACTTCACGGTGCTCAGCCACCGTCTCGGAGGAGGAGGTGATGATGCTGACGAGGAGACGAGGAGGGGGGGGGAAGGAGCCCCGAGGGTCGCCCTGTGGCGTCTCCACGGCAGCGTGGATCAGCAGGTGGGTGGAGGGAGGAGGGAGTGGCGGTGCGTAGGGGGGAGGCACCAACAGGATCTCGCCGACTGACACGAAGCAGCGCTCGACGAGCCGAACAAATGAATGAATAATCGATATCGATAGGCCGGCGGGCTTCACGCTGTCCGGCAATAATCGCACAGGCGTTTGAAGACGTTCAAACCGCGAGTAGGACCCCCATGAGGGGAACACCTTCGGTGTGGCAGGTTACAACGGCGCAGAGTGAATCGCTTTCCGTTTCGCGCTGTGCTCACGGCGCCGTTCGGATTGCGAGTAAGAGAGCGTGTGCTGAAAGTGACGTCATGTGCGACGAAACGTAGTGAAGAACTGTAAGTTGTATTCTCGTTTACGTATTTTTACTTGAGTTTTTGCTTTCTGTGTATAGTGATGGTAAAAAAATGCAAAGTTCGCTATACCGATAGAATATACGAATCGCGGTTTTATTGGATAAGCCAACAAGTCTGCATTCGCCACGGTGGCGAGATGTTAAATCCCTCACCTGTTATGCAGGAGGTCGTGGGTTCGATCCCGACCCCGACGCCTGTATATTTGTAGTTTGCGTGTCTTTCTCGCGCTTCGGGTCCTCCGGTTTTTCTCTCCACATTTCGAAGTCATGCGTTCAGAGGATTTGACCGCTAGGAATTTCCACGTGATAAGCCGCTTCGTTGAGCTATCATTTGTGGCCAGGTCACTTCTGAAAAGAGCTACACGGCTCAGTGGGCCTTACCTGGTACAAACGCATTCCTGCGAAGGGAGCTGGTAGGAACGTTGGGTTGCTCGGTCAATGGCCTGCAGGGTCAACGGCAACGTGGTGTATTCCGCAAATATGCCCGACTGTGAGGGCAGGCACAAGCCGGCGTGAGTAGGTTAAACGTTTAAGGGCACCACGGGGTGACCAGCCCTCCCCACCCAGCCCACCCCTCCCACCCCCCACCACCCCACCCACCTCCCCACCCTCCCACCAGTCCCTCCCACCCTCCCCTCCCCACCCAGCCCCTTCCCCCCACCCAGCCCTCCCTGCACGACGGACGTTCACAATAATCCCTGTGGGCTGGTGTAACCTGGCGGTTCCTACTAGTATAAAAATGGTTTAGTTTTAAAATAGAAAAAATATTCAGTTAAAGTTTTTAGTTTTAGATCATGCTTGTAGTAAATCAATGTATGCACTGTCCTTGACACTGATTGGCCTGCACCCGAGTTGCAGTCCCCTTGATGCCCCTCATCTCCGCACCGCTGTTAGGCCGGAGAACAACGGCAAAAGGCGAAACGCCACAAAGGCAACGCTAATGTCAAAGCGTCAGTTGACGATTAACGGTTCGATATATTGGGTTGTCTTTGGTCACGATTCTTGCCGAATAGTAAAGGCGATGCTTTATTTCCATCGGTGCGAGCGAGCGACACCCGGGCCCGCCAGCGCGTTGTTCTTCTCCGTCCTCGACATCTGACACGAAGAGCTTCATAGCTCTTCGGATTCCTCCCTTCCGGTCTAAACGGAGATTCTGATTCTGACTATTCCTGCAGGAGCGGATGGAGGTGTTCGACTCGTTCTGCAAGGCTCGCTCCGGGGTGCTCGTGTGCACGGTAAGCACGTGGCACCCTCCTACTGGGTCTGCTCGCCAGTGGCGCTGGCAAGGCAGTGGCGCTGGCAAGGCAGTGGCGCTGGTTCACTAACCGCACTGGCTCAACAATGACAGTGGCTTGATAATCACAGCAGCTCACTAATCTCTGTGGCTGACCAACTATGGCGGCCCGCTAATCACAGCGGCTCACCAATAGCAGTGGCTCACTAATCACAGCGGCTCACCAATAATGGTGGCTCACTGATAACAGTGGCTCACGAATAACAGTGGCTCACTAATAGTGGTGGCTGACTAATAGCGGATCACTAATAACAGTGGCTCACTAATCGTGGGCGCCGGCGTTGTGTGTGTTTGTTACGCCAGGACGTTGCGGCGCGAGGATTGGACCTCCCGCGGGTATCGTGGATCATACAGGTGGGTGGGCGAGTGGGTGGGCGGGCGAGTGGTGGGCGGGTGGGTGGGCGAGTGGGTGGGCGAGTGGGTGAGCAGGCGGGTGGGTGGGTGAGCGCGCGGGTGAGGGAGTGGGTGAGTGAGTAGAATTGGTGAGTGAGTGGGTGATTGAGTGGGCAGGTGAGTGAGTGGGCATGTGAGGGAGTTGGACAGTGAGTGGGTAAGTGGGTGGGTTGGTGGGTTGGTGGATAAGTGAGTGAGTCGGTCGGTGAGTGGATGAGAGTGAGTAGGGTTGGTGAGTGGCAGGTAAGTGAGTGGGTGAGCGAGTAGGTGAATGATTGCTTGAGTGAGTAGAGTTGGCGAGTGGGTGAGTTAGTGGGTTGGTGAGTGAGTGCTTGAGTGAGTGAGTAGAGTTGGCGAGTGGGCAGGTAAGTGAGTGGGTGAGCGAGTAGGTGAGTATGTGAATGAGTGGGTGAGTGGGTGGGTTGGTGAGTGAGCGCTTGAGTGAGTGAGTAGAGTTGGCGAGTGGGTGAGTTAGTGGGTCGGTGAGTGAGTGCGTCTTTGCAGGAGCAGTGACGCAGGGGCCACCCAGATGATGATTATATCTGAACCAGTCCCGGTGTGTGGTAAACATCGCCACTTGGGAGACAAGGTGGCCAGCCGTGGCCCAGACTACACCACGCTCTTACTGTCCATGCCGGTCTTCAGGTGCTGCTACTCGCTCACAGCACTTGCCCCAGCAGTGTTGCAAAGGCTATACGGGGCACCTTTGCCTGTGGTGCGTGCGATCATCATCGCCGGCATTGGCTGATTATCTGAACCGTTCCTGGGCTTTTCCAAGGTCGACTCAGCCTCAAATGAGTACCTGGTGCGGTGTGTAACCATCGCCACTGGGGGAGACAAAGGCGGTCGGGCGTGGTGCTGGCCACCCACCCACCCCTTGCCGTGCCGGCCTTCATAGGTGCTGCTCGCTACAGCACTTGCCCAACAGTCTGTTAAGGCTACACGGGGGATCTTTGTCTTTCTTTGGCGTGCGTGCGTGCATGCCTGCCCCGGTGTTTGTGCAATTGTGGATTAGTCATTGCGTCCCTTCCTACGAGCCGGCCTTCGCAGGCTGCCGCAGCTCGCTGCCGCCACTTGCCCTGACAGCATTGCGAAGGCTACCCGGGTCACCTTTTGCTGCGGTGTGCGTGCGTGCGTGCAGTACATGGCCCCGGCGAGCGTGGAGGAGTACGTTCACCGCGTGGGCCGCACGGCACGCATCGGCCACCGCGGCAGCAGCGTCCTCTTCCTGGCGCCGTCCGAGCTCGAGTTCCTCACCGTGCTGGCGGAGCGCGGCATCAGGCACGCGTCCTACGGCACTCGCCGGCACTCACCGACACTCACCGACAATCACCGATACTCACAGTCACTAACACTCACCGGCACTCAACTACATTCAGAGTCACGGACACTCACAGTCACCGGCACTCACACTCGCAGACACTCGCAGACACTCACCAACATTCACACTCACCGGCACTCACAGACACCAACACTCACCGGCACACACCGGCACTCACACTGACCGGCACTCACCAGCCTGGCGCAAGCGCCGTGCTGACGTCACCGCCACTCAGTGGAAACTGGCGGTTATTGATGTTGTTTGTGTGTGTGTTTGATTTTGTACACGTGTGTTTTTGTGGTGTGTTTGTGTTTATCTGTATGTGGTGTGTGCGTGTTTGTGTGTTGTGTGTACCCATGCATGTCCGTGGAGTGTACCATGCGTGTCCATGGTGTGTGTTTACCGGCGTGTAATTGTTGTGTGTGTGTGTGTGCCGTGCCTGTGTGTGAGGGCAGCCTGCGGGAGCTCAAGATGGAGACGGTGTTGAGGACTCTGCTGGGGAACTCTGGCGGGCGGGCCAAGCGGGTACGTGGCTCTGTGTGCGCGCGTCTGTGCGCATGTGTCTGTGCTTGTGTGTCTGTGTGTGTGTCTGTGCGCGTGCGCGAGTTGGTCTGTGTGTGTGTGTCTGTGCGTGTGTGTCTGTGTGTGTGTGTCTGTGTGTGTCTGTGCGTGTGTGTCTGTGTGCGTGCGCGAGTCTGTCTGTGCGTGTGTGCGTTAGCACAGTAGGGGGCACAGGTGGTACATCGGCCGGTCATCTCAGTCAGTCGACCCGTGGCAGCTGCTGGGTCTGTGTCGTGACCTCCTGGTGCACCTAGCCTGGCACAGTAGGGGGGCACAGGTGGTGGATCGGCAGTCATCTCAGTCAGTCGACCCGTGGCACCTGCTGGGTCTGCTCCCGTGACCTCCTGCCGGCGGGCGTTTGACACTTCACGTGGCCTTAACGTGCACATAGCCTGGCACAAGCGCCGTGGTGATGTCACCGCCACTTAGTGGCGAATGGCAGTTGTTGTTGTGTGTCCATGTTTGTGTGTCCGCGTAGCATGACAGCGCTCTGCTCTACGAATATACAAACTGGTCCTGGGCCCTCCCTAGGTCGAATCAGCCTCAAAATGAGTACCTGGTGCGGTGTATAAACATCGCCACTAGGGAGACACAGGCGGTGGGGCGTGGTGCTGGCCATCCTCCACCCCCTCGTGTTTCATGGCGGCCTTCATAGGTGCTCGCGAACAGCACTTGCCCCAACAGTCTGTTTAGTCTATACGGCGGAGTTTTGTCTTCGTGTGTGTCCGTGTGCGGGCAGAGGCGTGATGCTCACAACAATGAGCGGAGCACCGGGCGGCTAAAACGCAGAAAGTTGGCAGTGTGAGCACTGATGTTGCAACTGCCAGCCATCTATCTGGTGCATCTACTGGTCATCTTAGTAACCCATGGCACCTGGGTCTGTCCCGTGACCTCCTGCCAGCGGGCCCTTCGACACTTCACATGGCCTTAAAGTGCACCTAGCCTGGCACAGGCGCCGTGGTGACGTCACCGCCACTTAGTGGCGAATGGCGGCGGTTGTTTTTGGGAGCGGTAGTGCAGCGGTTACAATCCCGGCAACCCGAGTTCGATTCCCGCTCACGACCAATAACGGTGACAATTTTTTTTACGAGACCTGGGCCTTCCCTAAGTCGGCTCAGCCTTAAATGAGTGCGGTGTGTAAACATCGGCAAGGGAGACAAAGGCGGCCGGGCGTGGTGCGGGCCACCTACCTCCTTCGTGTGCCGTACCGGCCTGCACAGGTGCTTTTCGGCGACAGCTCTTGCCCCAACAGTCTGCTCAGGCTACCCGCGGGACCTTTGTGTGCAGGGTAAGTGGGAGGCGGCGCAGCTGAGGCAGGCTGCACACGAGAAGGCCACCGAGATGCAGCTGCAGTTTGAGAGCTTCACCCACTCCAGCCCCGAGCACCTGCAGCTCGCTAAGAAAGGTGCGCACGTGAGCTGTACACACGCACCTGTGCAGTACCCTACACACCTGTGCTGTACCCTACACACCTGTGCTGTTCCCTATATGCGCACCTGTGCTGTAGACACACGCACACACCTGTGATGTAGACACGCGCACACCTGTGATGTAGACACACGCACCTGTGCCGTACACTACACAGACCTGTGCTGTACACACACACACCTGTGATGTACACTACACACACCTGTGATGTACACTACACACACCTGTGCCATAGACACACACACCTGTGCTGTACACTACACGCACCTGTGCTGTACACTACACACACCTGTGCTGTAGACACACACACCTGTGCTGTACACTACACACACCTGTGCTGTAATCGATACACACAAACGCAAGGCGGGCGGGCGTGCACACACCAACGCCTCGTGCACGCCGTGCTGCCCCTGCACCGGCGCTGCTGCTTGCCAACAGCACTTGCCCCAACAGCCCGTTAAGACTATACTGGGGATCTTTGTCTTTGTTGGGGGCGTGGGTGGGGTTGGGGGGTCGGCGAGGATTTACAATTCCCACAGCGGATCGGCTGATTGTAAATCTCACACCATATAGACACGGCGCACGGGCGAGTAGAAACCGCGCGCCGGTTAAGCGCGCTGGAGAGCGGTGAAGGCTTCACGGTGCGGCGGCGTTGTTTCTGTGCGCGTGTGTCACAGCGTACCAGTCGTACGTGCGCGCGTACGCCACCTACCCGCGTCGCTCAAGCACGTGTTCCACGTGCGCTCGCTGCACCTGGGCCACGCGGCCAAGAGCTTCGGGCTCAGGGAAGCGCCGGTCAGCTGGTGGCGGGGAAGCAGGGCGGGGCNGGGGGACGGCGGGCAGCGGGACGCGTGCGAACAGGTGACGCACGCGCACGCACGGGATCATGCGCACGCACTGGTGACGCACACGCACGGGATGACGAGCACGCACGGATGACGCGCACGCACGGGTGACGCACGCACACGCACTGGTGACGCACACGCACGGGATGACGCGCACGCACTGGTGACGCACACACGGGATCACGCGCACGCACTGGTGACGCACACGCACGAGGTGACACACACGCAGGTCACACACACACACACACAGTGACGCGCACGCACACATAGGTGACATGCGTAATCATACACGGGGGGTGCATGCCATCACACAGGTGACACACGTGTGTGGTGGTCATGGGGATTTCGTGTGGTTGTGGTTGTGGTGGTTGGTTGTGGTCATTGTGGTGGTGATCGTGGTGGCTTTTATGTTGGTTGTGGTGGTGGTGGTGGTGGTGGTTGCGGCGCAGTCAGCGAGCGCTGACCGGGACCCTCTAACCGTGCGCCCGTGGTGTCCGCAGGCCGGCGACGAAAGCAAAGCCGAAGCGGCACACCGCCTTCAAGGAGCTCATCCTCTCCGAGTTTGCCAGCGGGCTGTGAGCGGGGAGAGGGGTTGCGCATGTTGCAGCGTGCGCGCGCGTGTGTCAGGTGTGTTGAGGAGGCTCGTGAAGGACGCTGCTGGGCAGTGGGAGGCAGTCGCCTTCCAGCAACAGCGGAGGGCAGAGGAGCGACGCTCACAACAACGAGCGAAGCGCCGGGCGGATAAAACAGAGTTGACACAGTAGGGGAGCACACGGGTGGTGCATCTGCCGGCCGTCTCAGTCAGCCAGCCCATGGCACCTGGGTTCGTGACCTCCTGCCAGCAGCGAGCCTTCGACACACGTGGCCTCAAAGTGCACCTGGCCTGGCACAGGTGCCGTGGTGACGTCACCATCACTTAGTGGCGAATGGCGGGTATTGATATTGGTCGGGTGTTGGGAGCGGTGGCGCAGCGGTTAGCATGCCCCACTACGAACCCGGCGACCCGCGTTCATCGCCGCTCACGGCTAACAGCAGAGTGACGATTATCTTCACCGGTCCTTGGCCTCCCCTAGGTCCACTCAGTCTCAAACGAGTAGCTGGTGCGGCGTGCAGTAAACATCGTCGCTGGGAAGACAAAGGTGGCTGGGCGTGCGTGGTGCCGATCACCTATCCCTTGTGCGCCGTGCCGACTTCATAGGGTGCTGCTACTTCGCGAACGGCACTTGCACCAACAGCCTATTAGAGTCTACACGGGGATCTTTGTCTTCGGTGTCAGGGGTAATTGGGGAAACTTGCGTTAAAAGCCTTCGGAGTGAAATCGAGGAGTAATTGGCGTTGATTTGGGCGCTTCTTCCCTTCCTTACGTTTAAAAGCCTCTCCGCGTCACGCGCTGGAAACGCGATTCTGCGTCTGCGTGTCCTGGCATGTGGTGGAGCGAGATTGGGGGGCAAGGGGGGAAGCGGGGGGCGGTGGTGGATCTTTGCAACGTTAGCTACTATGGTGATAAAGACTTCAACAAAGTTCAAACCNGGAGGGGGTGGGACGCCGCCCCCCTTCGTTCGAATGTCTCCGCGCAGGTTCTTAACGCCTAGCAAGCCTCCGCACGCTTGGTTAAAACCAAAACGTATACGAAACCACTTAAATTAGTCGTTGGTGTGAGTTTTTTTGTATTGACGGTGAATTTAAGTGTATATATGTTTGTGCATTTTTATCGTAAAAAAAAATACAACGGTGTTTTCTCCGTGGAAGAAGATAGAGAAGCGCCTTCTCAGATGGGGGGCATGACCGCCACTGTACCCCTTGACCTTCCCGTCTTCCGTCGTGGGTCCCCCCCGCGCCTCGATCTACGTGTCTCCAGTGCCCCCCCCCCCCCCACGTGTCAATTTAAGTCCGTCGTGATTGCCCTGCGAGCGAGTCGGTGAGCGAGCGAATGAGCTCGTGCCATACGTCGTGATTGCCCTGCGAGTGAGAGAGTGAGTGAGCGAATGAGCAAGCGAGTCAGCCGGTGTCGCACGTCGTGAACACTCCGTGAGCGAGTGAGAGAGCGAGTGACCGGCGAATCTAATGTAATCTTCTTCGATAAGTTATACAACACATTGAGACGGTCGGTCGTGCTCATGTCCGATGGCGGGGCTGACTTTGTATTGTGCTTTTAAAACTTTTCATAAACGATGGATGAGGACCAGAGAGTAGCGAAGTGGTCGTTGCCGTTGCTCCTTTCCCATGGCGTTTGACAAGCTGCGTAGGCGTTTATAGCCGAGTGGTCGCTCCGGTGCCAGGCACGGGCCTGTGAGATGAGACAAATCGTCCACTGATCGATCAATATTATTTCAACTCGCGTGCCAATGTCGCCCTCAATAAAAGGGGCATCGGAGCACATTATACAGCAGCACAGGAGCGGTTACAGGTGGCGGGGATTGGGGTGCACGGGGCAGCAGGGATGAACTACATAAAACCCGTTGCGACATCATTGGCCAACACTCAACATCCAGTGACACGAAGAACACCGAATGCCTCGCCCAATTACAGCGTCTTCCCTAACTCACGCGATGTCTAATTTACCCCCTCTATCTCCTCGGTGTGTTTTGAAGATAGATCGATTAATTGATGGATCCGTGGAGTTTAGCCCCAGACTCGTCGAGGGGTATTTGTGTTCTCTCTCCGTGGCTGTAAAGTTACGGCGAAATTCGGATGTTAACGACGATTAATGCTGCGCAATCGTTTCGGTGACTGTAAACACAAGACAGTCCCAGTGTCGCGCAATACGGGACACTTATTAACAATGATAATAGCCTGGCTGGGTACAACATGTGTTTAGATGTGGATATATATAGTGGGGAGAGCGGTAGTGTAGTGGTTAACGCACTACGTTACGAACTCTACAAGTTCAACATCGGTGACGAATATCTAAACTCATCCTGGACCTCCCCTAGGTTGGCTCGCCCTTAAATGAGTACCTGGTACAATATGTAAACATCAGAATTGGGGAAACAAAGACGGCAGGGTGTGGTGATGGCCACCCACCCCAAGTGTGCCTTGCTGGCCTTTATAGGTGCTAGTTCAGAGGGTTGGCAACAGAATCAACACGAAGATACATTTAATTTTCGGATTCGGTAACAAAATAAAACACCATGGTTCTTTCGGTAAAGTCACGTAGAAGGGAAATAATAAAATAATAAAAATAAAACTAAATACAATTCTCACGACGTTTCGGCCACAACGCAAGCAGCCGTCCTCAGGTGAAGAACAGGTCTGTCGGAAAGACAGCCTCTGAATGAACACCACAAAGCTTGGCAGCGTATATTTAAGCTGGGTGATTGGAGGAAGTGCGCCTTGACAAAGGAATTTGCATTTCAACAGGAATTTAGCATATTTATGGGAAATGGAGATATGGGATTAGTCACTACTTGTATAATGCGTAGATGGTGGGGGGGGGGGGATCTCAAAGTCATTATGCCCGTGCATTATGTAGGATTAGCAGCAACAAAGGGAGGAAGTAGGGTGAACAGTTATAAAGGAAGGAATTTTAATAGTAAGGAGCTGCAGCAGCCAAACCACCACGTAAAACACCCAATGCAGTCTGTTCTCCCACAGCGCGTAGTTTTGAAAACGCGAATTGCATGCAATGCGTTGAATGTACGAGGGAACACTTTTCATTGTATAACTCGGGATGCAAATTGACGCGGATGCAAATTTGATAGAAAGCGATTGAGTGAACAATACTACGTCTCATCGCGAGTAGGAATAAACGGTTGTACGGCTGCCTCACACAAGGCATTGGGATGCTGCTGGATGCTTCTAGATACGACACACGGGCCTCGGTCTTTATACAATTCTGCATAACACATCTCGCGTGTTATCGCGGACTATGCTTTACATTATTTAGAAATATCTCTTATAACGCGATTTTTCCATAACACGGTGTTCTTCAGGAACGCAACAACTACCACCTTATAGCAGAACACGACTGCCTTTCAAGAGATGCAATACAATGTGAATACGAGACGATGGTGGTCCTTAATATATCACATCACGATGCAGTCCTTAATGAGCCACACACGGCTCTGGAGCCACAGGCTGTCGACCCTGCCCATGGCAAACAACTTCCATGGTGAACTGAACTTCCATGGTGAACTAGACTTCTATGGTTAGGGGTCGTCACCCAAAATAAACAAATGCCTTTTCGAATTTTAAACAGCCACATGCGTCTCCGGACCCGTAGGTTGTCGATCCCTGCCCCTGGTAAACTGAACTTCCGTGGTGAACTGAACTTCCATGGTGAACTAGACTTCTATGGCTAGGGGTTAGCACCCAAAATAAACAAATGCCTTTTTGTTCGAATTTTAAACAGCCGCATGCGGCTCCGGATCCCAGTGCTATAACAATAGGTACAAGACGTTATCCGCCATAAAGATGGCGCTGCACCTGCTACACGATTTCCATTCTCCCTCCCTCTCTGTGTCTTCGAACATTGAGCAGTCCCACTCCGCCTTCATCTTCCCTTCCTCCCAAAGCCTCGCCTCGTCTTCATTGTCCATTCCCTTCCTCTTCCATCCCCTCTCCTCTCCACTTATTCCCATCAACTGTGACCACCTCCCTACCCTTCCATATCCCTTAAACCACCCTTCTCTCGTAACCCACTCCCCTATCCCTTTTTAACCCTTATCCACCCCTCTATCGTGATCACCCATTCCTCATCCCTTGCATGCCCCTGCCATCGAAACCATTTCTTTGTTTAGACGGTTTGACAATATATATTTATATATAATATACTAGCGGGAAGTACCCGGCGTTGCCCGGGGGAAATATACTTCAAAACTTCTCTTAAAAACATAACATATACATCAGGGTCCTCAAACTACGGCCCGCGGGCCACATGCGGCCGCCGAGGACATTTATCCGGCCCATGGTCACTAATTGGGCTGCGCTTGTGAGCACTAATTGGGCTGCGCTGGTGAGCACTAATTGGGCTGCGCTGGTGAGCACTCATTGGGCTGCGGTGGTGGGCACTGATTGGGCTGCGGTGGCGAGCACTGATTTGGCTGCGCTGGTGAGCACTGATTGAGCTGCGGCGGTGGGCACTGATTGAGCTGCGGCGGTGGGCACTCATTGGGCTGCGCTGGTGAATGGTTCAATGGGCCAATTGACTGGACTTGCCCCCAGGCCTAAGGCTGCCAGCCTCCCTGGCTGCGCTTGACTGGCTCTCCCTCCCTCAGCTCCCTCACTTGCCCCTTGACTCCACTCCCAGTGATATTCCTGTGTGCTGGGATGTACTGCGATCTGTGAACAAAACTGCAGGTGTAATTAACTTTTTAATGGCACCCGCACCAGTGTGAGCCTGGGGTAAAAGCGGAGTTCCCCCAATCAGACTGCATTGATGGGCAGTGCAGTCTGTATGTCTCTGTGGGCAAAGTTATTGCTGGTATATTGTTTTTGTAGCGCTGATATATATTGGTATTTTACTAATAGCAATTTTGACTCCCTAGGAAACAATGATGTCAAGAAAGAGAAAAATTGACTCGGAGTGTAGGATATTCAAAGAACAGTGGACTTATGATTACTTTTCATGCAGTACAAGGAAAGAGCTGTGTGTCTGATATGCCAGAATATAGTGTCTGTGTTCAAAGAATACAATTTACGTCGACACTATGAAACTCAACATAAAGATTAATATGATTGTTTGGTCGGAGAAGTGAGAAAAGATAAAATATTAAAACTGAAAAATACATTAACAACTCAGCAAAATACTTTTGTGAAGCAGAAGCAGCTAAATATTTCATCACTGCGAGCAAGTTTTCAAGTTGCCAAGCTAATAGCGTGCACTGGCAGACCATTCGTGGAGGGAGAATTTGTTAAAGAATGCCTTCTTTCTGTTGCCAAAGAGATGTGTCCAGAGAAGGCCGATTTATTTAGTACAGTGAGTCTTTCAGGACCTACAATTACACGGAGGATTGAAGAAATGGGAGACAATTTGCATCAGCATTTGCAAAACTCCAGAAAAAACTTTCCTATTTTTCCTTGGCACTCGACGAAAGCAATGATGTTCGTGATTCTGCACAACTTCTAATTTTTATTCGTGGGACGAATGACTATTTTGAAGTCACAGAAGAGCTTGCTGCACTGCAAAGCATCAAAGGAACAACTACAGGAGAGGATATCTATGAAAAAGTTTGCCAAACTGTGAATGGTTTGGAGCTGAACTGGGCTAAACTAGCCAGTGTGACAACTGATGGTGCTCCTAGCATGGTGGGGTCTAAGAAATGAGTAATTGCTCGCATTAACCAAGAGATGGACAAACATAACCATTCTCATCCAATAGCCATACACTGCCTCATCCACCAACAAGCGCTGTGTAGTAAATCACTGAAGTGGGACTGTTATGAAAATTGTGGAATCTTGTGTTAACTTCATTAGAGCTCATGCACTAAACCACAGACAATTTCAGGAATTTCTGTCTGAACTAAATGTTGACTATGAAGATGTTCTGTACCACACAGAAGTCCGAGTTTTGAAACGTTTCTATGACTTACTTCCACAGATTACAGCTTTTCTGCTTTCAAAAACAAAGAAGTACCAGAGCTTAATGATGCAGAATGGAAATGGCAGTTTGCCTTTCTGACAGATGTAACAGAGCTACTCAACAGTTTCAATGTGCAACTTCAAGGAAAGGGAAGCTCATCTGTGATATGCAATCACATGTCAAAGCATTTGAAGTAAAATTAGGCCTCCTCATCAAACAAGTTAAGGAGGAAAACTTCTGCCATCTCCCTACAACTCAAAATCTGTTAGCGGAAAAACCATTGGTTGCAATTCCCAAACAAAACATGTGTGGATTCACTGGAAAAATTGCAAAAGAAGTTCCAATTTAGATTTAAAGAGCTTCGTCTCCATGAACAGGACATACAGCTTTTCCGTAATCCATTTCTATTGACATTGAAAATGTGGATACAATTTACCAAATGGAACTGGCTGAACTGCAGAATTGTGACTCTCTGAAAGACGCATTCAAGTCAAGCAGCCTTCATAATGTCTATGCATCTCTCCCCTCTGAGACATATCCTCATCTCAGGAACCATGCACTCAAAATGGCAACCATCTTTGCAGCACTTATGTCTGTGAACAGACTTTTTCCAGAATGAAACATTTGAAATCTCCAACCAGATCTAGACTAACGGATGCACACTTGCATCACTTGTTACGACTAGCAGTGACAAATATTGACCATCTCATTAGCCAAAAGCAGGCCCATAGTTCCCATTGAAATACTGGCAAGTTTGTTGATTTAACTTTACTTGTTCTTCATTTTAAATATTGTATTTGTTCCCGTTTTGTTTCTTCACTTCAAAATAAGATATATGCAGTGTGCATAGGAATTTGTTCATAGTTTTTTTTTAACTATAGTCCGGCCCTCCAACGTCTGAGGGACAGTGAACTGGCCCCCTGTTTAAAAAGTTTGAGGACCCTGATATACATACATAAATACTAAGCTATTGTGAAAGCCTGGCGTGCCGTTTTTCCATTTGTCCGTTAACAAAATTAGAAGAGGCTTGCAGAAGTCCAAAAAGTAATAGAAAGTGGGGGGTAAATAGTTGATCTAAAAGATTTCCGAAAATTGTCGACCCCCCCTCAAAAATATGTTTACCCCGCGTAGGCATATATACCTCCACACCCTACATACAATACTGAGTAGTATCTATTGACTCTATAGTAGTATCTGCTGACTGTAGTATCTACTGACTGTACAGTAGTATCTACTGCGCCCCGTAGTAGCTACTGACTGTATAGTCGTATATACTGGCTGTAGTAGTTACTGACCGTAGTTTTATCTACTGACCCTACAGTAGTATCTGCTGACTCTATAGTAGTAACTACTAACTCTACAATAACTACTAACTCTACAGTAGTATCTGCTGACTCTGTAGTAGTAACTACTAATTATTTCGCATTATCTGCTGACTATAGTAGTATCTTCTGACTATAGCAGTATCGGCTTACTCTATAGCAGTATCTACTGACTCTATAGTCGAATGAACTGACTGCAGCAGTGGATACTGACTTTATACTCTGGTTCTTTCGGTAAAGTCACGTAGGTATAAAATAAATTAATAAAATAATAAAAACACGACGTTTCGGGCGCAACACGTGCCGTCATCAGGTGGAAACAACCCCAGTAATAAATAAATTGCTGAAATGGGCAAAAGGAGGCTGCTTGTGACACGAGGCTACATATATACGCGTAATGCGAGCAAGGACAGGGTCACGTGAGTGTGGGCGGAGTCAGGGTCACGTGAGGAGGAGTCAGGGTCACGTGAGGGGAGGATATAAGGGGAGAACCGGAAGGGGATCGGGAGTGGAGACAGGATAGAGAAAGGAGAGGCCTTGCGGAGTGCTGGCGAGGAGTGGCGCGATAGCCACGAGGCTGGAGTCATGGCACCGTCGGCTAGCAGTGTTCGTGGGGCAGCGGGGGTGTCTGCAGAGTGTGTGGGAGCACACGGAGCAGGAGAGTGGCTGCTGAGTGTGCGGAGTCACACGGAGCAGCAGGGTGGCTGCGGAGTGTGCTGAGCACACGGGCAGCGGTGTGGCTGCAAAGAGAGAGAGCGGAGGACTCAGACGACGTGCGGAGGCACGAGGCGGAGAAGGTGGGGTCCGAGCGGAGACATCGGGGTGCGAGCAAGAACCCAAATAAAGGACACGGAGAACAACATCGCCTGAGAGTCCTTTATTACATACGTAAGAGGGGGGAGGAGCCAGGGAGGAGAGATAGAGAGGGTGTGGGGTAGGGGGAGTGGCGAAGTGCAAGCTCCAACCCAAGCCCGGGCACAACACAATGACTGTAGTAAAATCTGCTGACTAGTATTAACTACTGACTATAGTAGTATCTACCGACTCTATAGTAGTATCTACCGACTATAGTAGTAACTACTGACTGTAGTAGTATCTAATAACTATATTACCTACTGAATCTATAGTAGTAAATAGTGGCTCTAGTAGTGTCTGCTGATTCTATAGCAGTATCTACTGACTCTAAAGTATCTACCGACTCTGCAGCAGTGTATACTGACTATAGTGGTATCTGCTGACTGTAGTATTATCTACTGACTCTACAGTAGTAGAGTCAGTAGATACCGACTGGCAAGCCAACCCAAGGGATAAACGACCGTTTAATGACCTTAAAGCTCCACCTATTGGTTAAAAAGGAGGCCATCATCATCGGTGCCTATGCCCCTACCATGACCAACTCTGACGAGATCAAAACCAAGTTTTATAATGACCTGGAAGTCATTATTGCTGCCACAGCCAGCTCTGACAAGCTCCTGATACTTGATGACTTCAACGCCAGAGTTGGAAGTGACCATCAATCATGGAATGGAGTCATAGGTGCACATGGCATTGGAAAATGTAACAGCAACGGTCTTCTACTGCTGAAAACATGCTCTGAATTTGACCTGCTCATCACCAACACGATATTCCAACTACCAAAGCGCAAGAAAACTTAATGGATGCATCCTCGTTCACACCACTGGCACTTGATTGACTACGTCATCACGAGGAGGAGCGACCGGCACGATGTCAGGGTGACCAAGGCAATGTGTGGTGCTGAATGTTGGACTGACCATCGTCTCATCATCTCCAAACTTAACATCCGGTTTAAGCCTCCCAGACGCCCACAAGGAAAAAGACGTGTCAAGCGTCTTAACATCACTCGCCTACAACAGGAACACACCAGACTGGCCTTTGTTGAGGCTCTAGACCATCACCTGGAGTCTCTAAGCTTCAAGCATACAGACGCTGAGGCAGACTGGACTTGCTCTCAAGACCGTGCTGCATTCTACAGCCCTTGAATCACTCGGTGTTCCCATACGTACACATCAAAATTGGTTTGATGAGAACGATGCAGAAATCCGAGCACTCCTTGACGAAAAACACCGCCTGCATGAGCATATCTGAATGACAGCAGCTCAAGCTTAAAGAAAACTGCCTTCCTCAACATTCACAGGGTTGTCCAGCAGAGACTCAGAGTCATGCAAGACACCTGGCTGTGCGCAAAAGCTGAGGAGATTCAATTCTATGCTGACAGTAACAACACCAAGTGCCTCTATGATGCACTCAAGCAGGTCTATGGTCCGCAATGCTCAGGAACTTCACCTCTCCTGAATGCAGATGGAACAACACTCCTCACAGAGAAGGACAAAATACTTGCAAGGTGAGCTGAACACTTTAGCGCAGTCCTCAACCAGCCATCATGCATAAATGAGGAGGCAATTGCGCGACTGCCTCAAGTTGAAATAAACCAGTCCCTTGCTGTTCTATCATCCATTGAGGAAACCAGCAAAGCCATAAGCCTCCTCTCATCAGGCAAAGCTCCAGGGTCCGATGCCATTCCAGCAGAAATCTACAAGGCTGGAGGGCCTCGCTTAGTCGAGAAACTGACCGATCTCTTCCAGTCTCTGTGGAAATTAGAAGCCATTCCCCAGAAGTTCAAGGATGCCTCTATACTCCATCTCTATAAGAGGAAAGGCAATCGGCAGTCCTGCGACAACCATAGAGGAATCTCTATACTATCAATCGCTGGCAAAATCTTGGCAAGAATCCTTCTGAGCCGCCTAATTGTCCACCTAGACCAGGGTCTGCTACCTGAGAGTCAGTGTGGTTTCAGAAAAGACCGCAGAACCACTGACATGGTATTTACTGCCCGGCAGTTACAGGAGAAATGCCAAGAACAAATTGTTGATCTATATATGGCTTTCGTTGATCTAACAAAAGCATTCGACACAGTCAGCTGGGAGGCCTATGGAAAATCATGGCCAAGTATGGGTGTCCAGACAAGTTCATTGGCATTGTGCACAATCTCCATGATGGTATGATGGCCAGCGTCAGAGACCAGCAAGAACTCTCTGATTCGTTCCCAATCACAAACGGGGTGACGCAAGGCTGCGTTTTAGCGCCAACGCTCTTCAGCATGGTGTTTTCTTAGGTTTTTTCGGTAAAGTCACGTAGGTAAAACATTAAAATTAATGAAAGCCTCCCCTCCCCTCTCTGTCCAATGCGTTGGCGTGTGCAGCAGTAGTTGCTTGCGCACAACCACGTCCACGCCGCCGCTCTCGTGTACCACGTCGTGCATTCTTTTGGCCCGACCCCCTCCCCTCCCGATGCGTTCTACATGGCACTTCGTGCCGTCTTGAGCCCGCCCCCTCCCTCCCGATACGTTCCATTCATTGGATACCACATTCTTATGAGCTCCCCCCCTCTCCTCCCCCTCAACTTGCTTTTAAGGGATTACATCTTGAATCATTGCCTCACTTGATGCAGCAAATCTGGCTGTGACGGTCCCACCTGATGACGGAGACTTGTGTTGCCTCCGAAACGTCATGATTTTTATTTTATTTTACTTTAATTTTTTTTTACCTACGTGACTTTACCGAAAAAACCTAAGAATATAGAGTGGAGGAAGTCACTGTTTGAGAACTTTTGTTTACTGATGACTGTGCTCTGGCTGCTGGCTCAAATAAAGATCTACAGGACAATATGGACCACTTCTCCTCAGCTTGTAACAACTTCGGCCTAACAATCAGCACAAAGAAGACTGAAGTCCTATACCAACCTGCTCCTGGGAAAGCCTACACTGAGCCCACCATATTTGTGAATGGGCAAAAGCTTTCAGCTGTTGACAAGTTTACTTACCTTGGTAGTACATGTCTCGCGCTGTGCACATAGATGATGAAGTTAACATCAGGATTGTCAAGGCCAGTGCAACCTTTGGACGTCTACGTGACTCGGTATGGGAAAAGACTGGCATCAAGCAGGAGACAAAACTGAAGGTCTACCGGGCTGTTGTCTTACCAACTCTTCTGTATCCTGGACAGTTTACCAGCGCCATGCCAAGAAATTGAATCATCTCCACTTGAGCTGTCTGAGGAAACTGCTGAGGATCAAGTGGCAAGACAGAATCCCTGACACGGAAGTCCTCAGCAAGGCAAATATCCCCAGCATCACACCTTGCTTGCGACAGAACAGCTTAGATGGACTGGCCACGTGACCAGAATGCCCTGCGCGAGATTTCCAAAACAAGTCTTCTTTGGCGAGCTGAATAATGGCAAGCGAGCCAAGGTGGCCCCAAAAAGCGCTACAAGGACACTCTTAACACTTCCTTGAAGACCGACCTGCCTGGAGAAGAAAAGTACAGGACGGTGCAGTCCTCTGTGAGAGTAGGAGAAGTTCCTGTGCTATCTTGAAGAGGCAGCAGCGCAAATCTACCAAGGAAGGACTTGTGGCTGCACCTAGAGCTCTACATCCTCCCTGACCTGTCCAGTGTGCCACAGAGAATTCAGGGCTCGGATTGGCCTGTTCAGCCATCTGCGCACTCATCAAAACCCAACAAAATGACAAAAGTGCCATGGTCATTATCAACTATGATGGACGAACAAGAGAGAGAGAGATACCGACTCTATGGTAGTATCTACTGACTCTATAGTAATATCTATTGACTCTAGTAGTAACTTCTCACGCTACAGTAGTATCTACTGACTCTATAGTAGTATCTACTGACTAGTAGTATCTACTGACTAGTAGTATTTACTGACCGTAGTAGTATCTACTGACTGCATAGTAGTATCTACTGACTCTAGTAGTATCTACTAACTGTATAGTAGTATCTACTGACTGTAGCAGCATTTACTGACCGCAGTGGTATCTACTGACTAGTAGTATTTACTGACCATAGTAGTATCTACTGAGAGTAGTAGTATCAACTAACTATACAGTGAGGGAAAAAACTATTTGATCCCCTGCTGTTTTGTACGTTTTCCCACTGACAAAGAAATGAGCAGTCTATAATTTTAATGGTAGGTTTATTTGAACAGTGAGAGACAGAGTAATAACAACAAAAATCCAGAAAACGCATGACAAAAATGTTATAAATTGATTTGCATTTTAATGAGGGAAATAAGTATTTGACCCCTCTGCAAAACATGACTTATTACTTGGTGGCAAAACCCTTGTTGGCAATCACAGAGGTCAGACGTTTCTTCTAATTGGCCACCAGGTTTGCACACATCTCAGGAGGGATTTTGTCCCACTCCTCTTTGCAGATCTTCTCCAAGTCATTAAGGTTTCGAGGCTGACGTATGGCAACTCGAATCTTCAGCTCCCTCCACAGATTTTCTACGGGATTAAGGTCTGGAGACTGGCTAGGCCACTCCAGGACCTTAATGTGCTTCTTCTTGAGCCACTTTTTTGTTGCCTTGGCCATGTGTTTTGGGTCCTTGTCATGCTGGAATAGCCATCCAGGACCCATTTTCAATGCCCTGGCTGAGGGAAGGAGGTTCTCACCCAAGATTTGACGGTACATGGCCCCGTCCATCGTCCTTTGATGCGGTGAAGTTGTCCTGTCCCCTTAGCAGAAAAATACCCCAAAGTATAATGTTTCCACCTCCATGTTTGACGGTGGGGATGGTGTTTTTGGGGTCATAGGGACCCAGGTCCTTTCTAATGGTTCTGGAAGAGGGGCGTGGCCAAGGGCGGAGCTGGCCACGCCGAAAAGAATATAAGCCGAGTCCCGAGAGGGATCGGGGTTTCGATTTAAAGCTTTCGTGACTGCAGGGATTCATCTTCTTGGTTCTTTCGGTAAAGTCACGTAGAATGGAAATAATAAATAATAAAATAAACCAATAAAATAATTATTATGTTTTATTTGTATTATTTTATTATTTCCATTCTACGTGACTTTACCGAAAGAACCAAGAAGAGGGATCGGGGTTGTTCATCCCGGGAAAGAAACCCTTCGTCTACGATCTCCGTTCTACGAGTCTTCCAGCATGTGGACCCGGGCAGTATGCTGTTGATCCCGAGTCCGTAATTAACAGTTACGTGGTAACTAGTGTAGTTAGCCAGATGGTCACCACCCTAGGTTATTGTGTTATGGGGAGAGTTGTAATTAAATAAATGCGCTGCCTCCAAGTCTAAGTCTGCGACTCAGTTAAACCCACAACAGTAGTGTAAACCAACGCTATAGTAGTAAAAACTGACTCTACAGTAGTATCTAATGACTATAGTAGTATCTACTGAATCTATAGTCATATCTATTGACTCTATAGTAGTATCCACTAACTATAGTAGTAACTACTAACTCTATAGTAGTATTTGCTGACTCTATAGTATCTGCATACTCAGCAGCAGTATACTGACTATAGTGGTATCTACTGACTGTAGTATTATCTACTGATGATAGTAGTATCTACCGACTCTATAGTAGTATCTACTGACTGTAGTGGAATCTACTGACTAGTATTATCTACTGATAGTAGTACCTACTGACTATATAGTAGTATCTACTGACTGTAGTGGAATTTACTGACTAGTATTATCTACTGATGATAGTAGTATCTACCGACTCTATAGTAGTATCTACTGACTGTAGTGGAATATACTGACTAGTAGTATTTGCTGATGATAGTAGTATCTACCGACTCTATAGTAGTAACTACTGACGCTGCAGTAGTATCGAATGACTATAGTCCCTACTGAATCTATAGTAGTCCCTACCGACTATAGTAGTAACTACTAACTATAGAGCAGTATCTGCTGACTCAAAAGCAGTATCTGCTGACTATAGCTGGAGCTACTGACTCTTTAGTTTTATCTACCAACTTTGCAGCAGTATATACTGACTATAGTGGTATCTACTAACTGTAGTATTATCTCCTGACTATAGTAGTATCTCCATAAAAGAGGTTTTTGGGTTAGATCGCGTTAATATATACATGTGCCGTTAAAAACCGCCCTACGATCGCATGTGTGCGTTGCTATGGCAACCACGGGTCAGCTTTCTGACGCATGCGCAGATGCGTGCTTTGGCGCACGCTCAGCGTTGTAATATAATAATTAATAGTACAACATTGTTAATTTATTGCAAACATGATGCCTTGTATAAAGGTGTCAGTTTTTGTACCAGTTGAAAGGGTAAAAACCTATTACTATATTTTGCCACTGGTAAAGGAGATGTCTCATAGTGTAAATGCTTACCCCGAGCTCTCAATACTCTGATAGTGCGCTGTTTTTGAGTTGTACGCCTTTTGGCGTCATCTGGTCTGAACACCAATGGAGACTAGGCTCGAAGAAAAGCTGTCTCGGGTGTGGACCAATCAACTTCAAGGACAGTGCATATCATTATCATCATCAGAGTTGTTTATTTTTTTGCATTTTGACTGCTTGTGTTGTGGTTATTGCAAACATGATGCCTTGTATAAAGGTGTCAGTTTTTGTACCAGTTGAAAGGATAAAAACCTATTACCAGTGGCGGCTCCTGCAAAATCTCTCAGGGGGGCAAATGTCTGGATGATTGATAAGGATAAGGTCCACCCATGCAATGGATAAATTAACAGCTTAAGCATGTAAAGGCAACTTCACTTCTTTAATATTAATGAAAAATAAAGTGACTCTTACAATACATCTTGTTTGTTTCTATACTCACTATTAAAACAAACCACTCAAGTTTATTTTATTAAAGATTCCACTAGGTGGCGATAAATTATATTGTTGGATGAAACGTGCTTACGTATGATGACGTTAGCACGTATGATGGCGTAAGCACGTTAGTGCATACCCTCCCGGAAGCCATAGAGAATGCATTGGAGCGCCCGCCGTTCGAAAAAAACATCTTTGAATGTAAGTCTATGGGGCCACTCGGGGCGATTCTCAACCGGAGTGAAATCGCCCAAAAAGAGGCGGTACTCCACAGAACGTGACATGACGCTGATTAGACTATATCCAGAGGCTGACAGTGACGGCGAGCGTGACTCTGTGGTTGAAAGACATTGGTGGTGCGTCGCCCAATCGCCCTAATGAAGAAACCGCCCCTGCCTATTACTATACTTTAAAGTTGACAGATGTGAAATACGAATAGCGCTGGCTCACCCCCAGGCTTATCGCGTGTTACCCGGGTACTTTTTTGAAACATAAACCTCACAGTTTGCAAGTTAAATCCGTCGCAAGTTGCGTACACAGACACACAGACCCACAGACAGACAGACCAAAAATTACATATAGTTGTTGAGGCGTAAATGATGACACGAATGCAGATCTTCTTAAGGGCTTTCACCAACAGTTTATTAGGAGGCTTACGCCAGTAACTGATGGAGGAATATTTCACTTGTCCCCAGGTGTAGGGCTACTGGCAATCCCCTAGCACACCCACAGGCTAACGTAGCCTGGTGCTAATTTCCCCCTATGCTGGGTCCCAACTTCCACCCTTCACGTTCCCGGACTCTCCAAACTACCTTGAACACGTGACGGGTTCCAGCTTAAATACCCCAGCGGGACATGATGTCACCATCCCTCCCCCTGTGCATGACGTCACCGCCCGTGACGTCATCGTACCGGAGGGCGAGTGTGATATGACGTCACTAACTACTACTCTACATCGGTAAGATATGTTAAGCGCCTCAGTCAAAGGCGTTCTATGAATGTAAAGTAAGGCTGCGGTGGACATCCGCTCCGGTGCGCCTCCTTCCTTTGTCTGCCACTCCATCATCGGTCTCAGCCGCTGAGCGTCGTCCAGGCCGAGTGATGATGCGTCCTGCCCAAGCCCAGCCACTCGTCACGTTCACTCTACAGTGAACATCTCCGCAAAGGTCCACTCTTGTATACGGATGGTAACGCAGCGGGGCATCCTGCGAAAGTAGCCGTTAACTTTTGCAAAATAGGCACACCCCTCTCTGCCCGTCTCTGTGCCAGCTATTGCCCGGAGGCAGCTTTTTAGCCAAAAACTAACCGCTAAGGGTCAATGCTGAACGCATCGGCAGCATCTTGCGGTCGTTAAGTCCGAGATTCTCGAGATCTCGCATACAATCGTAGCACTGGCTGCACACCGGTACCACGAGTGTCGGAATGTCCCCCCTGATCAATCCCACATGCCACTCAGCCTTCATCAAGTGTAGGATGTCGTGTGGAATAGCCACGCACCATAAGTCCCATGGTAGGCTACAACTGAGCAAATTCATTGATAATTTCTCCTGCACGGTATCCGCAGCCTATACCCCCCCCCCCCTCCACGCTATATCGCTAAAGTTACAATGAGGCTAATTTGAGCAAACAAAGCGGTACAAATGAGAGAAGAGCAACCAATCAATCGTGGTGATTGATTGTGGAATAGCGACCCTGAGCCCTGGCTGTCGGGGTGCTGTTGTGTGGGTGCGGCTAGTTCATCGTTCAATGCCGACTGGAGATTATTAACTCGGGTTGTGTCAACATTGTGGTTGGACCAAAAAAACAACCCTCTCCATATCTGAAATTGGTAATCATCGACATCGCTGTGCAGAATGTACAGGCACACCTCTTATAGCCCTGCCTCTTATAACGTCATTTCGTAATAACGCTCTTTGTCCGGGAGGAAAATTCCTGCGTGGATCAGCCCGTATAGGGAAGAAAGTTGGCGTGTCGTTGCTTTTAGGGCCGCATCTTTGCCCATATATACGGTCTTGCGAAACCTAGATCTAGGTTTCTGTTGTGATCGATTCTGCTCACAGATGGTCCGACAGCCATGTTAGCGTATCGATTAATCGAGGGTTAATTGCTGCGTAGATTCACTGGCGATCCACGGATTGAGTCATTTCATTTGGTTAATGTGGCTTCCCACGGTACGTGTGTTTATGGCAGACAGTGGTTCATCTCCCGGAAGCTCCGACCACATGCACTGCTGAGTACGTAGCGTATTGCACATTTTGTACGTAATAACCAACAATTTAAAAAATATATAAAATGCTTTAGTAAATTTATCATGTGTACAGTAAGACTATTACCGATAGCTAAATGAAGCCCTCATATATCACCCATAGGTAAAAAATTAGCGGTCGGTAACGCATCTCCTTTGGAACCATGTTATAGTGACCTCCAATAGCACTGTTTCATACAGCGCTATTGGTAATGCATCTCCATTGGAACCATGTTATAGTGACCTCCTATAGCGCTGTTTCATACAGCGCTATTGGTAACCCATCTCCATTGGAGGAGCCACGTTATTGACCTATAGCACTGTTTTCTATAGCGCTGTTTGGCTATCGCCCTCTGTTTATCAAAACACATCCTAAGCGCTATAGGAGGTGTGCATGTGTTATGAATAATATAAATAGTCAAACAACGTCCCTTTTACGTAGAATCCTTCCCTCAACATAAAAAAACTGTTACGCGGCGAGGCCTCGGCGAGGGTTATGTTTTTGAAAGTCTGCGCAAAATTAGACTTTGAGAATGTTGATATCACGCTTACATGGGTAACAGGCGGTTAGCTTCCATGTTTGAGTGAACAATACGGGAGAAATGGAAATGTGTTATTGCATTGACTCCTCTTCGCTACACGTAAATAACATCAATACACTGGCCAGAATTGTACAATACTACACGTAGATGATGACATAAATAATACAACAAAGTAAAATGTGAATACGTTACACTGTACATTTGGATGTTTTATTTTAGCTCAATACAAAACGTCATGGCGTGCTTGGACGTTAATGATCTAGGGGTGCCGTGATGGCCAGGAGATGTTAACTACCTCGCCTGGTATACAGGAGGGTCGTGGTTCGATCCCGACCCTGACGCCTTGTGTATATTGGGAGTTTGCGTGTCTCTCTCTCATCATCATCACGGTGGCTAGGAGATGTTAACTACCTCGCCTGGTATACAGGGAGTCGTGGGTTCGATCACGACCATTACGCCTGCTGCTGTATATTTGGAGTTTGCGTGTTTCTCCCCCGTGGTCACATGGATTTTCTCAGGGTCCTCCGGGTTTTCCCTTCACATTTAGAAGCACACGTTCAGGGTATGTGGCTGCTATAAACTTCCACGCGATGAGCCACTTCGTTGAGCTATCATTTGTGGCCAGGTCGCTTCTGAAAAAGAGATACAGAGTTCATCATCTCCAATGAGATATATAGCCCTTATTCAGAAGCATCCTGGCTATCACGAATGCTAGCCAGACAAAGTGGCTCATGTGGAAATGTATAGCAGCCAACTACTCTAAACGCACGTTGATTCAAAATGTGGAGGTAAAAAGAAACCGGAGGACCCGGAGAAAAATCCACGCGAGCACGGGAGAGAGATCTGCAGGCGTCAGGGTCGTGATCAAACCCACGACCACCTGTATACTAGGCGAGCTAGTTAACATAGCGCCATGCAGAAGAGAGAGAGACACGCAGACTCCACATATACAGCAGGCGTCAGGGTCGTGATCAAACCCGCGACCTCCTCTATACCAGGCGAGGTAGTTAACATCTCGCCATGGAGAAGAGAGAGAGACACGCAGACTCCAAATATACAGCAGGCGTCAAAGTCGTGATCAAGCCCACTACCTCCTGTATACCAGGCAAGGTAGTTAAAATCTCACTGTGTGTATAAGCAATGGCTGATCCGGACAATCAATATTTCATTATCAGCAGTCAGGCTCAATTGAATCAATGCTGGTAAGCTGTCAAATGTTTACAGGCCAATGAGTAGTTTCAACAATCAGTGCCTGATCAGCAAAATCAGGCTTGGCTTGATCCAGTGCTGGTGAACGTTCAAAATAAATCGTCAGCGCTGCTATTTCTACCGATGCGTTGGTTTTGGCGCACACAATTAACACCAATGGGGCCTCGCCAGCTCACACGACATGACGACAGCGACTGAGAGTTTGGCTGGGTGCAGATGCAGCACTTGTCGTAAAAAACTAAATTGACATAGAAAACAGGGGAACATAGACATAGAGTGGGGAGAGAGGGGTAGAGAGAGGGGTAGAGAGGCGTAGAGAGAGGGGGGTAGAGAGAGAGGGAAGGGTAAGAAGGAGAGGAGCAGAGCGTGACATCTTTTGTNGGGGGGGGGGGGCACATAAAGCAAAGCATTGAAAAAAAACAAATAAACCGAAATTATGAACGAAGCAAAGTGCCGACTACACCGAGCATCTTCTTGTTTCCTCTGATCGCAAAAAAGAGAAAGTTCGTTGTTTTATTCACGAAGATTTAAACGACCAACAGTGTCGCGGTTTGACAAATATTTTGAGGAGGAGAAGGAGACAAACGGACGATAAGATTATCTTGTACAATGTGAAATATATATACGTGTGATATTGATGTATTTTATCGCCACATCGAGGTCACTGTACATGACTGCTGATGAGACACCGAGTATCGAAACCGGTCAGCGGTCTTTCCTTGTCCTGCATCAACGTTGACGAAATTCTGAACACTCCCAGGAGGAGGGCGTGCGGGCTGATGGGCTGTGTCAAGACATGGTGGGGTCCCACGGTGGCTATGAGATGTTAATTCCCTGGCCTGGTATGCAGGAGGTCGTGGGTTTGATCCCTACCCTGACGACTGCTGTATATTTGTAGTTTGCGTGTCTCTCTCTCTCTCTGATCATCATCATCACGGTGGCTAGAGATGTTAACTCCCTCGCCTGGTATGCAGTAGGTCGTTGGTTTGATACCCTACCCTGACGACTGCTGTATATTTATGTGTTGCTGTCGGATTACACCGATGTCTTTAGCAAGAGTGACCTTGACTTGGGTCGTACGTCACTCTTATCTCATCACATAGATACCGGGTAGCGAGCCCCATACGGATGAATCCGCACCGCATGAGTCCCGTTGAGAGGGACCATATGCGAGGGGCGGTGGACAAATACTCGCTGCCAATTGGGGCACCGTTGTGCTTGTTAAAAAGAAAGATGGCAGCCTCCGGTTTTGTGTGGATTTTCGTAAATTGAATAAGGTATCCGTGGCAGATGCATACCCCTGCCACGGATGGACAACTACCTGGATGCCCTGTCAGGAGCTAAAAAAATTCCACCCTCGATCTCTCGGCGGAATTTTGGCAGCTGCCCTCGACGAGGCGTCGCGACGCCACAGGCCTGTTTGAATTTAATTGCCTTCCCATGGGCTGAATGCTGCCCCGCCACGTTCCAGCGGCTGACGGAGCTGGTATTGGCGGGACTGCAATGGGACGTGTCTCATATATTTGGATGACGTCATTGTGTTTAGTCGCACGTTTGAAGAACACCTCCAACGCTTAAGGTTGTTTTTGACAGAATGCGGTCTGCTAATCTGAAATTCAAACCTAAGAAGTGTCATCTTTTCAACAATCTGTGCGTTATTTGGGTCACATTGTGAGCTCCGACGGCATCGCCACGGTTCGTCGGGTTTGCGTCCTACTACCGCCGCTTCGTTCCACATTTTGCTACCATCGCTAGACCCCTGCACGTATTAACGGGTAAGAATCAGAAGTTCGGATGGGGACCCGAGGAGGAGTTGGCTTTTCGAACCCTCCGGGATCGGTTGGCATCCGCTCTTGATTATCCTGACTTTTCACTGCCCTTTATTCTGGACACGGATGCCAGTAATACGGGCATCGGTGCCGTGCTGTCCCAATGCAAAAATGGCGTGGAACGGGTCCTGGTTATGGTAACAGGGTTCTCTCTCCGGCAGAGACTCGTTACTGTGTTACGCGCAGGGAGCTTCTGGCGATCGTGCATTTCGTTCGCCAATATCGGCCTTATTTGTATGGTAGGAAATTTATTTTACGCACCGACCACGCTGCTCTGCAATACTCGTTAAAGATTGAACAACCATCGGGCCAGCTTTGATGTTGGCTCGAAACGTTGCAGGAGTTCTCGTTTGAGATACACTACCGTAAGGGTACTCGCCATGGAAATGCGGACGCACTCTCCAGGTTGCCCGGCGGCTCCCCTTGTGCGTGCGCGTCCGGCACTAACCGGTGCACGATTCTTCCTCGGGCCCTCGGCCGGTCATGTCCGCGGGGTGGACTCCGTGGAATGCTCCGCGGAATGCGCAGAGCCATGGCCAGTCGACGGTGTGTTGAACCTGCCACGGTCGTGTGGATACGTGAGCAGCTGTTGGATGACTCGCTGGTTTCGTTACGGACTCGGGCTAATAGGCACAAGAGGCCCGGGCGTGGACGGGGTCCGCCAGGCTGCCTTTCGTGGGGGCCTATTGATGTGGCAAGATGACATGCTGGGCCATTGGTGCCTGGTGGTTCCCGTTATGCTTCGACAGGAACTGTTCGGACACTGCACACTGACAAGTTGTTGCACCTTGGCGTGCAGAAAACACTTTTCACAATGCAAAGGGATTATTTTTGGCCTGGCATGATGCCTGATGTCGCCAGGGCCATCCAGACGTGTCCTGAATGTGCTCGGAGAAAACCCCACGCCAGAATATATTCAACCCTTGCAATCAATTAAGGTTACTCGAATTAATGAGCTTGTAGCTCTTGATATCCTCGGGCCGTTTCTTCCTTCTGCCAGGGGCAACAAATTTCTGTTGGTTGGGATGGAGTATTTTTCGCGTTGCCGATGGCTTGGGCCTTGCCCGATCAGTCGGCGGCGTCCATTGCAGATGCGTTCGTGAACAGTTATGTGATGGACCAGGGGGCTCCGGAACGACTACTCACTGACCAAGGCAGAAATTTTTCATCAAAATTGTTGCGTGACGTGTGTGACGCCTTGGGCACTAAGAAGATACGCACGTCACCCTACCATCCGCAAATGGACGGAATGGTAGAACGGTTCAACCATACCTTGTCTGCCATGCTTTGTCACACGGTGCACAAAAACAGGCCGAATGGGACCTTCACGTTCCTAGCGTACTGTCTGCCTACCGTATGACCCCGCACGCCTCCATGGGTTACTCACCGTTTTCCTCATGTACGGTCGGGAAAACGTATCGCCGATTGATGTGCAACTAGGGACGCCTGCTAAGGAACCTGCACTAAGCTTGCCAGAACATGTCCGCAATTCAATTCGCCGGGTCATGGAAGCGGGGAGGCGGGACTTGCTACGGCGAGGACCCAGGCCCGTAGAGGGTGGCTCGTCGATCGCAACGTGAGTGCCATGGGTCCTGGGCGACCGGGCCTGGATCCACTGTCCCCAGGTACCGGTGGGTACCTCTCCAAAATTACATAGGCCATGGCAGGGGCTTGTTGAGTTGATCGAGATACGGAGCCCTCAATGTGTACGTATCCAGTCGGGTTTGCGCCGCTGGTTCGTCCACACTTCGCGGTTGAAACCTTTATTTGCGCCACGCGTCGCTCCCTCATCCCCATTAACTACCCTGCCGGGGTCTGATGCACCCGATGGGCCGCCTGGGTTGCCGGTTGATCCCCAGAAGGGGTCTGGTTTGCCTTCCACAGACCCACAGACACTGAACGCCCCGGATGCTGTGGATGATCTTGCTCCGGCGGGATTCTCTTCCACCAAGTCGAACGCTCCACGCCCCATTCTCCCGTCTTCTGCGACATAGGGACCGGCGGCGCATCGCTCTGCGGTGGGGATGGCCCTGCGTCGCGTACACGCTCGAAATCTGTTCCCTTTGTTAATAACTGTTAACCTTTGCATTATGTGTTCATATGCATCTTATCGATACTGTTGTGAATTACTTGTGTTCTTACTGCCTTGCCTTGTGTGCTTGTGGGGCGCCTTTTTTATTGTTCTTGTTGTTGCATTGTCGTCATGCTCTACGGCTCTCGGATTGTTGTTGCTTGTTTTAGCCGGGACGGCTAGTCCTGTTACACTGGGGGGGGGGGGGGGGGGGGGTGATGTAATACGAGAGTTCATCGATGAGCGCCAATCAGTGGATAGGCTCCGCCGCTTGGGCCATCGCCCAATTAGAAGGATGGGCCGAGGTTAGGGGCGGAGCTCAAAAGGCTCGGGGGAAGTAACCATCTCGAAGGTTCGTGAGGGGCGTGGCTTTAGGCGGGGATTGGTGACGTGGGCCAGGGGATATAAGGGGAAGCGGAAGAGAGCTCGGGAGCAGAGTGTAGAGTCAGAGAGCGGGACCACGTCGCTCGCCTCCGGGACGCCAGCGGCCACTGGCGGGCTGAGGCTTCCTCCCAGCGCACCGCCTGTCAGCGGCACGCGGAGCGGGAGAGGTTGAGAGAGAGGGGCGAGTAACCACCAGCCATACGGAACGGAGTGCAGCCGTGCCAGAGAGAGAGAGAGGAAGCGGCGCTGTCCAGCTGTGGAAGAAATAATAAAGACAAAACACCAGCCCAGATCGTCGTCGCAGTGGTTTATTTCACATGCAAACATACATCTCAGAAAGAGCTCTCTTCATACACTGCAGTAATTTTGCTAGAGCAGCCACCTGATGATGGAGGCTTGTGTTGCCTTCGAAACGTCGTGATTTGTTTTAATTTAGTTCTTTTCATTTTAATTTATTTTATTTAGTTTTTTACCTACGTGACTTTACCGAAAAAACCAAAGAGTATACATTGTACATGTTGTGTATTTGCTCTCCAACACACCGGTGTGCTGTACTAGTGTAACGGGTTCCGGAGACACTTGTAGAGGTAACTTCTTCATTACAATCCAACAGCACTCCAACAATCCAACAGTCCTGATACTCTGTAACAACTCCCAGGTACACAGCCTAGGTACACAGCCTAGATACACAGCCTAGATACACTACTCTGGCTACGCTCTGGAACTGGCCTCACAAGGTCATAGAGTCGGGAGTTCCAGAGTCCCACCACTGGCTCTCACCGCGTCCCAGGGTCCTCAGATGGCTGGCCTTGGGTCTTGAGCTACGACTGGCCCTGATCGTCCAGGGAGCTCCCCTTTTATGCCTAGTCCCAACGAGGGCTGGGGCCGTGTGCGCCCCCAGATATCCCACAGAGCACACACCCCCCCCCGTTGGTGGCGCCAAGCGGCTAAGCGCCTGGGCCACCCGGGAACCCAACGCCTGGCGCCAAGAGGCTTAAGCGTCTGACCCGCCTGGGAACCCAGCACCTGGCGCCAAGAGGCTTAAGCGCCTGGCCCGCCCAGGGTACCAGAGCCCCAGCAGCCCCTCCCTTCTTATGTCACTACACTAGTGACGAATTGGTATGTTCTGTTTACGTGACAACCCTTACTAATTGGCTGTGTAGGGTGGTGGCGAGTTTAACGACACATTATATATTTATGCGATCTAACCCAAAAAACCTGAAGTATGGATAATATTGGTCGTGAAAGCCTACGTGTTCAACTCTACCATAAGGTCTTGTGGCTGATGGGTTGTTTAATAAATATTGGTGTTTTACGTAGAGATCCGGGCATGGGAAATATATATTGGCTGCCGCTTTGTTTTGCGTACACATATACATATTATATATACAGGGTGACCCAAAACTCAGGACACATAGGGTTATTTCACGTGTTTTAACACGGGCATTAAAACGTTACATTGTTTAGTCTTTAAGTTAATATTGTATCTATTATTATTTTAAAAAATTCCTTTCAGATGACATTTACAGAACTCGACCAAGAATGTTTTGAGACAACACATAATTGATACATGTTCAAAGATTACACTTGTAGTAATTTTAAAGTCCTAACTTTCGATTCAAAGGAGAATTCATGCATCATCCATCGACGCTAATGGAAGTTAGCTTACAAAATTTCTGTAAAATAAATGAAATAACCCTCTGCGAATTGTTTAAAAACAAACACTGCACAATAGCCCTCCGTGTTCTCACGACGGCAGTCGTCATTCCATCACGAAGTTGCGGTGGCGTCACAACGCTTGTGCCAGGCTACGTGCAGTTCCACGTCCTCCCGAACCGCATCAGCTCCATCTCTTCTCCAGCCCGTCGCCTGCGCCCGTTGTAGGCTCCATCTTTCTACCCGGTCACGCAGAAGCTGCGTGGGCATGCGGTGGTTGGGCACGTGGGCTACACGACCCAGCCAACTTAGCCTCGCCGGGCCAGAGGAGCTCACCGATGGGAATGTGCCACACAAGCCACGCGCATACAAATGTAGTGGTTTAATGCACGCCAAGGGGGTAATTGTAAACACGTGTGGGCTGGGAACAGTGGGGTCGTACCGGACAGGCTGGTGTTGCTGGGGACAAGGGAGGAAACAAAACGGCCATTAGGCAATTATGGATGCAGGGCAGTGATTGGCCGGTTGTTGTTGTCAAGGCCAAGGTGCGCAGTAAGTTGGTTTCGGAGCAGGTGGCGGCGGGGGCCGCTGGCGCGGGGCGTCAGGGCAGACGCTGGTTAATTAATTTGAAATTAATGAGGAAGGGGATAAATAAGGGAGCGTCAGAGTGAGACGGGGAGTTGTGCTGAGAGCTGGACAGAGTCGGTCAGAGCAGAAGAAGAAGCGTAAAGTATCAGTGGAGTAGAATAAGAAGTATAGGGTAGCAGTAGAGACGGAGAAGCTGAACGAGAGAGAGCGACGGCTGGAGTGGGTCGGAGTAGCAGAGAGGGAGTCGGAGAGACGGAGAGAGAGAGGAGGAACGGAGCGAGCGAGGCCGGCGGAGCACGGCGAGCAAGCGGAGAACGAGCTGGAGGATGGTGGCGAAATGTGTTGTGTTGGACAAAATAAAATGACGACAGAGAAGGAAGAAGTTGTCCGCGTTAAGTTCAGCACTACACAAAGATCCCCCATGTAGCCTTCATAGACTGTTGGGGCAAGGTGCTGTTAGTGAGTAGGGGCACCTATGAAGGCTGGCACTGTAGCACAACAGGGGCGGGTGGGTGGCCAGCACCAGGCCCGGCCGCCTTTGTCTCCCCAGTGGCGATGTTTACACACCAAAGACAAAGATCCCCCGTGTAGCCTTAACAGACTGTTTGAGGAAAGTGCTGTTAGCGAGCACCTATGAAGGCCGGCACGGAACACGAGGGAGGTGAGTGGCCAACACCACGCCCGGTCGCCTTTGTCTCCCCAGTGGCGATGTTTACACCACACCGCACCAGGTACTCATTTGAGGCTGAGACTACCTAGAGGATGCCCAGGACCGGTTCCAATGATCGTCACTGGGTGTTGGCCTTGAGCGGGAATCGCACTCGGTCCGCCGGGTTCTTAGCGCAGCGCACTGACAGCTACACACACATCTCTCACCCCTCACCCCCCTACCACTCCACCCACCCGGCCACCCCTCCCCTCGGGAGGCGCACCTGGGACCGTCCCCATCACGCGGTGGGGGAGCCCCCCCGCGGGTTCAATAAGAGGCGCGTGGGTGAGGTGGGAGCCACAAAGCCAACGGAGGAGCAGCCATGGCGGGGTCTCTGCGATTCGCCGTTCTCTTCCTCGCCACCGCAGCGAGCGCCTCCGCTGCATCGGTGCGTGACGGAACTCTGCCCGTGTGCTCCACCTGTGCGCTCACCTGCGCTCACCTGTGCCCTCACCTGTCTACTCACCTGCGCTCACGTGCACTCACCTGTACACTCACCTGTACACTTAGGTCTACATGTGCGATCACTTTTGCACCACCTGCGCTCATGTGCATTCACATGGGTACACGTGCATTCACCTGTGCACTAAACATATGTACACGTTCGCTCACCTGTCCACATGTGCGCTCACCTGTATACGCGTGCCCTTCACCCACACGCAGAGGGCACGCGTACATCGCGAATAGCTGGCCTCGAGAAGTTTGTTAAAGGCTTCGCGGTGTGACGTGTCTCTGTTGCAGCTGGGTGTGGTCACGACCGAGTGGGGCAACGTGGAGGGACGTCGCGTCTCCACGGGCCTCCTCTCCTCCGTCGACGTCTTCAAGGGAATCCCTTCGCCGCTCCTCCGCGCCCCTTCAGCAAACCCGAGCCGCACGCGAGATGGGGCGGTAATACTTCGCCCGCACACACACATACACACAACAACACACACACACCACACACACACACCACACACACACACACACCACCAACACCAACCAACACCACCACCAACACCCAACACCACCACCAANACACACACAAACACACCACCACACCAACACACCAACACCACCACCACACAAACACACCACCAACACACCACCAACACCACCACCAACACACCACCAACACCACCACCAACACACAACACCCCTACCACCAACACCACCAACACCACCACCAACACCACCACAAACACCACCACCAACACAAACACCACCACCAACACCACCACACACAGGGCCGGATCAAGGCTGGGGCTTTAGGGGCTGCCGCCCAGGGGCATCTGCCAGCTGGAGTGCCTCCAGAGATGAAGTGAAAAGTGATTTCGCTTGTGAATGCTGAATTTTTTTCTTGTTAGCCTTGTAAAAATGTAATTCAATTTTTCTTTAACTTTGTTTCCCTTTTGAAAATATTACTGGTGGGTGGCCTCACAGTACATGTAGCCCAGGGGCCTTACAAAATCTTAATCCCGCCATGACCACACACCACCTCCTCCTCCTACTTGCTCGCACCATCACCTCGTCACGTGTCAACGTGTGTGTCCATGTGAGGAGAGGCTTGCGGAGCCCCAATGCGGTTTCAGGAAAGGGCGGTCCTGCACAGATGCCATATTTTCTGTCCGTCTGCTACAGCAGAGGTGTCGGGAATTCCAACAAGACCTACATCTCTGCTTTATTGACCTGGTCAAGGCCTATGATACCATCAGTAGACCTGGGCTCTGGGCTGTTCTTCGTGCTTTCGGAGTCCCTGACCCTCTGTTCACGATCATTAAGGACCTTCATGATGGTGAGCGGGCCCGGGTAAAACTACGTGGCCGGGAGTCAGAGCCTTTCCCTTTACACCTTGGAGTGCGACAGGGATGTCCTCTGGCTCCCACATTATTTAACATCTATTTTGACCACGTAGTTCGTGAAGCTTTCAATAGCTGTAACGGGGAATTTCCATTTGGTACAGATATAATGGGAGGCTGATCGATGCCCGGGTGCAATCAAGGGTTGGCTCCCTATTGGTCAACCACGTTATGTATGCCGATGATTTGGTAATAGCTGCTCATTCAGAGGAGGTGTTGGAGATGCTGCTGCTGAGACTGGAGCATGCCACTAAGAGGTGGGGCCTTACCATCAGCCCCACCAAAACTAAGCACCTGCCTGGGTATTTTGTACCATCGGACACTCCACCCCCACAACTCCCAATCGGTGATGGGCAGTAGTGGAGAGAGTGGAGAGTTTCCCATACCTGGGCAGTGTGCTTATGACCGGCTCCAGTTTAACAGCAGAGGTCTAACTCCGAATCAATCGAGCGGCAATATCTTTTCGTCGGTTGCGTAACGCTGTGTGGAAGCTACCTGGTCTATCGCTCCGCACGAAGCTTCAGTTCTTCTCGGCCACAGTCATTCCCTCCCTTCTCTACGCTTGCGAAACGTGGACCCTCCTAATGGAGCATCTTCGCCGGTTCGAAACATTTAGGCTGGCCTGCCTACGATCCATCCTGGGTTTAACCAGGCTGGATTGTGTGAGGAGCTCACAAATCCTTGAAAGATCTGGGCAAAGTCCCATCGGTGAGCTCCTCCGGCAGGCAAGGCTGCGTTGGCTGAGTCATGTAGCTCGTATACCCAGCCACCGCATGCCTAAACAGCTTTTGTTCGGCCGGATCGAGTGGGCTAAACGGGCGCGGCACGGGCTGGAGAAGAGATGGAGTGATGTGGTACAGGAGGACGTGGAGCTGAGTGGACTTGCCGATGACTGGTACCAGCAGTGTCAAGATCGGCCTCTGTTGAGGAGGTCGTGAAGGACGCTACTGGGCAGTTGGAGGCAGTCGCACTCCAACAACAACAGAGGGCAGAGGAGCGATGCTCACAACAACGAGCGGAGCGCCGGGTGGCTAAAGCACAGCAAGTTGGCACAGTAGGGGCACAGGTGGTGCATCAGCCAGTCATCTTGGTCATCTCAGTCAATCGACCCGTGGCACCTGGGTCTGCCCGTGACCTCCTGCCAGCGGGCGTTCGACACTTCACGTGGCCTGAAGGTGCACATGGCCTGGCACAAGCGTCGTGGTGACGTCACCGCCACTTAGTGGCGAATGGCGGTTGTTGTTGTGTGCGAGTGTGTGTCTGTGTGTTTCTGTGTGTGTTGTGCTGGTGGGGAGCGGTGCTGTCGCGGTTAGCGCACTACGCTCCGAGCGCGGCCACCCGAGTTCGATTCCTTCTCAAGGCCAACACCAGTGACGATTATCTGAATCGGTCCTGGGCCTCCCTAGGTCATCTCAGCCTCAAATTAGAATCTGATTGCCACGTGTCAAAATATCGCCACCGGGGCGGGAGGGGGTGTGGAGACGAAGGCGGCCGGGCGTGGTTGCTGGCCACCGCTACCCTCTCGTGTGCCGTGCCCGGCCTTCATAGACGTTGCTTGTCGCTAACAGCACTCGCCCCCCCCAACAGTCTTAAGGACTACAACGGGGCGATCTTTGTCTTTGTTGCGTGAACGTGCGGGGAGCGCGCTCCAGGTACCCTGAAGGCCTACAACTACCGCGACCGCTGCCTGCAGGCTACCCTGAGCCAGACGGACACGCGCGGGTCTGAGGACTGCCTCTACCTCAACATCTGGGTGCCGCACGGCGTCAAAGGTAAGGACCGCGTGTGCGGGATGTGTAGACGCACGTGGGAGTGGGAGAGTGGCACGCACGTGGAAGACGGAAATTGGCACGCACATGTAAGTGGGAAAGTGGCAGGCACCTGGAAAAAATGGAAAGTGGCACGCACGTGGGAAAGAGGGAGAGTGGCACGCACGTGGAAGGCAGCTGAGTCGGGTGAATGTGCTGCAATGGTGTGATGCCGTGAGTGTTGGGGGGGGGTATGTTTACAGTGAACGTGCGAACGCACTTTCTCTCTCGTGGTTGCGTGGATTTTTCTCCTGGTCCTCCGGTTTATTCTGTCCACATTTAGAATCAACGTCGCGCGTTTGTAGAGTTTTTGGCTCAGGCTATAAGTTTCCACACGGTGACAAGCCACTTTGTTGAGCGATCATTTGTGGCCAGGTCACTTCTGAAAAAGACCTATATAGCTCAGTGGGCCTTACCTGGTAAAATACAGAGTTTGTTTTTATAGTTTAGAATTCATAGAGGACTGTGGGGATAAGAGGTGACGTCGGAGGAGGGACCGGAGGAGAGAGCTGTGGATGAAGGCAACTGTTGATCGAGAGGAGAGAGCTGTGGATGAAGAGAAAGCGCTGTGGATAATGGAGGGCGCTGTGGATGGAGGGAACTGTGGATAGCGAGGAGAGAGCTGTGGATAGAGAGGAGAGCGCTGTGGATGGAGGGAACTGTTGATAGCGAGGAGAGAGCTGTGGATGAGAGAGAGAGAGAGAGCTGTGGATGGAGAGGAGAGCGCTGTCAATGGAGGGAACTGTGGATAGAGAGGAGAGAGCTGCGGATGAAGGAGGGAGCTGTCTGTGATGGAGAAGGTGGAATAAACGGACGAGAATGCTTATCTGCCTACGCGTGTTTATGAGGAGAGTGCCCACTACAGGAACACCGACCGGCCATCTCACACCCCCCCATCCCAACGCTCCCCCCTGCCCCCCCCCCTTCCTCCTAGTGTCAAATGACCTGCCCGTGATGGTGTGGATCTACGGGGGCGCGTTCATCTTCGGCTCAGGCCAAGGCGCCAGCTTCCTCGACAACTTCCTCTACGACGGCCAGGAGCTGGCTGACCGTGGCAAGGTCATCGTGGTGACCTTCAACTACCGTCTGGGCCATTGGGCTTCCTCAGCACGGGCGACGAGCACGGGCCCGGTGAGGGGTGGGGGGACACGTGGGAGCAAAACGGTGGGGAGGGAGGGGGGAGCCACGGGACACTAAACCAAGCTAAAAACTCAACAATTTTTTTCTCTTTGATTCACGTCGCTTTGATATTCGTCATCGCACCTTTGAGGAACGCATCCCGATGTAAACCGGGTGTTGCTGTAGGTAGTGTCCCTCGCAAGAGATGTAGCACACCCAAAAACCAAGATCAATTCAATGCAAGGAAAATGTATGATGTTCAGGGAGGAAACAAGGTTGTTCCAAAACGTTGGTGCTGCAATGGCAAAGGCTTTGTCACCTACTCAAATTCTTGTTCTTGGATAGTTAAAAGGCAATGATATCAACTAAACAATTTTTATTTTAAATTTCGATTTAAAGCTTTCGTGACTGCAGGGATTCATATTCTTGGTTCTTTCGGTAAAGTTACGTAGATGGGAAATAATAATATATTAATAAACATAATAAAATGAAATTTTCACGACGTTTCGGCCACAACGCAAGCAGCCATCTCAGGTGAAGAAACAGAGCTGTCGGAAAGACAGCGTCTTAATGAACACTGATAAACTTGGCAGCGTATTTTAAGCTGGGTGGGAGGAGAGAGCCTTGACAAAGGAGTTTACATATCAACAGAAATTTTGCATATTGATGAAAAATGCAGATATGGGGTTCGTCACTCCTTGTGGAATGTGTAGGCGGTNGGGGGTCTCAAAGTCATATTATGCTAGTGTATTACGTAGGATTAGCAGTAATAATAATAAAGAATTACAGCAGCCAAACCACCGCGTATCAAGCTAGTGCATTATGTGGAAAACAAAAAGGAGTTTCTAAAGAACTACAAATACCCTACTACCATATAATAAACCGATGTGAAAAAACGAAATATAAACTATTAATATAATCAATGTACTCAATATACTCTCCAATAAGCTGAGCTATTAACATTAAGTAACTGGGTATACACTACACTATATAATGAATACCATAGAGTAAACTGATAAAAAAGCTAAAATATAAACTACATTAATATTATCAATAAACTCAATATACTCTCCAATCAGTTGAGCTACTAACAATAAGTCACTACACATTACAACTCTATGTCTAAAAAGTGGCGGTTTCTTATTTTTATTTTACCAGGTAAGGTCCGCTGAGCTATGCAGCTCTTTGTCGGAAGCAATCTGGCTTTCACAAATAATAGCCCAACGACGTGGCTTATCATCATGACGTGGAAATTTATCACGACCAAATAATCTCAACTTTTTGAGAATTGATGTTCTGCAGAGAGGGTCTCAAAAACAAATAATCGCGTCTGTGCTTAAGAGTAGAAAACAAATATACACACACGGTAATATAAAGCAGTGATAGCCCAACGAAGTGGCTCATCATCATGTGGAAATTTATAGCAGACAAATACTCGAAATGCGTGATGTTGATTCTAAACGTGGAGGGGAAAACCGGAGGCACCAGAGAAAAATCCACGAAACCACGGCGGGAGAGCGAGACACCGCAAACTCCAAATATACAGCAGGAATCAGGGTCTGGAACGAACCCATGACCTGCTGTATACCAGGCGAGGTAGTCAACACATCTCCTAGCCACCGTGATGATGATGAGAGAGAGACACGCAAATTCCAAATACACAGCAGCAGGCGTCAGGGTCTGGATCGAACCCACGATCTCCTACTGTATATACCAGGCGAGGTAGTTAACATCTCCTAGCTACCGCAGCGAGGACATGCGGGAGACATAGGGCACTCTGGAGGAGATGGAGGAACATGAGTATACCGGGGGAGGGGGGTGGGACACAGTAATATGGGTGAGACGCAGAGGGGGGACACACAGAGAGACACGTGGGGACGTGCGTTGGTATCACTCGCCCTGGTATTCGCGAGGCTAGATGGCGCGGGGGGGTCTTTGTGTCGCCCAGGTAACTACGGACTGTGGGATCAGCACGCGGCCATCAAGTGGGTGAAGAGGAACATCCGCGCGTTCGGTGGAGACCCGACAACATCACCATCTTCGGAGAGTCCGCGGGGGGCGCCAGCGTCTCCCTGCAGGTGCGGGAGAAGGGGGGGGGCATGGTGATGGTGGGGGGGTGGAGAGGCATGGTGATGACAGGGGTGTGGTGATGGGGGGCGGGTATGGTGATGGGGAGCATGGTGATGAAGGGTGTGGTGATGGGGGGGGTATGGTGATGGGGAGGCATGTGGTGATGGGGGAGGGCATGATGATGGTGTCCTCCACGTGTCATTCATTGGCTGAAAACATCTTTAAAACATTTTTCAACCGACGTTGAGGCGGGAGCCTCGTGAGAAATATCGCCACGACTCAGTGTGTGTGGAGGGTTCCCCGACCGATGTCAGATACGTGATGATGATTTAAACTCTTCACCCTTTCTGGCAATAATCCGGCGGGTGTTAAGATGCGTCACAAAGCAAAGGACACGAGAAAGTGGACAGCACAAGGGCCATGCAAACGCCATAGCATTCGTTAGCTCGGGTTTAAGGAGTTTTACCACCGCTGAGAAAAAGAAGCCATCGCGGAGGCTGTAGCTGGTGCAGGCCAATCAGCTTCAAGGACAATGCGTTATTACACAGGCGAGTTTTACTTATATATGGGGGGGCAGGAGTTTGCTTAATAGAGACTCATAGAGACTAATAGTTACACAGATACTCATAGAGACACATACAGTCTAATATAGCTATTCGAGATACGTAGAGAGCGCATAAAGATACAGAAACACAGATACTGATAAAAACACATAGAGCTACATAGAGAGTCACAGAGATACTGTACATACAGACGCATCGAGATACATTGAAACTGGGTGAACAGTGGGCGAGGTTTTGGCCCAATCATGTCCTGCTGGCTCAAACCACGTAGGTATAAAATACAATTTGCCTACGTGACTTTACCGAAAGAACCAAAGAGTATGGATTCCTGCAGTAACGAAAGCTTCAAATCAAGATTGGCTAAACCACGTNATAATAAATAAGTGAAAATCCCTCCACGTTCCGGCGACAGAGCCAATCAAATAAAGTCGTGGGAAAGCGTGACCCGGTGATCAACGTGCTTCATCGGCAAAAGCAGAGATAGGAGGAACGTTGAGAAGCCACGAATGGCAAATTCGTCGGTGAACCAGACGCTCCACTCCTGCGTGGATCTTGGGCGTCCATCGACGCCTTACGATGCTCCATGTAAATCTCCAGTGCGAACGTCAGACAACGTTGTAAAAAAAAAAATGTTGCTGGTTTTCAACAGGCTGGCCAAAGTAAAGCCCCCTAGGTTCACGACGAAGATGATATTGAGGATGATGATGATGACGAGGGGGGTGAAGATTATGTTGATGATGACGAGGGGGGATGATTGTGATGATGATCACGAGGGAGGGTAATGATTATGATGATGACGAGGGGGTGATGACTGTGATGATGATCACGAGGGGGGTGATATTATGATGATGATGACGAGGGGGTGATGTTTGTGATGATGATCACGAAGGGGATGATGATTATGGAGATGATGACGAGGGGGATGATGATTATGATGATGATCACGATGGGGGTGATGATGTCGTTACAGATGCTGTCTCCGGTCAACCATGGCATCATCCGTCGCGCCATCAGTCAGAGTGGGTCGGCCCTTGCTTCGTGGGCCGTAGAGAGGGACCCGCTATCCTGGGCCATCAAGGCACGCACACTCGCACATGCACCACGCGCGCATAGCGCACACCGCACACAGCATACACCACGCACACAGCACCATGCACACAGTATGCACGCAGCTCACACACACACCATGCACGAGCAGCACACACACAGACACACACGCACCACGCACACAGACACAAACACAGCACTGGTGCGATGTGTAAACATCACACCGGTGCGATGTGTAAATATCGCCACTGGAAGAGACAAAGGCGGCCCCGGGCTTGGTCCTGGCCATCACCCATAGGTGCGCCGGTACTCGGCCTTCAGAGGCGACACAGACTCTGTTCTCCTCTAGCGCCTCGTTTTTAGAACGCGAATTGGATATGACACAATCGAGAGAACGGAACTACGTCGCAGTGCGAGTGGGAATTAGTGGTCGTACGGCTGCCTCGGCGTAGCATCGCGCAAGGCATTGGGATGCTGCTGGATGCTTCTAGATGCTATCCACGTGCGCCTCGGTCTTTGTTCAGCCTGCGTACTACGCATCTCACGCGTTATTGCCGACTGCGCTTTACCCCTATATTATACATTTATTGAGGCGATTTCCCAACATAACGCGGTGCTCTTCAGGAACACCATAGGAGAACAGACCATACTCGCTCACAGCACTTGCCCCTAGTGTACACGGCTGTGTGAAAGGCTACACGGGGGGGGAATGTTGTCTCTGTCCAGGTGGCCGAGGTGGTGGGCTGCCCGACGGACGACTCGGCGCGCCTCATGGGCTGCCTGCGCATCAGCAACCCCGTGGACATGGTGCACGCCATAAAACTCGTCATGCCCTCCACCACGGGTGAGGAGGGCTTCACGGCACCCGTGGCCTAGCAGCAACGTTTGGCCTCCCATTAGGGCTAATAACGCCCGTGTGGCCTAACAATGCTCGTTTGGCTTCCCATGAGGGCCTGACAACACCCGTGTGGCCTACCAACACGGTGTGGCCTCCCACGAGGGCCTAACAATGCCCGTGTGGCCTAAAAATGCTTGTGTGGCCTCCCGCAAGGGCCACAGGAACGCTGCTCCTGTGTGGCCTCCCAGGAAACATTCATAGTTGACGACGTTTTGGGCAGTGGCCCTTCGAAGTAGCGTAATTAGTAAGGACGTCGACGGTAGATTAGGGGCATCCCTCACTGTACCCTCTCACAGCACAACCCCTCACCATTCACCCTCACCGAACCCACTTTCCACACCCTTCACCGCACACCCTGGACCACACACCCTCACCGCACTGTACCTGCCACCCCCCCTGACCGTCACCTGGTACCGTAGGTCCCTTGGTGGACTCTTTGGCGTGGAGCGCCGTGGTGGACGGCGACTTCCTGCCCGAGGAGCCGCACCTCCTCATGGGCAACGCGGCGCGGATCGACTACATGGCGGGCGTCAACAACATGGACGGACACCTCTTCGCAGGCATGGACGTGCCATTCATCAACACTAAGGACAAGACCACCAGGTGGGCTGACGATGACAACAGCAGGAACAGCAGCAGGCATACCGTGTAAATCCATATGGTTTACCCCGTATTCTTTTGCAGGGAAATTGAGTTTTCAGGTCCGTATGGCGTAAAGCCATTTCAATACGGGTTTAATAACAGCCATAAAGGGTTCACGTGGGGATTGGCTTACGGTCCTGCTTTGTAGCCAATAAGGGATGAGCCAGGGAGCATGGCCTCGGCGTGATCACGGCATGTTAGCAGGTGTGATTGGCCTGGCCATTCGGGGCCTCAGCTAATGGGGAGCCGGATCAGAGGCATGGTCCCGGGATTGACAGGGAACCATCGGGAACGGTCAACGCTGTCTATGGAGATTGGCTGGGGGTACCACGTGACGAAGGGATTAAGAGAGAGAGAGAGCGGTCGCGAGCAGACTGGGGAACGACAAGAGCAGGAGTCACGCGCGTACGGGGGGCTCTGGGTGCCACGTGCGCGGTGGGGACTTGGCGGAAGTCTGCCCTCTCTCCGTTGTCTGCCAACAACGGAGAGTGTGTGAGTAAAGTGTAACTGTGGAAGTTGAAAATAAAAAGGACTGATTCCGGAAGCCGTCTCAAGAAGGTTTATTACACGGGCAAAAAAATGAAGATAGTCTGTTTGTGTTTCTCTCCTTGTAATGGGACTTTGTAGGATGATGGTTGAGAATTATAGGGCACGGGTGACAAATAAGGTTTGGAATTGGTCTTTAATAAGGTAGCACTGTTAAGGGGTTGATAGGTTTGTGTATGTACGTTGAACTTCATTCGCACCGCACGTAGCCAACTGTGCTAATTGGAGGTGCGGGGAAGGACAAGAAACTAAACACAAAAAATCAGTTTTAAAGAAACGAGTTTGTCAATCTATATGATGATTTAAAAGTGCGCAGCTCCCAGTGAACAGACAACAGCACCCGCCATTTCCCCTTCCCCACGTGGTGGTGACGACGTCACAAAGGCGCTGTGACGCGATACCCAAGGGGGCACTTGGAAGTGGGCGTATCTGTGTCATGACGTCAAAAGGGTGTGCGTTAGGTGTTTTGGATCGATAATTGTGATCAAATACATCGTTTCTGCCCCCAAAAATATTGATTTTGTCCCCAAAAACATCGACTCTGCCCGGTCAACTCGGGACCGTCTTCTTGAAAAAACTTAAAACCAGCCGTTAACGGAGCTACAGTAACGGGGTTGTATTACGATATTTGTATTGTCAGTCTGTTATAGCACTAGATGAGGCTGCTATGTTGATTCGCTATGCAAAAAACACGTTTTTTATGCCTTAAAAAAAGCTTTTACAATGTCCGATTTCATCATAGCTGCATGTGAGTGTTCGCTTTTATTCGTATTACAGCTGCTTGTGCCAGCAGGCCCAGGTGCGCTTTGAGGCCATCGCTTGAAGTGTCGAAGGATAGCTCGCTGACAGGATGGTCACGAGATAGATCCCAGGTGCCGTGGGTTGACTGCTGTGCCAGGCTAGGTGCGGGAGGGTCACGTGACAGACCCAGGTGCCGCGAATGTACGTATGAAACGTATGTTGAACTTCTTTCACACCGTACGTAGCCAACCGTGCTAATCGGTGGTGCGTGGGAAGGACAACAAAATAATCACAAAAGCAATTCTAAAGAAATTAGTTTTCAATCCAGAAAACTCATTTCTGAAATGACTGGCAGATGCACCAGCTGTAACCCCTATGTATGTATGTTTAACCTCTTTTTCATCGTACGTGTTAATTGGAGGTGCCAATATGCTGCATTTTAACCGCCTGGCGCTCCGCTCGTTGCTGTGAGCGTCTCTCCTCTGCCTCCGTCTTTGTTGGAGAGTAGCGTGAGTGTGTGAATGTGAGTGAATATGTGAATGTTAGTGTGTGTGTCTGTGAGCGTGAGTGCGAATTTGAGTGAATGTGTGAACGTGTGGAGTTTGTCTGTTGTCCCCATGTCCTGTCGTGTGAGGTAGTGTGTGGGGAGCGGTGGTGCAGCGGTTAGCGCGCTGCGCTACGAATCCGAGTTCGATTCCCGCTCACGGTCACCAACACCGGTGACGATTATTTCAAGCAGTCCTGGGCCTCCCCTAGGTCGACTCAGCCTCAAATGAGTACTGGAGAGACGAAAGCGGTCGGGCGTGGTGCTGGCCACCCATCCTCTCGTCGGCGCGCTTCGCTAACAGCACTCGCCCAACAGTCTGTTAAGGCTACACGGGGATCTTGGTGTTTGTACGAGAGCAGAGCGGAGTTTGTGCTATCTCTACCCCTGTCTGGCATGGGTAGCCTCCTGGGTTCTCCGGTTTCCCTGCCCAGGGCTAAAACTCCACATGCCCAGTGTCACGCGTATTGGGTCAAAACATCCCAAATGCTTAATCGTTGGTTCTTTTGGTAAAGTCACGTAGGTATAAAATATAATAAATCACAACGTTTCGGGCGCAACACAAGCGTCCATCATCAGGTGGAAAGCGCGGTATGCTGCTGCGTCAGACTGTTTTAAAAGGTTTGAATGGGTGTAAAGCAGTGGCCGGGGCTAGTGATGTTAATGTGAGAAATTGGCATGTAACTGTAAGATATGAGGAGAGCGTCCTCTTAGACGACGGCACGGAAGTGGCTATGTTAATGTGAGGGATTAGCATGATGTTAATGTGAGAAATTAGCATGCAACTGTCAGATATGAGGAGAGCGGCCTCCTATGACGAGGGCACGGAAGTGGCTATGTTAATGTGAGAGATTCGCATTATGTTAATCCTAAATGCTGCAAAATCACCTGCACATTCGATGACAGGTGCTGAGGGTTCGGGTACACGTAGCACCGTCGCCCCCTACTGCGAAAACTCAGCAGGACCATTCTCGCAGAATCTTGAGGCTTCCTTGGAAAAAGTAGGGTAACAATAACAATGATCATCATTACATCACCATCTACATCATAACTATTTTGTATTTTACCAGGTCAGACCCACTGAGCTATATGGCTCGTTTTCAGAGGCGACCTGGCCACAAATGATTGCTTAACGAAGTGGCTCATCATCGTCGTGTGGACATTTATAAGCAGCCAAATAGTCTGAACGCGTGATGTTGATTGTAAGTGTGGAGGGAAAAACAGGAGGACCCGGAGAAAAATTACACGCGTCCACGGGAGAACATTCAAACTCCAACTATACAGGTGGTCAGGGTTGGGATCAAACCCACGGGCCTCCTGCATACCAGGCGAGGTAGTAAACATCTCCTAGCCACCTTGGTGCTGAATAAGTAACTAATTAGCACGTTTGGTTCACGTGACAAACCTCACTTGCTGTGTCGGGTGGTGGCGGGTTTTTATATTTGCGTGCTCTAACCCATAACCAAAACATTTACGGTTCAACTAATCACTGACATCTGATCTAATAACCACAACAACCCCAACTACTCCCTCCCCCTCGTATCCTACCCCCCCCTCCTCCACCTCCAGGATGGACATCTACAAATTGGCCATGGGCTTCGCGAAGGGCCACCGTGACGTGGGCTTGGAGGTGTCGAACCACTACTCGCACGACCAGCAGGTGGCCGACTTCTCGAGGAGGCAGCGCGCGCCGTCGTGGAGCTTGAGACCGACTTCCTCTTCGTCGTGCCCTGCCAGAGCCTCCTGCGGATGCACTCGCAGCACTCCACGTGAGAAGCGCGGAGACGCAGAGAGCGCCCTCGCCTCGCTCGCCCTGCACTCATCCTTGCACTACCTGGTCACCTGCAATACCTGGTCACCTGCACACCTGGTCACTTCCAATACCTGATCACCTGCACGCCTGGTCACCTTGCATGCGTGGTCACCTTGCCACATGCACACCTGCTCATGTAAAAAGACAACAATGACCATTATTGTTATTAATGCTGTAGTATGTAAGTCGTATCTATGGGACCCTTTTTGCCGGTATCAAGAAAAACGGATATGCTTTAAAATTTAGATTTAAAGCTTTCGTGACTGCAGGGATTAATATTCTTGGTTCTTTCGGTAAAGTCACGTAGAAGGGACGACTGATGATGATTGCTTGTGTTGCAGTCGAAACATCGTGAGAATTTTTATTATTAAATANTTTTATTATTTATTATTTACCTTCTACGTGACTTTACCGAAAGAACCAAGAATATGGATAGGCTTTTATTACCCTTTGGTGTTTAAACATCTTAACGCGTCCTGTATTATTGTCGGAAAGGCTAAAAGGCGAAGATTTTTTTCTATCATCTGATACCGGCAATAAGGATGCCATAGACACAACTAGCACGAACCCAGATATTAGCGCTTTGATATTTGCGCAGCCTCTGTGCTGTCTACATTTTGGCGTTGTTCTCCGGCCTAACACCGGTGCAGAGGCAAGGCTATTGACGAGGCTGTGTAGCTCTGGTGCAGGCAAAGCGGTTTCAAGGACAGTGCCTCCATGATTGTTATTATCAAGGCGTGTTTGTGTGCCTGTCTTACCACAAGCACGATGTACGGTCGATGCAGACTTGGTGGTGCGTTGCGATATTTAGGTTTATATTGCGTGTTTGAACACCTTAACACCTCCCGTGTTATTTCCGGATACAGGGTAAATCCGTAGATTTTTTTTCTCCCCACTATATGACTCGTGTCATGTGGAGCCATGTGACTTAAACCACTTGGGTTCGATTCCCGCTCGCGGCCACCAACACCGGTGCCGATTATCGAGGCGTCCCTAGGTAGACTCAGCCTGAAAACGAGCATACTCGGTTTTGTGCGTAAACATCAGCACTGGCGGGGAGACAAAGCAGCGCCTTCTGGTTAAGCCATCGATCAAAGGCGGTGGTCACCGTTACATTGCACGGCGCGTTCGGATGTGCTTCTGCGGCCGTCTGGAACGCTCTTCCCTTCTGATATTAGGAAGCTACTGGGAACTGCGCACTTTTAAATCATCATCTAGATTGACCAACTCGTTTCTTTAAAACTTATTCTTTGTGTTTAGTTTGTTGTTCTTCCCCCGCACCTCCGATTAGTACAGTTGGCTACGTGAGGTGCGAATGAAGTTGAACAAACATACACGTACCTGTCAACCCCTTATCAGTGTCTATCTTATTACAGACCAATTCAAACCATATTGGTCACCCCGTGCCCCTTAAAATCTCAACGTTCATCCTACAAAGTCCCATCACAAGGAGAGAAACACAAACAAATAGACAACAAATGCCCGTATTGAAAGTTGTTACGCCATATGGACCTGAAAACGTAATTCCTGTACACAGGATACGGGGAAACCCAGAGGCGGGCGGCAGGGCCAGCAAGGCCTTCTCTGCTGGCCTAGAGATTTTCAGAATCAGAAAATATGTTTTTTCATCATTTAATATATATTTTCATTAATGCTATATGTATTTTACAAAGTTCGTTTCCATCAGTCTATAAACGTCATTTCATTGCTCCTCTCTCCCTCAGTTGCGCTGCTTCCAGTGTAGTTCATAAATTAGAGCTTTTATCCAATCAGATTTTCCACCTGTACTGTCTCCACGTCTCTGGGTGAAAAATCTACCCTGAGGCCTTCAGAATGTCGAGTGAATCACCTCTGCTGTTGAAGCAAATGGGGACGATGTTGTTGATCGTCATATTATTTAACCAATCAGATTTCGAGTTTGACATGTTGGGCGTATTCTTTGACACGCCGGAGCCTTTAAGCTGGCCTAGCCACCTCCGTTAGCATTTTTCAGTCAGCTAACTGGAGGGCCAGTTAGCTGACTGAAGTAAAATTAGCTAGCACATAACGTAGCATCATCTAAGATTTATTTAAACTTTCTTTTGTGACATTTAGATTTTTAGATGTAGTGCTTTAGTTTTTTTTCTGTGGGGAAGCCATTTTGAATCCTGATTGTGTTATTTGTGTTTTACGGCATTTTTGCTTGCTTGGTGGTCGGATGAGTAAATGTGTCTTGTTGTTGTGAGTTTGTTCTTGTTTCTTTGGTAATGACATTGATTTGGGCTATGCGTTGTCTATTTGTGATGCAGCATCCTGTCAAACTGCTTAATAGTGGTACATCCTTGATGGTTTCAGTCACCATGTATTCATGTCTCTGCAATTAGCGTATTGCAACTCTCATAGGTGTTGAGCCTCGTGTTAAATTACTTTATTGAACTCGATAAAGGTTTCTGTCACTGTGAATATGGGGTGGTTACGTCGAATGACAACAGCCTTAGTGTCACGGTGAGGTTATTCGAAGGCGGTTTAATTGCAGGAGGATAGCACTGAAGGCCAATGGGTAAGCCGCATGGTTGACAGCTGTGTACTTGAGCCTGTCCCATCTCGATGCTTTAACACGGGCGCGCCCCCCTCCCTCCTCCCCAACTTTGTCTTTTGCTTTGTGCGCAGTGGTGCCCGCACATACTCGTACCAGCTGTCCCACCCGAGCCGCATGCCCTTCGTCTACCCCGACTGGATGGGCGCCGACCACGCGGACGACCTGCAGTACGTGTTCGGGAAGCCCTTCCAGACGCCGCTGAGCTACTGGCCGAAGGATCGCGACGTCTCCGCTGCCTTCATCGCCTACTGGACCAACTTCGCCAAGACCGGGTAACGGCGGCGGCGCGGCAGCATGGCACGGGTGGCACTCGACGGTACCTCCGATTAGCATGGTTGGCTGCGTACTCAGCACTGCCCATTGACTAACACTACCCATCGACTCAACACTGCCCATTGACTAACACTACCCATAGACTCAACACTGCCCATTGACTAGCACTACCCATAGACTCAACACTGCCCCTTGACTAACAGTACCCATAAACAACATTGCCCAAGGACTCAGCACTACACATAGATGTAACACCTCCCGTAGACTCAACATTACCCATAGACTCAGCACTGACAATAGATTCAACACTATCCATAGACTCACACTGCCATAGACTCACACTGCCCATAGACTCAACACTACCCATAGACTAACACTACACATAGACTAACACTACCCATAGACTCAACACTGTCCGTAGACTCAACACTACCCCTTAGACTCAACATTACCCATAGACTCAACACTACCCATAGATGCAACATTGCCCGTAGACTCAACACTACCCATATATTTAACACTGCCAGTAGACTCAACACTGCCCATAGACTCAACACTGTCCATAGACTCAACACTTCCCATAGACTCATAGACTCAACACTGCCCATAGACTCGACACTGTCCATAGATTCAACACTGCCCATCGACTCAGCACTTCCCATACTCAACACTACCCATAGACTCATACACTGCCCATAGACGCAACACTGCCCGTAGACTCAACACTACCCATAGACTCAACACTACCCATAGACTCAACCCTGCCCATAGACTCAGCACTGCCCATAAACTCAACACTACCCATAGACTCAACACTGGCCATAATTCAACACTACCCATAGACTCAATACTGCCCATAGATTCAACACTACCCATAGACTCAGCACTGCCCATAGATTCTAGATTTGAAGCTTTCGTGACTGCAAGGATTCATACTCTTAGGTTTTTTCAGTAAAGTCACGTAGGTGACTTTCGTCTTCAGGTGGAGCCGTCACAGCACGATTGCTGCATCAAGTAAAGATATTCTTTACTTGATACAGCAATCGTGCTTTGAGGGATCTTTGAGTGACTTAGTGAGTGGGTTGAGTGGGTGAGTGGGTTGAGTGAGTTAGTGGGTTGAGTGAGTTAGTGGTGAGTGAGTTAGTGGTGAATGAGTGGGTGAGTGGGTGGGTGAATGAGTGGGTGAGTGGGTTGAGTGAGTGAGCGGGTTGAGTGAGTGAGTGGGTTGAGTGGGTGAGTGAGTTTGTGGGTGAATGAGTTAGTGGGTGAGTGAGTGAGTGGGTTGAGTGAGTGAGTGGGTTGAGTGAGTGAGTGGGTTGAGTGAGTAAGCCGGCCTTTACCCCCGTCTCGTTCTGGCCGTGTACCCTTTAGCTTCATTTCCTCCTTTCCACACAAGGTGGCGCATTGGGATCTCCGGGCGGAATGTTCCACTGGGCAAATATAAGTTATGATTTACCACTATTATTTTCACTGAGTACGAAGAGTGCTGTGCAGAGCATCGCTGTTGGGCTGCAGAGCAGAGCACGACGTTGCGTTGCGCAAGTTCGACCCCCTCCCCGACCCAACCGATCGATCGATTCACTGGTGTAGATTTTCCAAATTTTGGCAAAGTTGAACCGTGTCTCCGGCCGGCACACAATGTCCCAGGTTGATGCCGCGGGATCTTTAACGTGATGGCTGCTGCTGATGTAGGTGCAGAGCCAACGACTACAATTGTCACATTCAGGTGGTCAAGCCCAGACAACCGATCCAGGATCCAGCAGAGTTTTTGTATCGCTGTAATGTGTTGTTCGACCTTGCACCGCGTCTGTTCTGGATGACCACAGTCACCGCTACCAGAGAGTTTTAAAATTTCCATTCGTGCGTCAAAGGTATCATGCGCATCTACTGCTGCCATGGCGTGTGCGGTGGGTGATGGTCCACGGCGCCAAGTGATGATGGGTTTATAGCGGGCTGTAGTGATGAGGGCTGCTGCATGTGCGTGGCTTGCCTGTGATTCAGCGGTGCTGTGCAGACAGTAGCAGCGAGGTTGTTGGTGGATCACCGCACACCACAGATGTTGACGTGAAACTCCCTTCTACCCATGTTCCGGGCGTCTCGAGGAGACCTACCCCTGGCTCTGCCAGTAGATGGCAACACAGCAAAGTCGGAACCAATCTCCATCCGCTCCACAACTCACTTCTCATGGGATAGAGTGTTTCCCCCTCGCACGCGTGGGTTTCCTCCAGGCGCTCCAGCTTCCTCCCGCGCGCGTAAACACTCAACCATTGGCCGATTACACCGCCATATGTAGAGGACCGCAGAGCTTTGGGCAATTGAAATTGTTGGTAACAGCGACCGCTTTCCACCGCGTGGCTGCCGCTGATGACGACTTCTGTGTTTGCCCCGCACCTCCGAGTAGCGACGGCGGCGCCACCCGGGGCCCTCACCAATTCTTTGTTCTCGCGCGCTCGCAGGGACCCGAATTATGGGGGCACGGCGGTGCCCACACACTGGCCGGTCTACGAACCGAGCATGGAGCAGTATCTGGACATCACCAGCAAAATAGACTACAGCTCCGTCAAGCAGCACCTGCGCCGCGAATACATGGATTTCTGGATCGACGTCAACTCGAGATACCACCATTGGGCACCGAAGCCCGTCTCAACCGCGACGAGCCTAGCATCCACGGAAGCGTGATCTTCCGCTGTGCTGGCCGCGTCCGCAGACACGCGTGCGTGCGTGCACAAGGAACACACACGAGGGACACGCTCACACGGGCCACACACACGGTACACACACACGGGACACACATACACGGAACACACAAACACACCACATGGTAAGCACACTCACACGGTACACTCACACGTACACTCACACGGACACACACACACACGGGACACACACACGGCACACTCACACGGGATATGCACACGGGACACACACACTCACATGGTAAGCACACTCACACGGCACACACACACACGGTAAGCACACACACGGGACACACGCAAGGGACACACACACACGGGGGACACCAAGACAATAGGAAGACACGATCATGGAACGTAGTGTTGAGTCGATGGCGTGTGGTGAGCGTGCACATGAGGAATACAATAAACTCGTGTAAGGCCAGCAGTGTTCACGTGTCGGTATGTTCACGTGTGTGTGTGTGTTCACGTGTTGGTATATACACTTTGTGTATGTAGTCGCGTGTGAGTGTGTTCACGTGTCGGTATGTTCACTTGTGTTGTGTTGGCGTGTGTGCTTGCGTGTCGGTATGTTCACGTGTGTGTGTGTATGTGTGAGTGTGTTCACCTGTAAAATAATCGACTTATGATGGAGACGTGCTGCATTGGGAGCGGTAGTGTAGCGGTTAGGGCCTGCGCTATGAAACTGGCGACCTGGGTTCGATTCCCGCTCATGGCCAACACTGGTGACGATTATTTTAACCGGTCTTGGCCTCCCCTAGGTCGACTCAGCCTCAAATTAGTACCTGGTGTGGTGTGTAAACATTGCCACTGGGAGACAAAGGCGGTCGGGCGTGCTGGCCACCCACCCATTCGTGTGCCATTCCGGCCTTCATAGGTGCTCGTCAACAACACGCACATGTGTGGTGGTCATGTTGACACACACGCGCGCCAGAACCAGGGTACTTACCTGTACGGGGAGGTTGTGTACTCTGGCCAGGACCTGCCCGGAGGGAGGGGGCTGTGGGCAGCGTCTGCGATCCCACAGAACCCCGCCCCACGGTAGGGAGCGTAGAAACCGGTCAGGACCCCCTGAGGGGAGGGGCTGGGGGATGCGTGCGATCCCACAGAGACCCGCCCCTCAGTGGGAAATGGTATATAAAGTAGGTTCTTGACAGCGCTGAGCAGTTCGCCTCAAGCCGAAGTCAGAAGCCCGCCTGGAGACAAGACCCTGGACCCCAAGCCACCAACGTTCTTTTAAGGGCGGGTCTCAGTGCGGTGCCGGTGGTCGGAGGTTAGGACCCTGAGGTTCCTCAGCCTGATGTCTTTCTGAGGGCCAGGACCCATTGTATCAGCGGTGGGTCAGCCTCCCCTAGGTCTAGCCAGCCGGAGGGCTGAGAAGTCAGAGTGACTAGGTACGATAGCCCGGAGGCTGTACCTCCCCAGGTTGTGGGTGAAAGGGGCCTCTACCCCTTTGTGTTAGGGATTAAGTGTACCTTGTTATATTATAATAAACCATGTTGCCTTTACGACGACTCCGTCTCCATACAAGAACATTACAACTGGTGACAGAAGTGGCCAAGAACTTAACCTACATGGAGACTATACAGAAGGCACTTACCAAGGTTCTGGACAGGGAGGTCGCTGCTCCGGANGGGGGGGGGGTGCCGTTCCTGGAGGACGCGTCTGCAGCAACCTCCGGGCCTGTCAGGAAACTCGCCAACGTCGGGATGGGCGATCCAGTCGGCGCACTCTCGCCTGGCCGATCTCCTACATGCCGCCGCCGTCATCCTCAATGAGCTCACGCTCGGTAGGCTGACTGCTGAGGGTGGGGGCTGGGCCGGCGGGTGGGTGCCATTCCCGCCATTACGCGAGGGATTCCCACACTTAATTTTGAACATATTATCAGTTATGATGTCACTTCGGCTAAGGTTACGTCACTGCCGCCGGAAGCGCCACAACCGGAAGCAACGTCACTTCCGCCGGGGTTTGTCACTTCCTGCAGAAATGGCGTCATCTGCACCGGAAGTCACGTGCGCCAGGGCAACGTGGCACTTTCGCCCTCGACGCCTCCAACCCGACACTGCTGCGTCATCTGAGATGCGACCGCCGCTTCTGGCGGACATTCTTGCGTCGATGACCCTGCAAACGCCACACCTGGTACACGCCTTGACTCGGCGGGGAACTACATTCCTGCCCTGCAACAGCACATGCCGTCTCTTCAAGTCCTCACGGCTAGAGGCGGAGACTGGGCAGCTTTCGCTCGTCGATTCGTGGCAAACTCTGAGACGGCGGGGTGGACTGCGGATGTTGCTCATCGGGCTTTGCCTTCCATGCTGGACGACACCACCCTAGCTACATTCCTCATCATTCCATGGAAGGATCGCTCCATGCTGCAAGAAGCCCTCGACCAGATGGCTTTGGTGTACGGGCCCCGTCGGAAACCAGGCATCGCTTCACAAGCCGGAAGAGGGAGGCTGACGAGACCCCCTCGCCTACCAAAGCACGCTGATGGCGTTGGCCAAGTGGCCTACCCTCGTATGGACGACGTGGGCATTGACGCCATCGTGATTGAGAAAATGTTGCTGCTGGCTCGTGAGTTGCGCATCGCCATTCACGTCAAGGACGATGCAAATCTCTCTTCACTGCACACTGCACACTACCTGCACACAGAGCTGCTCCTCCAGCGCGACGAGCAGTGGCACGTTGCCGCATCAGAGAACAAGGCCCTGGATAACCAGGCCTTCGCATCACATCACGCCACGAGCTGGAGAATGAACCAACTGGCACAAACCAGGGCGAGCATCGGCGGGGAGACACGGTTCCCCGCGGGCACGGGCGCGCGTCACGTGCTACAACTGTGGGCAGTAAGGACATCTGTCGTCGGGCTGCCCAGCTCCTCGACGCCACACTCCGGGTCGCCCGCTGTCGTTTCCCTGCATGCCTGCTGCTTCACAGGAGCCGCAGACAAGCGACACCTCACGCATTCGGCCCCTGCCCTCATCTCACACTCCTCATTCGATGTGCCGCTCCGTCGCGTTGTGTTGAGGGTCAGGGCAGGAATGGGTTGATTTTCGGAAGCCACTCCGGCCAGTTCAGTGGTCAGAATTGGCCCATAGGGTCGTCACTGCAGCTACAGGCTCCTCCATTATCATCAGCGCCATTGAAGGGGTTGAATTTTGGCTACTGGTTGATACGGGCACTTCGGCAACCATAATTTCGGACCTCATTTACAACATGCTGCCCCAGAGGTGTCAGTCGCTCACCCGGTTTCGGTCCTTGCTTCGCAGAAAACGGAGGTTCCCTGGGAATAATTGGCCAAATAATGGCCAAGATTTGTATTGGCGATATTAAATTAACGGGTCCCATCTTGGTTTCCGAGACCCTTGCCGTCCCGTGTTTGCTGGGTACAGATTTCCTCGGCAAAATGCCCATGAAAATCATGATCGACAAAGGCTGCATTGAGCTCCAATCGGGCTGCCGGATGTCGTTCCTGCCCTCACCCACCCGGCTACGCATGACTTGCGTGACCGTTCAAGCGATGGCATCCCAGACAGTCTGGATTCGCCGGGCGCGCAAATGTTGATTCCGCTTCGGCTGCGGAAACCGTTCGGGTCAGGGATGGCATCGGGTATTTTACTGGCTCCATCCAACACGGCCATACGGGGATTGGAGCTGGCGGGGCACAGACGCTTGTGCCTGGCGAGGGCCAACCCTTCATCCAGGTGCTGAATGCGGGTTGCGAACAAAGGTCGTGCCCCAAGGGGGCGGTTATTGCTCACGCATCGCTGCCACTCCACACTGACTCCGTCGTGGCACATGTGGATGGTACACCTCGGTCCGAAGCACATTCTGACCCGACGACGGTTGGTTGGATTCCCTCTGTTCGGGGGCTGGAAATCTTCCCGAGTCCCAGCGATCGCAATTGCGTATGTTACTTTGTGAATTCGCTGATGTTTTTAGTTCCCATTCGGCAGAATCCGTTTCGGCTGAGCTCGGCAGAGAAAGAACATGTCCGGCTGGCTGTCAATGACATGCTGGCCGCGGACATTGTGGCTCCATCCACCAGCCCATGGGGTACACCGATTGTACTTGTCAAGAAACATGATGGCAGTTTGCGATTTTGCATGGATTTTCAGAAACTCAACAAAATTTCGCTGGCAGACGCGTATCCGCTTCCTCGCGTGGACGAGTCACTGGATGCCTTGGTGGGATGTGGTACTTTTCCACCTTGGACCTTTTGTCCAGATTTTGGCAACTGCCCTTGGACGAGTTGTCTAAACTGATGACCGCGTTCCGCACGCCGCAGTGCCTTTTTTAATTCAATCGGTTGCCCATGGGTCTGCACTCAGCCCCAGCGATGTTCCAGTGCTCATGGAGCTGGTCCTCGCTGGGCTGCAGTGGACTCGTGTCTCATCTATCTAGATGATGTAATTGTTTTAGTCGCACGTTCGAGGAACACTTGAGGCTGTGTTTGTCAGGATGTGGACCGCTAACCTTAAATTCAAGCCCCAAAAGTGCTTCCTCTTGCAGAAATCGTGTGGTATCTCGGGCACATTGTCAGCCGTACAGACATCGCACCGACCCCACAAAGACTGATTGTGTGAGGATGTGGCCGATGCCTACGTCTATGGGCGAGGTCCGCAGCTTCATAGGGTTCGCGTCCTATTACCACCGGTTCGTTGAGGGCTTTGCATCAATAGCGAAGCCCCTTCATGCTTTAAGGGCTTAAGGTGCTAAGTTCCACTGGGGGATGNCGAGGATGGGGCGTTCAAGGCGCTTCGCGACGCCCATGTTGGCACCCTCCCTACTTCACCTTGCCCTTCATCCTAGACACTGACGCCAGTAATACAGGCATTGGCGCAGTGCTCTTGCAAGTCGTTGATGGCGTCGAACACGTCGTCGCCTACAGCAGTAGGTGCTGTCCCCAGCAGAACAGCGCTATTGCGTTACCTGCCGCGAACTGCTCACTATTGTGNTTTTTGTGTAATAAATGACCTCGCCGACACACTGTTTGGTCTCCGTCTCTCTTTATTCTCATTATGCTGGTCCCGACAGCGGACCGGCTGCTCCTCACGCGTGCCCGCGCGCCCTCTCGTCAGTCCCACCGCTCCCTCTCCTGCACACCTTTGGCTGACGGTGTGCTTGAAGCGTTTCCAGCCACGTGGCTGATGGCGCAGGTACCCTTTGCCGACCCAACGTGGTCCCACTCCGTGACTACGCCAATTGACCACGAGCCTCTTCCGGATCCCACCTATATTCCCCTCACCATGTTATCATGTCTCCACCCTCTCACCACGCCCTTCACCGAACCCTCCAGATCCCGACCTCCGCATAGCGCCCCGCTGGCTCCGCCCTTAGGCTCCACCTTTGCTCTCCTCGCATCCGATTAGACCGGAGGTGGGCGGCGACCTTCACATACGTCCACATACTGGGCCCGCCCCCAATACCCAGGGCCGAATGATTGACTCAGAGCTGGGCAGTGAAACACCGCTTACGCTCACATTATATGACCCCCCCCCCCCCCCCCGATGTAAAAGACCAGCCGTCCCGGCTGAATCAGGACCAGACATAATGCGAGTGACATAGTTACCCCAACAACCACAACAGACTTAACGGAGAAGACAATAATAACAACCAATACAATCAACGAAAGGGAAGGGATTTGGATCGAGTGCGGAATGCCAGCCCGTCCTTCACGAGAACCGGCGCCCTCACAGACCACAGTCCGGACGGGGTTGGAGGAGCGGCGGAACTAAAATAATCCGCCGCTGGTGGAGGCCCGTTCGTCGCAGGAACCTGCGCATCAGAGAGGCCCGAAATCAGGGCTCCTTCCAGCTGCAACCTCGGCGGGGTTGAAGAGCAACGGGATCAGGTACTCCCGTCACTGTTGGAGGCCCATCCAGTGCAGAGTCCCTTGTGTCCGTAGAATCACTGGCGCACATCTACAGGAGACACGACAGGCGCGCTCGCAGGTTGAACAAGCAAGGGCGGTGGCACGTCGGACGCGACAGACACCGCAAGGCAACTTTAGGAGATGACACATCGACACGAGGGGCAACGTAGGGCTTCAATCGGATGCGTGACATACCAACGGCGCGATCCAACACGAACGCGTGCGGACTGGGATTAGGAACATCAATCAGCACCACTGGGCCTTGCCAGGGTTTGTGCAATTTAGGGAGGTCCTCACCGGCACCTGTGGGCAGTGGAGCCAGGCCAGGTCCCCCACACGCCAAGGCGATGCACGATGGAGCGCCGGGCGCACCGTTCGTTCCGGGCCTGGGTCTTGGCCGTAGCCAATCAGGCCCCATCCCGTGCTTCCGCAACGCACAGAACGGACTCGCGAATATAGTCGGGGAGGGTTTTCACAGGACCTTTCACACGCATGTCAAACTCCACCTCCACAGGCAGCACATTCTCGCGGCCGTACATTAAAAAGAAAGGTGAATACCCCGTCAATGCATGCGGTGCCATCCGGTAAGCGGAGAGCACTCCAGGGATATGCAAATCTCAATCGGCCTGCTTCTCGCTAATTGTATGGCAGAGCATGGCCGACAGGGTCCGGTTCAACCGCTCAACCATCCCATCAGTTTGTGGATGGTAGGGCGAAGTCCGAACTTTCTTAGTGCCCAACGCGTCGCACACATCCCGCAGCAGTTTCGAAGAAAAGTTGCACCCTTGGTCTGTGAGCAATTGTTCTGGCGCCCCTTGTCCATCACGTACCGAATAGGAATGCCTCCGTGATAGACGATGTCGACTGTCGGCAAAGGCCAAGCCATTGCCCACCGCGAAAAATATTCGACCCGACCAACAAGAATTTGTTCCCCTGAGCGGATGGGGGAAAAGGCCCAAGAATGTCCAATGCCACCAATTTGTTAACCCGCGTCACTTTAATCGATTCCAATGGGGGAACATACGGCTGTTTGGGAGGTTCCGCCGAGCGCAGTCGGAGCAAACACGAATGTGCCCGACGACGTCAGTCATCATGCCGTGCCAAAAATAATCCCGTTGTAATGTCAACAAGGTTTTCTGCACCCCAAGATGTAATAACTTCTCAGCGTGCAGGACCCGAATCAACTCATATCGCAATGGCAATGGAACGACTAGGCGCCAGCGGCCCCGCAAGTCTTCTCTCCACATCAGCAATCTATCCCGGAGAGCTGCTCCAGGCATCCCATCTGACGACGGATATCCCTTAGACTTGCCAGCCTGACCCCGCAAGGCCGCAAGCGAGTCATCGAGCAACTGTTCACGAACCCACATGGAATGCGGCAAATTAAAAGACCAATCAGTCGGCTCCGGACAGGTGGAGTCCACGGGCTCATCCACAGCGGACATGACAGGCCGAGGGGGCTGTGAGGCCCGCGTGCACCTATTCGTGCCCGAGGCACACGCACAGGTGGAACCATGTGGCAGCCAAGAAAGCGCATCCACATTAGCGTGACGAGAACCCTTACGATATTGAATGTCAAACGAGAACTCTTGTAAAGTTTCCAGCCATCGTGACAGCTGGACCGAGGGCTGGTCAACTTTCAAGGAGTATTGCAAAGCAGCATGGTCCATGCGCACAATAAACTTTCTGCCATACAGATAAGGGCGGTATTGGCGGACAAAATGCACGATAGCCAACAATTCCCACTGGGTGACGCAATAGTGGGTCTCAGCACGCAACTCCCGTAAGCCACAACACGTTTGACGCCACCCTGACACTGCAATAGGATGGCGCCAATGCCCGTGTTGCTGGCGTCTGTATCCAAAATTAAAGGCAAAGAGAAATCAGGGTAATTCAGTGTCGGTGCTGATGCCAATCGATCGCGTAGGCCACGAAATGCATTTTCCTCCTCCGGCCTCCATTTGAACTTTAAGGAGGTGCAGCGGCCTAGCGATCGTAGCAAAATTTGGTAATAGGATGCAAACCCGACAAATCGACGCATGTCCCCCACCGTGGTCGGAGTCGGCCAGTCCTGAATGCACGTTGTCTTGTCCGGGTCCGTGGCCACCGCATCAGGGCTGACAATGTGACCCAAATAGCACACGGAGTGTTGCAAAAGGTGACACTTCTTGGGCTTAAATTTCAAATTAGCGGAATGCATCCTAGCAAAAACGGCATCCAATCTCTGAAGATGCTCCTCAAACGTGCGGCTGAAAACAATGACGTCGTCCAAATATATCAGGCACGTGTCCTACTGGAGGCCGGTCAACACGAGATCCATCAACTTTTGGAACGTAGCGGTAGCGGCGTTCAATCCCATGGGGAGACAATTAAACTGAAAAAGCCCCTGAGGCGTACGGAAAGCCGTCTTTTCCCTCGACGACTCGTCAAGGGGGAGCTGCCAGAGCCCGAGGAGAGGTCGAGGGTCGAAAAAAAATTCGCCCCAGACAAGGCATCGAGGGAATCATCCATACGCGGCAAGGGGTACGCGTCCGCTATCGATACCTTATTCAGCCTCCGGAAATCAACACAAAAGCGAAGGCTACCATCCTTTTTCTTCACAAGAACAACCGGAGCACCCCACGGGTTGTTAGATGGAGAGATAATGTCAGCGGCCAGCATGTCGTCCACCGCACCGCGAACGTGATCCCTCTCCGCGGGGCTCAACCAATGCGGATTAATACGTATGGGACTAGCTTCCCTGGTATCAATGTGATGGGAAAGCAGCGAGGTGCGCCCCAGGTCGAAATCATCTTTGCTAAAGTCATCGGAATATTTGGACAGCAGCTTCGCGAATCGCGGACCGCTGGTACGCAGTCAGGGATGTGTTTTCCTGACACAACTCGGCGATCCAACGATCGTCCGACGACCTTGAAGCCAAAACCCCCACCATGAGACCAGGCCGATCCGCTTCAGCATGGGCCGTGAACGCGGTAGTGGCATGGGCCAAAACCATACTCGCCGGCACCACGACATTGTCTGCACCCCCGTTCAAAAATTGTAGAAACGGAGGTTGACTAGGCCAAACAATTTTCCGGGCTACAACCAGCGCCAGGCTGCTGGTAGCAGTGTTGGATGGTGACAGCAACACACCAGCCGCCCCCTTAACCCAGGCACGGGTTTTCAATACCACAGGGAATGAGCATTTGCGAGCCTGGAGGAATGTCGACCGAGACGTCGGCCAGCGCCTGCACCAGAAGGTCTGGGGTGGAACGGCCCAATGGCGACGGCAGAAAGAAAATCTTACAGCCCGCTGGCAACTCAATGCAACCCTGATCCACCCTTATTTTAATTGGCATTTTTGCAAAGAAATCAGTCCCCAATAAGCAAGGCACAGCGAGGGACCTGGAGATCAACACCGTCCCTGAAGTCGACACATCCCCAATGAAAATGTGTGCTTTTACCTGGCCCACAATGCCCATACTACCCCCGTTAGCAGCAACACACCCATCGAAGGCCGGACGTACCCGTGACGCCGGAATGGAAAGAAGATGGAAGATGACATCCGAGATTATAGTGGCCAACGTGCCCGAATCAACTAAAATCCGCACATCAACCCCCTGTATAGAGCCCGGCACGGTAGAGGACCCTGTGGTGGCCGCAACCACTCTGCGAGCCAATTTGCGCCACTGCGTTACTGTCCGATGCGAATCAGCTAGGGTCCCCCCAGTAGTACAGGCCCCGGATCACACGCAGACAATGATGAATGAGGTGACAGGCCTTGCCGGGTGTCTGATGCGTACTGACTTGCCTGACACCGGTCACCACCCGACGTCGATGGCGCGTCCTTAGGCGGGGACTCCGAACGGAGAGGTGGACGAGGTCGATCCCGGCAGTCGCGCACGAAGTGGCCAAGTCGGCCGCATTGATAGCACGCCATTACGGCCCGCCAGCTGGCCGGCACCCGCAGCATCCCGACGAGGCGCCGTCGAGGGCACCGAGCATGGTACCATTCCCCTCCGTGGGACCCACTGGCTTGCCGCAGCAGTGAGGTCGCCAGGCCCGGCATCATCTGGGGCGAAAATGACCTTCGATGGCGCTCACCCAATGGGTTTTCCATCAATGGCCGGATCGCCCATTTAAGCGGCCATCTGCGCCCAGCGGCGCAAGTTGAACTGCGCGTCGAGGCAATTGGCCGCCAACCGGGAGGTTAGCGGGTCGTGGCCGCACACGGGCAGCGGATGTCGAGGTCCTTGGACAGCTCCAACATCTTTCCCAGTATCAACGGCTCCAGCAAATTGGACTTGGTCTCGGGGTACGCGGCCATGGCCAGCGCAATCAGAGCGCCACGGTAGGCCACAGGTGATTCCTCTGGTGCCCGTTGTATTTGGACGAATCTGCGGTGAGCGTCGTCTGGAGGCTTGTACGCTTCCGCCATCTCGTAGAAAGCCCCTTGCAGTGTCGCCTTCTTCTCAGCTGGAATGGAGCGGAAAAACTTCAACGCCTCCTCTTCTGTCCACTTGGTGGAGCGGACAGCCAATACAAACCGCCAAGTGAATGCGCTCCAATCCCCGCCAGCATAGAATTATTTTATGGATGCCAGACGGTGGCTGCGACCCTCGTCGCCGCTCCCACCCGAAGCGGCAGCCTCACGCGGCGGCGACAAAATGGCGGCTTCTCGTCGTTCAGTCACGACCGCAACAAAGATGGCGGCGTCCTGCTGCGTGTCGGAGATGGTGGGAAGCCTCGCAGAGGCCGCATTGGCGGAAGGCTCGGGCCCACCCAAAGTCTCCCCTTGCAGCGGCTCGACGCGTGGTTGTCCCGGCGCTGTCGTCGGCGCAACCAGGGTCGCTAAGATCAGCAAAACGGCCTGCAGCGAGTCAATTTGCTCCACCACGCGCCGCCAGCCATCCTCGGCGCCCAAAGACGCAGACGGCCCGGCTCCCGCGATAATATCTTGCCCTCCAGCAGAGTCGCCTGCCGCCGTCCCGTCCATGCCTTCTGTGTCTGGGACCGCCACTGCTTGAGTAAGGTCCCCGTCGTCATCAGAAGAAGGCGTGGGTTGAATTTTCTTTTTTAGATGTTTTGACATCACGAACCACTTCTGACCCCAGTGTAATAAATGACCACGCCGACACACTGCTTGGTCTCCGTCTCTCTTTATTCCGTTGGTTGACGGTGTGCTTGAAGCGTCTCCAGCCACGTGGCTGATGGCACAGGTACCTTCGCCAACCCAACGTGGTCCCACTCCGTGACTATGCCAACTGACCACGAGCCTCTTCCGGATCCCACCGATATTCCCCTCATTACGTGATCATGTCTCCACCCTCTCAAAAAGCCCTTCACCGAACCTTCCAGATCCCAACCTCCGCATAGCTCCCCACTGGCTCCGCCTTAGGCTCCGCCCCTGCTCTCCTCACATCTGATTAGACCGGAGGTGGGTGGCGGACCTTCACATACGCCCACATACTGGGCCCCACCCCCAATACCCCGGGCCGTATGATTGGCCCAGAGCTGAGCAGCGAAACCCCGCTTATGCTTGCATTACATTTGTACAACAGTATCGACCGTACCTGTACGGCAGGCATTTTACGGTTCGCTCCGATCATGCGGCACTGCAGTACGCGCTAAAAATAGACCAACCATCTGGCCAGTTGTCACGATGGCTAGAAGTCCTACACGACTATGCATTCACGGTAATCTACAGGAAGGGCACACAGCATTCAAACGCTGATGGCCTACTGTGCCTTCCCCCGAGGAAGGCCTCCGCATGCTTTACGGGCTCTGGGAGGTGTAAGTCGCCAACTGTGGCTGCACCTACATCTCCCATTGCGGCGCGGCAGGGGTTGTCGACACAGGGCCTGTCTCTGCTGCCGACTCACATGATCTGATCGCTCGTGACTCGCTGCTTGAGCTGGCTCTGGATGAATGGGGACACCTTCAGATGGTGGATACCTCCCTCTTTAGGCTGCGCCGTCGTGCCGAACGTGCTGGCGATTGTCGGGAGGGTATTGGGGCTGACGTTATGCGTGATGGTCTCCTCATGTCGTTCCTACCGCTCTGCGGGGCAGGCCGTGTGCTCGCCACGCTGCAATTGGATTTCTTTTGGGCCCGGGATGACGCGCGATGTCGCCGATTTGTTAAATAACTGCACACAGTGTGTGCCTCGGAAGCACCCTGCTAGGCCGGCCTGTTCACCCCTTCAGTCAATTCAGGTGTCCCGTGTCAACAAGCTGGTGCCACTGGACATCCTGGGTCCCTTCCCGGTCACCGCCCTGGGTAATAAGTACCTGCTGGTTGGGGTCGAGTATTTTACCTGCTGGCCCATGGCCTGGCCCCTCCCCAACCAGTCGGCTGCAGCCGTTGCGGAGGCATTTCTCCAGGGCTATGTCCTGGATAAGGGCGCCCCGGAACAACTGCTGACCGACCAGGGAAATAGCTGTTCAACTACCCTTCTGCGGGATGTCTGCGACCTTTGGGTACACAGAAGGTGCGAACCTCCCCTACCATCCGCAAACGATGGTATGGTCGATCGCCTGCACCGGACAATCACCTCTATGTTGTGCTCAGNTGGATGTGCATTGATTGAGTCCTCCGCATACTGGACTTTTGGCACTTGATGTACAGCAGGGACGTTGACCCCCCATAGATGTGGAATTGCGGGTGAAGACAGCTATGTTATGATTAAAGCTGTCCACCACATTCGGTTTAACATACAAAAGTTGGTCGAGGCGCGGGGGCGCAAAGAGAATTCCGGGGCGAGGCAACGGGCGAATGAGCGTCTGTACGATTGGCGCGTTTCTGTACACAAATGGTCCGTGGGGACAGGGCGTGGCTGCACTGTCCCCAGGTGCCCTTGGCAACGTCGTCTAAATTGCTCAGGCATTGGCGGGTCTGGTGGACATTGTTCGGGTTGTTCGGGACCAATGCGTTCGGGTCACGTGCGGACGGCGTTCGTGGTATGTTCACCATCGTGCCTGAAACCCTACATCGCACCGCGCACTGACCATCACCTTCATCTCGCAGGGCCGTACGCTGATGTGTCCGACCTGCCGGGTGGGAGTTCTCCTGACCCTTGTTTGCTTCGCACCCTCCTGCCACTTCTCCGGATGTTACAGGTTGCCAAGCCGAAGGATCGGGGTCCTGCCCGACCGCCGGCCAGCAAGACGATGTCCCATGGGCACTGTCGCCTACCTCCAGTGACATGCCAGACGTCCGTCATCAGGCCCCTCCCGACCCGCTACGCGGACTCACTCAAAGCTTCCCCAGCTCTCTAAGGCACCGTCCCTACGCACACACACTGCCCACTTTCCATTCGGTTGCTGAGTTCAGTCAGTGGTGCGGGCGTGCAGTTGGCCTGGGTCCCTGATGTATGGGGTCCGCAGTGTTCATATGTACAGGTGGGTTGGGGTAAATTATTGCGGGTGTTGTTGGGTTGTTGTTGTTGTTACTGTTGCGTTGAGGCTCACGGATTTTCTGGTTCACATTGTTTTTTTGTTATTGGTTGTTGTTGCTGCCGGGACGGCTGCGTGCTGCACGGGGGGTGGGGGGGGTGATGTGATGATCATGTTGACAAACACGCGCGCCAGAACCAGGGTACTTACCGGTACGGGCAGGTTGTGTACTATTGGCCGGGACCCGCCGGGGGAGGGGCTGTGGGCAGCGTCTGCGATCCCACAGAACCCCGCCCCTCGGTAGGGAGTGGTAGAAACCGGTCCGGATCGGTTGGGCCAACGGTGGCCAGGACCCCTCTGAGGGAGGGGCTGGGGGATGCGTGCNATCCACAAGCCCCGCCCCTCAGTGGGAAACGGTATATAAAGCGGGTTCTTAAGAGCGCTGGGCAGTTTGCCTCAAGCCGAAGTCAGAAGCCCGCCTGGAGAAAGACCCTGGACCCCAAGCACCGTCGTCCTTTAAGGGTGGGGCTCAGTGTGGTGCCAGTGGTCGGAGGTTAAGACCCTGAGGTTCCCTTGGCCTGATGTCCTTCTGAGGGCCAGGTCCGGACGGGCCAGTGGTCAGGGACCCACCGGACCAGCGGTGGGTCAGCCTCCCCTAGGTCTAGCCAGCCGGAATGCTAGAGAAGTCAGAGTGACTAGGTACGATAGCCCGGAGGCTGTACCTCCCAGGTTGTGGGTAAAGGGGCCACTACCCTTTGTGTTAGGGATTAAGTGTACCTTGTTATATTATAAATAAACCGTGTTGCCTCTACGACGACTCCGTCTCCATACAAGAACATTACACATGCACGGACGTGTGTGTACGTGTGTGTGTGTTCCTATGATTACGAACCTCGCGTGACCACATCCTTAACGCCTGCACCCATCCATCCTCCCTATCAGCAGCAGCAGTGGTTCAGTCGACTCCACCTCTCCTCGCCCCCACTAACCCACCCGCAGTCTTCGGAACCCCCACGGAACCCACCTTGCCGTGTCGACCAATATTCGCAGTGTCCAATTAATAAGTTAAATCGTTACACGCCGGCCGCGTCCGATGATTGGTAAACTTCTCGCTGGCCTCTCCTCCCCAACCTCCCCATACTGCCCATAGACTCAACACTGCCCATGTACTCAACACTGCCCATAGACTAAACACTGCCCATGTACTCAACACTGCCATAGACTCAACACTGCCCATGGACTCAACACTGCCATAGACTCAACACTGCCCATAGACTCAACACTGCCCATAAACTCAACACTACCCATAGATTCAACACTACCCATAGACTCAAGACTGTCCATAGACTCAACACTGCCCTAGACTAACACTGCCATAGACTAACACTGCCCATAGACTCAACACTCACCATAGACTCAATACTGCCCATAGACTCAAGACTGCCCATAGACTCAACACTGCTCATAGCTCAACCCTGCCCATAGACTCAACACTACCCATAGACTCAACACTGTCTATAGACTCATCACGGTACCTGTATGTTAATCAGTCCCTCTCCTTAACCTCCTTCCGTGCCTTTGATGATGTGGATGCAATTGTCACGGAGTCGCACTGCATTGAAGATGTGGATGCAGCTGACGAAGGAGTCGCGCTGCATTGAAGACGTGGATGCAGCTGATGACGGAGTCGTGCTGCATTGAAGACGTGGATGCAGCTGATGACGGAGTCGTGCTGAATTGAAGACGTGGATGCAGCTTATGAAGGAGGCGCGCATTGCGTCAGCTGATGACGGAGTCGTCTCTGAAGACTGGATAGTATGAAGGAGTCGCGCTGCATTAGTATCAGCTGATGAGAGTCGTGCTATTAACTGGATAGCAGGATCNTGCTGATTGAAGACGTATCTTATGANGGAGTCGCGCTGCAGAAGTGGATCCTGAATGGAGCGNTGCATTACTGACTGCAGTAGATTACCGACTCTATGTAGTAACTACCTCTATGTAGCTGCTGACTATAGTGTAACACTAACATAGCAGTATCTACTGACCTAGTACTGAAGCTATAGTAGTATCTGCTGATTGTAGTATTATCTACTGATATAGTAGTATCTACCGCTAATGTAGTATCTACCGACATAGAAGACCTGACTGTAGTAACATATACCACTGAATGTATATAGCTGATGAGTGTTGCTCAGTTACTGACCTGAGTCACTGCGCAGTGTATACTGCTATATGNTATCGTGCTGACTTGAACACATTCCTGCGGGAGCTGGNGGAACGTTGGGTTTTATCAGGGCACGGCGGGGTGATGCAAATNTGCCCGCGTAGCCTCANGTCGCTNAGTAGTAAACGGATGCACCGGGTGACCAGCCCCTCCCCATAGCACCCCTCCATCCCCTGCCCACCCACCCTCCCCACTCCAAGCCCTCCACCCAGCCCACCCTCCACCCTCCCTCCCCACCAGACCCTCCACCAGCCTCTCCCACACAATATTGTAACCAGGATTTCTAGTATTATCTACTGACTGTAGTATCTACCGACTCTATAGTAGTAACTACTAACTAGTAGTATCTACTCACATAGTAGTATCTACTGACTGTAGTATTTACTAACTTTAGTGTCTACTGACTAGTAGTATCTACTCACCGTAACAGTATCTAGTGACTGTTTAGTNACTACTGACTCTAGCAGTGTTTACTGACCATAGTATCTACTGACTGCAGTAGTATCTACTGACTCAATCGTATCTGCTGACTCTATAGCAGTATCTACCGACTATAGTCGCATCTGCCGACTATACTGACTGTAGTAGTCTACTGATTATAGTAGTATCTACTGACTCTATAATAGTATTCACTGACTATAGTAGTGTAATAGCGTTCACGACTCTTGGACACCGGAGTTGGAGGCACACGGGTTTATTTGACACAGCACGTTCGTGGCATACAGCACTGGAGGGGTATCGGCCCCTCACCCGACTAGCTGAGGATACACGTCCTAGCTACTCCTAGCCTGCCTCTTAGTCCTCCACTAATGGGCTAGGGGAGGCTATCTGGCCGACACTGGTAAGTCGGGCCGGTACCCGGAGTCCCAGACCAGCTCTTACAAGAGCACCGGCTCTGGCTTTCGGGACCACGCCGCTGGTTCTGTCCTGTTCGGCCCTGATAAGGACAGCGAACCAGGGGAGTCCAGGGCTCTATCTAAGACGTCTTCAGTCTTCTCTGGTTAGCTTTTAACATAACTGCCGAGCCCTTTGATACATCCCCTTTTATACCCAACCCCTCGCTGAGGGGTGGGGCCCCGGGGGATCATAACGTTCGAACCAGCCCCCCCAGGGTGCCTGGCTCGGACGTCGTAGAGGGCACCTCCCCGTGCACTTACGTAGCCCCGCCCACTGTGTTTGTTTGCCATAGGCTGCCATGCATAACGGGCTCTCTCTCTAACACCCCTACATCACCCCCCCCCCGCATAGCTTGCAGCCGTCCCGGCTGCCAACATACAAAAAAGAATGACAATAAAAGTGCATTTACCCCTGCCCGCGCGTGTGCCTCACTATTTTTCAACAATAACAAGAACAACAAGAACACAACAAAACGCAACAGCAAGAAGAGAAAACAACCGACGCACCCCCCCTGAATAAATACGAATTCCATAAAAAAAAACAGCCTATATACAATTTGCAGGGAACCCACCACACACACAACACATGGTGAACCCAACGTATGTACATTCAATGGGCAGGGAACACACCACCCACACAACACACAATGAACACAACCTATGTACACATCTTCCGGCCTCACAACAGTCTGCGCATTTTAGCGCGCGTCCTTGCAGCGGGCCCCTCACACGGGGTAACCCGGGTGGCGGACCGTCAGGTGGCAACTGTCCGTCTCGGAGTGAGTCCTCATCCGACGCCGCGCGACCTTTGGCATCCCCAGGAGGGTGGTCGGGCGTGAGCCCGTCAGTCCTGATGCACCTGGAGGTGGCACGGCTGGCAAGGCAGTAGGTGAGGGCGACGGAGACGACCCAGTGAGTCGGTCGACCCCCCACATGTTTGGCCACGCGTGTGTGAAGTGGGGTTGTGTACCGCAACGAAGGGTTTTAATCTAGAGGGGTGCACGAACCACCGCCGCTTCCCCCATTTGATGCGCACGCACTGCGGTCGCAAAACCTCGACCACCTCCACAGGGCCCCGCCACGGCCGCACCAGCTTAGAGGAGGTTGCCAGTGGCACCTGGGGACAGTGCAGCCATGCCTTGTCCCCCGGCTTCCACAGCATCATGTGCGCCCGACCCAGTCTGAGGCGCTCATTCGCTTCTGAAGGAGGTCCGAGTGTAGCATTGCAGCATCCGCGCCTCTGTTAATTTGGCCAGATTAAATTTTACATGGTCAGCCAATTTAGTTTTTCCCTGCGGCTCGGGGATCTGCAGTTGGGCACGAACAGGCGGGTCGGGTTCGCGACCGTACATGAGGTAAAAGGGGAAAATCCCGTAGCTGCATGGGGTGCCATCCGGTATGCCGCCAAGACCCCTTGAATTTGCAGGTCCCAATCGTCTGTGAGTCCGAAACCTGCTGTGACAACATTGACGTGATGGTGCGATGCAGACGCTCGACCATCCCGCCAATTTGCGGGTGATACGGGGAGGTACGAATTTTCTTCGTGCCCAGGAGCTCACAGACTTGTTTGAGTAGTTTACCGGAAAAATTTCTGCCTGGTCGGTTAGCAGCCGCTCCGGAGCACCTTTGTCCAGGACGTATCCCTGAACAAAGGCCTCCACGATGGCTGCTGCCGACTGGTTGGCAAGGGCCAGGCCATAGGCCAGCGTGTAAAATACTCCACACCAGTCAACAAATATCTATTGCCCCTGGGGGTGGCGGGGAATGGACCCAAAATATCCAGCGCGACAAGCTCGTTTATTCTGGACACTTTGATCGATTGCAAGGGTGGGTTAGACTCCCGTGCCGGCGGTTTTCGTTGCGCACACCGAGGGCATGATCCCAATAAATCCCCAACATCCCTCGTCATGCCAGGCCAAAAAAAATCAAGTTGTAGCAAGGCGAGAGTCTTTTGGTCCCCAGGTGTAGAAGGCGCTCATGAGCGGCCCACACCACCTTGCCTCGCAACCCAGAAGGGACCACCAGCCGATGTTGATGAGATTTCCCGTCCCAATGCATCAGCAGACCTTGCACCATTTCCCATGCATCAGAATCACCCTTCACCGCCAGCACCGCCGACGCGACGACGCCACCCGAGGAGGGAGGTATCCTCCATCTGGAGGCGCCCCATTCAGTGACGGGCAACCCAACAGGGAATCTCTTCCCTGTTGTTCGATCGAATTAGTAATCAGTGTTTCGTCGTCGTCGGTGGCTGCCACGACCGGAACCGATACGTCTCCTGAAGGCCTGCAACGTCCAGACCCCAGGAGGCATGCACATTCGGAGGTGGTTGGCATGCGCGACAGAGCGTCCGCATTGGTGTGGCGAACGCCCTTACGGTAGGTGGTTTCAAAATCAAAGTCCTGGAGAATCTCCAACCATCGAGACAATTGTCCGATGGTTGTTGAACTCGCAGGGCATACTGTAGTGCCGCATGATCTGTGCGGACGGTGAAATGCCGACCGTACAGATATGGGCGATACTGTTGGATGAAATAGACAATTGCCAACAGTTCCCGACGGGTGACACAATATCTTTGCTCCGCAGGAGACAACACCCGACTACCGTACGCGACCACCCGTTCCACGCCGTCAACCACCTGGGAAAGCACACCCCCAATACCCGTGTTGCTCGCATCGGTGTCGAGCAAAAAGGGCTTAGAAAAATCGGGGTAAACCAAGGGAGGAGCTTTTACCAGGCGTCCCGAAGGGAGCAGAAAGCAGCCTCCTCCTCTTGACCCCAGTGGAACCGAACCCCTTTTGATGTTAAAGCGTGCAGGGGTTTGGCAATCGTCGCAAAATCAGCGACGAACCGTCGGTAATACGACGCGAAGCCAATGAAACTCCTGACCTCTCCCACCAAGGTGGGAGTCGGCCAGGAGCTGACACACTGCGTTTTGGCGGGATCGGTAGCAATACCTGAGCGCCCCACGATGTGCCCCAAATAACGCACCGAATCGCGTAACAAATGGCATATTTGGGGCTTGAATTTCAAATTAGCAGCCCGCATCTTTAGGAAAACCGCCCGCAACCTCTGGAGATGTTCGTCAAAAGTTTTACTAAAGACGATAACGTCATCCAAATAAATGAGGCACGACTCCCATTGCAATCCAGCCAAAACCAATTCCATCAAACGCTGGAAAGTTGCCGGCGCTGAGTGTAAGCCCATCGGCAACCGGTTGAATTGAACAGGCCGTGCGGTGTACGGAAAGCAGTTTTAGGCTTTGAATCATCGTCCAGAGGAAGCTGCCAGAATCCCGAAAGCAAATCCAGTGTGGAGAAGAATCGCGCTCCCGCCAAGGCGTCCAGCGATTCATCCATCCATGGAGCGGGTATGCGTCGGCAACCGAAATTTTGTTAAGGCGCCGAAAATCAACGCAAAACCGCAACGAGCCGTCCTGCTTTTTAACCAGGACGATCGGCGCTCCCCAAGGGCTGGTGGAAGGAGAAATGATGTCGGCGGCCAACATGTCATCAATAGCCGATTTGACATGGTCCTTTTCGGCGGGACTCAACCGAAAGGGATTCTGGCGTATTGGCGCGCTGTCACCCGTATCAATATGGTGACGCAGCAGATGAGTGCAGCCCAAATCGTATTTATCCCGACTGAAAACGTCGGAAAATTCCCGCAGTAGTGTTTAAGTTGTTGACGCTCTGAATTTGACAGGTCCGTCGATCCCGCACAAAGCGCCTCGAGCCACCCTTCATCGCTGTCCGAATGTGGTCGTGGCGCAGGGACAACGCTGACGTGATTCGCGACGGGTTCCTCACAGGGCACCGGCGTTGCGTGAGCAAGCACGGTCCCCTGTGGGACCACCACCATCTGCGAGCCCACATTGAGGACCGCGATGAAGGGGTCTCCGTCCCCTCTTACTATGGTCTGGGCCGGAAGTAAATGAGGTCCACTAACCCCGGCCCTAGACGGCCCCAGCAGAACCCCTTGGGCCCCAATGCCCTTAGCGAAGGGCCGGCGAAGTTTCAAAGGAATCAACATTTGTGCCCCGGAGGAACGCGCACCGTTCTATCTACGAACGCCGGCACCGTCGCGAACGCCGTCCGACTCGTACCGGGGGATGGCAGAAACGCCATGCGTCGGCCGACGGGAGCTCAATGCATCCCTGGTCGATTAATATCCTAATCGGCATTTTGGCCAGGAAGTCCGTCCCCAGCAGGCACGGAACCGCCAGCGAGGAGGAAACAAAAATCGGCCCAGACAATTTAATATCCCCGATACAAATTTGGGCACGAATCTGTCCGATGATGCCAAGTGAGCCCCCGTTAGCAGCATAGAATGGCACGTTAACAGGCATCAAAGGACGGCTCTGGGCAGGAAGAATATTGTAAATTAACTCCGAAATAATGGTCGCCGATGCTCCCGTATCGACCAGGATGCGCACCTCAACCCCGTCGATGTGCCCCACAACGGCAGACGACCCCGACGATGCGGCTACAACATGATCGGCCAACACGGACCACTGGCCGGGTTCGATATGAGTACCCAGAGTGGTGCGTGATGGTGCGATGGTGCGCGAAATCGGCCCCCATTCGTTGCGGTGTTTGAGTGCGTGACGGGCGTGTGCGTGGGCCAAACATGAGGGGTGCCGCGACTTGCCGGGTTATGATGGTGGAGCTTGTGACGAGGGCCGTCGTCCGTTGAGGTGTCGTCCCGCGCTGTCGAGGAGAGCGGCACCCCGAGGCGACATGGCCCCGGATGCCGCAGTTGTAACAGCGCGGGAGCGCTGGCGACGACGATGGATGTTGGAGACGTCTTGAACCGCCCCGGTCCGCCCGTACTCCCGCACCATGCTGCCGTTGATGTTCGATGGCGCAAATCTCTTCCGCCGGGAGGGTGGCTGCAGCGATGGCACGCCCGCTCGCCGCCTTGCTGGCCTTCCGTCGTTGTGAGCACAGGTTTGCATGGAGGAGTCGGGCCGCTTGGAGGGAGCACATCTCTGCATCGTCCTGTGCGACGATGACGATATCTAAGTCGTCCGCCAGCAGGAGTATCTTCTCCGTAACCATGGCGTCGACACCTTCGTTGTCCATCCGTGGAAAGGCCGCCTTTGCCAGTGCCAGGAGGCTTGTGCGGTACGCCAGGGGCGACTCCTTTGCCCCCCGCTGGCGATCGTAAAAGATTTGGCGACAGTCCAACGGTGGACAGTATACTGCAGACAGCACCTGCATCGCCTTCTGCAGCGTGGAGCGCCTTTCCTTCGGTGCCGATGTTAGAGTGGCGAGGGCGTCGCTGTCGAGGAGTGCCGGCAGCACGCGGAGAGCCTCGGCGTCCGTCCACTGTGCCATCTCCTGGTGAGCGAAGAAGCGCCGCTGGAAGCCACCCCAGTCGCCTTCCTCGCCCACAAATTCTTTGAGTGGAGGAAGTTGCTGATGTAAGGCAGCGGCTGCCGCGGAAGATCGCACTCCCTCGTCCCCCTCACTCGGTTCTGCGTCGGCGCGAACAAGCGATGGATCGCCGGTCGCGCCCGTGGTGACATTCCGTCCGTTGGCGATGACGCCGCAGGTACTGTACTCCCGCCGTTGGACGCGATGCTCAGGCCGGCCACGCCCTCAACAGCAGCTGCGGCGATGGCGGGATTTTCAAAATGGTGCTCCGTCGAAATGGCAGGAAGGCGCTGTGGTCGTCGGCTACCGTCGCCCCGTGCCGGTCCAGCAGCCCCCAGCTGTGTGATGTGGTCGAGCATGGCGGCAGCGGCGTACAGCAGCTCGGCCAGCTTTGCGTGCGCCTGCCTCAGCCGCTCTGTCGACGGTTCCCCTTCCTCCTGCTGCTGTGGTGTGGATGCCTCCGGCCCCGGTTGCTCGGAGCCATCTTCAGTCGTCTCGGGCTCCCCGACTGCAGTGGTGTCCTCCGCCTCTTGTACCCTGACTCGAGCCGTCCGGCGCGTGTCCATGTTCGTTGTTGTTTCACTTCCGACACCAGATGTAATAGCGTTCACGACTCTTGGACACCGGAGTTGGAGGCACACGGGTTTATTTGACACAGCACGTTCGTGGCATACAGCACTGGAGGGGGTATCGGCCCCCTCACCCGACTAGCTGAGGATACACGTCCTAGCTACTCCTAGCCTGCCTCTTAGTCCTCCACTAATGGGCTAGGGGAGGCTATCTGGCCCGACACTGGTAAGTCGGGCCCGGTACCCGGAGTCCCAGACCAGCTCTTACAAGAGCACCGGCTCTGGCTTTCGGGACCACGCCGCTGGCTCTGTCCTGTTCGGCCCTGATAAGGACAGCGAACCAGGGGAGTCCAGGGCTCTATCTAAGATGTCTTCAGTCTTCTCTGGTTAGCTTTTAACATAACTGCCGAGCCCTTTGATACATCCCCTTTTATACCCAACCCCTCGCTGAGGGGTGGGGCCCCGGGGGATCATAACGTTCGAACCAGCCCCCCCAGGGTGCCTGGCTCGGACGTCGTAGAGGGCACCTCCCCATGCACTTACGTAGCCCCGCCCACTGTGTTTGTTTGCCATAGGCTGCCATGCATAACGGGCTCTCTCTCTAACACCCCTACAGTAGTAACTAACTCTATAGCAGTATCTGCAGACTCTATAGCAATATCTGCTGATTATAACAGTCTACCGATTATAGCAGTAACTACTGACTCTACAGTAGTTTCTACTGAATCTATAGCAGAATCTATTTACTCTATAGTAGTATCTACTGACTATAGTGGTAACTACTAACTCTATATCAGTATCTGCTGACTTTATAGTAATATCAGCTGACTCTACTGTAGTATCTACCGACGTTACAGTAGCCTCTACCGACTCTGCAGTAGTATCTACCGACTCTACAGTCTTATCTACCGACTCTACATTCGTATCTCCCGACTTTACATAGTATCTACCGACTCTATAGTCGTATCTACCGACTTTTTAATAGTAGATATCGTCTCTATAGCAGTTGACTACTAACTTAACAGTGCCGTGGTGAGGCCTAGTTCCGTGCAGAGCCCCCGGCCTCGCCTAGCAATTTAGGTGGCACCTTTGCAGGCTGGGGCTGGGCTGCTATACCCCCCCCACCGCCCGCTCGACAGTAGCAGTAACTCCAAACTCTGCAGTAGTATCTACCTACTCTATAGTTGTATATACCTACTCTATAGTCGTATATACCGTTACTCCCGTTACCCGAGCGTGGCGTTTGCTCACTTCTCTCGCTCCCTCACACCGCTGGCTAACGGCGTTCGGGAGACAGTCTCCGGCCTGCCACGTGGCCGCTGGAGTGCCGGAGGCACAGACGTGGTCTCTCCTCAAACCTCTCCACACTGACCACGAGCTGTCTCTCTCCACCATTTATAACACCTGGCTCACATGATGCCACGCAGCCAATCATCAGCCATCTTGAGGTCGTTAAGTCTAAGATCTCGGGATCTCGCATACAATTGTAGCACTGGCTGCACACCGGTACCACGAGTGTCGGAATGTCCCCCCTGATCAATGCCACATGCCACTCAGCCTTCATCAAGTGTAGGATGTCGCGTGTATAGCCACGCACCATTAGCCCACGGTAGGCTACAACTGAGCAATTCATTGATAATTTATCCTGCACGGTATCCGCAGCCTATACCCCCCCTCCCCCCCACGCTATATCGCTAAAGTTACATGAGGCTAATTTGAGCAAACAAAGCGTACAAATGAGAGAAGAGCAACCAATCAATCGTGGTGATTGATTGTGGATTGCGACCCTGAGCCCGGCGACGGGTGCTGTTGTATGGGAGCGGCTAGTTCATCGTTCAATGCCGACTGGAGATTATTAACTCGGGTTGTGTCAACATTGTGGTTGGACAAAAAAAACAACCCTCTCCATATCTGAAATTGGTAATCACGACGTCGCTGTGTAGAATGTACAGGTACACCTCTTATAGCCTGCCTCTTATAACGTCATTTCGTATAACGCTCTTGTCCTGGAGGAAAATTCCTGCGTGGATCAGCCCGTATAGGAAGAAAGTTGGCGTGCCGTTGCTTTTAGGGCCGTATCTTTGCCCATATATACGGTCTTGTGAAACCTAGATCGAGGTTCTGTTGTGATCGATTATGTCACGACGGTCCGACAGCCATGTTAGCGTATCGATTAATCGAGGGTTAATTGCTGCGTAGATTCACTGGCGATCCACGGATTGAGTCATCATTTGGTTAATGCGGCTTCCACGGTACGTGTGTTTACGGCAGACAGTGGTTAATCTCCGGAAGCTCCGACCAATGCACTGCTGAGTACATAACTTATTGTACATTTTGTACGTCATCACCAACAAAATTTTATTATAAAATGCTTTAGTAAATTTATAATGTGTACAGTAAGACTATTACCGATAGCTAAATGAAGCCCTCATATATCACCCATAGGTAAAAAAATAGCGGTCGGTAACGCATCTCCATTGGAACCTTGTTATAGTGACCTCCAATAGCGCTGTTTCATACAGCGCTATTGGTAATGCATCTCCATTGGAGGAGCCACGTTATAGTGACCTATAGCACTGCTTGGTTATCGCCCTCCGTTTATCAAGAACGCATCTAAGCACTAGAGGAGGTGTGCCTGTGTTATAAATAATATAAATAGTCAAACAACGTCCCTTTGCGTAGAATCCGTCCCTCAACATAAAAAATGTTACGCGGCAAGGCCTCGGCAAGGGTTTGGTTTTTGAAAGTCTGCGCAAAATTTGACTTTGTAAATGTTGATACCACGCTTACATGGGAAACAGGCGGTTAGTTCCCAAGTCTGAGTGAACAATACGGGAGAAAATGGAAATGTGTTATAGCATTGACTCCTCTGCGCTACACGTAAATAACATCATTACGCTGACCAGAATTGTACAATACTGCACGTAGATGATGACGTAAATAATACAACAAAGTAAAATGTGAATACGTTATACTGTACATTTGGATGTTTTATTTTAGCTCAACACAAAACGTCATGGCGTACTTGGACGTTATTGATCTAGGGGTGCCGTGATGGCAGGAGCTGTTAACTGCCTCGCCTGGTGTACAGGAGGTCGTGGGTTCGATCTGACCCTGACGCCTGCTGTATATTTGGAGTTTGCGTGTCTCTCTCGCCGTGGTCACGTACAATTTCTCCGGGTCCTCCGGGTTTTCCCTTACATTTAAAAGCACGCGTTCAGGGTATGTGCTGCTATAAACTTCCACGTGATGAGCCACTTCGTTGAGCTATCATTTGTGGCCAGGTCGCTTCTGAAAAGAGATACAGAGTTCATCATCTCCAATGAGATATATATTCCTTTTTCAGAAGCAGCCTGGCTATCACGAATGCTAGCCAGACAAAGTGGCTCATGTGGAAATTTATAGCAGCTAACTACTCTAAACGCACGTCGATTCAAACTGCGGAGGTAAAAAAAACCGGAGGACCCGGAGAAAAATTCACGTGAGCACGGGGAGAAGACATCTGCAGGCGTCAGGGTCGTGATCAAACCCACGACCTCCTGTATATCAGGCGAGGTAGTTAACATCTCGTCATGCAGAAGAGAGAGAAACACGCAACTCCACATATACAGCAGGCGTCAGGGTCGTGATCAAACCCACGACTCCTGTATACCAAGCGAGGTAGTTAACATCTCGCCATGGAGAAGAAAGAGACACGCAGACTCAATTTCTGCAGCAGGCGTCAGGGTCGTGATCAAACCCACGACCTCCTGTATATCAGGCGAGGTAGTTAACATTCACCGTGTTTATAAGCAATGGCTGATCCGGATAATCAGTGTTTCATCAGCAGTCAGGCTCAATTGAATCAATGCTGGTAAGCTGCCAAATGTTTACAGGCCAATGAGTGATTTAACAATCAGTGCCTGATCAGCAAAGTCAGGCTCGGCTTGATCGAGTGCTGGTGAACGACCAAAATAAATCGTCAAGCTGCGTCGGCATACGGTGGCTGGGCACGTGGGCTACACGACCCAGCCAACTTAGCCTCGCGGGCCGGAGAGCTCACCGATGGGAATGTGCCACACAAGCCACGCGCATACAAAGATCCCCCGTGTAGCCTTCATAGACTGCTGGGCAAGGTGCTGTTAGCGAGTAGGGGCACCTATGCAGGCCGGCACTGTGGCACAACAGGGGCGGGTGGGTGGCCAGCACCACGCCCGGCCGCCTTTGTCTCCCCAGTGGCGATGTTACACACCAAAGACAAAGATCCCCATGCAGCCTTCATAGACTGCTGGGGCAAGGTGCTGTTAGCGAGTAGGGGCACCTATGAAGGCGGCACTGTGGCACAACAGGGGCGGGTGGGTGGCCAGCACCACGCCCGGCCGCCTTTGTCTCCACAGTGGCAATGTTTACACCACACCGCACCAGGTACTCATTTTAGGCTGAGTCTACCTAGGGGAGGCCTAGGACCGGTTCAAATGATCGTCACTGGGTGTTAGCCGTGAGCGGGAATCAAACTGGGTCCGCCGGGTTCGTAGCGCAGTGCACTGACCGCTACACACACAGCCCCCACCCCCCTACCACTCCACCCACCCGGCCACCCTCCCCTCGGAAGGCGCACCTGGGACCGTCCCCATAACGCGGTGGGCGCCCCCCCCCGCCCCCCGCGGTTCAATAAGAGGCGCGTGGGTGAGGCGGGAGCCACAAAGCCAACGGAGGAGCAGCCATGGCGGGGTCTCTGCGATTCGCCGTTCTCTTCCTCGCCACCGCAGCGGGCGCCTCCGCTGCGTCGGTGCGTGACGGAACTCCGCCCGTGTGCTCCACCTGTGCTCTCACCTGCACTCACCTGTGCACTCACCTGTGCCCTCACCTGCACTCACCTGCGCTCACGTGCACTCACCTGTACACTCATGTCTCATGTGCGATCACTGTGCGCTCACCTGCGTACACGTGCATTCGCCTGTGTACACATGTCCACACGTGCACTCACCTGCGCACCCACATATGTACACGTTCGCTCACCTGTCCACACGTGCGCTCACCTGAGCACTCACATATGTACACGTTCGCTCACCTGTCCACACGTGCGCTCACCTGCGCACCACATATGTACACGTTCGCTCACCTGTCCACACGTGCGCTCACCTGTATACACGTGCCCTTCACCCGAGCGCAGAGGGCACGTGTACAAAGGTGAGTGCCTCGTGTACAATCACCATCGCGAACAGCTGCCCCCCGAACAGTTTGTTAAAGGCTTCGCGGTGTGACGTGTCTCTGTTGCAGCTGGGTGTGGTCACGACCGAGTGGGGCAACGTGGAGGGACGTCGCGTCTCTACGGGCCTCCTCTCCTCGTCGACGTCTTCAAGGGAATCCCCTTCGCCGCTCCTCCGCGCCCCTTCAGCAAACCCGAGCCTCACCCGGGATGGGGCGGTAAACTTCGCCCGCACACACACATACACACACACATATACACCACCAACACCACCAACACCACCACCAACACCACCACAACACCACCACGAACACCACCACCACCAACACCACCAACCCACGACAACACCAACACCACCNACCACCAACGCAAACACAATCAACACCACCACCAACCCCACCACCAACACCATCATCACCACAACACCACCACCAACACCACCACACACAGGGCCGGATTAAGGCACGGGGCTTTCGGGGCTGCCGCCCAGGAGTTTCTCCAGAGATGAAGTGAAAAGTGATTTCGTTTGTGAATGCTTAATTTTATTTGTTGTTAGCCTTTAAAAATTAAACTTTATTTTTCTTTAACGTTGTTTCCCTTTCGAAAATATTACTGGTGGGTGGCCTCACAGTACATGTAGCCCAGGGCATTACAAAATCTTAATCGCGCCCTGGCCACACACCACTCCTCCTCCTGCTCGCTCGCACCATCACCTCGTCACGAATCAGCCTCCTAAACACCCTCTCACCTCGTCACGATTCAGCCTCCTAAGCCCCTCTCACCTGTCACGATTCAGCCTCCGAAGCCCCCTCTCACCTCGTCACGACCCTCCTGGTGACTCTCACGCTCATACGACAACGACGCCACGAAGTGGCCGTTGACATCACCGCGGTGCTTGTGCCAGGCTAGGTGCACTTTGAGGCTATTGCGTGAAGTGTGGAGGGCTGCTGACAGGTCACGGGACAGACCCGGCAGGTGCCACGGGTTGACTGACTGAGATGCCTGGCCGATGCACCACCCGGTGCTCTGCACGTTGTTGTGAGGGTCCCTCCTCTGCCCTCCGTTATTGCTGGAGGGCGACTGCCTCCAACTGGCCAGTAGAAGCACCAGCATCCTTCACGAGCCTCCTCCACAGAGGCCGATCTTGACACCGCTGGTTTCAGTCATCGGCAAGTCCACTTAGCTCCACGTCCTCCCGTACCGCATCACTCCATCTCTTCTCTAGCCCGTGCCGCGCCCTCTCTCCGGCCAAACAGAAGCCACTTGGGCATGCGGTGGCTGGGCATGTGGGCTCCAACGTTGCCTCGCTTGTCAGAGGAGCTCATAAATGATGGGATCGTGTCCAGATCTTTCAAGGATCCTGTCAGCTCCTCGCCACATTAATCGAGTTTGGTAACAAACGGGATGGAGCGTTGGCAGGGCCCGCCCGAATGTTTCATCCTAACCTCTTCACCCCTTACCTCCTCACCCGTCACCTCCTTAATCGTTCACCTCTCAATGACGCAGCTGATCCCGGACAGAGCGCTAACGCTTTGACCTCACGACCTTTAACTCCGTGACCTCTTGAATCATGACTCACTGACCTCATACCTTGCGCGTGTGGTGTGTCCATGTGTGTGTGTGTCAGGTACCCTGAAGGCCTACAACTACCGTGACCGCTGCCTGCAGACCACCATGAGCCAGACGGACACGCGGGGGTCTGAGGACTGCCTCTACCTCAACGTCTGGGTGCCGCACGGCATCAAAGGTAAGGACCGCGTGTGCAGGATGCGTAGACGCACGTGGGAGCGGGAGAGTGGCACGCACGTGGAAGGCGGAGATTGGCATGCACATGGGAAAGAGGGAAAGTGGCACGCACATGTAAGTGGGAAGTGGCACGCACGTGGAAAGGAGGGAAAGTGGCTCGCACGTGGGAAAGAGGGAGTGGCTCGCACGTGGAAGGCAGCTGAGTCGGGGTGAATGTGCTGCAATGGTGCGATGCCGTGCGTGTTGTTTTAATTGCAACAAAATAATACGCAGGCACGGTACAATCCGCCGCTGTTCAAAATAAATCGACGAATTCCTGAACGGCGCGTCGAGTACAATAGAGGAGGTACACGAGGAGGCTGTATATTGGGAGTTTGCGTGNCTCTCTCTCTCTCTTTCTTCGTGATCACGTGGATTTTTCTCCTGGTCCTCCGGTTTATTCTCTCCACATTTAGAATCAACGTCGCGCGTTTGTAGAGTTTTTGGCTCAAGCGATAAGTTTCTACACGATGACAACCCACTTTGTTGAGCGATCATTTGTGGCCAGGTCGCTTCTGAAAAATACCTATATAGCTCAGTGGGCCTTACCTGGTAAAATAAAAAGGTTTTTTTATAGTTTAGAATTCATAGAGGACTGTGGGAATAAGAGGTGACGTCGGAGGAGGGACCAGAGGAGAGAGCTGTGGATGGAGGGAACTGTTGATAGAGAGGAGAGAGCTGTGCATTGAGAAAGAGAGAGAGCTGTTGATAGAGAGGAGAGAGCTGTGGATGAATAGAGAGAGAGCTGTGAATGAAGGAGGGCACTGTGTGTGATGGAGAAGGTGTAATAAACGGACGAGAATGCTTACCTGCCTACGCGTGTTTATGAGGAGAGTGCCTACTACAGGAACACCGATCGGCCCTCTCACACCCCCAATTCCCAACGCTCCCCCCCCCCTTCCTCCTAGTGTCGAGGAACCTGCCCGTGATGGTGTGGATCTACGGGGGCGCGTTCATCTTCGGCTCGAGCGAAGGCGCCAGCTTACTCGACAACTTCCTCTACGACGGCAGGAGCTGGCGGACCGCGGCAAGGTCATTGTGGTGACCTTCAACTACCGTCTGGGGCCCTTGGGCTTCCTCAGCACGGGCGACGAGCACGGGCCCGGTGAGGGGGGGGGGCACGTGGGAGCAACACGGTGGAGGAGGGAGGGAGGAGACACGTGGGGAACACGAGACACTAAACCAAGCTAAAAACTCAACTATTTTTTCTCTTTGATTTACGTCGCTTCAAAATTCGTCATCGCACCTTTGAGGAACGCATCCCCAATGTAAACCGCGGTGTTGCTGTAGCTAGTGTCCCTCGCAAAAGATGTAGCACACCCAAAAACCAAGGTCAATTTAATGCAAGGAAGATGTAGAAACAAGGTTGTTCCAAAACGTTGGTGCTGCAATGGCAAAGGCTTCGTCACCTACTCAAATTCTTGTTCTTGGAATAGTTAAAAGGCAATGATATGAACTAAACTATTTTTATTTTACCAGGTAAGGTCCGCTGAGCTATATATCTTTGTCTTAAGCAATCTGGCTTTCACAAATAATAGCCCAACGACGTGGTTTATCATCATGATGTGGAAATTTATAGCAAAACGAAATATTCTCAACCCTTTGAGAATGGATATTCTGCAAAGAGGGGCTCAAAAGCTGAAATGTGGCATACGAATAATCGCGTCTGTGCTTAAGGATAGAAAACAAATATACACACAATAATATAAAGCCATGATAGCACAACGAAGTTGTTCACAATGTGGAAATTTATAGCAGACAAATACTCTAAATGCACGTTGATTCTAAACGTGGAGGGAAAATCAGAGGCCCGGAGAAAATCCATGCAACCACAGAGAGAACACGCAAACTCCAAATACACAGCAGCAGACGTCAGGGTCTGGATCGAACCACGACCTCCCGGATACCAGGCGAGGTAGTCAACATCTCGCACCGCAGCAAGACATGCGGGAGATATGGGGCACTCTGAAGACGAGGATATNGGGGGGGGGGGGCAGCGATATGTGTGACACGGAGGGACAGTGGGGACGTGCGTTGCTATCACTCGCCCTGGTATCCCCGAGGCTACATGGCGCGGGGGGGATCTTTGTCTTTGTGTCGCCCAGGTAACTACGGACTGTGGGATCAGCACGCGGCCATCAAGTGGGTGAAGAGGAACATCCGCGCGTTCGGTGGAGACCCTGACAACATCACCATCTTCGGAGAGTCCGCGGGGGCGCCAGCGTCTCCCTGCAGGTGCNGAAAAGGGTGGGGGTGATGGAGGAGGCATGGTGATTGGAGGGTGTGGTGATGGGGAGGCATGGTGATGATGGGGGAGGGCATGATGATGGTGTCCTCCCACGTGTATGATAAACGACTCGTCATTCATTGGCTGATAACATCTTTAAAAATAAAAAAAACGACGTTGAGGCGGGAGCCTCGTGAGAAATATCGCCACGACTCGGTGTGTGTGGAGGCTTCCCCGACCGATGTCACGATTCGTGATGATGATTTAAACAAAACAATAAAAAAGCTTTGCCCTTTCTGGCAATAATCCAGCAGGTGTTAAGATGCGTCACAAGGCAAATAACACGAGAAAGCGAACAGCACAAGGGCCATGCAAACGCCAAAGCATTCGTAGCTCGGATTTAAGGAGTTTTAGCACCGCTGAGACAAAGAAGCCATAGCGGAGGCTGTAGGTGCAGGCCAATCAGCGTCAAGGACAATGCATACATTGTTATTGTTATTAGCAAAGCGTGTTTGTTTGCATTGTCCTTGTACTAGTAATAGTTTTTTACCCTTTCAACTGGTACAAAAAACTGACACCTTTATACAAGGCATCATTGTTTGCAATAACCACAACACAAGCAGTCAAAATGCAAACAAATAGAAACAACTCTGATGATGATAATTACTTCAAGGACAGTGCATATCATTATCATCATCAGAGTTGTTTCTTTTTGTTTGCATTTTGACTGCTTGTGTTGTGGTTATTGGAAACAATGATGCCTTGTATAAAGGTGTCAGTTTTTTGTACCAGTTGAAAGGGTAAAAACCTATTACTATATTTTGCCACTGGTAAAGGAGGTTTCATAGTGTCCTTTAACCGTTCACTTTTTGGCGTTTTTCTCTGCTGTAACACCGGTGGTGAGACGAGGCCATGGCAGAGGCTGTAGCTCAGGTGCAGGCCAATCAACTTCAAGGACAATTCGTTATTACATAGGCGGAGTGTGACTTCTATATTTGGGGGGGCAGGAGTTTGCTTAATAGAGACTCATAGAGACTAATAGAGTTACACAGATACTCATAGAGCCGACGATAAATACATAGAGACTCATACATATGCATAGCGACTAATATAGACTAATAGAGATACATAGATACTCACAGAGATACATATAAACTAATTTAGCCTATTTGTGGGGTCTTTCGGTAAAGCCAAGTAGATAGAAAAAAAATATCACGAAGTTTCGATCACAAAACATGCAATCGTCATCAGGTGAAAAAATATAGCTGGAGAGCTGCTGAGGCAGGATGTCATATCCCGCTATAAGACCCAAATAAGTATAACCAGTAAAAACTAAGTTTTTCACTATAAATCCTTTATATGCGTTGCGGCTAGAGTCCTCTCGTCCTCTGGCTTGAGATGGCTGCCACCTATGGGTCAGATGATTGCATGGCAGCATTAAGCAATTGGTAATTAAATATAATATTTTGTCCTAAAAAGTGTCAAATTTTGGAAAAATTTTTCACGAACATTAATTGTCACGCACAACGAGTCTGTGTGCAAAATGTCAGCTCGATTGGATCATGGGAAGTGGGTTAAAAAACGACCGAAAGATTTGCACGGTCGTAAGCAAGCAAGCAAGTGAACTTAATATAAAGGATTAACAAGTAAACCCGTAAAAACAAAGTTTTTCACTATAAATCCTTTATATGCGTGGCAGCGAACTTAATATAAAGGATTTAAAAATATATTCGCCTGTGGAGGACGCGGGGATCGATCCCGTGACCTTTGGCATGGGAAGCGAGGGCACTACCAACTGCGCTACTCCGCCACGACCTGTGGAGGGGTTACGCTCTGGGCTCTTACACTGTGACGTTCAGCCAAAGCCAAGAATGAGTTCAATTTGAATATATGTAAAATCATTTTTTTTTGCCTAAAAAGTGTAAAATTTTGGGAANTTTTTTTCACTAACATTAATTGTCTGGCACAACGAGTCTGTGTGGAAAATGTCAGCTCGATTGGATCACGGGAAGTGGGTTAAAAAACGACCGAAAGATTTGCACGGTCGTAAGCAAGCAAGCACGCAAGCAAGCAAGCAAGCGAACTTAACATAAAGGATTTAAAAATATAAAAATATAAATGCCTGCTGTCACAAAAGCTTCAAGTCAAGATTTAATATAGCCTAATCGAAATACATAGAGACTCATAAAGATACAGAAACACATAGAGACTGATAAAGATACATAGAGATACATAAAGACTCATAGAATTACATAGAAACTAGGTGGAAAGTGAGCGAGGTTTTGGCCGAATCATGTCCTGCTGGCTCAAACCACATAACACTGGTAAACAAAAAAATCATGTTTTTCTGGCCTGGACCTTTGCAGCTGTTTTAGACTAATTTCAGGGTGCTGATTCCAAATCTGGTCTCAGATTTGCTCTATCACATCTCATTTTTATGCTATCGGCATACCCCTTTTCATTGATTTTACCCGAAATTAACTCTGTCACTTATGATTGCAAGTTGTTGCGAGTCAGTGACTGCTTTAGTGTTAAAATATGGTGCTGTATTTTTGGGATAGTGTGTTTATAATATCATTTTATGTAGATATCCACATTTATTAAATATTTTTCTTCTGCAGTTTTTATTGAAAATGCAATATTTGATATCTCAAAAACCTGATGTGATAGACAAAAACTGATGCCAGATTTGGAATCAGCACCCCAAAATGACCTTAACCCGTTGGTATACCTTATGCCAGAAAAAGTGTGACCAGTGTAATCAATAAAAATTTAAAAAGCCCTCCCACGACACAGCCACATAGACAGTCAAGTCGTTAACGTCCCGATGACCAATGTGCTTCATCGGCAAAAGCAGAGATAGGAGAAAGGTTGAAAAGCCACCAATGATCATTCGTTGGTTAACCAGACGCTCAACTCCCGCGTGGATCTTGGCAATCTGTCAACGCCTTACGATGCTCCATGCAATCGCGTTGTAAAAAAAAATGAAAATGTGGCTTGCTTCTCAACAGGTTGGCCAAAGTAAGCCCCTTAGGTTCACGACGAAGATGACGAGGGGGATGATGATTATGATGATCACGAAGGTGGGTGATGATGTCGTTACAGATGCTATCCCCGGTCAACAATGGGATTTTCCATCGCGCCATCAGTCAGAGCGGGTCGGCCCTTGCTTCCTGGGCCATCCAGAGGACCCGCTATCCTGGGCCATCAAGGCATGCGCGTGTACCTACGCACAGATAGCGCAATGCACGCACGCACACACGTGTGCACGCACGCACACACGCACGCACCACGCACATGTACCACGCGCACATAACGCACACCGCACAACCACGCACACAGCACCACACTCACAGTACGCACGCAGCACACACACAACCCATGCATGCGCAGCACATACACAGACACACGCACCACGCACACAGCGCCACGCACACAGCACTGGTGCGATGTGTAAACATGTGTAAACATCACACCGGTGTGTAAATATCGCCACTGGAAGAGACAAAGGCGGCCCTGGGCTTGGTCCTGGCCATCACCCATAAGTGCGCCTCATTTTCATAACGCGAATTGGGTATGACACGATCGAGCAAATGGAACTACGTCGCAGCGCGAGTGGGAATTAGTGGTAATATGGCTGCCTCGGCGTAGCATCGCGCAAGGGATTGGGATGCTGCTGGATGCCTGTAGATGCTATCCACGCACGTCTCGGTCTTTGTTCAGCCTGTGTACTGCGCATCTCACGCGTTATTGCCGATTGCGCTTTACCCCTATATTATACATTTATTGTGAGGCGATTTTCCCCATAACGCGGTGCTCTTCAGGAACACCATAGGAGAACAGACCATACTCGCTCACAGAACTTGCCCCTAGTGTACACGGCTGTGTGAAAGGCTACACGGCNGGGGGGGGAATGTTGTCTCTGTCCAGGTGGCCGAGGTGGTGGGCTGCCCGACGGACGACTCGGCGCGCCTCATGGGCTGCCTGCGCATCAGCAACCCCGTGGACGTGGTGCACGCCATAAAAATCGTCGTGCCCTCCACCACGGGTGAGGAGGGCTTCACGGCACCCATGTGGCCTAGCAGGAACCGTTTGGCCTCCCATTAGGGCCTAATAATGCCCGTGTGGCCTAACAATGCTCGTTTGGCCTCCCATGAGGGCCTGACAACACCCGTGTGGACTAGCAGCAACCGTTTGGCCTCCCACGAGGGCCTAACAACGCCCGTGTGGCCTAAAAATGCTTGTGTGGCCTCCCGCAAGGGCCACAGGAACGCTGCTCCTGTGTGGCTTCCCCAGGAAACATTCGTAGTCAACGACGTTTTGGGCAGTGGCCCTTCTAAGTAGCGTAATTAGTAAGGAAGTCAACGGTAGATTAGGGGCGTCCCTCACTGTACCTCTCTCACAGCACAACCCCTCACCATTCACCCTTCACCGAACCCCTCTCCACACCCTTCATCGCACACCTGTACCACACACCCTCACCGAACCGCACCTGCCACCCTTCCCCTTGACCGTCACCTGGTACCGTAGGTCCCTTGGTGAACTCTCTGGCGTGGAGCCCGTGGTGGACGGCGACTTCCTGCCCGAGGAGCCGCACCTCCTCGTGGGCAATGCGGTGCAGATCGACTACATGGCGGGCGTCAACAACATGGACGGACACCTCTTCGCAGGCGCGGACGTGCCGTCCGTCAACACGAAGGACAAGACCACCAGGTGGGCTGACGACGACAACAGCAGGAACAGAAGCAGGATACCGTAAACACATATGGTTTACCCCGTATTCTTGTGCAGGGAAATTGAGTTTTCAGGTCCGTATGATCTACAGCCATTTCAATACTGCAAAAAACTATGATAGTCTGTTTATGTTTCTCTCCTTGTGATGAGACTTTGTAGGATGATGGTTGAGAATTATAAGGGCAAGGGGTGACAAATAAAGTTTGGAATTGGTCTTTAATAAGGTAGGCACTGTTAAGGGTTGATAGGTATGTGTATGTAAGTTGAACTTCATTCGCACCGCACATAGCCAACTGTGCTAATCGGAAGTATGGGGGAAGGACAATAAACTAAACACAAAAAATCCGTTTAAAAGAAACGAGTTTGTTAATCTATATGATGATTTAAAAGTGCGCAGCTCCCAGTGAACAGACAACAGCACCCTCCATTTCCCCCTTCCCCCACGTGGTGGTGACGATGTCACAAAGGCGCTGTGACGCGAAACCCAAGGGGGCACTTGGAAGTGGGCGTATCTGTGTCGTGACGTCAAAAGGGTGCGTGTTAGGTGTTTTGGATCGATAATTGTGATCCAATACATCGATTCTGCCCCCCAAAAAAATCGATTCTGTCCGACAAAAACATCGACTCTGCCCGGTCAACTCGGGGCCGTCTTCTTGAAAATGTCCGCTTTTATTTCAACTTAAAACCAGCCGTTAACGGAGCTACAGTAACGGGTTTAATTACGATGTTTGTCCGATTTCATCATAGCTGCATGTGAGTGTTCGCTTTTATTCGAATTACAGCCACTTGTGCCAGCAGGCTCAGGTGCGTTTTGAGGCCATCGCGTAAAGTGTCGAAGGATCGCTCGCTGACAGGATGGTCACGAGATAGACCCCAGGTGCCGTGGGTTGACTGCTGTGCCAGGTTAGGTGTAGAAGGTTCACGTGACAGAGCCCAGTTGCCGTGGGTTGACTGCTGTGCCAGGCTAGGTGCGGGAGGGTCACGTGACAGAGCCCAGGTGCCGTGAATTCGTATGAATTTACGTATATTGAACTTCTTTCACACCGTACGTAGCCAACCGTGATAATCAGTGGTGCGGAGGAAGGACAACAAACTAATCACAAAAAGCAATTCTAAAGAATTAAGTTTTCAATCCAGAAAACGGATTTCTGAGATGACTGGCAGATGCACCAGCTGTAACCCCTATGTATGTATGTATGTTAAACCTCTGTTTCATCGTACGTGTTAATTGGAGGTGCCAATATGATGCATTTTAGCCACCTGGCGCTCTGCTAGTTGCTGTGAGCGTCTCTCCTCTGCCCTCCGTCTTTGTTGGAGAGTAGCGTGAGTGTGTGAATGTGAGTGAATGTGTGAATGTTAGTGTGTGTGTCTGTAAGCGTGAGTGCGAATTTGAGCGAATGTGTGAACGTGTAGAGTTAATCTGTTGTCCCCATGTCCCGCAGTGTGAGGTCGTGTGTGAGTGTGGGGGAGCGGTGGTGCAGCGGTTAGTGCCGCGCTGCGCTACGAATCCAGCGACCCGAGTTCGATTCCCGCTCACGGCCACCAACACCGGTGACGATTATGTCAACCAGTCCTGGGCCTCCCCTAGGTAGACTCAGCCTCAAATGAGTACTGGAGAGACGAAAGCGGCCGAGCGTGGTGCTGGCCACCCACCCTCTCATAGGCGCTGCTTCGCTAACAGCACTCGCCCAACAGTCTGTTAAGGCTACACGGAGGATCTTGGTGTTTGTACGAGAACAGAATGGAGTTTGTGCTGTCTCTCCCCCTGTCCTGCATGGGTAGCCTCCTGGGTTCTCCGGTTTCCCTACCCAGGGCTAAAACCCCACAGGCCCAGTGTCAAGCGTATTGGGCCAAACATCCCAAATGCTTAATCGTTGGTTATTTCGGTAAAGTCACGTAGGTGTAATAAAAGACTCCGTTGGCACTGCTGGTCTCCGTTAGTCTTTTATTTAGGTTCTTTCTCCGCACCCGCTGGTCCCTCTGCGGACCAGCATCGTCTCGCGCGCGCCCCACACGCGCTCCCTCGTCAGCTCCTCCACTCGTCCTCACACCCCGCTGGTCTTGACAAGGGACCAGCATCTCCTCTCGCGTGCCGTGCACGCTCCTCCGTTAGCTCCTCCACTCCCGCACTCCGCACACCGTTGGCCGACGGCGTGCTGAAGGTCCTTCGGCCACGTGGCCGATGGCGTGGATCTCCTCTCACCACCCAACGTGGCACAGCCTCTTAACTCCCCAACTCCCACGATCTCTTCCGGGCTCCCACTTATATCCTCTCCCCCCACGTGACCCTGACTCCTCCCCTTCCGGATCGTCAGATCCGGCCTTCCCGTACTGCCCAGCTGGCTCCGCCGCCATTCACCTCGCTTCCCATTGGAGCCGACGTGAACGGCGGTCCCTCCCACACGCCTCCCAGACCGGGCTGTGTGATTGGGCCAGAGCCCAGCAGGAACTCCATTTACGCTCGCATTACATAGGTATAACATATAATAAATCACGACGTTTCGGGCGCAACACAAGCGTCCATCATCAGGTGGGAAAGCCTGGTCTGCTGCTGAGGCAAACTGTTTTAAAAAGGTTTGAAATGGGTGTAGCCCAAGGGTTATAAAGCAGTGGCCAGGGCTAGTGATGTTAATATGAGAAATTAGCATGTGACTGTAAGATAGGAGAGCGGCCTCCTACGACGAGGGTACGGACGTGGCTATGTTAATGTGAGGAATTAGCATGATGTTAATCCCAAATGCTGCAAAATCACCTGCACATTCGATGGCAGATGCTGAGGGTTCGGGAACACGTAGCACAGTCGCCCCCTACTGCGAAGACTCAGCAGGACCCTTCTCGCAGAAGCTGTGGTGGAGAAGGACTATTGCTATTTTCAGACCCACTGAGCCATTTGGCTCTTTTTCAGAGGCGACTTGGCCACAAATGATCGCTGAACGAAGTGTCTCTTCATCATCGTGTGGACATTTATAAGCAGCCAAATAGTCTGAACGCGTGACGTTGATTCTAAGCGTGGGGAGAAAAACAGGAGGACCCGGAGAAAAAATCACGTGACCACTCCGAAATATACAGGTGGTCAGGGTTGGAATCGAACCCACGGGCCTCCTGCATACCAGGCGAGGTAGTAAACATCTCCTAACGACCGTGGTGCTGAAGAAGTAACTAATTAGCACGTTTGGTTCACGTGACAAACCTCACTGATTGGCTGTGTCGGGTGGTGGCGGGTTTTTATATTTGTGCGCTCTAACCCATAACCAAAACATTTACGGTTCAACTAATCACTAACATCTGATCTAATAACCCCCAACAACCCTAACTACCCCCCCTCCCTCGTACCCCCCCTCCCACCTCCAGGATGGACATCTACAAATTGGCCATGGGCTTCGCGAAGGGCCATCGTGACGTGGGCTTGGAGGTGTCGAACCTCTACTCGCACGACCAGCAGGTGGCCGACTACTCGGAGGAGGCAGCGCGTGCCGCCGTGGAGCTCGAGACCGACTTCCTCTTCATCGTGCCCTGCCAGAGACTCCTGCGGATGCACTCGCAGCGCGCCACGTGAGAAGCGCGGAGACGCGGAGAGCGCCCCCGCCTCACTCGCCCTACACTACCTGGTCACCTGCACGCGTGGTCACCTGCACTACCTGGTCACCTGCACGCGTGGTCACCTGCACGCCTGGTCACTTGCACGCCTTTTGGCGTCATCTGGTCCAACACCATGTGAGACTGGGCTCTAAGAAAAGCTGTCTCGGGTGTGGACCAATCAATTTCAAGGACGGTGCATACATTATCAGAGTTTTGTTTTTTGTTTGCATTCCGACCGCAGGTATTATGGTCAATGCAAACATGACTCCCTGTAAAAAAACGTGTCAGTTTTGTTGCCAGATAAATGGGTATAAAAAAACTATTATCATATTTTGCTACTGGCAATGGAGGTTCCAATGGTCGTACAAATACAATAATTTACCATTGTTATTAATACCGTAGTATGTAAGGGGCCATCCATAAATGACGTCACGCACCTAGGGGGGAGGGGGGTCAGACATTTGTGACGATGCGTGACGAGGAGGGGAGGGAGGGTTTGAGAAATGTGACATCACATCAAAATGCGCAACTTTAAGTAAATATAATTGTTACAACAACACTCATTTCGATTAACTTTAATTATTAACTAATTGATTATTTCAATTTACGAAGGTCGCCTTTCATTTATTCCATGAAGGAGCATTTTGCTTCTCCATGGGAGAATGGATAAGCATACATTTTGAATTTTTTTTAATGATTGTTTTTGGATTTAAAGCTTTCGTGACTGCAGGGATTCATCTTCTTGGTTCTTTCGGTAAAGTCGCATAGAAGTGAAATAAAGCCTGATTGTGTTATTTGTGTTTTACGGCATTATTGCTTGCTTGGTAGTCGTAGGAGTAAATGTGACTTGTTGTTGTGAGTTTGTTCTTGTTTCTTTGGTAATGACATTTATTTGGGCTATGCGTTGTCTATTTGTGATGCAGCATCCTGTCATACTGCGTAATAGTGGTACATCCTTGATGGTTCCAGTCACCATGTATTCGTGTCTCTGCAATTAGTGTAATGTAACTCTCATAGGTGTTGAGCCTCGTGTTAAATCACTTTATTCCACTCGATAAATGTTCCTATCATTGTGAATATGGGGTGGTTACGTCGAATGACAACAGCCTTAGTGTCATGGTGAGGTTATTCGAAGGCGGTTTAATTGCAGGAGGATAGCACTGAAGGCCTAGGTGTAAAATACACGGCCCGCCACTGGGTAAGCCGCATGGGTTGACAGCTATGTATTTGAGCCTGTCCCGTCTCGATGCTTTAACACGGGCGCGCCCCCCATCGCTCCCCCCCCACTTTGTCTTTTGCTTTGTGCGCAGTGGTGCCCGCACATACTCGTACCAGCTGTCCCACCCGAGCCGCATGCCCTTCGTCTACCCCAACTGGATGGGCGCCGACCACGCGGACGACCTGCAGTACGTGTTCGGGAAGCCCTTCCAGACGCCGCTGGGCTACCGGCCGAAGGATCGCGACGTCTCCGCTGCCTTCATCGCCTACTGGAGCAACTTCGCCAAGACCGGGTAACGGCAGCGGCATGGCACGGGGTGGCACGGAACAGCACCTCCGATTAGCACGGTTGGATGCATACGGTGCAAAAGAAGTTCAACATACATACACACATATGTAGAAACATGCAGGCAATGCAAACTCTGCACACACGCACCACGGACAGGTAGGGGGACCGCGTACCCACCCCCCCCCATGTGGCGGGGGAGGGTGCAGGGTGAAGGGAGGGTGGTGACATGGTGATGGGTGGTGGTGATGGAGTTGGGGGAACACGATGATGGGGGTGAGTGACTGGGTGAGTGAGTTAGTGGGTTAGTGAGTTAGTGGGTTAGTGAGTGGGTGGGTGAATGAGTGGGTGAGTGGGTTGAGTGAGTGAGTGGGTTGAGTGAGTGAGTGAGTAAGCCGGCCTTTACCTCCCGTCTCGTTCTGGCCGTGTACCCTGTAGGTTCTGTCTATTTCCTCCTTTCCACACAAGGTGGCGCATTGGGATCTATGGGCGGAATGCTCCGCTGTATAATATAAATTACTAGTGGGAAGTACCCGGCGTTGCCCTGTCAAAAAAGACACACACACATCGACTTACACACACACAGACATCGACCCACACACACAAATACACTCACACACACATCGACCTACACACACACACATATGGACTTACACACACACATATTGACTAACAAATACACACTTGGACTTACACACACAGACATCGACTTACACACACATAACTTTTAGCAGGTTGGCACAAATGGGTAACTTTGGCACAAAACAAAGAACGCCATCTTGTGGAGCCAGGCTGTTGTTGGTCATTTCTTTTGGTGAAGTAGATGCGTTGACCATTTTCAAGTTGAACTGCAAATGGACGACTGTGGGGGAACGATCATGGATGGGGAGCCAAGAATGATCGAAATGGCCTTATTGCTGCTGATGTATCTTCCTTGGACAAAATACGTAACCTCATCCACACTTTGCCCCTCTTTTTGTAAGACAAAGATAGGCATGTCAGAGCCATTGTTGATGTATTTGCAAACAATTTGATGGCTTGCACCGAATTGCAGAATTTAAAATAAAGTCGGCCTCGAAGATATTGCACACAAGAAGGCAGTAGGAACGATCCACTGGTTGTCAACCTTCATTTGAGAGTTAGTGGCAGGTCTGAGCGTTGTTTGAAATCCACCAGCTCAGTATTTCTGCGACGATATAGAGGATAGCCATGATGGCCTGATGAGTGTTTTTCAAGAAGTTGTGGATACTTCTTGGTACACCTGCGGTCTTGCATACATGGCGAATTTGGATTGACTTCCCACATGGGCCATGGACCANTTATTTGCAGACCACATCAAATAGGGCAGGGTCTTGATGGGGTCAGGTAGCTCAGCACTGAGAAATTGTAATGTCATTGCATGAATTGTTTCTGTCATCCATAGAAAAATGTGAGCATGAGGAAGAGCACGTTTTGGCACTCATTGGTGTGCAAGTTACATGTTGTCTTTCCAAAGACACTACCTTCCTTAGTCCTAATAAGCCTCATGAGTTCATCAACTTTGAGTTTGAAGACTCTTGCAATGGTGTCATGTCTGTCTGTTGCCTTTTGGTTTGGATAAAGCTCAACTGGATCTCCTTCCATTTAGGATTGCAAGTGCAGGTGATAAAGAGGTGGGGCCTGCCATATTGCCTGATGTACGTCATGGCATACTGAGTCTTCTCATGCATGTATCTTGGTCCACCTGTGAAAGATTAAGGCAAAATGACTAATCAGCCCACATTCTGAGCGTTTGCATGTATGTCAGCATTGATAGTGAACTGTGAGATGAGCATACAGTTCTATACATAGGCGTTTTTGATTAAGTTGAATGTAAAGAAGGTGCAAACTCTCAATTTTGGCATACTCATCGACAACATACTTAGTTTAAGAGGTTGACGCACCATAATATGTGGTTTCCTATTTCTCTGTCCATGATCATGAAGGAATAGAAGTCTTTAGAGGAGACAGTTTTGTGAGGATGTCTTTGTCGTGTAGTTTTCATAATTTGAGGAATCTGGACATGGTACCCATCTTGGACTTTGCACAGTATAATGGGGTATTGTAGGGCATCATATACTCTGCTTGTCTCAGGAAATCGTTTGATGGTGTTGTCTTGTTATCGAAGCACAACACATACTGGCTGTGGTTGTACCTGCTATGATTATAGCAGTGCATACTGACTGTGGTGGTTTCAGCTATCACTACAGCAGTGCATACTGTGGCGGCACCTGCTTTAACTACAGCAGTGCACACCAACTGTGGTGGTTTCTGCTATCACTACAGCAATGCAATCCGACTGTGGTGCTACCTGCTACCACTACAGCAGTGCATACTATGGTGGTACCTGCATTAACTACAGTAGTGCACACCAACTGTAGTGGTTCCTGTTATGACTACAGCAGTGCATTCCGAATGTGGTGGTACCTGTTATCACTACAGCAGTGCATCCCGACTGACTGGTACCTGCTTTCACTACAGCAGTACATACCGCATACTGTGGTGGTAGCTGCTATGATTACAGCAGTGCATACTGCTCTGGTGGTTCCTGCTATGATTACAGCAGTGCACACTGACTGTGGTGGCACCTGCTATGATTACAGAAGTGCATACTTTGGTAGTACCTGCTATTATTACAGCAGTGCATTCTGTGGTGGAACCTGCTTTCACTACAGCAGGGCATACTGACTGTGGTGGTACCTGCTATCACTATAGCAGTGCATACTGCTGTGGTGGTATCCTGCAATGACTACAGCAGTGGTAACTGACTATGGCAGTGTAAGGGATGGTATCCTGTTATGACTACAGCAGTGCATACTGATTGTGGTGGTCCCTGCTATGATTAGAGCAGTGGATACTGGCTATGGTGGTACCTGCTATGATAACAGCAATGCACACTGACTGTGGTGGTACCTGCTATGATTTTAGCAGTGCGTACTGGCTGTGGTGTTCCCTGCTATGCTTACAGCAGTGCATACTGACTGTGGTACCTGCTATGATTACAACAGTGCATATTTACTGTGGTTACCTGCTATGATTACAGCAGTGCATACTGACTGTGTTGGTACCTGCTATGATAACAGCAGTGCATACTGACTGTGGTGGCTCCTGCTATGATTACAGCAGTGTATTTTGTGGTGGAACCTGCTTTCACTATAGCAGTGCATAGTATGGTGGTACCTGCTATGATTACAGCAGTGCATACTGACTGTGGTGGTACCAGCTATCACTATAGTAGTACATGCTGACTCTATAGCACAAAGTACTCACCTGACAGAGTGGCGTGGTGAGGCCTAGTCTCGTGCAGAGCCCCCGGCCTCGCCTAGCTTGCCCAGCCGGCCGAGGTGGCACCTTGTCAGGCTGGGGGCTGGGCTGCTANCCCCACCACAACTTGCCCGTGCTACAATAATACTATGTAAGCGCTATAATGTTAATATCTACAGACTCTATAGTAGTAACTGCATGCATCGAGGTNGGGGGGGGGGGGACATCACACTGTGAAGAGTTAACCTCAGCGTTTTGTGNTTTTATTGAATTTTTTATGCGAAATACATTTTCCCCCTTCCCCCACTGAAAGCGTGTCACTTAGTAGGGGCTGTCCCCCCACCGAAGGCAGGTGAGTTGGTATCGTCGAGCCGCAAAAGTAAGTAAATAAATAGAAATATCACTAAATAGATAATTTAACTAATTAAAAGTTGAGGGATGTGAAAATGAATTGCGCGTGTCCACGGCGGGGCTTACGGCGTGATACCTTTTTTTTACATGTTTGAGAGCCAAATCCTTCAAAGGTGTGCGAACACAAACAGACAGACAAATAGACAGGCAGACAGACGGACAGACAGACACACAGACAAAAAATGCCTTTTATTGGTAAGATGATTTACCATTATTATAATTTAATAGGAAGAGCGCTGTGCAGAGCATCGCTGTTGGGCTGTAGAGCAGAGCGCGACGTTGCTATGTGCAAGTTCGACCCCCTCCCCGACCCGATCGATCGATTCGCTGGTGTAGATTTTCAAATTTTGGCAAAGTTGAACCATCTCTCCGGCCGGCACACAATGGCCCAGGATGATGCCGCGGGATCTTTAACGTGATGGCTGCTGCTGATATAGATGCAGAGCCGACGACTACAATTGTCACATTCAAGTGGCCAAGCCCAGATAATTGCGTCAGGAGACAGCGGAGCGGTTGTATCGCTGTGGTGTCTCTGAGTCTATGCGTTTCCATGGGTATCGATGAGTCTATGGATTTCTATGGGTCTCTGAGTCTCTGTGCGTCTCTAATAGTCTGGATCTCTATGAGTATCAATGAGTTTCTGTGAGTCTCTATTAGCCTGGATCTCTGTGGGTATCTATGAGTCTCTGTGCACCTCTATTAGTATGGATCTCTATGGGTATCTATGAGTCTCTATTAGTCTGGATCTCTATGGTATCTATGAGTCTCCATTAGTCTGGATCTCTGTGGGTATCTATGAGTCTCTGTGCATCTCTATTTGTCTGGATCTCTGTGGGTATATATGAGTCTCTGTGCGTCTCAATTAGTCTGGATCTCTATGGGTATCTATGAGTCTCTGTGAGTCTCTATTAGTCTTGATCTCTATGAGTGTCTGAGTGTCTGTGTGTCTCTATTAGTATGGATCTCTATGGGTATCTATGAGTCTCTGTGTGTCTTTATTAGTCTGGATCTCTATGGGTATCTGAGTCTCTGTGGTTCTTATTAATCTGGATCTCTATGGGTATCTACGAGTCTCTGTGCTTCTATATTAGTCTGGATCTCTGTGGGTATCTATGAGTCTCTGTGCGTTTCTATTAGTCTGGATCTCTATGGGTATCTATGAGTCTCTGTGCGTCTCTATGAGTCTGGATCTATGGGTATCTATGCGCCTCATCTTCTTCCGTATTTCTGCTGATGTAGATGCAGAGCCAACGACGACAATTGTCACATTCCGGTAGTCAAGCGCAGATACCCGCAGCTCCAGGATCCAGCGGAGTAGTATCGCTGCGATGTCTCGTTAGACCTTGCACTGCGTCTGTTCTGGATGACCACAATCGCCGCACCGCTACCGGAGAGTTATACATTTTCCATTCGTGCGTCAAGGTATCATGCGCATCTACTGCTGCCATGGAATGTGCGGTAGGTGATGGTCCACGGCGCCAAGTGATGATGGGTTTATAGCCGGGCTGTGGTGATGGTGGCTACGCTGCTGCTGCTGTTGCGCGTAAACACTCAACAATCAGCCGATGACACCGCCATATGTAGAGGACCGCAGAGGTTTGGCAATTGTTGGTAACGGCGACCGCTCACCACCACGTGGCTGCCGCTGCGCCGACGACGACTTCTGTGTTTGCCCCGCACCTCCGAGTAGCGACGGCGGCGCCACCCGGGCCCTCACCAATTATTTCTTCTTGCGCGCTCGCAGGGACCCGAATTACGGGGATAAGGCGGTGCCCACACACTGGCCGGTCTACGACGCGAGCACAGAGAAGTACCTGGACATCACCAGCAACATAGACTATAGCTCCGTCAAGCAGCACCTGCGCCGCGACTACATGGACTTCTGGATTGACGTCAACTCGAGATACCACCATCTGGGCACCGAGGGCCAGTCTCAACCCGCGACCGAGCCTCGCACATCCATGGAAGCGTGATCTTCCGCTCGTGCTGGCCGCGTCCGCGGACACGCGCGCGTGCGTGCACGCGGAACACACACGAGGGACACGCTCACACGGGCCACACACACACGGTACACACACACACACACACACAAGGAACACACACACGGTAAGCACACTCACACGGTACACTCACACGGGACACACGGGACACTCACACGGCACACACACACACGGTAGCACACACGGGACACACGCAAGGGACACACACACGGACACACAAGGAACACACACACACGGGGACACCAAGACAATAGGAGAAGACACGATCATGGAACGTAGTGTTGAGTCGATGGCATGTTGTGAGCGTGCACATGAGGAATACAATAAACTCGTGTAAGGCCAGCAGTATTGACGTGTCGGTATGTTCACTTGTGTGTGTCACGTGTCGGTATGTTCACTTGTGTGTGTGTCACGTGTCGGTATATTCACTTGTGTGTGTTCACGTGTGAGTGTGTTCACGTGTCGGTGTGTGTGTTCACGTGAGTGTATTCACGTGTGTACAGTGAGGGAAAAAAGTATTTGATCCCTGCTGATTATGTACGTTTGCCCACTGACGAAGAAATGATAAGTCTATCATTTTAATGGTAGGTTCATTTGAACAGTGAGAGACAGAATAACAACAACAAAATCCAGAAAAACGCATGTCAAAATTGTTATAAATTCATTTGCATTTTAATGAGGGAAATAAGTATTTGACCCCCTCTCAATCAGAAAGATTTCTGGCTCCCAGGTGTCTTTTATACAGGTAACGAGCTGAGATTAGGAGCACACTCTTAAAGGGAGTGCTCCTAATCTCAGCTTGTAACCTGTATAAAAGACACATGTTCACAGAAGTAATCAATCAATCAGATTCCAAACTCTCCACCATGGCCAAGACCAAAGAGCTCTCCAAGGATGTCAGGGACAAGATTGTAGACCTACACAAGCTGGAATGGGCTACAAGACCATCGCCAAGCAGCTTGGTGAGAAGGTGACAACAGTTGGTGCGATTATTTGCAAATTGAAGAAACACAAAAGAACTGTCAATCTCTCTCGGCCTGGGCTCCATGCAAGATCTCACCTCGTAGAGTTGCAATGATCATGAGAACGGTGAGGAATCAGCCCAGAACTACACGGGAGGATCTTGTCAATGATCTCAAGGCAGCTGGGACCATAGTCACCAAGAAAACAGTTGGTAACACACTACGCCGTGAAGGACTGAAATCCTGCAGCGCCCGCAAGATCTCCCTGCTCAAGAAAGCACATATACATGCCCGTCTGAAGTTTGCCAATGAACATCTGAATGATTCAGAGGACAACTGGGTGAAAGTGTTGTGGTCAGATGAGACCAAAATGGAGCTCTTTGGCATCAACTCAACTCGCCGTGTTTGGAGGAGGAATGCTGCCTTTGACCCCAAGAACACCATCCCACCGTCAAACATGGAGGTGGAAACATTATGCTTTGGGGTGTTTTTCTGCTAAGGGACAGGACAACTTCACCGCATCAAAGGGACGATGGACGGGGCCATGTACCGTCAAATCTTGGGTGAGAACCTCCTTCCCTCAGCCAGGGCATTGAAAATGGGTCGTGGATGGGTATTCCAGCATGACAATGACCCAAAACACATGGCCAAGGCAACAAAGGAGTGGCTCAAGAAGAAGCACATTAAGGTCCTGGAGTGGCCTAGCCAGTCTCCAGACCTTAATCCATAGAAAATCTGTGGAGGGAGCTGAAGATTCGAGTTGCCATACGTCAGCCTCGAAACCTTAATGACTTGGAGAAGATCTGCAAAGAGGAGTGGGACAAAATCCCTCCTGAGATGTGTGCAAACCTGGTGGCCGACTACAAGAAATGTCTGACCTCTGTGATTGCCAACAAGGATTTTGCCACCAAGTACTAAGTCATGTTTTGCAGAGGGTCAAATACTTATTTCCCTATTAAAATTCAAATCAATTTATAACATTTTTGACATGCGTTTTTCTGGATTTCTTTGTTGTTGTAATAAGTGACCCGTCAGGCACTGCTTGTCTCCGTTGGTCTTTTATTCAAGTTCTTTCTCCGCTGGTCTCCTCGCGGACCAGCGTCGTCTCGCGCGCGCCCACACGCGCTTCCTCCTCAGCTCCTCCACTCTTCCTCACACCCGCTGGTCTGACAAGGGACCAGAGTCTCCTCTCGCGTGCCGCGCACGCTCCTCTCGCGTGCCGCGCACGCTCCTCTGTTAGCTCCTCTGTTAGCTCCTCCTCGCGCGCGCCCGCACGCGCTCTCCGTCAGCTCCTTCTCGCGTGCGCCCGCACGCGCTCTCCGTCAGTCGCTCCGCTCCTCCCCGCTCCGCACACCGCTGGCCGACGGTGTGCCGAAGCCCATCAGCCACGTGGCTGATGGCGCGACGGCCACCCAACGTGGTCCCGCTTCTTCACTTCAACAACTGAGCCCGATCTCTTCCAGGCTCCCACTAATATCTTCTCCCCCACGTGACCCTGACACCTCCCTTCCGGATCGTCAGATCCGGCCTTCCCATACTGCCCTGCTGGCTCCACCCCCATTCACCTCGCTTCCCATTGGAGCCGAGGTGAACGGCGGCCCCTCCCACACGCCCCCCATTACCGGGCTCCACCCCCAATACCCCGGGCCGTGTGATTGGGCCAGAGCCCAGGAACAACCCGATTTACGCTCGCATTACATTGTTATTCTGTCTCTCACTGTTCAAATAAACCTACCATTAAACTGATAATTTTTTTGTCAGTAGACAAACGTACAAAATCAGCAGGGGATCAAATACTTTTTTCCCTCACTGTATGTGTTCACTTGTGTGTGTTCACGTGTGAGTGTGTTCACGTGTCGATATATACACTTGTGTTGGCGTGTGTGCTCGCGTGTCGGTATGTTCACGTGTGTGTATGTATGTGTGAGTGTGTTCACGTGTAAAACAATCAATGATCGACCGATGATAGAAAACAACACGCACGTGCACGCACACGCACGCACACGCACGCACGCACAAAGATCCCCCGTACATCCTGTAACAGACTGTTGGGCAAGTGCTGTTAGCGAGCACCTATGAAGGCCGGCACGGCACACGAGGGTGGCCAACACCACGCCCGGCCGCCTTTGTCTCCCTAGTGACGATGTTTACACACACCGCACCAGGTACTCATTTGAGGCTGAGTCGACCTAGGGAGGCGCTGGACCGGTTCAGATAATCGTCACTGTGGTGGCCGTGAGCGGGAACCCGGGTCGCCAGGTTCATAGCGCAACGCTCGAACCGCTACACTACCGCTCCCCACACACACACGTGTGTGTGTACGTGTGTACGTGTGTGTGTTCCTATGATTACGAACCTCGCGTGACCACATCCTTAACGCCTGCACCCATCCATCCTCCCTATCAGCAGCAGCAGCAGAGGAGGAGCAGCGTTAAGGTTGACGCCTTGGTTCCGTCGACTCCACTTCTCCTCGCCCCCACTAACCCCACCCGCAGTCCTCGCGAACCCCCACGGAACCCACCTTGCCGTGTCGACCAATATTCGCAGTGTCCAATTTATAAGTTACATCGTTCCACGCCGGCCGCGCCCGATGATTGGTAAACGTCACGCTCTCGCTCGCCTCTCCCTCTCCAACACTGCCCCATAGACTCAACACTGCCGATAGTCTCAACACTGCCCAGAGACTCAGCACTGCCCATAGACTCAACACTGCCGATAGACTCAACACTGCCATAGACTCAACAATACCCATATACTCAATACTACCCATAGACTAACACTGCCCATATACTCAACACTGCCCATAGACTCAACACTGCCCATAGTCTAACACTGCCCATAGACTCAACACTGCCGATAGTCTCAACACTGCCCAGAGACTCAGCACTGCCCATAGACTAACACTGCCGATAGACTAACACTGCCCATAGACTAACAATACCCATATACTCAATACTACCCATAGACTCAACACTGCCCATATACTCAACACTGCCCATAGACTCAACACTGCCCATAGACTAGCACTGCCCATAGACTCAACACTGCCCATAGACTAACACTGCCCATAGACTCAACACTGCCCATAGACTAACACTGTCCATAGACTTAGCACTGCGATAGACTCAGCACTGCCCATAGACTAACACTGCCCATAGACTCAACACTGCCCATAGACTCAACACAGCCCATAGACTCAACACTGCCCATAGACTCAACACTGCCCACAAACTAACACTACCCACGGACTCAACACTGCCCATAGACTCAACACTGCCCATGGACTAACACTGCCCATAGACTGGCACTGCCGATAGACTAACGCTGCCCATAGACTCAACACTGCCCGTAGATTCAACACTACCCATAGACTCAACACTGCCCATAGACTCAACACTACCCATAGACTCAACACCGCCAATGACTCAACACTACCCATAGACTTAACACTGCCCATAGACTAACACTGCCCATAGACTCAGCACTGCCCATAGACTCAACACTACCCATAGATTAACACTGCCCATAGACTAACACTGCCCATAGACTAACACTGCCCATAGACTCAACACTGCCCATAGACTCAACACAGCCCACAGACTCAACACTGCCCATAGACTCAACACTGCCCATGGACTCGGCACTGCGATAGACTCAACGCTGCCCATAGACTCAACACTGCCCGTAGACTCAACACTGCCCATAGACTCAACAATACCCATATACTCAATACTACCCATAGACTCAACACTGCCCATATACTCAACACTGCCCATAGACTCAACACTGCCCATAGACTAGCACTGCCCATAGACTCAACACTGCCCATAGACTAACACTGCCCATAGACTCAACACTGCCCATAGACTAACACTGTCCATAGACTTAGCACTGCCGATAGACTCAGCACTGCCCATAGACTAACACTGCCCATAGACTCAACACTGCCCATAGACTCAACACAGCCCATAGACTCAACACTGCCCATAGACTCAACACTGCCCACAAACTCAACACTACCCACGGACTCAACACTGCCCATAGACTCAACACTGCCCATGGACTCAACACTGCCCATAGACTCGGCACTGCCGATAGACTCAACGCTGCCCATAGACTCAACACTGCCCGTAGATTCAACACTACCCATAGACTCAACACTGCCCATAGACTCAACACTACCCATAGACTCAACACCGCCCAATGACTCAACACTACCCATAGACTTAACACTGCCCATAGACTAACACTGCCCATAGACTCAGCACTGCCCATAGACTCAACACTACCCATAGATTAACACTGCCCATAGACTAACACTGCCCATAGACTAACACTGCCCATAGACTCAACACTGCCCATAGACTCAACACAGCCCACAGACTCAACACTGCCCATAGACTAACACTGCCCATGGACTCGGCACTGCCGATAGACTCAACGCTGCCCATAGACTAACACTGCCCGTAGATTCAATACTGCCCATAGACTCAACACTGCCCATAGACTCAACACTACCCATAGACTAACACCGCCCATAGACTAACACTACCCATAGACTAAAACTGCCCATAGACTCAACACTGTCCATGGACTCAACACTGCCCAAATACTCAACACTGCCCATTGACTCAACATTGCCCATAGACTCAAAACTGCCCATAGGCTCAACACAGCCCATAGACTCAACACTGCCCATAGACTCAACATTACCCATAGACTCAACACTACCCATAAACTCAACACTGCCCATAGACTCAACACTGCCCATAGACTCAACACTGCCCATGGACTCGGCACTGCCGATAGACTCAACGCTGCCATAGACTCAACACTGCCCGTAGATTCAACACTGCCCATAGACTAACACTGCCCATAGACTCAACACTACCCATAGACTCAACACCGCCCATAGACTAACACTACCCATAGACTAACACTGCCCATAGACTAACACTGTCCATAGACTCAGCACTGCCGATAGACTCAGCACTGCCCATAGACTAACACTGCCCATAGACTCAGCACTGCCCATAGACTCAACACTACCCATAGACTAACACTGCCCATAGACTAACACTGCTCATAGACTAACACTGCCCATAGACTCAACACTGCCCATAGATTCAACACTGCCCATGGACTCCGCACTGCCGATAGACTCAACGCTGCCCATAGACTCAACACTGCCCGTAGATTCAACACTGCCCATAGACTCAACACTGCCCATAGACTCAACACTACCCATAGACTCAACACCGCCCATAGACTCAACACTACCCATAGACTCAAACTGATCATAGACTCAACACTGTCCATTGACTCAACATTGCCCATAGACTCAACACTGCCATAGACTCACCGCTACCCATAGACTCAACACTACCCATAGACTCAACACTATCCCTAGACTCCGTGGCTTTGATGATGTGGATACAATTGTCACGGAGTCGTGCTGCATTGAAGACGTGGATGCAGCTGATGACGGAGTCGCGCTGCATTGAAGACGTGGATGCAGCCGATGACGGAGGTGCGCTACTGCTGCCGTGTGTCGGCCCCGTGTTGTTCCGCGCCCTAATTGAACTTTGTCCGCTTGGCCGCAGGCTCCGTGTGAACGCGACATGTGCCCCAAACGAAACAAATCAAACATAAAAACCAGAAAGCTTTCCCCTCCGCGGCCTTGGGCACCGCGCGCGTTCTATCGACCGGGCGCCCAGAAAATCTCACGTCCCGGACCCAGGGCACCTGGTCGCGTGAAGGGGGTCGCGTTATAATGGGTGGTGGTGGAGTGGTGGTGGTGGAGTGGTGGTGGTGGAGGGTGGGAACATGTATCTGGTCGTGGTGGTAATGTGCAGAGGTGGGTTGGGCAGATGGTGGTGGTAGCGATTGGTGGTGGTGGTGATTGGTGGTGGTGATCGATGGTGGTGATTGGCAGTGGTTTGTGATGATGAAGAGTGGTGGTAATTGGCGATGTCGTTGGTGGTGGTGATTCGTGGTGATTGGTGGTGGTGATCGATGGATATTGGTGGTAATTGGCGATGGTGGCGGAGGTGGTGGTGGCGGTGGTGGTGGTGGCGGTAGTCGTGGCGGTGGTGTGGTGGTGGAGCAGTAGTGTGGTGGTTAGCGCTACGCTGTGCTATGAACCTGGCGACCTGGGTTCGATTCCCGCTCACGGCCAACACCGGTAACGATTTTCTGAACCGGTCCCGGGCCTCCCCTAGGTCGACTCAGCCTCAAATGAGTACCTGGTGCGTGTAAACACCGTCACTAGGGAAACAAAGGCGGCCGGGCGTGGTGTTGGCCACCTTCCCCCTCGTGTGCTGTGCCGGCCTTCATAGGTGCTCGCTAGCAGCACTTGTCTTTGGTGGTGGATCAGCTGCAGGTGATCTCGCTCGCTCCCTCGAACTTGCCGCGGCGCGCGCTCTGCCGACCCGGCGTGCCACGCGCGTCACAAACCCGGGGGCCATTCATTCGCCAAGACAATGGACTTCAACCAACTAACNAAAACACACAACGACTGGACACACACAGAGGAACGCTAACAGACACACGAGACACACTCATAGACACGCAACAAAGACAAAGATCCCCGCGTAGCCTTAACGGAGAGTTGGGGCAAGTGCTGTTAGCGAGCACCTATGAAAGCCGGCACGGCACACGAGGGGGTGGGTGGCCAGCACCACGCCCGCGCCGCCTTTGTATCTCCAGTGGCGATGATTACACACCTCACCAGGTACTCATTTGGAGGGGGGTGGAGGGGGTGGAGGGGAGGGTGGAGGGGAGGGTGGAGGGGAGGTGTAAGAGGGGGGTGTGGAGGGGGGTGGAAGAGGGGGGTGGAGGGGGGTGGAGGAGGTTTGTGGAGGGGGTGGAGGAGGGTGGAGGGGGTGGAGGGGGGTGGAGAGGGGGGTGGATGGGGTGGAGGGGGTGGATGGGGATAGAGGGGGTAGAGGGGGGTAGAGGGGGGTAGAGGAGGGGTAGAAGCGGGGTAGAAGGGGGTAGAGGGGGGTAGAAGTAGGGGTGGAGGGGAGTGGAGGGGGGGGTGGAGGGGGAGGTGGAGGGGAAGGTGGAGGTGGAGGTAGAGTGGAGGGGTGGAGGGAGATTATGATCCGTGGGACACGGCGCAGGTGTCGTGGCGCGGCGCGGCTCACACTCGCGTCGATGTTTGCTCTCGGCTTGGGCAGAGAAGATTGAAGGCGCGTGCAGATTTGTGCATTACTACACTGGGGGCTGGGGTGGAGAGAGAGCACGCGAACACGTGTGGGATAGGGTTACAGGATGCGGGCTGTAGGGTTACAGAGGAGGAGGGGGGTCAGGACGATGATGACGACGATCTTCTACTACATCTTCTGCTAAATTTCGTGCGGCGGCTGATGCAGATGCGGAGTCAACAACTTTACAACGCCACATTCAGGTGGCAGAGCCAGCAGATAACCATGGCGCAAGCAGCCAGCCGAGTTGTATCGCTATGATGTCTCTATAGGGGTCTCTGATTCTATGTGTGTCTCTATTAGGCTGGATTTCTATGGGTGTCTATGATCTCTGTGGGTCTCTATTAGTCTGGATCTCTATGGGTATCTATGAGTCTCTGTGGGTCTTTATTAGTCTGGATCTCTATGAGTGTCTATGAGTCTCTTCTTCTGCTTTCGCATGGCTGCTGCTGGTGTAGATTCGGAGTCAACAACTTTACAACGCCACATTCAGATGGCCGATCCGGTCTTCATCGGTGATGCTCGCTAACAGAACTTACCCCAACAGTCTGTTATAGGCTGTACGGAGGATCGTTGTTTTTGTATGTTGAACTTCTTTCGCACCGTACGTAGCCAACTGCGCTAATCGGAGGTGCGGGAGAAAGACAACAAACTGAACACAAACAGCAGTCTGAAAGGAATGAGTTCGTCAATCTAGATGATGATGATGATTTAAAAGTGCGTAGCTCCTCCAGTGGCTTCCGAACATCGGAAGGGCAGAGCGTTCCAGACGGCCGCGGAAGCAGTGCGTCTGAAAGCGCCGCGCGATGCAGTGCTGAGTGTGCGACACGTGAAGCGAACGAGGTGGCGAGGAGGGGGGCGATGAGGAGGAGGATGAGGAGGGTAGAGGAGGGAGAGGGTGGCTGGCGTGCGTGAGCCTGGGTCATTCTAAAAAAAATGTATTTCGCCAGGTAAGGCCCCACTGAGCTGTGTCACTCTTTTTCAGAAGCGACCACCTGGCTACCGCAAATGACAGCTCGACGAATGTGTCTCATCATCATCATCGTTGAGTGGAGAAAGTGTAGCAGCCGAATACTCTAACCGCGCGATGTTGATTCCAAATGTGGAGTCAGACAAACAAAAATCCACGCGGCCACGGGGAGACAGACAGAGACACGCAAACTCTAACTATTATACAGCAGGCGTCAGTGTCAGGATCGAAGCCACGAGTGAGAGGGGAGAGTGGGAGCAGAGGGAAGAGTGAGGGAGCGAGAGAGGTGAGGGAGAGGAGAGTGAGGGTGAGTGAGGGTGAGGGAGGGTGAGGGGGGGGTGCCCTGGGAGGTGCCCGGAGCGAGCCCCAGAGAATGCGAACCGAGCCCCTTGGCTCACCACGCGCTCCATGCGCCTGGTGTGAGCAGCACGGAGCACACAGAGACACAGAGAGACACAGAGACACACACACAGATACACATAGAGACACAGATAGAGACACACACAGGGACACAGAGNCACAGAGAGACACACAGAGACACACACAGAGAGACNCTGAGAGNGACCCAGACNCAGGCAGAGAGACACACACACNGNGNCACNGNGACACACACACNGACACACACNCACACACACACACACACAGTCACATAGAGNCACAAGAGACACAGAGATACACACACAAAGACACAGACACAGACAACACACAGAGACACACACACAGGGTCAAAGAGACACACACACAGACAGAGAGAAGAGACACAGAGAGAGAGAGAGAGAAACACACACAAACAGGTGGACTGACACACACACAAAGATCCCCCGACAAGTCTTAACAGATTGTTGGGGCAAGTGCTGTTAGCGAGTAGCACCTATGAGACACACACGCACACACGCACACACACACAGGCAGACAGGTGGGGGACAGGTGCTGTGACCCTACACCACCACAGGTGACTCGGCCCGGGACGAGGAGAGAGCAGAGGAGGAGCAGAGACTGGAGCAGGAGGAATCAGGCAGCAGGAGGAAGCTGTCAGATGTAGCTTCTGCGGCCGTCTGGAACGCTCTTATCTCCGATATTAGCAACAGACGTGGTGCTACGAACTTTAAAATAATCGTCTAGGATTGACAAACTCATTGGTTTCGAACAGTTTTGCGTGCGCGCGTGTTTAGTTTGTCCCCCCCCTTCCCTCGGCATCTCCGATTAGAGCGGTTGACTACGCGCGCTGGTGCGAAGGAAGTTCAACGCACGCAAGGAAGCGGTGGGTGCAGAGTCATCAGCTAGCAAAGATCAGACAGGGCGAGGAGGAGAGAGGAGGAGGAGAGAGGAAGAGGCGATGCCGCGCTCGTTCCTCGTCAAGACGCGCGCGGTCCGCCGCGCTCATCCGCAGCTGCAGTTGCTGCGCCCTCTGTCCGGCGCTGCCGATGCCGCTGCCGATGCTGCAGCTGCGGCCACAGGTACGGCACCAGTCCTGGCACTCAGGGGCCCAAGTTGCACGACAGATCTCACGCGAACGCCGCCCTTACATCGCTGAGAGGCATTTAAATCCTAGCTAAAGGTGGCGGTGGCGCTGCTGCTGCTAGTGGCTACGCTGGTGGTGTGGTGGCTACGCTGGTGGTGGTGACGCTGGTGGTGGTGGTGGCTACGCTGGTGGTGGTGGCTACGCTGGTGGTGGTGGCTACGCTGGTGGTGGTGGCTACTCTGGTGGTGGTGGCTACGCTGATGGTGGTGGTGGCTACGCTGGTGGTGGTGGCTACGCTGACGCTGGTGGTGGTGGCTACGATGGTGGTGGTGGCTACGCTGATGGTGGTGGCTACGCTGGTGGTGGCTACGCTGGTGGTGGTTACGCTGATGGTGGGGGCTACGCTGGTGGTGGTGGCTACGCTGGTGTGGTGGTGGATCAGGGGTGAAAAAACCTAATCTTTAACATCCGAATTTGAGGATTTAAGGTTCAAACCTTAATAACTCTTAACAAACTTAATAAACTCATGGTTTTATTCGCAATACTCCCAATCAGGAGTCCTCCTCCGACGTGTCCATGTCGTCGCCCTCGGACATCGAACTGCCCCATAGTTGCTCTCGAGGTAGAACAACTTCTCCACCGAACTGGGCGCCAAGCTGTTCCTGAGCTCGCTGTGTATGAAGCCCATAGTTGAGAAGTTACGCTCCGAGGCTGCAGAGGAGGTCGCCATCGTGAACAGCTTGACGCCGATCTTCTGAAGATCGGGCCAGGCCACGGCGTCAGACTTCCAATACTGCCGAGGTGTCTTACGTCCCTTGAGCAGCGTAATTAATCTAAACCCGCCGGCATCCTCCTGCTGCGCCGAGATGATGTATTCGGTGAGCTGCGTAAAGAGCGCCTCTCGTCTTCAACCGCCATCTCATTGTCGGTCGGTGTCTCCAGTAAGATGTTCTCCAGCTCTTTTCGATTAGCCGGGCTCAAGCCCTCTCCAATGAAGCGAGGATCTAACAGATACGCCAGTCCATGGGCCTTTCCGTACATGAACTGAAAGCGACTTGCTGCCAACTTGATAGGTAGTTGATCTCTTCAGTGGTCGCATGACCGTCTTCATGCAGCTTGGCAAACTCAGCAGGGATTGTGTGAAAATCCGGCAAGACTTCAGTGACTGATACGGAATCGGATTGATATTTAACAATCAATGCGTCGATGGGCGTGGCAATGGCGAGGGATTTCTGCAACACGAAGTCGTCGCTCGTAATGACGGTCTTGATTCACATGCGCTCGGATTTCTGAGCTGCTGTCCTCCTGATGAAGTCACGAGCTGTGACGATGGAATGCAGAATCCTCTCCGACGACAACAGTGTCTCGCAACAGCCTTTGATCGTTCCCCAACGTGTAGGAGCCGGCCGGACCAACGCTCGAATGCCAGCGATCTTCTGTTCAGCCTGCAGTTGCCTTGAGAACACGATTGTTGTGAAACAATTTGACCGTGTCCTTGCACCCCACGATGAACTCAAGCAGGTACTCGAACAGATAGTCGATCGGGTATGTGTGTTCTGATTGGCCGGCTTTCCTCATCTTCGTGAAAGAAATATGTCCTTGACAAGCAAAGCAGACCATGCGACGTACAGCCTTTGAAATAGGAGGATGGGTGAGCCGTCGAGAGCTGTTCCCACGCATTCTTGTTGGTGGATGTGTTGTCGGTGACCGCGCCAGCGAATGTAGTCTTCTGATGGGACACCATCACACGTTGAAGATCCGAGGCGATCCAGTCAGCGTTGTGGCCCTGTTTTCCAGTGGACACCGACTCGAGAAACAACGTTGTGGACGGCGATGTGACCATGTAGTTCACAATCGGATCATTCTTGATGTTTATCCACGCATCAGATGTCAGGCAAACGGCTTATTGTCCAGGATGCTGTCAACCTTCTTCTTCATGTCGATGTACGTCCTGTTCGGCAGCACCGCATCTGGGCGAAGGGCCTACACAGCGATTACCAGATTCTCCTCTCGACCCGTTGGAACGACGTGCCTGAGACAAAGTAATGCATTGCTGTGGCCTGCTCGAACTTCTCCTCGTTCGCTTATCGAGCTTGGGTATTAGGTAATCTTTGATCGATCCTTGCTTCATTGACGAAGCATTCAATGTAGATGGAGTTGAGCTGCCGCTTGCCTTCGATGGCTTCACCCGCTTCTCGTTCGACGCATACCACTCGGAATGATCATCTATCTCGGTGCCATTCATTGCCCTCCGAAAAGCAGCGCATGCATTCGTGTCATTGCCTGCTCACTCTCCTTGTGATGGTTGAATCTGATGTGACAATGTTTGCAGACGGCACTCTTCAACTTGTGCGGTTCTGGATCATCGGTGAAGTCGTGCCAAAACTGGCCTATCGAGTGTCCTCTGGCCTTCCCTGCATTCGCCGGCGCCTCGTCGCCATTCCATCCTTCTCCGCGTTGGCCACTGAATTCTCCCCCATCACAATTACGACATCACTATCACATTGTTCGAATTGAGTAAATCCTCATCCAGGTCCTGATCCATGATGCTGCTCGCGGTGGAAATTGAGTTCTTTGATGACACTAGTAACTTAGGTAATGCCAAGATTTCTCATTTCCGGGCTCCGGCCTTCCGCAGTCTGTTACTTCAGTCAGACTTCCTGCAAAAAACAAAATGGCGTCTTTTAAAAATAAACATCAAAACCTCACCCTAACTGGCCCGACGGGATATTGAGGTTTTTCTACTTAAACCTTTTCAAGCCTAATTATTTTAAACCTCGCCTTGCCACCAATGTGGTGGCTACGCTGGTGGTGGTGGCTACGCTGGTGGTGGTGGCTATGCTGGTGGTGGTGGCTACGCTGCTGGTGGTGGTGGGAGTGGTGGCGTAGCGGGTAATGCCCCGTGCTACGAACCTGGCCCACCCGAGTTCGATTCCCGCCCACAGCCAACATCAGTGACGATTATATCTGAACCCGTCTTGGGCCTCCTCCCCTAGGTCGACTCAGCGTCAAATGAGTACCCGACACGGTGTGTAAACGCCCACGTAGTTACGCCACAGCGTCTACAGAGGGGCTCACCCCTTCTATGGTGGTGGAGACCCATTTCCGTCAGCCGTATCGTGAGCAACAAATCTGCATGGGGTCTGCGCGTTCACCGTTCACACCTGGACCGCGCCTCCCCTTCTCCTACCTTCCCTCCCTCCCCATCTTCCAGGGGAGCTGTGGCCCGGGATTCGGAGTCCCAGATCGGGGGAGCAGGAACCCCAGCCAGGTATCCTTCCTCTATGCGAGTCGAATTTTATTATTTACTATTTTTGTGGGGTATTTTTTTTTTCTACCGGGCAATGCCCCCTTAGCTATGTTAGCTTTTTTCAGAAGCGACTTGGCCACAAATGAAAGCTCAACTCAGTGGCTTATCGCGTCAACATTTGTAGCAGCCAATCACTCTAAACGGACATTGTTTCTATATGTGGAGGAAAATACCGGAGATCTCTATGTGAGTCTATGGGTCTTTATGTGAGTCTATGAGTATCTGCGTGGTGAGTCTATGGGTCTTTACGTGAGTATATGGGTCTCTCTGTGAGTCTATCGGTATCTATGTGAGTATATGACTATTTCTGTGAGACCTATGGCTCTCTATGTGAGTCTATGAGTCTCTGTGTGAGTCTACAGGTCGCTGTGTGAGTTCAATGGTCTCTGTGTGAGTCCTTGAGTCTCTGTGTGAGTCCATGGGCCTCTGTGTGAGTCCATGGGTTTCTGTGTGAGTTCAATGGTCTCTATGTGGGTCTATGGATCTCTCTGTGAGTCTATGGGTCTCTCTGTGAGTCCATTCGTCTCTGTGTGAGTTTATGCGTCTCCGTGTGAGTCTATATTCTCCGTGTGAGTCTGTGTGTCTCTGTGCGAGTCTATGGTTCTCTGTGTGAGTGTATGGGTCTCTATGTGAGTCATTAATAACCAGGCTGACACCATCAACTAGCAACACTTGAGAACGCCGTTTAATCTCGGGCAGCAGCTGGAACCCGTAATGGAACCTAGGCATCTCAGCAGCGCCGGCTCAGCCGTAACGACCCGACCCACGTTCGCATCATCAACACGACTCCACATTGGGGGCATTGTTCAGGTCGAGGATGAAGTCGGTAACAAGAGCAGGCAAAAAGGCAACAATTTTTATTTAAATTGTATTTTATAAGGTATAAACCATGAGCTACTACGTAAGCTCTTTTTTCAGAAGCGACCTGGCCACAAATGATAGCTCAACGAAGTGGCTGATCAACACGTGGGCAGTTTTAGTAAGTCAAGAAAGCATGTTTTTAAATGTGGAGGGAAAACAATATATATATAGAAGGCGTCAGGGTCGGATCGAACCCACGACCTCCTGTATACCAGGCGAGGTAGTTAACATATTCTATCCACCGTGATGATGATGAGAGAGAGAGACACGCAAACTCCAAATATACAGCAGGCGTCAGGGTCGGATCGAACCCACCACCTCCTGTATACCAGGCAAGGTAGTCAACATCTCCTAAGCCACCGTGATAATTTAGTGTGTGTTGGGCTGTTCTGAGTCAACGGTGCCGTGTAACTCGGGAAGAGGCAGCAGCAGCAGGAGCTCTGGTCGCGGGCCACAGAGAACGTGTTCACAGTTCGACACCTGCCCCACCGTGTGTGTGACGTTTCTGGTGATACAGGCCCTCCCCCAATTCTGGGGGAGGGAGGTTTCTCCCTTTGTCTCGTACACAAGAGGTAGTCGGGTGGATCCCGATCCCGACGCCTGCTGCTGTATATTTGGAGTTTGTGTGTGTGTGTCTCTCTCTCTCTCCCGTGGTCGCGTGGATTTTTATCCAGATCCTCCGGTCTTTTCCTTACACATTTAGAATCAACATCTCGCGTTTAGATTATTTGGCTGCTTATAAATTTGCACGCGATGGTATAAGCCACTTCGTTGGGCTATCATTTGCGGCCAGGTCGCTTCTCGAAACGTGCTACATGAGCTCATCTGGCCTTCCCCCGCACCTCCGATTAGCCCGGTTGGCTACGTACGGTGCGAAAGAAGTTCAAAACACACCAAAAAACCCCACAAAGATTCACGTTATAGCCTTAACAGACTGTTGGGGCAAGTGCTGTTAGCGAGCACCTACGAAGGCCGGCACGGCACACGAGGGGTGGGTGGCCAGCAACACGCCCGACCGCCTTTGTCTCCCCATGGCGATGTTTACTATACAGCTACTCATTTGAGGCTGAGTAGACCTAGGAGAGGCCCAGGACCGGTTCAGATAATCGTCACCAGTGTTGGCCGTGAGCGGGAATCGAACCCGCGTCGCCGGGTTCATAGTGCACACGCACACACGCACACACGTACATAGCTGGACAATAATATAGTTTCGTGTGAGATCTCAATCCCACCCACCACCTCGTGACGCCGACTCGTGGGTACCGCCAGCGTCTCGTTGTCCACCGCAGTGCATTGTGGCTCATGCAATAGTGATGGGCGGTTGTTACTTTCATTAGCGAATCCCACCTCAACCCCCACCACCCACGCCCCAAAGGGAATGCTTTGGTTGCGGGCCCCCTAGACTACGACTACATCAGTGCCCCCACAATAATTATCATCTACTGATGCCCCTCCCCTATCCCCCTCTTCCTATCCCTACCCCCTCTCCATCCCTCCTCTATCCCCCTCTCACCCCCCCCCCCCCTTTATCCCCCCCTACGCCCCTCTCCCCCCCCCCCCTTTATCTCCCTCCCCTATCCCCCCCCCCCTCTATCCCCCTCTATCCCCCTCTCCCCACCTCCCTCTACCACCCCCCCACCCCCTCCCAAATCCCTCCGCGCCCCCACCCATTCACAGGCGAACCCTCCCAGCTCCCAGCGGCACCCCCCGCCCTGGGCCCCCACCCCCTCTCCTCCACCTGCACCCCGCCCCGCGCCTCCCCCCGGCTGGGTCACGACCCCGAGGCTGGAGGAGGGTGGAGGTCGCAGGGACCTCGGGGTCACGGTTCGACTCCCGGCTCGGGGCTCGAGTTGCTGAGGGCGCGGCTGCTGCTCCACGGCGGGGCCTGCACTTGCGTGCAGTGCAAAAAGGTGAGGCAAGGGCAATGGCAAAGGGTCTACCCTCACCGTGTAGCCTCAGCAGGTGGTTGGGGCAAGTGCAGTCAGCGAGGAGAAGCAGCGACGACGACGGCATGGCGCTCCTGGACAATTTTGTTGTTCCCACCGAATGCCGATGTTTGACACGTGGGCAGCGGGACACTATATATTTATTCATTTTCTTGAGGCCGAGTCGACCTAGGGAAGGCCCAGGACCCGGGAATGGAACTCGGGTCGGTGGGTTCGTATCGCAGCGTGCTAACCGCTGCGCCACCGCTCCCCATCAGGAGCAGGCAGGGGCACCTGTCACGATGAGCGTGGTGGCTAGGAGATGTTAACTACTTCGCCTGGTTTACAGGAGGTCGTGGGTTCAATCCAGACACTGACGCCTGCTGTATATTTGGAGTTTGCGTGTCTCTCTCTCTCTCATCATCACGGTGGCTAGGAGATGTTAACTATTTCGCCTGGTGTACAGGAGGTCGTGGGTTTGATCCCGACCCTGGCGCCTGCTGCTGTGTATTTGGAGTTTGCGTGTCTCTCTCTCATCTTCATCACGGTGGCTTCTTCTTCTTTAGTGCTGCCTAACGGCGTGTGCGACTTCACGATGATATTGGTCCCGGTCTAGCACGGCGTGTAGAGTTTGTGCTGTTGTTAATTGTAGCCATGTTTTGATGTTGCTGAGCCATGTCGTTTTTGGCCGTCCTGGTCGTTTTTTCCCTTCGATTTTTCCTTCCAGGATTTGCTTTAATAGCTGGTATTTGTGGTCGTTTCGGGCAATGTGGCCTAGGTAGTAACACTTCCTGCTAATGATGGTCTTCAGCAGTTGCCTGTCAGTGCCCATATCTTGCAGAACTTGTGTATTGGTGGTTTTGGCTGTCCATGGGATTTTCAGCATCCTTCGATACAGCCACATCTCGAAAGCTTCGAGCCTTTTTGTTGCTGTTGTTGTCAATGTCCACGTCTCTACTCCGTACAGCAAAATTGACCAGATGTAGCATTTCAGTGTGCGCAGTTTCAGTGATGTACTCAAGTTGCGGTCTGCAAGGAGTGTTTTCCATTTAATAAATGCTTGCCTTGCTTGTTCAATTCTGCTCTTGATTTCGACTTCATGGTTCAACTGATCGTCAATGATTACACCAAGATATTTAAATCGGTGTACTTGTTCCAATTTTTCGCTGCCAAGCTTGATTGTTATTTTGCTTGTAGTTCGGCTGACCTTCATAACCTTTGTTTTCTTTTTATTAATTCGTAAGCCCCATATTTGACTCTCTGTGGCAACCTCGTCCAAGATTGTTGTAGGTCTTGTTCCGAATCGGCCAGCAGTGCAGTGTCGTCGGCATACCTGATGTTGTTGATGTATTGTCCATTGACTTTAATACCAATGTTTTTATCTGCTAGTGTTCGATCAAAAATCTGCTCCGAGTAGATGTTGAAAAGACTGGGTGAAAGTGGGCAGCCTTGTCGTACACCTTTTTGTATTGGTGTTGGGTCTGTCAATTCGTTGTCATATCGGAGTTGGGCTGTTTGCTTCCAATAAAGAGCAATGATGAAGTTGATGTCGTTTTATCTAGTCCCAGTTGTTTTAATAGAGCTGCTAGTCGGTCGTGGTCGACTGAGTCAAAGGCTTTCTCGTAATCTATGAAGCAGATGTACACTTCTTTCTGATGTTCGTAGCATCGCTGTAGTAGTATCTGTAGACAGAAGATTGCTTCTCTTGTGCCTAGTCCTTTGCAGAAGCCAAACTGTGTGTTCTTCAATGCATTTTCGCATGTGGAGCGTATGCGCTGTTGGATCACCTTCAGGAAGACTTTCAGCACGTGGCTCATCAAGCTTATCAGTCTGTAGTCCTCGCATTTCCGGCTTGTTGCTTTCTTTGGTATGGCCACAAAAATGGATTGTAGCCAGTCGGATGGAATTTTATTGCCAATGTATATTTGATTGTACCAATTAGTCAGTTGTCGTATGTTGTTACTGTCTAATAGTTTGAGCAATTCTACATGGATTGTGTCGGGCCCGCACGCTTTGCCTGACTTAGCTGTTTTGATTGCATGTTTTACTTCTGATGTTAAAATGTGTAGAGCGTCTTTCGACATCTGTTGGTCTTTTTCTGCAGGTGTTCTCGTGGCGCCATAGAGCTTGTGTATATAGTTTGTCCAGGTGTCGATTTTTTCTTGTTTATTTAGGATTGGTTGGTTGTTGTCCGCATACAAGGTAGCTGTTGGGGCTGGTCTGTAGATGTTACCAGCTTCTTTGAGCTTCTTGTGCAGAGTAAAATTGTCATGTTTTTAATTAGTTCTTCCATCTCGGCGCATTGTTCTTCCATCCACTTTTCTTTTGCCTGTCGGATTGCTTCTCTGATCTTCTGTTGCATTTGTTTGTACTTCTCCAAGTTGTTGTTTTTGTATATTCTTCGTTGGCTCATTAGATCGAGAATACAATATGTCATCCATCGTTGTTTCTTTTTCGGTGGCTGATGTCCCAGCATGACTTCTGTTGTTTCTGTGATGCATTGTTTGAACGAGCGCCAGTACTCCTGAACATCTGCTGTTTCTGTTGTTATTGAGCGGATGCTATCGTTGAGATGTTGCTGTACTTGTCTTTTATCGGCGCTGTTCTTCAGTTTCTCCAGGTCTGCTCGTCTCGTCTTTGTACATTGTATTGATCGCAATTTGAGTCTTATTGTAGCTGTTACTGGGTTATGATCTGACGATATATCGGCTCCAGGGTAGGTTTTTGCTGTAATCACACTGGACTTAAACCTGATGTTAATTAGGATATAATCGATTTGGTTCCTGACGATGTTGTTGTCGGAGTCTTGCGGCGAGGTCCACGTGTACAGTCGTCGAGGTGGTAATTGGAACCACGTGTTAGCAATACTGAAACGTTCTTCTTGGCAGAATTGAACCAGTCTGTCGCCTCGTTCATTCCTTGTTCCTAGTCCGTGTTCTCCGACAATGTTCTGCATTCGACCGTGGCCAACCTTGGCATTGAAATCGCCGAGGATTATAGTGATGTCTTGCTTCTTCAGCGGCTTCAGCGTGTTGGTTAGTTGCTCATAGAACGATTCGATTTCATGATCTTGTTTATCTGCTGTTGGAGCATAAACCTGTAGAATGTTCACGTTGACTTTGTTGCCTGCTAATTGTAGTGCTATTCGTTCTGATACTGGGGTAAAGTTGTTGACTTTATTCGCTAATTTCTTGTGTACTATAAAGGCGACACCGTATGTTTGTTTGGTGTTTTCTTCTCCTCCGGAGCAGAAGATGTGGTGTTCGCTCGATATAAACTTTTTTGTTCCAGGCCATTTAGTTTCGCTTAGACCGATTATGTTGATTTTAAGTCGATCCATTTCTTGTATGACATTGGCTAGTTTTCCTGCTTGAAGTAAACTTCTAACGTTCCAAGTTGCTACTTTGAAAGGGTTCTTTGACACAAGCTCGGAGATTCTTAGCACCCCTGTCCTATTTAAAGGACGCCGATACTCAGGGCCTTTGTTGATTTTGCTTGTCATCATTGAAGTTTTCAAGGGAGAAATAATCCAAGTAGTTTCCCGTTGCTTTCTTGGATCACCATTTATTTGAAAAGGTCATGTGGGGACCTTTCGAAACGGGTTTTGTCTGACGTCTCCACTGAAGTCTTCTCGCCTTGGGTGACCCTTCTGAGAGCACTAGGCTCTCGACGGTATAGCGATCAGCTTCTCAGACGTACACAAACTCTCTCGCCGCGCTAAGGCACCGTTTCTCGAGAGAGATCAGTGGCTAGGAGATGTTAACTACCTCGCCTGTTACAGGAGGTCGTGGGTTCCATCCCGACCCTGACGCCTGCTGCTGTATATTTGGAGTCTGTGTCTCTCTCCCCGTGGTCGCGTTGATTTTTCTCCGGGTCCTCCGGGATTTCTCTACACATTTAAAATCAACACCACGCGTTTACAATGATGATGGTAAGCCACTTCCGTTGAGCTATCATTTGTGATAGCCAGGTCGCTGCTGAAAAAGTGCTACGTAGCTCAACCTTGTAACATAAAATAAAAAGTTTCGATTCTAGTTTAGAATCCGGACTGGACACGGGAATTCCAATGGGGCAGGCACGCGAGACGCGAGATCTGTGCCTCTGCAGGGATTCTTCTACTTACGAACGAGTTAGGTTCCAGGTGTCTGTTCGTAAGTCGAATGTTCCTAAGTCGAATCGTCGTAATTAGAGGACTCCCCGCACCTGTTGTGTGCTGCTGNCCCCCCCCCCGCCAGGTGTTCTCCACGCCGCACGGCCTCGAGGTGCACGTGCGGCGCGCGCACAGCGGGGCGAGGCCCTTCGCGTGTGCTCGCTGCGACCGCAGCTTCGGCCACGAGCACAGCCTGGAGCAGCATCACGCCACGCACACACAGGTAGCTGCCCTGCTCGTGATGATGTTGATGATGATACAGCCACCATCACAACCATCACCACCATCACCACCATCACCACCATCACCACCATCACCACCATCAACTACCACCATCACCACCATCACCACCACCATCACACCATCACTACCACCATCACCACCACCATCATCACCACCATCACCACCACATCACCACCATCACCACCATCACCACCACCATCTCCACCATCACCACCATCAACATCACCACCACCATCACCACCACCATCACCACCACCATCTCCACCACCACCACCATCACCACCATCACACCATCACCAACACCACCACCACAGAGCTTGGAGCAGTACCACGCCACGCACACGCAGGTAATGGCACTGCTCACGATGATGATGATGATGCTGGTGATGATGAAGCCACATCATCACAATAACAGCGACGAAGGTGACAGCGGCAAAGGATGGTTACTGGGTGTCCCAATCGCTGTTTGTTTGGTTAAAAGTTTGATTATTTGATTTAAAATAAATTCGAGCAATTCACAGGTCAATAGCAATGTGGTCTCAACGCCCTTCCAATGACAAGCAGTTTAAAGATGATTTAAAAATGTAAACAAAGAAAGCAAGCTCCTTTGTTATAAATTCATGACCGGGTGGAGGCATTGCTCACCACACCAGGTCGGTAACGGTGGATTTTTTGACCATACGCTGGTCAGTGCGGGCTGCTAAAGGCGGTGATCGGGACAGGTTCAGGCATCGCTCCTCACACGGTGCTTATCGCCCTGTCCGGGATTCTAACTCAGGTGGCGAAGTTCGTTTCAAAGCACAGTGCGCAGCAAACTGCCCCGTAATTCCTCAAATCAGTTTCGAGCAGAAAAGCACGATTTTTGAGGCAATGATTCCTGCAAATTGAGGAGGTGTTCGATTTCTGTGCAAACGCTCAGTAAGCAGATCCTGCCAATTCTGTTTAAACAGCTGCTCCCATTATTTGATGATGTCCACTGTTATTGTATCGGCTCCGACGCCGTGGGGGGCTGAGTTTTCATGCCGGTGGCTAGGAGATGTTAATTCCCTCGCCTGGTGCGCAGGAGGTCGTGGGTCCGATCCCGACACTGACGCCTGCTGCTGTATATTTGGAGTTTGCGTGTCTCTCTCATCATCATCACGGTGGCTAGGATATGTTAACTCCCTCGCCCGGTTCGCAGGAGGTCATGGGTCCGATCCCGACACTGACGCCTGCTGCTGTATATTTGGATTTGCGTGTCTCTCTCATCATCATCACGGTGGCTAGGAGATGTTAACTACCTCGCCTGGTATACAGGAGGTCATGGGTCCGATCCAGACCCTGACGCCTGCTGCTGTATATTTGGAGTTTGCGTGTCTCTCTCATCATCATCACGGTGGCTAGAATATGTTAACTACCTCGCCTGGTATACAGGAGATCATGGGTTCGATCCCGACACTGACACCTGCTGTATGTTTGGAGTTTGCGTGTCTCTCTCTCTCATCATCATCACGGTGGCTAGGAGATGTTAACTACCTCGCCTGGTATACAGGAGATCATGGGTTCGATCCCGACACTGACACCTGCTGTATGTTTGGAGTTTGCGTGTCTTTCTCCCCGTGGTCTCGGGATTTTTCTCAAGGTCCTCCAGTTTTTCCCTCCACATTTAGAATCGTCACGCTACATATGTCCACACGATAATGACGTCATCGTAACCGAAGCGTTAGGCCGTGGGCGTTGTCAAAGTCCAGCCAATCGGAGGCGCCCTAAACGTTCCCGCCAAAAATTCCCCGCGCTCGCGGACACAAATCGCACGTTCCGCGAGCACGCGCGCTCATTGGCCTGGCGGGCGCGTGGCTCGTCGAGATTGTCGCCCGAACGCGACCGTTCAACATGCACGCATGGCACGACCGCGTGTGTTGTGTTTGCATGTTGAGCGGTGGTGGAGCGGTTCGCGCACTGCGCTACGAACCTGGCGACCCGACTTCGATTCCCGCTCACGGCCAACACCAGTGACAATTATTTGAACCGGTCCTAGGCGTCCCCTAAGTTGACTCTGCCTCAAATGAGTAGCTGGGTGCGGTGCGTAGTAAACGTCGCCACTGCTGAGACAAAATCTGCCGGGCTTGGTGCTGGCCACCCACCCCCTCGTCTGCCGTGCCGGCCTTCATAGGTGCTACTCTCTAACAGCACTTGCCCCAACAGTCTGTTCGGGCTATATGGGGGATCTGTTTGTCTTTGACTTGTATGTTGAATCTCTTTCGCACCGCCCTCAGCCGCCCGTGCTTAGCGGAGGTGCGGCTCGTGGTAGCGCCATGGCAAGGCGCTCTGTCCCCCATCGAATGCACCTCGTGGTCGCATCGTCGTCCTCACCTGAGAAGTGTTTTCTTCCTCCCGTGGGGTTGTGGTGACATTGATCTCTCTTTCTCTCTCTAATTTTTCGGATATTGTCCAAACAGGAATATAAGATAAACTATATGCATGTAAAATTAATACCAAGTACATGTAAGAAAGCACTAAGTTATGTAGCTCCTTTTCAGAAGCGACCCGGCGATCGCAAATGACAGCCCAATGAAGGGGCTTATCACGACGTGGAAATTAAAAACAGCCAAACACTCTCAACGCCACGTTTCTAAATGTGGTGGTAAAAAAACGCAGGACCCGGAGAAAAATCCACGCGACCACGGAAAAAGAGAGAGACACGCAAACTCCAAATATACAGCAGCAGGCGTCAGGGTCGGGATCGAACCCACAACCTCCTGCACACCAGGCAAGGGAGTTAACATCTTCTTGCCACCGCGGCGCTCCAGTCGCTGTAGGGATCGGGATAGAGTCCTGTCACTGGTTCCATGGCCTTGTCGTCGCTATCAGGGTCCACCTCGCTGCCTCAACAGCTACCAATTACGATGTAACAGCCATCGCACCCGCGATTTGTAGAAATCAAATGAAACGCGAGACGCGAACGGGCGAAGTGCGAATGCCATTCGCGACGTGTTTGACAAACAAATGAAAGTGATTGTTTGAGCAACACAATACCGTAATAATGCTCAATGTAGATGCACACATACGGTGCCAATTCACTGCAGGCGAAACATGGATGAGGATAATTAAATTAAGAGGAAAACGAGATGGCTTTTTACAAAGAGTTAATTTGATAACGAAACGCATTTGGGTACACAGTACCCACACTGGCTCATGGTGAGTGGTAGAGTTAATGGTTGAGCAGGTGTTTGTGCTCATTGCGTGGTTGAGTGATGGTGCCGGTGAGTTGTTGAGTGTTGGTGTGAGTGGTAGAGTGAACGGTGATTGGTTGAGTGGTTGAGTTACTGGTTGAGCGGGTGTTTGTGCTCGTTGCGTGATTGAGTGATGGTGCTGGTGAGTGATTGAGTGGTGGTATTAGTGAGTGGTCAAGCGGTTGTGCTGTAGTTGATTGGTTGTGTCGAGCTGGTGAGTTTCCCTGTTAGGAAGTGAGTGGCCGTGTGGGTGGTTGAGTGGTTAAGTGGTTGAGTGGCCTGGTGGGTGGTTAAGTGGTTAAGTGGTTGAGTGGTGTGTGATTGGTTGTGTGGTTAAGTAGTTGAGTGGTTGTCTGGTATTGTGGGTGGTTAAGTGGTTGAGTGGCTGTGTGGTTGGTTGTGTGGTTAAGTGGTTGAATGGTTGTATGGTTATGTGGATGATTAAGTGGTTAAGTGGCTGTGTGGTTGGTTGTGTGGTTGAGTGGTTGAGTGGTTATGTGGTTGGTTGTGTGGTTAAGTAGTTGAGTGGTTATGTGGTTGGTTGTGTGGTTAAGTGGTTGAGTGGTTGTGTGTTAACGTGGTTGGTTAAGTGGTTGAGTGGCTGTATGGTTGGTTGTGTGGTTAAGTGGTTGAGTGGCTGTGTGGTTATGTGGTTGGTTAAGTGGATGTGGTTTGTTGTGTGGTTGAGTGGCTGTGTGGTTATGTGGTTGGTTAAGTGGTTGAGTGGCTGTGTGGTTGGCTGCCGTGTGTGCAGGAGCGCAGCTTCGCGTGCGACATCTGCGGCAAGGCGTTCAAGCGCTCGTCCACGCTGTCCACCCACCTGCTCATCCACTCGGACACGAGACCCTACCCCTGCGCCTACTGCGGCAAGCGCTTCCACCAGAAGTCCGACATGAAGAAGCACACGTTCATACACACAGGTGAGACACACACCTACACACACCTACACACAACATACACACAGGTGAGACACACACACACCTACACACACACTTACACACACACCTTCATACACATCTTCATACACACAGATTAGACACACGCACACTTACACACACCTACTCACACACACCTACACACACATCTACACACACCTACACACACACACACACTTCATACACACCTTCATACACACAGTTGAGACACACGCACACCTACACACACACCTACACAGACACACACCTACACCTGCACACACACACCTACACACACGCAACTACACACACACCTTCATACAAGCCTTCATACACACAGGTGAGAACGCACACACACACACACCTACACACCTACACCTGCACACACACACCTACACACACACGCAACTACACACACACCTTCATACACACAAGTGAGACACGCACACCTACACACACACCTTCATACACACAGATGAGACACACACACCACCACAACAACAACCGCCATTCGCCACTAAGTGGCGGTGACGTCACCACGACGCTTGTGCCAGGATATGTGCACCTTTAGGCCACATGAAGTATCGAACGAACGCTCGCTGGCAGGAGGTCACGGGGCAGACCCAGGTGCCACGGGTCAACTGACTGAGATGACCGAGATGACTGGCTGATGCACCACCTGTGCCCCCTACTGTGCCAACTTTCTGTGCTTTAGCCACCCGGCGCTCCGCTCGTTGTTGTGAGCATCCCTCATCCGCCCTCCGTTGTTGTTGGAGGGTGACTGCCTCCAACTGCCCAATAGCGTCCTTCACGAGCCTCCTCCACAGAGGCCGATCTTGACACCGTTGGTACCAGTCATCGGCAAGTCCACTCAGCGCCACGTCCTCCTGTACCACGTCACTCCATCTCTTCTCTATCCCGTGCCGCGCCCGTTTAGCCCCCTCGATCCGGCCGAACAAAAGCTGTTTAGGCATACGGTGGCTGGGCATGCGGGCTACATGACCCAGCCAACGCAGCCTTGCCTGCCGAAGGAGCTCACCGATGGGACTTTGCCCAGATCTTTCAAGGATTTATGAGCTCCTCACACAATCCAGCCTGGTTAAACCCAGGGTGGATCGAAGGCAGGCCAACCTAAATGTTTCTAACCAGCGGAGATGCTCCATTAGGGGGTCCACGTTTCGCAAACGTAGAGAAGGGAGGGAATGACCGTGACCGAGAAGACCTGAAGCTTCGTGTAGCTTCCACACAACGTTACGCAACCGATAAAAAGATAATGCCGCTCGACTGATTCTGAGTGAGACCTACACACACACCTTTATACACACAGGTGAGACACGCACGAACACCTACACACACCTATAAAGATAAAGATTCTCCCATATAGCCTTAACAGACTGTAGGGGCAAGTGCTGTTAGCGAGCAACTATGAAGGCCGGCACGGCACACGAGGGTGTGGGTGGCCAGCACCACGCCCGCCCGCCTTTGACTCCCCAGTGGCGTTGTTTACACACCGCACCAGGTACTAATTTTAGGCTGAGTCGACCTAGGGGAGGCCCGGGACCGGTTCAGATCATCGTCACTGGTGTTGGCCGTGAGCGGGAATCGAATTCGAGTTTATAACACAGCGCACTAACCGCTACACTACCGCTCCCACATACACTAACACACACACATACGTTCATACACACACGGGCGAGATATATACACACACCTACACACACACAGGTGAGATACACACACACCTACACACGTGTTCATATACACGGGTGAGACACACCTATAAACAGGTGAGATATACTCACACCTACATACGCACAGTTGAGATATATACACGCACATGTTCATACACACGGGTGAGNCACACACACACACACACCGAAACACCTACCTACATACAGGTGAGAAATATATACACACCGATACACAGGAGAGACACACACCTAAATACACACGGGTGTCACACACACTTACACACCTACACACACATAGGTAACACACACACAGGTGACACACACATACACAGGTGACACACACACACACGTGACACACACAGTGACACACACACAGGTGACACACACACACAGGTGACACACACACAAACAGGTGACACACACACACGTGCCACACACACACGTGACACACACAGGTGACACACACACACAGGTGACACACACACAGGTAACACACATACGTGACAACAACCGCCATTCGCCACTAAGTGGCGGTGACGTCACCACGACGCTTGTGCCAGGCCTGACACAAGTGACACACACACACGTGACATAGACACAGATGGTACATACTGAGTCGACCCCCCCCCCCCCGCCTTGCCCGCCACACAGGTGAGAAGCCCCACAAGTGCTCCGTGTGCGGCAAGGCGTTCAGCCAGAGCTCCAACCTCATCACGCACTCGCGCAAGCACACTGGCTTCAAGCCCTTCGCCTGCGACCTCTGCGGCCGCGGCTTCCAGCGCCGCGTCGACTTGCGGCGGCACCGCGACGCGCAGCACGGGGGCGAGGGGGTCCCGGGGGCGAGGGGGCGAGGGCGGCGAGGGGGCGAGGGGGTCGTGGGGGTCGTGGGGTCGTGGGGGTCGAGAGGGCGCGGGGGAGGCGGGGGTGCGACATCATCTGAGACTGCTGGACGTGTGTGAAAAAAGAGCCGCATTGCTCGTCGGATACCTCCGTAGAAATAAATATTCTGGTTGTGATTCTGCGTGCGTGTCACTTGCGTGTGTGTCACCTGTGTGTGTATCACCTGTGTGCTGAGCCTATGGGCAGAGTTGAGTCTATGGGCAGTGTTGAGTCTATGGGCTGCAGTGTTGAGTCTATGGGCAGTGTTGAGTCTATGGACTGCAGTGTTGAGTCTATGGGCAGTGTTGAGTCTATGGGCAGTGCTGAGTCTATGGGCAGAGCTGAGTCTATGGGCAGTGCTGAGTCTATGGGCAGTGTCGAGTCTATGGGCAGTGCTGAGTCTATAGGCAGTGTTGAGTCTATGGACTGCAGTGCTGAGTTTATGGGTAGTGCTGAGTCTATGGGCAGTGCTGAGTCTATGGGTAGTAGTAGGGTTTTACCCTTTAAACTGGTACAAAACTGACACCTTTATACAAGGCATCATGTTTGCAATAACCACAACACAAGCAGTCAAAATGCAAACAAAAAGAAACAACTCTGATAATGGTAATGATATGCACTGTCCTTGAAGTTGATTGGTCCACACCCGAGACAGCTTTCCTTAGAGCCTAGTCTCCATTGGTTTTGGACCAGATGACGCCAAAAGGCGTCTTTTGGTCCAACACCAATGGACAGTTTTTTTTTATGTTTCCATTTGTGCATCAAGGTACCATCCGCTCTTCGTGCTGCTTGCTGCCGTGGCTTGTGCAGTTTTAGCGAAGAGCATGAGAGCAACCTTCCCAGGACCCACACCCTCCCTACCTGCCTACCTGCCTCCCTCCCTCCCTCCCTCGCCCCACCTACCCGCCAGCCCCAGGGGGAGACACATGGGTGGGTGTGGGTGGGGTGTGGTTGGGTGTGGGTTGGTGTGGGTGGGTGTGAGTGGGTGTGAGTGGGTGTGAGTGAGTGTGGGTGTGGGTGGGTGTGGTGGGTGTGGTGTGGGTGGGTGTTGGTGGGGTGTGGGTGGGTGGGTATTCTAGTCTAATATATTTACTGAAGGACACGGGGAGGCTAAAACACAGATTGACAAAGGGGGGAGGCTGTACACAGGCAATTATCTCAAATGGGTCTCATAGCCTCGCTTCCCCCAGCCTCGGGGCAACATGGTTTTTTGTTTTTACACCACCAGTTAAGGCCCACTGAGCTATTATATAGCAACACTGTACCCCGATAACCCCAAATGTGTCTCAGTCTGGCTCTATAGCGCTGCTCTGTCACTTGCTACCAAATTTCAGGGCAAATTATGTTATTTCATTTAATAAACAAAGCACTGTAATTAATTTATTTTAATTGTTTATTCTTTAAGTGAGATTTAATATATATTATTGTTATTTAATAGCTACGGTTCTTCTTCTTCTTCCTGTGGAGGGGTCACCCCGCATCCGTCGTTCGCAAAAATCTACCATGGAACCGTGAATTAATTCAGTTCAGTTCAGCTTATTTGGTATAGCCCTGTGAGCCAATCGGCTCTTGAATCGGGTGCAACCGCAACAAAAAAAAACATGAACAAAAAAACATCTTAAAGTGACTACGCGCAAAAGAAAAATCCAGGAAAAACTGCAAAGTCTTCCAAAAAAGCACCGCACACCAACGCTGTGCAAAAATCCCAGTGGGATGCAAGTCAAACAACAACAACCACAAGACAACTTAGATTAAAGCCATCAATCTAACTCCGTACTACAACAAACAAAACATGGCCAAACCAAAAAACTTTTCGAAATCACCAAAAAAAGAGACGTAAAACATAATTGGTGAAGAAAGATCCACGGTAATCTTGATTTGAAGCTTTCGTGACTGCAGGAATCCATACTCTTTGGTAATTTTGGTGAAGTCACGTAGGTAAAAAATTAAATAAAACCAAAAATAACATAAATAACCTCTTGTTGTAACAGCTCTCTCGCTGGTTCAGCATTTCCACTGCTGGATGATATGTGTTGCGATCGAAACTCGTGATTTCTTATTTTTTGTTTTATTTTCATTACACCTGTAATTACCGACTTAAAAAAGAGTCTTACGTTATTTCACATCATGCATTCGTGATAATTTGTAAAATAAATTAAATTACCCTTTGTGATTAAAAAAATATAGCTTCACGTGCCTTGACTTTTCGGGCCACCGTGTGCACTTGCAGTCCATGCATATACGCGGTTCCTATGTGAAGTTCCATATTGATTTAGTGTGCTGATCTTTAAAGGTGCATTTGAAAAATGTAGATACTCCTACTGATGGTTTAACACGTAAGCTTTCGCGACCAATATTATTCATAATATAGGTTTTTGGGTCAGATCGCGTTATTTATAAATGTGTCGTAACCCTCCACCACCCGACACTGCCAAACAGTAAAAAATGTGTCACGTTTTTCAAAGGACAAAATCATTCACTTCTTAATTTTGTCCTATGAAAAAACGTGACACATTTTTTACTGTTTGGCCGTGTCGGGTGGTGGAGGGTTACGACACATTTATAAATAACGCGATTTGACCCAAAAACCTATATTATGACTCCTACTGATGCTCATGCTGTTGTGGAGTGACTCATGCAGCAGCTATGGCTGCAGGGTTTGGTGGTACATGTTGTTTGTCGTTTATTGTGAAATTTCGGTCACAGTTCCTATGATCACTGTTACATTGCTTTTATGGCTTTATTTGTGATTTCGAAAAGTTGTTTTGGTTTGGCCATGTTTGTTTGTTGTAGTACGGAATTATAATGATGGCTGTAATCTAAGTTGTCTTGTGGTTGTTGTTGTTGTTGTTGTTGTTTGCCTTGCATCCCACTGGGATTTGTGCACAGCGTTGGTGTACGGTGCTTTTTTTCTGGAAGACTTTGCAGTTTTTTCCTGGATTTGTCTTTTGCGCATAGTCACTTGAAGATGTTTTCTTGTTCATGTTTTTGTTTGTTGCGGTTGCACCCAATTCAAGAGCCGAATGGCTCACAGAGCTACACCTAATAAATGAAACTGAAAATGAAACTGATATTCGTCTGTGCATAAAATGCGAGTATGGAGCAGGTCGCAATGAAGCCAGACTAATACTCTACGTGTAATGCAAGCGTAAATGGGGTTGTTGCTGGGCTCTGGTCCAATCACACGTCCCGGGGTATTGGGGCGCGGAGCCTGGTCTGCGGGGCGTGTGGGAGGGGCCACCGTTCACCTCGGCTCCAATGAGAGGCGAGGTGAATGGGGCAGAGCCAGCGGGGTAGTATGGGAAGGCCGGATCTGATCCGGAAGGGGAGGAGTCAGGGTCACGTGGGGGAATGTATATAAGTGGGAGCCCAGAAGAGATCGGGCAGTCGGGGAAGTTTAGAGTCTGATACACGTTGGGTGGTGAGGGAGAGATTCGCGCCATCGGCCACGTGGCCGACGGACCTCAGCATGCCGTCGGCCAGCGGTGTGCGGAGTGCGGAAGTAGAGGAGCTAACGGAGGAGCGTGCATGGCACGCGAGAGGGAGCGTGCGCGGGCGCGCGAGAGACGACGCTGGTCCGAGGAGGAGACCAGCGGGGTGCGGAGAAGAACCTGAATAAAAGATAAGCGGAGACCAGCAGTGCCTGACGGAGTCATTTATTACATACGTCTCAACGTGTTCTGTTGGACCATTGTGGGGAGCGGTGGTGCAGCGGTTAGCGCTGCGTTGCCCTACACACCCAGAGATCTAAGTTCGATTCCCGCTCACGGCCAACAACACCTGCGACGATTTTACCCAAACCGTTGCTGGGCCTCCCTGGGTCGACTGGGCCTTAAATGAATACCTGGCGCGGTGTGTAAACATCGCCATTTTGGGAGACAAAGGCGGCCGCGCGTGGTGCTGGCCACCCAACCTTAATAGGTGTTGCCCGCTAACAGCAACTTGCCCCAATAGTCTGTTAAGGTTATACGGGGGATCTTTTGTCTTTGTTGCATCGTAGGGTCCACGGTGTATGCTTTGCTGGATTCATCCGAGGGCGGATGACTCAAACCTCACCATCCACAGACGTTCAAAACGTTAGCAACGGAGCGTCTTCACTTTTGCGCGTGTCCGGCACTGGCGGCCCGTGACATCCGAGTATTTCTCTCCACGTGCAGAGAACCGAATTTCTTCAGGACCTGCGCTTACACCGCTGACATTTTTTTTGTTTTAATGCGAAACGCTCATTTGTATATATTTTGTATTTTGTTGTAGGGGTATTTTNAAAAAAAACATGAATTCCACGTGATTTGAAGCTTTCGTGACTGCAGGAATTATTCTTTGGTTCTTTCGATAAAGTCATGTATAAAGAAAATAAATGTAATAATAGAACACGATGTTTCGATTGCAACACAAGCAGTCGTCATCAGGTATAACTAAATTTGAGAGAGAGACAAAACACAAACACGAAGACACACATACAGACACACAAGCAGAGAAAAACAACACAGAGACACACAGAGATAGACACAACATAGACACACTGAGAGAGACACACAACATAGACACACAGTTCATAATCAACGTTTTTGGGTTTAGATCGCGTTATTTATAAATGTGTCGTAACCCTCCACCACCCGACACGGCCAATCAGTAAAAAAGTGTCACGTTGACAAAGACAAATAGTTCACTGCTTTAGCCCACCGGTGTGTTGAAGCCACAACATTTACAATTTGAGTACGACGTTTCGCTGGTAATTGCGATTTAAGGTTTTTATTAACTTCTCAGCGGGTACAAGGAAAACCAAAGAGTACTGAAAACCACTCCTTCCCAGGCGCCCCGGTTGGCCCTTCGAGTCTCCGTCACATCCGCGGGCTCCACCCACATACAATGCAACAAAAAAGCTCGCCGCCATAACGCCCACCGCCCGTTCCCCTTATTTACATTCATCACCACCATTCACCCATGCGCTGCTCCATCACATCGCCTTCCCCGATCGAACACGTACATTCCTCGCCCACACGACTTTGCAGGCGGCTAAAATGTGCATGGCCATCCTTCACTATCCTTCCCTATACCGCCGGTCCCCTTGCTACCCCACCCGGGTAGGGGCCACTTCCACTTCACACCTGCGGCCTTGTATCCCAGCCTAACCCGGTCTACTTCCATCACCCTTTCTAGCAACCTCCTTGCCCAGTAGCACACCTCCAACGGTGATATAGGGGACCCATCCAGCTTTTTCTGCGAGCTCCCCACAAGGCCTCCTTTGTCGCGCCTATTATGGCCCACGTTCGATCTCTGTCATCTCCCCGCACCTCCCTTAAGACTCCCACATAATGTCCCGACTTATCACCTGCGACGGTAAAACCAGGACAACAGCGGACTGCTCAGTCTCCACACCTCCTGTGCGAAGGGACACTTCACCATGACGTGCACCGCGTCCTCATCTGTGTTGCAGCCCCTCGGGCATTTGGGCGAACATGCCATTCGGCGAGAAAACATGAAGCCCCTCGTCTCCAATCTATCCCACACCGCCAACCAGGACAGATCTCTCTGTTCTTTTGTGAGCGCCGTTGATGAAGTGTTCCTCCACACTTGACGGTACATAGTCCTCTTCGCGCCCATCACCCCTCGCAGGCCTCCCCTTCGTTTACTTTGGCCAATACCTCCTTGGAGTTCCACGGTCCCCTCTCTGACTCAAATTGTACACTTATGTAGTCACCCACCGCCGCATTCAGCCATCCTTGTGGCCAGGCCAAGGCGTGCCCGCCGGTAATTGGGTCATCCCAAGCCCCTCAGGAGCCACATCAGGCGATACCTTAAATAACATGCGGCCTTCCCCCGGGGCTCTTCGGAAAAGAATAACCTCAAAGTGTTGCACACAAAAATTGAGGACAGCACACGTGCAATATTTGGGGCACCCTTCCCCCGTTCGACACGTTTACACATCACCACTCTCTTCACTCTATCCATCCCGCCTCCCCAAATGAATTTAAACAACATCGATTGCAGGATTCTTGCCTCCCTCCTACCTGGCGGGTACACATATGCGAGGTAGTTGAGTGTTGGTAAAACCACCACCCTCACTACCAGAATCCTCCCTTCCATCGTGAGCCGTCTCCCGGCCCACTTGCCTAACTGTCCCTTTACCTGCTTTATCCTCCCGTCCCAGTTTCGTTCTGCCGACCTTTCTCGGCAAAAGGACACTCCCAAGACCTTGACTTCCTCCGTCTTTATCCCCAACTCAGGCGGCCGACCCTCAAATAGTCTCGGGTCCCGAAGGCCATCAATTCGCTCTTCCTCGCATTCACCTTCAAGCCGGAGGCCAGGCCGAAGCGGTTTGTCTCCTTCATGGCCCCCCACACTGATGCCACGTCCCTACAGAGCACGACTACGTCATCCATATATAGCGCCACCTTCCCCTGTTCCTTATTCCCGGGGATGGTCACTCCTTAATCTCCTCATTGTTTCTTATTGCCTGTGCAAGGGTTCCATACACATTACAAATAGAACCGCGGACATCGGGCACCCCTGTCTCACCCCTGACTCTACTGGAATTGTCCCCGAGAGCTCCCCATTTATCAGTAGTCTGGTCTTGAGCCCTTGGTAAAGACGCCTCACCAATCGACCAAGGGTCCCCTCACTCCTATTTTTTCCAACACTGCGAACATATACTCGTGCGAGAGGCGGTCGAAAGCCTTCTCAAGATCCAGGCTAAGAAGCCCTAGGGGGCATCCCCTCTCTCCTTCTACCTCTATTGCCTCCCTTAATAAAATCAGGGAGTCCGAAATCCTTCTTCCTGGCACCGCACACGTCTGGTCGGGTTCGATTACTCCTCCACCACCTTCCCCAGTCGCGTCGCAGCTATTTTTGCCATAATCTTGTAGTCCGAGTTCAGGAGCGTAACTGGACGCCAGTTTCCCAACTCTCTCCGGTCCCCTTCTTATACATCAGTATGATGAGCCCCTCACACTTCTTCTGGCACCAGTCCACCCTCCAGCATTTCCCTATACATCTGCAGCATGTCCCCTTTCATTAAATCCCAGAATGTAATATAGAATTCTGCTGGAATTCCATCCAGTCCTGGCGTCCTATTCTTATTCTGCCTCCTCACTGCCTCCTCCACTTCCTCCATCTGGATCCTCCCTCCCAGTACCTCTGGGTTCTTAACCTCATGTCTTAGCTCCCCTAGTAGTGCCTCCCTTATTCCTTATCCGTTCCCTTCCTCCATACAACTCCCATAGTACTCCTCCGCTATCTCTATCATACCCTCTGTCGTTGCCTGCCTGCCTCTGACCGGACTCACCAATTCCCTAAGTGTGTTGTCTCCTGCCTTGCATTTCTTAAAGAAGAAACTCGTACATTTCTCTCCCTGTTCCGTTTCCCTGACCCTTGCCCTGTATGCCATTTGTTTGACTCTTTTCTCCAATACCGAGGATAACCTTCCCTTCAATCTCCGTATATCCTCACCCACCGGGAATCCCAGCTCAAGTAACCTGTGCTTCTTCTCGATTCTAGCGTTCCACAGCTGCAGTTCCCTGTTTACACTCCTCCTTCTACTATGTGTCTGGAAGAGGGCCTTTATCCGTCCCTTCACCATGCTCCACCACTCCACCCTCGTGGCAAAGCATTCCTGCAGGGTCGTCCAGTCTTTGTACTTCCTTACAAAGTCTTCCACAACCCTTCTGTCTTCCAACAGGCTCACATTCATTTTCCAGGTTCCCTTCCCCATCTTCAGGCCACCTGGAATACCGAGCTTTGCCTTCACCAAATTGTGATCTGACAAGGGGAAGGGTTCCAGGTCTGCTCCATCCACCTTCACATTGGCAGACAAAGATGAAATCTATTCGTGATTGCCTTCTACCACCCTTATCCGACCACGTGTATCCGGTCTCACCGGGTGTACCTTTCTGAAGGTGTCAGTCATTTTAAAATCCTCTATCAGCTCCTTCAACTTCCTAGAGGAAGGATCGAGCCTCCTCCTCCCAGCCCCCGATAATAGGTCTGCCAGGCACAACGGGCAGTTAAAATCACCCCCATTATGACTTGCCGTCTCGTCACGAGTAGGGTCGCTACATTATTCCATAGGTCCACTCTTTCTGTGCACGTCGTGGGGCGTACACATTTATTAGTCTCAGGTTTGCCTCTCCATAAGACACGTCCACATAATGGAGGCGGCCCGGGATCACCTCTTGGGACCCGACTATCTGTATACCCCTCCTGCCTAGGAGGGTAACCACCCCCGTGCATCGATTTTCATTACTCCCGGACCAAAAGTAATAGCCATCCCAGCTCTCCAACAGCTCCTCCCGGCCCAGGGTGTATGGTAGGTGGCATTCCTGGAGGAAGACCACCTCCCACTTGGTAGCCTGTAGCAGTTGTATTATTGCTCCTCTTCTCCCCTTTCCCTTCAAGCTCCTCACATTTACGGACGCCACAGAAAGTTCCATGTTGGAATGTGTCTCAGTCCGAAGTGGCCTTCTCCGCTCGCCCTCCGTAACCATCTTCATTCGCCAGTTCCCGCAATTTCATTTTGCCCCTTGTTCTCAAGGGTTTCCCCTGCGCGGGCTCTCCACCCTTTCCTCCATCCCTCCCTCGAGGCCTCGTGTCCAGCGAAGAGTCCGAGGATTCCGTGCTGCCTAAAGGGGCGCCTCTTTTTGGGGCTCTCCGTATCCTCCTTTTCCTTCCGATTGGTCCCTCCCATGTCTCGCTACCGCCTTCCTCCTGCTGTTCCCCTTTTCCTTCATCCTCCACCGCCTCCGCCCAGTCTTCCACGGTCGTCTCGGAGATGCTGCCCATGCCGTCGCTCCCCTCTCCGCCAGCCCTCTTCCTGCTCGCTCGATGTCGATTCTGCTCTTTTGCATGCCTCTCCCTTCTCCCCCTCCATCTGTCGCTGGTGGTTGCTGCTCAGCCACCTCCCACGTCCTTCCCTCACCAGTTCCTTATCCAGGTCCAGTTTGGTCCACCCCCTTCCTCATCCTCGCTCCTCCTACCCTATACACCCTAACCTTGTTGGCGTACGACTCCGGACAATTTTTGTACAGGTGTTCTCGGCTACCGCAGAGGTTACATTGTGCCGGAACACTGCATTCTTCTACCTCGTGGTCCAGTGCCTTGCATCTATAGCAGACTTTTGTCTTGCACACTGCAGCCAGGTGACCGCTGCCCCACACCTCCTACACAGTTTAGGTTGTCCGGCATACACAACATATCCCGGTTGCCTCCTATGTTCAGGGCACTCGGGATGTGTCTCAAGGTCCCTCCCTCTGTTTTCAGCCGCACCCTCCATTGTCTTGCCCCTGTCCATATCCCCACGAGTCCCTCACCTTTTTACAGCCCGACAGTACCGAGCAGTGCTGTCTTAGCCAGACCTCCACGTCGTGGTCATGTAGGGCTTCATTGTATAGGAAAATAGTCACCACCTTCGTGTCCAGCTCTGATAACAGTTGTAGCTTCATTGACATCAATGGCTTCTCCTCCGCCTTTTCCTCGAAGCGGGTCATAAATCTTTGTAGCAGGGGCTTGAGTTGAAGCTTACATCAAACGCCCTCCCTCCCGGCAGAGTTATCAAACAGTACAAGTCTGTCGGCTCTATTTGTAGCAAGCCCATCATTATTGATCGTACAAAGGTCGCTCGGTCGATGGTCACTTCTTCTGCTACCTCGTCCTTCATCATTACTCTGACGCAATTATGTCGTTTGACATGAGGTGGTGTCAGACTCACCCCTGCCCCGCCTCGCCATTTCCCGTCTCGTTCCCGGGGCCTCCCAGCTCCCACCGGTCCAGCGTCCACTGTCACGTTCTCCCTCCGGGCCTCCCTGCCCCAGGGTTGCTGGGGTCTCTCTGGCTTCATTCCACACCCTCCACTCGGGGGCCCCGCATCTCTGCGTCCGGACACCGTACCTTTTTCTCCTCGGCCTCCCTCACCCACTCCATCAGCTCCCGCCCTCCCATCCAGTTCCTCCATCCTCTCCTTCTGCCGTGCCTCCGCCACGTTCCCCTCCATCCGTCTCCATGCCTCCTCCACGCATCCCCTGCTGCCAGCGGGTCGGTCTGGTTGCCCAGTCCCCACCGGCAGCGTAGGTGGTGTCGGTGGCCCTCTGCTTTCGCCGCGTCTTCTTCTTGTCTCCTGCAGTCACCGTCTGGCCGACTCTGTCGTCCCAGGCTCCCTCAGCAGTGCAGGTGGCATTCATTTCTCTTGACGCACTCCCTGCTTCCTTTTCATCTGCTGCGAGCATAAGCTGGGCTGCTCGGTCATCCCGGTCTCCTTCAGCAACTCGGGTGGCTCTCGTGGTCCTTGACTCTCGCCGTTTCCCCTCTTCGTCTGTTGCAATTTCCGTCTCCATTCTCCAGCAGCCCCGCTTCTTGGCAGCGTGGTCATCCCTGTCCACACGGTCAGGGCCCTCGCAGGCCTCGGGCTGGTGGCTCGGTCTCACTTGAGATCCGGACGGGCTGGAAGGATCACCTCGATGCTCCTGGTGTCTCCCCTGGCAAGCCAGGGTGGTTTCCCCCTCATCGGGCAATTCGCCAGAATGGTGAGGTTCTCCTGTGTCTCCCGTTCTTATATGGAGCAGCAGCAGGGTGACGTCATCATTAACTCATTAACTCATCAGGTGCCAAGATTCAAGGGGGAGTGATTGTAATTATATACTAGATTAGTAATCAGGCTATTGTTACGATGCGAGTTGTAGATTAGTAATCATTTGGAATGTGTTTTATTGTGATTATGCTACATTAGTAATCAGTTAGTGGTTGTTTCCCTTTAAGAATTGTAATGTATCTTATTTAATAATACGCTTCCAGGCCGGGCTAAAACTGTAGATGTCTGAGAGATTAAACATGTTNAAGAAGCACTCAATTACAATAATGCTCAAATTAACAGAGCCAAAAGCAAATAGTCGCAAACAACACTTGACGATGTTAAAAACAATAAAAATACCATTTTCTCAGGAGTACTGATAAATTAGCCCGTGTTTTGCAAAAGCAAAACATTACAGTAGATTTGGTACAGTACACAAAATTACAACTAGTACGTGCACTAAAGCAATTACCAAATACAGAATTAATCGGATTAATTGTTTGGCAGATTATATTGGACAGACAGGGCGTAACGTTAGTGTAAGACTAAAAGAACACCAGAGAAATATTAAACTATCACAAACACAACTGTCGGCAGTAGCAGAACATGCATGCCAACAGGGACACTCAATTGATTTTGACAACGTGGAAGTGTTGTGTAAAACTAGTACTACTGGCAAAGACTAATTAGAGAATCGATTGAAATTGAGAGAAACAGAAATAACTTTAATCGCTCAGACAGCTACAGGCTTAGTGCGGCCTGGAAGCGTATTATTAAATAAGATACATTACAATTACTTATAAGGGAAACAACCACTAACTGATTACTAATGTAGCATAATCACAATAAAACACATTCCAAATGATTACTAATCTACAACTCGCATCGTAACAATAGCTTGATTACTAATCTAGTATATAATTACAATCACTCCCCCCTTGAATCTTGGCACCTGATGAGTTAATGAGTTAATGATGACGTCACCCTGCTGCTGCTCTATATAAGAACGGGAGACACAGGAGAACCTCACCATTCTGGCGAATTGCCCGATGATGCTGTTGCAATTACCAGCGAAACGTCGTACTCAAATTGTAAATGTTGTGGCTTCAACACACCGGTGGGCTAAAGCAGTGAACTATTTGTCTTTGTCAACGTGACACTTTTTTCTGATTGGTCGTGTCGGGTGGTGGAGGGTTACGACACATTTATAAATAACGCGATCTAAACCCAAAAACGTTGATTATGAATAACATTGGTCGCGAAAGCCTACGTGTTAAATAGACACACAGACAGACAAGCAGAGAGAGACAACACAGAGACACAGAGAGAGACACACATCATAGACACACATAGACATATGTTGTGTGTCTCTCTCTGTGTCTCTGTGTTGTCTCTCTCTCTCTGCTTGTGTGTCTGTCTGTGTGTCTATGTTGTGTCTCTCTCTCTGTGTGTCTGTGTCTCTCTCTCTGCTCGTGTGTCTGTCTCTGTGTCTGTTGTGTGTCTCTCTCTGTGTATCTCTGTTGTCTCTCTGTGCTTGTGTGTCTGTCTGTGTCTCCGTGTCTGTGTTTTGTCTCTCTCTCAAATTTAGTTCCACCGGATGATGGTTGCTTGTGTTGCAATCGAAACGTCGTCTTCTATTATTAAATTTATTTTCTTTCGACGTTACTTTACCGAAAAAACCAACGACCGAATTCCACACTTTAAGAGTGCCGATGTCTTGCTGGCCGCTTGGTGTTTTGCGCCTTTGGACCAGTGCTACAGCCGAAGCAATTGTGATGATAATAATTTTCAAAAACAAACCCACACCCACCACGGCCAAACAAACACTGCTTTAATGGCTGCATTGTTCTCTTTGAGGCGAGCCGCGCGCTCAATCCGCCACAACCATCCAGCTATTGTCTCAGGCTGGGTTTGGGCAGTGGAGGGGGGCTGTGGTAATGCGGGAGGAGGGACGGGGGGGTATAACCAAACATTATGTGCGTGTGTGTTGAACTTCTTTCGCACCCTACGTAGCCAACCGTGCTCATCGGAGGTGCGAGGGAAGGACAACAAACTAAACACACACAAAGGCAGCTCGAACGAAATGAGTTTCGTCAATCTAGACGACGATGACTTCAAAGTGCGCAGCTCCCGGGTGGGCTTCCTAACAATCGCAAGCGAAGAGCGTTCCAGACGGCCGCCGCAGAAGCAGCCCCCCACAAAAAGCCGCCGCCACCGCCGCAATGTCGCGTGCCAGGTCGATTGCTCCATTCGCGAGAGGTGTCATGCTCGAATCGCCCACGTCACCTGCTCGCCCCCACCGCGCCAGCTGTGTGTGCGCTCTCGAAATCCCCCCACACCCCCGGGGTTTGCGGGAATTGAACCTGAAACCTCGCAACAGCCCCGAAGCCACTCGAGACCAAAGGCGGGAGCCCGGCTGTTTGCCCTCAACAATCAGAATCGGCGGATGGCACCCGCGTGCATTGTTCGCGCTCACGTGTTTGACGTCGTCTCATTGTTGGTTTTGAGAATCGGGACGAGGTTGGGGTGGGTGGGGCGGGCGGGGATGTNCCCCCCCCCCAACCACCATCACGCATGAGCTCCGATGTCGGAATCCCAGTGTCAACGCCGCCGCCGCAAACAATGCAACCCTCAGTCCTGATGGTGATGATGGCGGTGGTGATGATCGTGGTAGTGATGATGGCGATGATGATGATGAAGCTTGGCAAAACCAGATGGGAGGTCACGAGAAGTCTCTTGAAGCTCACCTTGCTTTGTTTGGTTTGTCCTTCCCCCCACCCGCACCTATAATTAGCACGGGTTGGCTACGTACGGTGCGAAAGAAGTTCAACGCTCAGTACATACAGAACGTACACCTCTTCTGCATTGGTCATTCGCTACCCTCCCTTCCACTGCTTCCCGTCCCCCCTGCACCCTTCCGTGACCCCCTAAGTAGCCATTGATCGCGGTCACTCATTCCCCGACCCTTGCACGGCCCCTGCCATCTCAACCATTCTCTGCTGCCAACTTTTGCTTGTGTGTCTGTGTATTAAACTACGTTAAGCGCCTTTAGTGAAGGCGCTTGCTATAAACAGAGTGCTTCAAAACATGTTAATACTTGTTATATCGGACTATCGTTTTAATGAAAAAAGAACGGATAATAATGATACACTGTAACACGATAACATATGTAATGTTAATAGCTTCAAAAAGTCAAAGGGGCCGTCCACAAATGACGTCACGCACCTAGGGGGGGGGGGTGGTCAGATATTTGTGACAATGTGTGACGAGGGTGGGGGGTGTTTGAGAAATGTGACGTCACATCAAAATGCGCAACTTTAAATAAATGTAGACAACACGTTCTACTTAATTCAATTGACTTTTTAATAAATGTTTTCTCCTACAACATCAGAGTGCAGCGCCACATTAAATACGCATTAAATACGACAGACCTGTTCTTCACCTGAGGACGGCTGCTTGCGTTGTGGCCAAAACGTCATGAGAATGATTTTATAGTTTTATTTATATTATTTTATTATTTCCCTTCTACTTGACTTTACCGAAAGAACCAAGAAAATGACAATAGTTTAAAGTGATCTGAAGCATGTTTTATTTGGGGGGGGGAACGGAGCTTTGTGGGGGGTCTGACTTTTTGTGACACCGTGTGACGAGGGGGGGGGGTCAAAAATCTTCCAAAATCGCGTGACGTAATTTATGGACGGCCCCAAAGAGTCTCACCACTTGTTCGCCACCGTTGTCAACGCATGGCCTGGAATCTCCTCCAGGTGATCTCCAGAGCTCCGGAGGGAGCACATTTCTCGTCGTATCATTGCCAATTTCTCGGAAGTGTTCACATTTTTTTAAAGCACCCTGTATGTGTAACAAATATATATATAAAATAAAATATAAATGACCTCCTCGTGATATAAGAGCCGCCCGTCGGAGGAGATCCACCGGCTTAGATTCGTCGGCCGCGAAGCTTTTGGGACGCAACTGCTCAATCGCATCAACTGATCACGATCCATAGCAGCTGCAGCAGCGAATGATGTGGACACCTGATGGCTTTTCCACTGCGGATGTACACAGTATTATGGAGATAAGAGTTTAGCGCACCACGATGGTAAGATGTTAACTCCCTCGCCTGCTGTACAGGAGTTCTTGGGCCCGATCCCGACCATGATGCCTCTATATTTGTAGTTTGCATGTGTGTCTCTCCGCGCGGTCGCGTGGATTTTTCTTCGGGTCCTCAGGTTTTTCCCTCCACATTTAGAATCAACCCCATGCGTTTAAAGCGTTCGTAGCGCAGTGCACTAACCGCTGCGTCACCGCTCCCACGCAGGAGCAGGCAGGGGCACCTGTCATGCTGAGCGCGCGTGGGGAGCCGCGGTGGCTAGGAGATGTTGGCTACCTCGCCTGGTATACAGGAGGTCGTGGGTTCGATCCCGACCCTGACGCCTGCTGTTGTATATTTGAAGTTTGCGTGTCTCTCCCTCATCATCATCACAGTGGCTAGGAGATATTGGCTACCTCGCATGGTATACAGGAGGTCGTAGTTTCGATCCCGACCCTGCTGCTGTATATTTGAAGTTTGCGTGTTTCTCCCTCATCATCATAACGGTGGCTATGAGATGTTAACTATCTCGCCTGGCATACAGGAGGTCGTGGTTTCTATCCCGACCCTGATACCTGCTGCTGTATATTTGGTGTCTGCAGTGTCTCTCTCCGCGCAGTCGCGTGGATTTTTCTCTGGGTCCTCCGGTTTTTCCCTCCACATTTAGAATCAACGTTATGCGCTCATAGAGTATTTGGCTGCTATAAATTTCCGCATGATAAGCCACTTCGTAGAGTGATCATTTGTGCTTTATCTGGTCAAACAAAAAACAAGATTTTATAGTACCCGGCATTATGATGATCGCTTAATGTGCACGCTCATTTGGTGGTAGTTTTACGTGGATTTGTTGCATTGCTGTTCACGGGTGAATCCTGCAAATGTGTTAAATGGTGTTTTTAGGGTGAAAATAATTATTTTACACGCTTTTAGTTTAACTCACTCTGTCTGTTGTTGTTGTCGTATCCTCAAATCTTGTAACTCAATTTAACCCACTTCCCAATGTGGTATCGATTGCAAACCTCGTATACTTATGTCATATTAATGACAATACTATATTATATCATTCAAATATAAAATATATATTTTTAAACATTCTTTTTATATGTTATGTTTCGGCTTGGGTCTAATTGTCCACACTCAATTGACGTTGGCTGTAAATCACCACGGTCCCTTACGTCATGGCAAGCTTCGGGTGTGTGACACACGTGACAGCTGTGTGACACACGTGACAGGTGTGGGTCGTTGGGTTGGTAGCGCGTTGCGCTAACCACTGCGCCACCAAAACACCATCCACTACATCAGGCATGTCCAAAGTCCGGCCCGCGGGCCAATCACGGCCGCGGTCAGACTTCATGCGGCCCGCAGCTTTGGTCTTGTGTTATTTATGGCTCGCTAGCTCTGTCAGAATAAATAAATCATAAAATTTTAAAGCTGTAATTCCTCCTTTGACCACATGGTGGCAGCACCATTCTAATGCTATCTGGCTCTGCATCCGTGCCGCGAACCCTTCTCGAGTAATTTTTTCCATGGCGACTGAAAAAAAAAAAGAGAAAAGTTGACAGTGAGGGCCGCCGCTTTCAGGAGCGGTGGGAATTACAATACTTCTTCACTGAAAATCGAGGCAATTGTTTGTCTAATTTGTAAAGAGACGGTTGCCTTGTTTAAGGATTTCAACGTAAAGAGACACTATGAGACTAAACATGCTACAACATACGACAAGCTAACAGGGAGTGACCGCGCTGAAAAAGTGAAGCAACTCCAAGCTGCTCTGGCATCGCAACAGCGATTCTTCACGCGGGCTTGTGAGTCAAAGGAAAACATCACCAAAGTCAGCTACGAAGTGGCCATGTTAATAGCTAAACATGGCAAACCTTTTACTGAAGGTGCGTTTATCAAAGACTGTGTCATGAAAATGGTGGAAACATTTGCCCCGAGAAGAAGCAAGAATTTATGAATGTTTGCCTGGCATGCAACACTGTGGCACGGAGAGTTGAGGACATATCGTCAGATATTCAGAGACAATTGGGGGACAGGGGAGTGGCTTTTGATTATTTCTCATTAGCCTGCGATGAAAGTACCGATGCATCTGACTCTGCACAACTACTTATTTTTAAGAGAAGTTGATGACAACATGAACGTGACAGATGAGCTGCTTGACCTCAAAAGCCTTAAAGGGCAAACTAGAGGAACAGATTTATTCTTTTCTGTTTGTGAAGCTGTTGATGATATGGAGTAAAGTTTCTGGGATCATTACGATGGTGCGCCTGCCATGGTGGCGAGCGAAGTGGATTGTCCACACTGATCTGCAATAAAGTCAGCGAAGAAGCAGGTAACGCTATTAAACTTCACTTTATCATTCACCAGCAGGCTCTCTGCGCCAAACATCTCAAATTTGTCGATGTTATGAAACCAGTGGCAAGGCAATCAATTCTATTCGCTCTAAAGCTCTATACCACCGACAGTTTCAGCAGTTCTTGCGTGACATCCAGGCTGAATACGGTGACGTAATATATCACAACGATGTGCGGTGGCTAAGTCGGGGGTCCACACTGCAGCGATTTTTCTCTCTCAAAGAGAAATTGAAATTTTTTGGGTGAAAGGGACAACCAATGGAAGAACTGTCCGACCTGTATGGCTGGCAAATCTGGCTTTTTGGTTGACATAACGAAGCATATGAATGCGCTGAATGTTAATCTTCAAGGAAAAGATGCAGTGGTGAGCCAGCTATACGCTCACATCAAGGCCATTGGAACCAAACTCAACTTTTCCAAAGACACTTGTCCCAAACAGAGCCCTGCACTGCGCACTTCCCAGCTTTGAAAGAGGTCATTGACAGTTTCCCACAGGACAACATCGGTGCGCAAGTGAAGAGTTACGCAACAGCTATCGCATCTCTTTCTGTGGAATTTAACAAACGCTTTCGGGACTTTGCAGTTATTAAAAGGACATATGCTTTTCTCTTCTCCCTTCTCCGTGGACCCTGATGATGCTCCTCCACACTGCAGCTGGAGCTCATTGAGCTGCAGTGTGACGATGAGTTCTCTTGTTGACTTTTACCGGCAGCTGGACAAAAGCAGGTTTCCATAAATGCGGTATTCGCTAAGAAAATCTGAGCTTATTCGGCTCCACATATTTGTGTGAGCAAACATTCTCAGTCATGAACTTAACAAGAACTGATTGAGGTCAAGGATGAGTGACTCCCACTTGCGTGACATTTTACGCATCTCAACCACTGCCCTCAAGCCAGACCTGGTCTCTTTACTGAAATCTAGATCTCAGTATCACCCTTCTCATTAGTGTCAGCAAGTTATCTGTTCCTTGATCAATCTGAAATGAGTGTTCTGAACGGTAACATCTGTCACTATTAACAGTGAAAAGCCTAAAGTACACTAATGCACTGGGACTTATGGCATTTGTTTTATTAAACTCTTGAACAAGATTTGGTTATAACTGTTGATGTTATGTACCTGTAGATGTGACACAAACTATTGCTTCTGAAAGATCTTGTAAAAGACAAGGGCAAAATTCACTTGTTTTAAAGTTTAATGATAATAGACCACTTTGCATTACTTATAACTCCTGTTTAAAATGTTCATGAGGCAAAGATATTTAACTCATGGAAATTTAAGGTATTCTATGCAATTTGTTAATGTTATCTGACTGAATGAAAGGCAGAATTGTGTTTTTAGAGTTGTTCACATCTGCCTGAGTGGCTTATATTTGTTCATTGTATTTGAAATAAAGGTAATTGTGGCAATGACAATTTTTTATAACAGTGTGTATTTTCACGTAACTTTTGTGGTTAAATGTTAAAGGAACTATTGGCCCCGGGCATCTTCACTTTATCAAATTTGGCCCTCTTTGCAAAAAGTTTGGACACCCCTGGACTACATCGACATTCCATAGCGCGGCTGCTGCATCGAGAATTGTGCCGTTTCTGTATCGCCTGACGGTGCCGGTTGTCACCATCACCGAAACGTCGTCCCCAATTCATAACATTTTGCGAGATCGCTCTCCACCACAGCTGACGCCAGTGATGAACTCGGGCACGTTTGTTCATCACGAGACTTCATTCGTTGGCCGTGCCGGGTGGAGGAGGGTTTTTACGACACGCAATTGTAGATACCAAAATAATCGTAATATTGCTCGCCAAGAAGCCTACGGATTAAACGCGTATGGCCTTGGTCTGCGAATAAAGACGAAACCGTATTCACACAGCCCGTTACTTGCACATCTCAGAATCAGTATTCACACCGGAGGAATCCGATGAGCTATAAAGTTTTTTCCCACAGATGTGCAGTAGGTATTCTTAATGAACTCTGCCCCAACCCCCCACGACTCCCATCCCCTTCACTGCCCCCACCCCACCACTGCCCGCTCCTCCCCTCCCGGCAACACCCTTGCACCCCCCCGAACCCCTCGCCCGCAGCCGGCAGAGGACAGTGACCAATGAGCCCAAGGATTACGTCGGACTCAACTTCCCTTGTGACTGAGATCCCCGGGTAACAGTGAGCAATAAGTCACCCGGGATTATACGCTGAACTGTATTTACCTGGCGGTAGTGATCCCGGCCATGGTGTGCGACACCAAAGCGGAGTCGCGGTGTGTAGCAAATCCTAGCAGTGTCCGTCTAACCCTGCTCACCATTGCAACCACAGTCCAGTGGGACAGGGGGTAGAAATCGTAGGGATCTCAGTACAAATCGGCCTATGGCTTGGTTACATTTTGCGGCGTCAGAGTAGACGCTGGGCTGGGAAAATCAGGTTGGGCACCATCCATTTAGTACGCGCCCTAAGGGGACATCCATTTAGTACGCGCCCTAAGGGGCCATCCATTTAGTACACGCCCTAAGGGGCCATCCATTGAATACGTACGCATGGGGGTGGTTAACCCAAATGCATATGCTTGCGTATGAGGGGGTCTACTGAAAATGTACGCATAGGAAACGTGGGGGTTGGGTGGTGAAGCCTTGATAATAATTTGTCTACATCGGCCTTCAGATGAGTTCGAAGTCCGGCGGTGGACTATCTATTTGCTTAAACACGTTCATATTATTAATCCTTGGTCGTTTCTGCGTGGATTAAATATCGGCCGTTCTGTAGGATTCGGGGGGGGGGGCGTGTAAAAAGTCCGTGTGCGTACAGGGAGGGTGGGAGGGGATCAGGTTTTTTGACAGATTTTAGTGTGCGGACTCAATGGATGACCCCCTTGTCAGGCGCTCTTGGCTTGCTGCGTGCGTGCGTGTTGGATGACACCGCGACTCAACCTTTGATAGGGCGATCATGCGCTTCGGCACGCGTGACCCCTGGTGTCTGGCTCAGCTCGGTGCTGCCCCTATGGGTTCGTGAGCATCGTTACACTTGGGGACATCTTGGTTCTTTCGGTAAAGTCACGTAGAAGGGAAATAATAAAATAATAAAAATTAAACATAATAAAATAATTCTCACGACATTTCGGCCACAACTCAAGCAACCGTCCTCAGGTGAAGAACAGGTCTGTCGGGATGAAACACCCCAGGCTTGGAGCGTATATTTAAGCTGGGTTGGAGGGGGAAAGCACCTTGACAAAATAATTTGCATATAAGAGGAATTTATCATATTTGGGAAATGCAGATATGGGATTAGTCACTACTTGTGAAATGCGTAGGAGGTGGGCGGGGGTTTCAAAGTCATATTATGCCCGTGCATTATGCAGGATTAGCAGCATCAAAGGGAGGGGATAGGGTAGCATTAATAAAGGGAAGGAATGTTAAAGTATGTAGCTGCAGTAACTAAACACCACGTAAAAACGAAAGTATAAACTACATAGTATCATCAGTATACTAAATATACTCTCCAATAAGCTGAGCTACTAACAGTAAGTAATACATTACAATCTATGTCGCAAAAAATATACTATGCTTCCAGCTAAACTCTTTTTTTCTTACATCACACGGGTCTACCCGTACTATATACTGCCATAGACAAACCCAACATTAAATTATATACTGTATTACTATACACCACCCTATACCTTCGACTATACATTGTAATATTAAACTATGTATTATTCTACCCACCCTACTGTATATCACACTGCTGTATATTCACTACACAATTACGATACTATATATTACCTTATACATTGTATTAAACATTACAATTTTATGCTCTTCATTATTATACAATCTGCTATACGCTATACCATTGACCGTCGCGTGAAAGATACTAAGAGGAAGCAACGAAATATGTCAATGGAGAGTGGTGGTAGGAGACTTGCAGCGGAGCAAAGAATCCATTCCCTACAGAGAATACAAGATATATAGTCAATGCCAGTGAGTGGACTGCGGTCTGAAAGTCACCGTAAACGTGAACACAATCAGTTAAGATCCGAAATGGTTTATTACGTCCTTCCAATGATTGCTGAGCCAGAATCCATCTTTTCGGTAGAAATTGTGTTTGACTGACGGCCACGTAGTTTGACGTGGGGCCGCTCACCAGCAGGACGGTCCTTAAGGATCGTGAGCAAAGGGTGAGGGACTCCGAAAGCACGAAGAACAACCCAGAGGCCAGGCCTACTGATGGTGTCATAGGCCTTGAGCAGGTCAATAAAGCACACAGATGGACTAAGACGCACACATGGACTTACAGACACGCGAAAAAATGGACTTACACTGACTAACATGAGGCATGACACACAGCGACAAACACACACGCACACATCGACTCACACACACGTATGGACTCACACACACATAGACATCCACTTGAGATACACACACATGGAGTTACACACACATATCGACATACACACATACAGCAACTCACACACATACATCGACTCACACACAGACATACGTGGACTCACACACATTGACGAGAACACACATGTACTTATACACACACATCGACTAAGACACACACACATGGACTTACACACATTCATAGACTGACCCACACATTGCCCTACACACTCATACACATATGGACTGTGACACACAGACATGTACTTAGACACATGGATTAACAGGCACATAGACTCAGGTACACGCATTGACTTACACACACACATCGAGTGAGACACACACATGTATGGACTTACACACACATGTGGACTAGCACACACACAGCGACTGATACGCACACAAATGGACTGACACACACACACTTGTACGTACACACACACATGGGGCATTGTCCGTTTAAAAAAGACAGACACACACATGGACTTACAAAGACATGGACCACACACGTAGAAACCCATCGACTTACACGCACACAAACACATATGGACTCACACACACAGACATCGACTTTAGGGACACATGTAGTTTCTGCACACGAACATTATAATTGTAATATTAGGCAACGTATTAGTTTAATAATAGTAAACAATTAAGCAGAGTTGTTATGTGCACACAAATATTATCTTTGTAATATTTGCAAACTTATTTGATTAATAATAGTAAACAATAAACCTCAGTTCTTAGCGAAAGATGGAATAAAATTGTACTTTACATTGGCGTGGTGACGCCTCATCCCATGCAGAGCCCGCAGCCTCGCCTAGATTGGCAAGCCGGCGGAGGTGGACATTGCCAGGCTGCTGGCTGGGCCGCCCCCCACCATCCCCCGCCCGAGGCAGAATAATACTATGTAAGTGCTTTAAAATATTAAGTTAATATCTAAGAACTTTATAGCAGTAACTGCACACTTTGGGGTGGTCGGGGGAAGAGGACATCACACTGTGAAGAAAAACGGCAGCGTGATGTGGATATTTATTCCATGTAAACGCGTAAAAGAAAATGTCCCCCGTGAGCTGGAGCGAACGCGCATGACTTGGCAGGGTCCGCCCCCCCTCCACGCAATTGGCGTCACTTGGTACGGTCGATCTGGTGCAATACGTAAATAATGAATAATAAAAACGGCACAAATGTGTTAATTAAACTACTTTAAAGTTTACGGACGAGAAAACGGAATAGCCTATTCCCACCAAGGGATTTAGGGCGTGCCGGCTGGCAAATTATTTCGGTCTTAAACCCCACCGTCCGAGAGCCAAATCCCCCGCAAGCGCGAGCGCACGGAGACTTATATATTAAAAGAAGAAAGAAGAAAGAAAAAGAAAGAAGAAAGAAGAAGAAAAGCGGTTAGTACCCGCGTTGCCCGGGCAAAAAGGCAGACACACATGTAGTTACACACGCAAATCCATTGACACACACACATAGAGTTACACGCACAAATAGACTCACACATACATACATAGACTGAACAACAACCGCCATTCGCCACTAAGTGGTGGTGATGTCACGACAACGCTTGTGCCAGCTATGTGCACCTTGAGGCCACGTGAAGTGTCGAACGCCGCTGGCAGGAGGTCACGGGCAAACCCAGATGGCACAGGTCGATTGACTGAGGAGACTGGCTGATGCACCACCTGTGGCCCATACTGTGGCAACTTTCTGTGCTTTAGCCACCCGGCGCTCCGCTCGTTGTTGTGAGCGTCGCTCCTCGCCCTCCGTTGTTGTTGGAGGGTGACTGCCTCCAACTGCCAGTAGCATCCTTCAGGAGCCTCCTCCACAGAGGCCGATCTTGACACGGCTGGTACCAGTCATCCGCAAGTGGACTCAGCACCAAGTCCTCCTGTAGCACATCACTCCATGTCTTCTCCAGCCCGTGCCGCGCCCGTTTAGCCCCTCGATCCGGCAGAACAAAAGCTGTTTAGGCATGCGGTGGCTGGCCATGCGGGCTACATGACTCAGGCAACGCAGCCTTGCCTGCCGGAGGTCACTGATGGGACTGTGTCCAGATCTTTCAAGGATTTGTGAGCTCCTCACACAATGCAGCCTGGTTAAAGCCAGGATGGATCGTAGGCAGGCCATCCTAAATGTTTCTAACCGGCGAAGATGTTCCATTAGGGGGTCCAAGTTTTGCAAGCATAGAGAAGGGAGGGAATGACCGTGGCCGAGAAGACTTGAAGCTTCGTATGAAGTGATAGACCAGGTAGCTTCCACACAGCGTCACCCAGGCAATGAAAAGACAATGCAGCTCGACTGATTCGGAGTGAGACCTTTGCTGTTAAACCGGAGCCGGTCATTAGCACACTGGGAAGGTATGGGAAACTCTCCACTGTCTCCACAACTGCCCCATCACAAATTGGGAGTTGTGGGGTGGAGTGTCCGATGGTACAAAATAGGTAGGCAGGTGCTTAGCTTTGGTGGGGCTGATGGTAAGGCCCACCTGTTGGTGGCAGCTCCAGGTTTAGCAGCAGCACCTCGAACTCGTCCTCCGAGTGAGCAGCAATTAGTAGATCATCGGCATACATAACGTGGTTGAGCAATAGGAGCGATCCCTTGACCGCACCCGGCCATCGATCAGCCTCCAGTACAGGCATTGAAGGCTTGACGAACTACGTGGTCCAAATATATGTAAAATAATGTGGGAGCCAGAGGACATCCCCGTTGCACCCTAAGGTGTAAAGGGAATGGCTCTGACTCACGGCCACGTAGTTAGACGCGGGGCCGCTCACCATCATGAAGGTCCTTAAGGATGGTGATGAGTGGGTCAGGGACTCGGAAAGCACGAAGAGCAACCCAGAGGCCAGGCCTACTGATGGTATCATTGGCCTTGAGCAGGTCAATAAAGCACACGCATGGACTAAGATGCACACATGGACCTACAGACACGCAAATAAATGGACTTACACTGACTAACATGGAGGCATGCACACACAGCGACTAACACACGCACATATGACTCACACACAAACACATCGACTCACACACGTATGGACTCACACACACATAGACATCCACTTGAGATACACACGCATGGAGTTACACACACATATCGACGTACACACATACAGCGACTCACACATACATCGACTCACACACAGACATACGTGGACTCACACACATTGACGTAAACACACATGTACTTACACACACACATCGACTAACACACACACACATGGACTTACACACACATACATAGACTGACCCACACATTTCCCTACACACACATACACATATGGACTGTGACACACAGACATGTACTTTAGATACACATGGATTAACTGACACATAGACTCACACACACGCATTGACTTACACACACACATCGAGTGACACACACACATGTATGGACTTACACACATATGGACTAACACACACACAGCAACTGATACGCACACAAATGGACTGACACACACGCACTTGTACGTACACACACGTGGGGCGTTGTCTGTTTGATAAAGACAGACACACACATGGATTTACACACAGACATGGACCCACACACGTAGAAAGCCATCGACTTACACGTACACAAACACATATGGACTCACACACACAGACATCGACTTTAGGGACACACATGTAGTTTCTGCACACGAACATTATAATTGTAATATTAGGCAACTTATTAGTTTCATAATAGTAAACGAAGCAGAGTTGTTATCTGCACACAACATTATCATTGTAATACTTGTAAACTTATTTGTTTAATAATAGTAAACAATAAACCTCAGTTCATTCTAGATTTGAAGCTTTCGTGACTGCAAGGATTCATATTCTTAGGTGTTTTCGGTAAAGTCACGTATACCTACGTGACTTTACCGAAAACACCTAAGAATATGAAACCTCAGTTCTTAGCGAAAGATGCAATAAAATTGTTGTGACGCCTCGTCCCGTGCAGAGCCCGCGGCCTCGCCTAGATTGGCAAGCCGGAGGAGGTGAGACATTGCCAGGCTGCTGGCTGGGCTGCTACCCCCCCCATCCCCCGCCCGAGGCAGAATAATACCATGTAAGCGTTGTCATAATATTAAATTAATATGTAAGGGCTTTATAGCAGTAACTGCACACATTGTGGCGGGGGGCGAAGGGGACATTACACTGTGAAGAGAAATCGGCAGCGTGATGTGTATATTTATTCAATGTTAAACGCGTGAAAAAAATGTCCCCGTGAGCTGGAGCGAACGCGCAGTACTTGGTAGGGTCCGCCCCCCCCCCCCACGCAATTGGCGTCACTTGGTATGGTCGGCTGCGCACAATAAGTAAATAATTATATAGAAACGGCACAAATTTGTTAATTAAAGTACTTTAACGTTTACGGATGGGAAAACGGAATAGCCTATTCCCACCGCGGGGCTTAGGGCGTGCCGCCCGGCATTTTTTTTCTACGTGAAGGTCACCGTCCGAGAACCAAATCCCCGCAAGATCGAGCGCGCGGAGACTTTTATATATATTTATTATTATATTATATATAAGAAAGAAAAGAAGAAGAAGAAAAGAAAAGAAAGAAGACTAGTGGAAGTACCTGGCGTTGCCCGGGTGAAAAATATATTTCTGACTGTAGCAGTGGTGAGAGAGAGTGGTGAGGGAAAGTGGTGAGGGAGAGTGGTGGTGGTGAGAGTGAGGATGGTTGGTGAGGTTGAGTGTTGGTGAGTGGTGAGGGAAGGGGTAAGTGGTGAGGGTGAGTGGTCAGGAGAGTGGTGAGTAGTGTGGTGAGGGTGAGTGGTGAGGGTGAGTGGTGAGGGTGAGTGGTGAGTGGTGAGGGTGAGTGGTGAGGGTGAGTGGTGAGCGTGAGTGGTGAGGGAGAGGGGTGAGTGTTGAGTGGTGAGGGTGAGTGGTGAGGGTGAGTGGTGAGGGTGAGTGGTGAGCGTGAGTGGTGAGGGAGAGGGTGAGTGTGGTGGTGAGGGGTGAGTGGTGAGTAGTGATAATGATTGGTGAGGGTGAGCAGTGAGTGTGAGTGGTGAGGGTGAGTGGTGAGGGTGAGTGTGAGGGATANGGGTGAGTGGTGAGGGTGAGTGGTGAGGGTGAGTGGTGAGGGTGAGTGGTAAGTGTGAGTCGTGAGGGTGAGTGGTGAGTGGTGGGCGGTGAGTGTGAGTGGTGAGAGTGAGTGGTGAGGGTGAGTGGTGAGCGTCAGTGTTGAGGGTGGTGGTGGTGAGTGGTGGTGGTGAGGGTGAGTGTTGAGGGTGAGTGGTAAGGGTGAGTGGTAGTGGTGAGGGTGAGGATGAGTGGTGAGCGTGAGTGGTGAGTGAGTGGTGAGGGAGAGGGGTGTGTGGTGAGGGTGAGTGGTGAGAAAGAGTGGTGAGGGAGAGTGGTGGTGGTGAGGATGGTTGGTGAGGGTGAGTGGTGAGCATGAGTGATGAGGGTGAGTGGCGAGGGTGAGTGGTGAGGGCTCTGGGTGAGTGGTGAGGGTGAGTGGTGAGCGTGAGTGGTGAGTGGTGAGGGTGAGTGGTGAGCGTGAGTGGTGAGTGAGAGGGTGAGTGTGAGTGGTGATGGTCTGTGTTGAGTGTGAGTATGAGTGGTGAGGGTCTGTGGTGAGTGTGAGTGGTGATGGGTCCTGTTTGAGTGTGAGTGGTGAGTGTGAGTGGTGAGTGTGAGTGGTGANGGTGAGTGAGTGGTGACGGTGAGTGGTGAGGGTCAGTGGTGAGGGTCAGTGGTGAGGTGAGGTGAGTGGTGAGGGTGGTGGGAGGGTGAGTGTGAGGGTGAGTGAGTGGCGAGGTTGAGTGGTGAGGGTCTGTGGTGAGTGTGAGTGTTGAGGGTCTGTGTGAGGTGAGTGGTGAGGTGGTGAGTGGTGAGGGTGAGTGGTGACAGTGAGTGGTGAGGGTGAGTGGTGAGTTAGCGAGGGTGAGTGGTGAGCGTGAGAGTGAGTGGTGAGGGTGAGTGGTGAGAGGTCAGTGGTGGGTGAGGTGAGTGAGGTGTGGGTTGAGGGTGAGTGGTGAGGGTGAGTGAGTGAGTGGTGAGGGTGAGTGGTNGTGAGGGTGAGGGTGAGTNGTGAGCGTGAGTGTTGAGAGAATGGTGAGGGAGAGTGGTGAGGGAGAGTGGTGAGGGTGAGTGGTGAGTGAGTAAGGGTGAGTGGTGAGGGTGAGTGAGTGGTGAGGGTGAGTGTGAGTGGTGAGTGAAAGTGAGTGGTGAGTCATAGTGAGTGGTGAGGGAGAGTGGTGATGGTGAGGGTGAGTGAGGGAGAGTGGTGAGGGTGTATATGATTTTGCCTATGATGACAGCAGTACATGCTGACGTTTTGTATGTTAAATGTAAAGCTAAATGTGTGAATGTGTGTGTCTGTTGGAAATGTTAAGCAAACTTGGCGACATGCAGTTTTTAAAACGGGAATAGGGCGATTCTAAAGTAATGTACAACCTTCGATGATTGCTTTGCGCGATTCAAAGAATCGATTCCTGATGCGCTGGGAGTTTACATTTTTAATTACAGAGTTTAATTTTCATTGGTATGTTATGTTTAAAGTTTCAATAGTTTTTAATTATATTTTTGCCCGGTCAACGCCGGATATTTCCCATTCGTAGCAGTTTATATCGACTCTATAACCAACTTATATTAAACGTGAATAAGCCGATTTTAAATGAATCTATATCCTTCGATTCCTTCGCACAATTCAGAGAATCGATTCTTGGCACGGTCGGGTTTAAAATTTTAATTACACAGTTGTATTTTCATTGGTATGTTATGTTTTAAAGTTTTCAGAAGATTTTAAATGTATTTTTCCCCCGGGCAACGCTGGGTATATCGAGTTTATAGCACAAAGTCTTCGCCTGACACGTGTGGGGTGTCGAGGCCTAGTACCGTACAGAGCCTCCGGCCTAGCCTAGATTGCCCACCCGGCCGAGGCTGGGTGCTGGGCCACTACCCCCCACCCCCGCGCTAGAATAATACTGTCTAATCGCTATAATTTTATTATCTACCGACCCTATAATAGTAAGTGCACACATTGGGGTGGGGGGACGTGAAACTTTGATGTATTTACCTCAGCGTCGCGTGTACATTTTTGTGCATTTGGAACGGGAATGAAAAATGGCGTCCGCACCACAGCGACGGCGTGGTGCCCGTTGCCAGGGGCAACCGCCCTGGTCGGCGTCTCGCGCATGTGCAACGGCGTGCTTTGTCACGTGCCAGCCGGCAATAATAAATAAATAAATAAAGGGAAATCGCACTAAATCGATAATCGGACGATAATCGGACCACTTTAAAGGCGACGGACGAAAAAACGGAATTGCCTATTCCCACCGCGGCGCACGGGACGTGCCTCCGGCAAATTTTTTCGTCCTAAACCCCACGGACGAGCGCCAAATCCCTCGCAAGCGAGCGTACACAGACGGACAGACAGACGGACAGACAGACAAAAGTGACGTTTATAGGTAAGACTAGCGGTGAGTACCCGGCGTTGCCCGGCCCAAAAGGCAGACACACAAATGTAGTTACACACACAAATTGACTGACACACATACATAGAGTTACACACACATATCGACTCACACGTACATACATAGACTGAACAACAACAACCGCCATTCGCCAGTAAGTGGCGGTGACATCACCACAACGCTTGTGCCAGGCTATGTGCCCTTGAGGCCACGTAAAGTGTCGAACACCCGCTGGCAGGAGGTCACGGGGCAACCCAGATGGCACAGGTCGACTGACTGAGACGACTGGCTGATGCACCACCTGTGCCCCTACTGTGGCAACTTGCTGTGCTTCGCTCGTTGTTGTGAGCGTCGCTCCTCCGCCCTCGTTGTTGTTGGAGGGCGACTGCCTCCAACTTGCCAGTAGCGTCCTTCAGGAGGCTCCTCCACAGAGGCCGATCTTGACACGGCTGGTACCAGTCATCGGCAAGTCGACTCAGCTCCACGTCCTCCTGTACCACATCACTCCATCTATTTTCTAGCCCGTGCCGGGCCATTTAGCCCCTCGATCCGGCCGAACAAAAGATGTTTAGGCATGCGGTGTTTGGCCATGCGGGCTACATGAGTCAGGCAACGCAGCCTTACCTGGCGAAGAGCTCACTGATGGGACTTTGTCCACATCTTTCAAGGATTTGTGAGCTCCTCACACAATGCAGCCTGGTTAAACCCAGGATGGATCGTTAGCAGACCAGCCTAAATGTTTCTAACCGGCGAAGATGTTCCATTAGGCAGATGCACGTTTCGCAAGCGTATAGAAGGGAGGGAATTACCGTGGCCGAGAAGACCTGAAGCTTCGTGAAGAGCGACAGACCAGGTAGCTTCCACACAGCGTAACGCAGCCGATGAAAAGATAATGGCACTCGACTGATTTGAAGTGAGACTTCTGCTGTTAAACCGGAGCCGGTCATGAGCACACTGGCCAGGTATGGAATCTCGGCAATCTCTCCACAACTGGCGCATCACGAATTGTAAGCTGTGGGGGTGGATTGTTCGAAGGTACAAAATAACTAGGCAGGTGCTTAGTTTTGGTGGGGCTGATGGTAAGGCCCCACCTCTTAGTGGCAAGCTCCAGGTTCAGCAGCAGTGAGCAGCAATCACCAGAGCATCGGCATACATAACATGGTTGAGCAATAGGGAGGCATCCGTTGACCGCACCCGGGCATCGATCAGCCTCCCATTGCATCTGCACCATATGGTAATTCATCGGGTACAGCCATTGAAGGCTTCACGAACTACGTGGTCAAAAGATATGTTAAATAATGTGGAGCCAGAGGACATCCCTGTCACACCATCATGAAGGTCCTTAAGGATCGTGAGCAAAGTTTGAGGGACCCCGAAAGCATCAAAAACAACCCAGAGGCAAGGCCTACTGATGGTATCATAGGCCTTGAGCAAGTCAATAAAGCACATACATTCACTCACACACACACATGGACCTACAGACACGCAAAGAAATGGACTTACACTGACTGACATGGAGCCATGCACACAAAGCGACTAACACAGACGTCCATGGACTGACACACACAGACATATCGACTGACACACACAAACACATGGACTTACTCACACACACATATGGACTGACACACGCATAAACATGCACTTTAGATACACACACATGGAGTTACACACACATACATAGACTGACACACATACATCGACTCACATACAGACATACGTGGACTCACACACACATTGACGTAAACACACATGTACTTACACACACATATCGACTAAGACACACACACATGGACTTACACACACATACATAGACTGACACATACATTGCCCTACACACACATAGACATATGTACTGTGATACACAGACATCTACTTTAGATACACACATGTAGATTAACACACACATCGACTGACACACATAGACACACAAACGCACATTGACTTACACACTCAGATGGAGGCATAAACACACATCGACTCACACACACACGCATTCACTTAGACACACACACATCGAGTGAAACACACACGTATGGACTTACACACACATATGGACTAACACACACACAGCGACTGATATGCACACAAATGGACTGACACACACACAAACACTTGTACGTNCACACACACACATGGGGCGTTGTCCATTTGAAAAAGACAGACATACACATGTGAAGTATCGGAATGACGGCAGGAAACCTCTTGACGGTAGCACACTTTTTATTAAACCTTGACTTGTCACGATACAACGTGCTGTCACTATTCCTCACACTACACACACTTCACTGACACGTGTAGTGACTATGGCTCACGCTGCATGCTCACACTACACTCCAGCCCGTAACGTCCGTGGAGCCTACAGACCCACCCCAGCTTGGGCGTGGGTCACAACCTCTGGTCCGAGAGCCGGCCCTCACACGGACGTTCGGCCCCGGTCCCGCCTCTGGGTCACACAGAGCCCCGGCCCTTACAAGGACAGCGGACTAGGTGCCGCAGGGCCCTATCTCTTCTTCCGCCGTCTTCAGTCTTCGCTGGTCACCAACTCCCGAGCCCCGCGCGCACCGCCTTATATAGCCCTCTTGCGGACCGCGATGTGAGCACCCACTAGTCGACCAATCACGGCGCGCTGTTCCTACGATCCGTTTTCCCAGCGCGTGTTACCACTACACAACCAATCGCCCGTGCTGCCACACGATCACTCCCTGTCAGCGCGCGTCACCAACACACAGCCAATCACCACCACATAACCCATGACCCGCGCTGCCCTGTGATCCCTCACCGTCAGCGCGCGTCACCGGCACACAGCCAATCACCACGCGCTGCCCCACGATCCCCACTGTCAGCGCGTATCACCACTACACACCCCTCCCACATAGCTCGCAGCCGGCCCGGCTGCTAAACAACACAACAACAACAACAATAGTAACACAACAAAAACCCAACCCCCCAGTGTGCCCCGTAACACAACAACAACAACACAATGACATAACACCAAACAACAACCTATGTACAAACCGACAACAACACAATAAAAAAACCAACAACAACACAAAACACCTAGAAAACAAGTTATGTACAAACCGACGAACAACACAATAAAGCAAGTCCGAGAAAAAGAACGTGTCCAGTGTCTCTGTGACTATCGACCCCCCCCCCCCGCTCCGCTCGCTCCTCCACCGGGGTGATGGAGCGGTCGAGCGGAAGAGGAACGCAGTGACGAGGCGCTCCGGCCGCATCGGCCCCTCATTCGGTTGGTCAAGAAAAGTTGCGCGACTGAGCGCGAGTCCGCCTGGCCGGTCCATCGTATGGGACGGGACGCTGACGACCGTCTAGTGGCTCCGGCAGCCCCGGAAGGCGCGTATCGGGCCTGGAAGGACCGGCCGCGCCGCGGGGATCCGGCCGCCGGTGGTCGGCAGCTGTCAGTTCCGAGACACCTGGGAGCGGATCAGGCGGAGACACGTGAGGATCAGGCGGAGACATTTCCCCCTTGGGTCGTCGGTCACGTCACATGCTCGGCCCTCACGACACAAAGGGAGGCCATATGGAGGCGAGAACGGTTTCAGTCGGGAGGGTGGACGTACCAACGGCACTTTCCCAATTTTATCTGAACACACTGGGGCGTGCAACCCGCACGACCTCCACGGGTCCCCTCCATGGCTTCAACAATTTAGGCGACGTAGCCAAAGGTGCCTGAGGGCAGTGCAGCCAGGCCCTATCGCCTGGTTTCCAGTTGTGCACGGACACCTTCCGTGCACGCAACCGCTCATTGGCAATTTGGCGAGCCGCGAATTAAGCCGTGCGGCCTCCCGTGCCTCGGTCAGCTTATGAATGTTAAATTTAATATGTTCAGCCAATTTCGAATTCGTACGTCAGTCCCAGCTGCGTTTCCATGGGCGGGTCGGCTTCCCGACCATACATTAGATAGAATGGGGAAAATCCCGTTGCTGCATGGGGGGCCATTCTATACGCAACGAGGACCCCCGGGACCTGCAGGTCCCAGTCAACATGTGCCTCACACACCTGTTGGCACAGCATAGAAGTCAAAATCCTGTGGAGTCGCTCCACCATCCCGTTTGTCTGTGGGTGGTACGGGGAGGTGCGCACCTTCTTAGTACCCAATAGGTCGCACACCTCTTGCAGTAATTTACTTGAAAATTTTTTCCCTTGGTCGGTCAGCAAGCGTTCGGGAGCCCCCTTATCCAGCACGTAGCCCTGGACAAAGGCGTCCGTCACAGCCGCCCCGACTGGTTGGCGAGTGGCCACGCCATAGGCCACCGGGTAAAGTATTCGACACCAACAAAAGGTACTTATTTCCCATAGGCGTGACTGGAAAAGGCCCCAAAATATCGAGCGCAACGAGCTCGTTAGTGCGCGAGACCTGAATAGATTGCAGCGGTGGATTTGACGCCACGGGCGGCGGTTTTCGTCTGGCGCACTCAACACACCCCTTTTGAATATTCACCACATCACTCCCCATCCCCGGCCAATAATAGTCACGCTGAAGCAGAGCAAGCGTTTTGTTTACTCCCAAATGCAAGAGGCGTTCATGTGCGGCCAGGACAACTTTCCCCCGCACAGCGGAAGGCACCACGAGTGCGTGCCGCCGGTGCAAATTGTCCCATCTCATCAACAGGCCCTGCTTGAGTACCCAGGAGCCAGTTCGCTCCCGGCCCTCCTCGGGACCCCCGCCCTGCGATGCAACGCTAGCAGGGAGCTGTCAGCCATTTGGAGACGGCCCCACTCAATGAGCGACAGTGAGAGCAGCGAGTCCTCTCCCTCAGGGGTAGCGGGAACATCACGATCGGTGCATCCGCGGTCGCGGCCAACGCCCCCCTACTTTCCGCAGCTGGCGGTTTACAGCGTGCCGATCCCATAAAGCACGCACATTTGTGACAAGGCGACAATCGCGACAGGGCATCGGCGTTAGTGTGGCGCAACCCTTACGGTATGCGGTCGTGAACTGATAGTCCTGGAGGACTTCCAACCACCGTGACAATTGGCCTGAGGGTTGGGCGACCCTCAATGAATGCTGAAGCGCCGCGTGGTCCGTCCGGACCGTAAAGTGACGGCCATAGAGATACGGCCTAAATTGCTGTACAAAAAAAACAATAGCCAGCAACTCGCGACGGGTGACGCAGTAGCGCTGCTCCGCCGGCGACAAAACCCTGCTACCATAGGCGACCACCCTTTCGACTCCCCAATGACCTGTGAGAGCACCCCCCAATGCCCGTGTTGCTAGCATCCGTGTCTAGCAAGAAGGGACTTGTAAAGTCAGGATAATGCAATGGCGGGGCACCTACCAAGGCGTCCCGGAGGGAGCAGAATGCGGCCTCCTCCTCCGGTCCCCATTGGAACTTGACTCCTTTTGCCGTTAGAGCGTGCAAGGGTTTTGCAATGGTGGCGAAGTGCTCAACGAATCGGCGATAGTAAGAAGCAAAACCGATGAAACTCCGCACGTCCGAAACTGATGTGGGCGTTGGCCATGAACTGACACAGTTTGTCTTCGCGGGATCTGTAGAGATCCCCGAAGAATCGACAATGTGACCCAAGTATCTCACGGACTTACGAAGAAGGTGGCATTTGGCCGGTTTAAACTTTAATTTAGCCGATCGCATCCGCAAGAATACCCCTCTCAACCGCTGGAGGTGTTCCTCAAACGTTTTACTGAAAACAATGACATCGTCTAGGTAAATCAAGCAAGTATCCCATTGCAAGCCGACAAAACCAACTCCATAAGGCGCTGAAACGTCGCGGGAGCGGAGTGAAGTCCCATGGGTAACCGGTTAAACTGGAACAGGCCCCCTGGAGTCCGAAATGCTGTCTTAGGTCTAGACTCGGCGTCGAGTGGCAGCTGCCAGAATCCCGATAATAAATCAAGAGTTGAAAAATATCGCGCACCCGAAAACGCATCGAGGGACTCGTCCATCCTGGGGAGCGGATACGCGTCAACCACGGATATTTTATTCAGGCGACGGAAATCTACGCAAATCGCAAGGACCCGTCTTGCTTTTTAACCAGCACAATAGGTGCTCCCAAGACTGGAAGAAGGCGAAATAATGTCGGCCGCCAGCAAATCATTGACGGCCGACTGAACGTGTTCCTTCTCAACAGGACTCAGCCGGAAGGGATTTAGCCTGACCGGTGCCGCATCGCCTGTTTCAATATGGTGGCGCAACAGGTCCGTGCACCCAATGTCATATTTATGCTTACTGAACACATCAGAAAATTCCAACAGCAACGCACGCAGCGCACCCAACTGTACTGTTGACAAATCGTTCGAGTCCGCGCACAGCGAATCGACCCATTCAAGATCCTCCCTCGATGGATTGTCCTGCGTCGGGTTTGGATCAACATGCGCAACCAGGCGCTCTTCCGCAGGGACCCGTGCCGCGTGAGCTAGCACAGTGCCCTGCTGAATAACGGCCGGCCGCGAACCAGCGTTTAAAACCATCACGAACGGGTCCTTGTCAGCCCGAACCAAAATGTGAGCCACCGACAAATCGAGACCCCCGACAGCCCTATTCGAAGGACCCAAAAGCATTCCCTGTTCCGAGGTCTCCCCAACCAATGGTTTCCTCAACCGGAGGGGAATTAACATCTGTGAACCCGGGGGCACGTGCACGGTCTGTGTCGCCAGCGCTTGTATCGTAGCGCACGCCGTCCGAATTTCGGTAGGATTCGTCAAAAATGAAATACGGCGACCCGATGGTAGCTCAATGCAACGCTGATCGATGAGAATTTTAATGGGCATTTTTGCCAAAAAGTCTGTGCCCAACAGACAAGGAACGCTAAGGAAGAAGAAACGAAAACGGGTCCCGACAATTTAATATCTCCAATGCAAATGGACGCCCTAATCTGGCCGACAATGCCCAACGAGCCCCCATTTGCCGCGTAAAATGGCACGTCCACCGGGAGCAGAGGTCGACATTGGACGGGGAGAATGTTGTAAATGAGGTCTGATTTAATAGTCGCCGACGCCCCCGTGTCCACTAACACCCTGACCTCGACCCCGTCAATGAATCCCGTAACGACCGATGATCGCGCCGACGCAGCCACTATCCTGTGCCCCAACTCAGACCATTCAATGTCCCCTCGGTCCCGCACGAACCCCCCTCGCCGAACCGAATCACCGATCCCTAACCGGCCTTCCCCCGCCGCAACGCGACGGCCCATGTGTGTCGTGCATGTAGGCCGAGCATGTGAAGTGCCGAGACTTGCCAGGGGTAGTAGGGATGACTTGGGGCCTTGGTCGTCGTCCAGCCGAGGTCCCGTGGCGCGCTGACGTGGAGCGCGGCAACCGGACGCCACGTGGCCCGGAGGCCGCAGTTGTAACACGTGATGAGGGACGTCGGAGGTCTCGGTTGCTCCAGCTTGCGGGCCGATCGCAGAGGCGAACGACCCCGACCTCCAGTCCCCGGTCGTCCCGTGGTGAACGCCTCCTCTCGTGGGCTGATGACTTGTGGCTCGGTGACCACCGGGCCCGGAGCCGAGCCCACAGCAGCAGTGCAGACGACCCCCTGTTTACGCTGGAGGACCTCGTACGCCTGTATACTTGTTGCGACCGCAAAGAAGAAATATCGACCTCGTCGGCCGTGTTGATGGGGACCCCCAGGTCCTGCGCCAACTTGAGCAGTTGCTCCAAGACCATCGCGTCCTGGCCCTCCTCGTCCATACGAGGGAACGCGGCGTCGGCGAGAGCCAACAACGCCGTGCGGTAGGCGAGCACGGTCTCCGTGTCCGCCTTCCGTCGGGCGTAAAAGTGATGGCGACACGCCGAGGGAGGTCCGTAGACCTTGGCCATGAGACCCAACGCAGCCTTAAGCGTGGAGCGGTCCGACCTCTGTGCGGACCTGAAGGCCGCGAGCGCGTCGTCGTCCAACATGGCAGGCAGTGCCCGCAGCGCCGTAGCGTCGGACCAGGCCGACATTTCCTGATGCGCCAGAAACCTGCGCTGGAATGCGCCCCAGTCCCTGCCTTCCGCCTTGAAGGCTGACAATGTGGGAAGGCGCTGCTGGAAGATGAAGTCGTCGTCCTCTGCCACGTGGTTCCTCCCCGCCGCACCGTCGGTCTGCAAGATGGCGGCCCCAATGGCGGGTGGCTGATGGCGGTCCGCAGCGCGCGTTGATGACGTAAGCGGGCGCGCTTGGAGAACCGCCGCCACGTGTTACTCGCCGTTCCCGCCAAAAGATGTCCGCGCAGTTGAAATGGCGGGAATCGCCAAATCATTTTGGCGGGAACCTGCGGGGCGACCCTGTTGAATGTCCGCCGACGTCCCCACTCCTCCCGACGTGTTGATTTCTGCAAGGATGGACGCGGCGGCTAGCAGCAGCTCTGCCAGACGGGAGTGCGCCTCGCGGAGTACGGCCTCGGTCCCAGTCGCTCGTCCGGCGCCTCGGCGGTCCTGCGGCGTCGGCATTTCCTCGTCCTCTCCCCCGATGCCAGCTGGCCCGAGTTGTCAAGGTTATCCTCGCGGTCGTTCCCGTGAGTCCGACGGGTCTTCCTTGTATCCATGCCTGGAAGACTGTTTCACTTCTGACGCCAGTTGAAGTATCGGAATGACGGCAGGAAACCTCTAGACGGGTAGCACACTTTTTATTAAACCTTGACTTGTCACGATACAACGTGCTGTCACTATTCCTCACACTACACACACTTCACTGACACGTGTGGTCACTACCTCTCCCACTACACACTCCACTGACACGTGTAGTGACTATGGCTCACGCTGCATGCTCACACTGCATGCTCACACTACACTCCAGCCCTGTAACGTCCGTGGAGCCTACAGACCCACCCCAGCTTGGCGTGGGTCACAACCTCTGGGTCCCGAGAGCCGGCCCTCACAAGGACGTTCGGCCCCGGGTCCAGGGTCCCGCCTCTGGGTCACACAGAGCCCCGGCCCTTACAAGGACAGCGGGACTAGGTGCCGCAGGGCCCTATCTCTTCTTCCGCCGTCTTCAGTCTTCGCTGGTCACCAACTCCCGAGCGCCCGCGCGCACCGCCTTATATAGCCCTCTTGCGGACCGCGATGTGAGCACCCACTAGTCGACCAATCACGGCGCGCTGTTCCTATGATCCGTTTTCCCAGCGCGTGTTACCACTACACAACCAATCGCCCCGCGCTGCCACACGATCACTCGCTGTCAGCGCACGTCACCAACACACAGCCAATCACCACCACATAACCCATGACCCCGCGCTGCCCTGTGATCCCTCACCGTCAGCGCGCGTCACCGGCACACAGCCAATCACCACGCGCTGCCCCACGATCCCCACTGTCAGCGCGTATCACCACTACACATGGACTCACACACAAACATGGAGCCACACACATAGAAACCCATCGACTTATGCGCACACAAAGACATATGGACTCACACACACAGACAACGACTTTAGGGACACAAATGTAGTTTCTGCACACGAACATTATAATTGTAATATTAGGCAACTTATTAGTTTCATAATAGTGTAGGGGTGTTAAAGAGAGGGCCCGTTATGCATGGCAGCCTATGGAAAACAAACACAGTGGGCGGGGCTACATAAGTGCACGAGCAAGTGCCCTCTACGACGTCCGAGCCAGACACCCTGGGGGGGGCTGGTTCGAACGTTATGATCCCCGGGGCCTCACCCCTCAGGGAGGGGTTGGGTATAAAAGGGGATGTTTCAAAGGGCTCGGCAGTTATGTTTAAGCTAAGGGAAGAAGATTGAAGACGTCTTAGATAGAGCCCTGGACTCCCCTGGTTCGATGTCCTTTTCAGGGCCGGACAGGATTGAGCCAGCGGCGTGGTCCCGAAAGCCAGAGCCGGTGCTCTTGTAAGAGCTGGTCTGGAACTCCGGGTACCGGGCCCGACTTACCAGTGTCGGGCCAGTTAGCCTCCCCTAGCCCATTAGTGGAGGATTCGGGGCTAGGACAGAGTTAGCTAGGGTGTATCCCGAGTTATACGGGTGAGGGGGCCGATACCCCCTCGAGTGTGTATATGCCCACTGTCATATTGTGAATAAACATACATGTGCCTCAACCTCGGCGTCAAGCGTCCTCACCGGTACTTCAACTGGTGTCAAAAGTAATTCGAACATGGACACGCGGAAAACAGCGCGGGCCAAAGTACCGCAGGAGGAAGACACTGCCGAGATCGTCGAGCCCGAGACGGCTCCACAAGACAAGGTGTAGCCGGGGCCTGACGCCTCCTTACCGGGGCATCGAAATGAAGAGGGGCCGCAGCCAGACGCGTTACGGCTGGCTCACGGGAGGCTGGCGGAGCTGCTGTATGCCGCTGCCGCCACGCTGGAGACCATCACGCGACTAGGGGCCGGTGATCCAACACGGGGCGAGGCGAGCCAACGACCAGGGCGCCTTCCCACCATTTCGGAGCAGTCCAAATTTGAAATTCCTGCCATCGACGCTACAGCTGTTCGGGGCGTGGCCAGCCTAGACATCCGCTCCGACATCGCCGTCGCTGAAGCTGCAACGTCATCACAAGCGCGACAGGCGATCCCATCGGCCGTTCGCACCGACGCACAGCCGAGTGGTGGTGACATCAGCCTGCGGGAGTCCACAACGACCGCTGCGCTTCATCAGAGACTGCCCCGGCTGAAGGAGTTCATCGGCGCGGAGGGGGACTGGGCCGGTTTTCGCTGACGTTTCCTCGCCCATCAGGAGATGGCGAAATGGTCCGATGAGGAGGCTCTCTGCGCGCTGCCGGCGCTCCTCGACGGCGACGCGCTCGCCGCCCTCACATCGGCGCCGAGAGAGAAGCGGTCTACGTTACCGATGGCACTACAGCTGCTGGGCGGGGTCTATGGACCATCGGCTGAATGCCGACAGCAATTTTACGACCGCAAGCGGGGTGAGAAGGAGTCGCCCCTAGTCGGCCTTCCCTCGTATGGACGACGACGGCGTGGACGCAATGGTCACGGAGAAGATCCTCCTCCTGACAGACGACCTTGACATCGCGGTCGTCGCCCGGGAGGACGAGGAGATGACATCGCTCCAGGCGGCGCGGCTCCTCCACGCCAACCTCCTGTCACTGCGGCGGAAAGCCAGCAGGGCATCGGCGGGGCGTGCGGTGGCTGCAGCCACCATTCCGACGGAGGAGCTCTACGCCGTCGACCACCGACCGCAACAGGCGACAGGAGCACGGTCGGGCCGGGACGGGCCGGGCCGTTTCAACCGTCCGTCTCCTCCAACGGCGCTCCCGCGGTGTTTCAACTGCGGCGTCCAGGCCACGTCGCCTCGGGTGCCGCGCTCCTCGACAGCGCGGGACGACACCTCAACGGGACGACGGGCCTCATCACAAGCTCCACCATCATAACCCGGCGAGTCGCGGCACCCCACATGTTTGGCCCACGCACACACCCATCACGCACTCAAACACCGCAACGAGAGGGGGGCCGATATCGCGCACCATCGCACCATCACGCACCACCCCGGGTACTCATATCGAACCCGGCCAGTGGTCCGTGCTGGCCGATCGTGTGGTAGCCGCATCGTCGGGGTCGTCGGCCGTTGTGGGGCACATCGACGGGGTTGAAGTGCGCATCCTGGTCGATACGGGAGCATCGGCGACCATTATTTCGGAGTTGATTTACAATATTCTCCCTGTCCGGAGTCGTCCTTTGATGCCTGTTAACGTACCATTCTATGCGGCTAACGGGGGCTCACTTGGCATCATCGGACAAATTCGTGCCCAAATTTGTATTGGGGAAATTAAATTGTCTGGGCCGATTTTTGTTTCCTCCTCGCTGGCGGTTCCGTGCCTGCTGGGGACGGACTTCCTGGCCAAAATGCCGATTAGGATATTGATCGACCAGGGATGTATTGAGCTCCCGTCGGGCAGACACATGGCGTTTCTGCCATCGCCTGTTACGACTCGGACGGCGTTCGCGACGGTGCCGGCATTCGTAGAGAGAACGGTGCGCGTCCCTCCGGGGGCGCAAATGTTGATTCCCTTGAAACTTCGGCGGCCCTTCGCTAAGGGTGTTGGGGCCAAGGGTTCTGCTGGGGCCGTCTAGGGCCGGGGTTAGTGGACCTCATTTACTTCCGGCCCAGACCATAGTAAGAGGGACGGTGAACCCTTCATCGCGGTCCTCAATGTGGGCTCGCAGACGGTGGTGGTCCCACAGGGGACCGTGCTTGCTCACGCAACGCCGGTGCCATGTGAGGAACCCGTCGCAAATCACGTCAGCGTTGTCCCTGCGCCGCGACCGCATTCGGACAGCGATGAAGGGTGGCTCGAGGCGCTTTGTGCGGGATCGACGGACCTGTCAGATTCAGAGCGTCAACAACTTAAAACACTACTGCGGGAATTTTCCGACGTTTTTAGTCGGAATAAATACGATTTGGGTTGTACTCACCTGCTGCGTCACCATATTGACACGGGTGACAGCGCGCCAATTCGCCAAAATCCGTTTCGGTTGAGTCCCGCCGAAAAGGACCATGTCAAATCGGCTGTTGATGACATGTTGGCCGCCGACATCATTTCTCCTTCCACCAGCCCTTGGGAGCGCCGATCGTCCTGGTTAAAAAGCAGGACGGTTCGTTGCGGTTTTGCGTTGATTTCCGGCGTCTTAACAAAATTTCGGTTGCCGACGCATACCCGCTCCCTCGGATGGATGAATCGCTGGACGCCTTGGCGGAGCGCGATTCTTTTCCACACTGGATTTACTTTCGGGATTCTGGCAGCTTTCTCTGGACGATGATTCAAAGCCTAAAACTGCTTTCCGTACACCGCATGGCCTGTTCCAATTCAACCGGTTGCCGATGGGCTTACACTCAGCGCCGGCAACTTTCCAGCGTTTGATGGAATTGGTTTTGGCTGGATTGCAATGGGAGTCGTGCCTCATTTATTTGGATGACGTTATCGTCTTTAGTAAAACTTTTGACGAACATCTCCAGAGGTTGCGGGCGGTTTTCCTAAAGATGCGGGCTGCTAATTTGAAATTCAAGCCCCAAAAATGCCATTTGTTGCGCGATTCGGTGCGTTATTTGGGGCACATCGTGGGACGCTCAGGTATTGCTACCGATCCCGCCAAAACGCAGTGTGTCAGCTCCTGGCCAACTCCCACCTCGGTGGGAGAGGTCAGGAGTTTCATTGGGTTCGCGTCGTATTACCAACGGTTCGTCGCTGATTTTGCGACAATTGCAAAACCCCTGCACGCTTTAACATCTAAAGGGGTTCGGTTCCACTGGGGTCAAGAGGAGGAGGCTGCTTTCTGCTCCCTTCGGGATGCCCTGGTAAAAGCCCCTCCCTTGATTTACCCAGATTTTTCTAATCCCTTTTTGCTCGACACCGATGCGAGCAACACGGGTATTGGGGTGTGCTTTCCCAGGTGGTTGATGGCGTGGAACGGGTGGTCGCGTACGGTAGTCGGGTGTTGTCTCCTGCGGAGCAAAGATATTGTGTCACCCGTAGGGAACTGTTGGCAATTGTCTATTTCATCCAACAGTATCGCCCATATCTGTACGGTCGGCATTTCACCGTCCGCACAGATCATGCGGCACTACAGTATGCCCTGCGAGTTCAACAACCATCGGGACAGTTGTCTCGATGGTTGGAGGTTCTCCAGGACTTTGATTTTGAAACCACCTACCGTAAGGGCGTTCGCCATACGAATGTGGACGCTCTGTCGCGCATGCCAACCACCTCCGAATGTGCATGCCTCCTGGGGTCGGGACGTTGCAGGCCTTCAGGGGACGCATCGGTTCCGATCTTGGCAGCCACCGACGACGACGAACCATTGGTTACTAATTCGATCGAACAACAGGGAAGAGATTCCCTGTTGGGGTTGCCCGTCACTGAATGGGGGCGCCTCCAAATGGAGGATACCTCCCTCCTCGGGTGGCGTCGTCGCGTCGGGGGTGCTGGGCGGGTGAAGGGTGATTCGGATGCATGGGAAATGGTGCAAGGTCTGCTGATGCATTGGGACGGCAAATCCCAGCGACATCGGCTGGTGGTCCCTTCTGAGTTGCGAGGCAAGGTGGTGTGGGCCGCGCATGAGCGCCTATTACACCTGGGGACCCAAAAGACTCTTGCACTGCTACAACTTGATTTTTTTTGGCCTGGTATGACGAGGGATGTTGGGGATCTATTGGGATCATGCCCTCGGTGTGCGCAACGGAAACCGCCGGCGCGGGAGTCTAACCCGCCCTTGCAATCGATCAAAGTATCCAGAATAAATGAGCTTGTCGCGCTGGACATTTTGGGCCCATTTCCCGCCACCCCAGGCGCAATAGGTATTTGTTGACAGGTGTCGAGTATTTTACGCGCTGGCCTATGGCCTGGCCCCTTGCCAACCAGTCGGCAGCAGCCATCGTGGAGGCCTTTGTTCAGGGATACGTCCTGGACAAAGGTGCTCCGGAGCGGCTGCTGACCGACCAGGGCAGAAATTTTTCCGGTAAATTACTCAAACAAGTCTGTGACCTCTTAGGAATGAAGAAAATTCGTACCTCCCCGTATCACCCGCAAACTGACGGAATGGTCGAGCGCCTGCATCGCACCATTACGTCAATGATGTCACAGCAGGTCTCGGACTCGCAGACTGACTGGGACCTGCATATTCAAGGGGTCTTGGCGGCATACCGGATGGCACCCCATGCAGCTACGGGATTTTCCCCCTTTTACCTCATGTACGGTCGCGAACCCGACCCGCCTGTTCGCGCCCAGCTGCAGATCCCCGACCCGCAAGGGAAAACTAAATTGGCTGACCACGTCAAATTTAATCTGGCCAAATTAACAGAGGCGCGGGATGCTGCTATGCTGAACTCGGACCTCCGTCAAAAGGCGAATGAGCGCCTCAGGCAGGGTCGGGCGCACGTAATACAGTGGAAGCCGGGGACAAGGCATGGTTGCACTGTCCCAAGTGCCCCTGGCTACCTCCCCTAAGCTGGCGCGGCCGTGGCGGGGCCCTGTGTAGGTGGTCGAAGTTTTGCGACCACAGTGCGTGCGCATTAAATGGGGAAGCGGCGATGGTTCGTGCACCCCTCTAGGTTAAAACCCTTCGTTGCGGTACACAAACCCACTTCACACATGCGTGGCCAAACGTGTGGGGGGTCGACCGACTAACTGGGTCCGTCTCCGTCGTTCTCACCTAATGCCTTGCCGGCCGTGCCACCTCCAGGTGCATCAGGACTGACGGGCTCACGCCCGACCACCCCTCCTGGGATACCGACGGTCGCGCGGCATTGGATGAGGTCTCACTCCGGGACGGACAATTGCCACCTTACGGTCCGCCACCCGGGGTTACCCCGTGTGAAGGGCCCGCTGCAAGGACGCGCGCAAAAATGCGCAGACTGTTATGAGGCCGGAAGATGTGTACATAGGTTGTGTTTATCGTGTGTTGTGTGGGTGGTGTGTTCCCTGCCCATTGAAATGTACATACGTTGTGTTCATTGTGTGTTGTGTGGGTGGTGTGTTCCCTGCCCATTGAAATGTACATACGTTGGGTTCACCTGGTGTTGTGTGTATGGTGGGTTCCCTGCAAATTGTATATAGGTTGTTTTTTTACGGAATTCGTATTTATTCAAGGGGGGTGCGTCGGGTTGTTTTCTCTTCTTGCTGTTGCATTTTGTTGTGTTCTTGTTGCTGTTCTTGTTATTGTTGAAAAATAGTGAGGCACACGCGCGGTCAAGGTGTAAATGCACTTTTATTGTCATTTTTGTATGTTGGCAGCCGGGACGGCTGCAAGCTATGCGGGGGGGGGGGGGGGGTGATGTAGGGGTGTTAAAGAGAGGGCCCGTTATGCATGGCAGCCTATGGAAAACAAACACAGTGGGCGGGGCTACGTAAGTGCACGAGCAAGTGCCCTCTACGACGTCCGAGCCAGACACCCTGGGGGGGGCTGGTTCGAACGTTATGATCCCCCGGGGCCCCACCCCTCAGGGAGGGGTTGGGTATAAAAGGGGATGTTTCAAAGGGCTCGGCAGTTATGTTTAAGCTAAGGGAAGAAGATTGAAGACGTCTTAGATAGAGCCCTGGACTCCCCTGGTTCGATGTCCTTTTCAGGGCCGGACAGGATTGAGCCAGCGGCGTGGTCCCGAAAGCCAGAGCCGGTGCTCTTGTAAGAGCTGGTCTGGAACTCCGGGTACCGGGCCCGACTTACCAGTGTCGGGCCAGTTAGCCTCCCTAGCCCATTAGTGGAGGATTCGGGGCTAGGACAGAGTTAGCTAGGGGTGTATCCCGAGTTATACGGGTGAGGGGGCCGATACCCCCTCGAGTGTGTATATGCCCACTGTCATATTGTGAATAAACATACGGGTGCCTCAACCTCGGCGTCAGGCGTCCTCACCGGTACTTCAATAGTAAACGAAGCAGAGTTGTTATGTGCACACAAACATTATCATTGTAATATTTCTAAACTTATTTGTTTAATAAAAGTAAACAATAAACCTCAGTTCTTAGCGAAAGATGCAAGAAAATTGTACTTTACATTGGCGTGGTGACGCGTCGTCCCGTGCAGAGCCCGCGGCCTCGCCTAGATTGGCAAGCCGGAGGTGAGACGTTGCCAAGCTGCGAGCTGGGCCGCTACCCCTCCCACCATCCCCCGCCCGAGGCAGAATAATACCATGTAAGCGTTGTCATAATATTAAATTAATATGTAAGGGCTTTATAGCAGTAACTGCACGCATTGTGGTGGGGGGGGGGAGACGACATCACACTGTGAAGTGAAATCGGAAGCGTGATGTGGATATTTATTCCATGTTAAATGCATAAAATAAAATGTCTCCCGTGAGCTGGAGGCAACGCGCATGACTTGGCAGGGTTCGNCCCCCCCCCCCACGCAATTGTCGTGAGTTGGTACGGTCGATGTCGCGCAATAAGTAAATAATGAATAATAGAAACGGCACAAATGTGTTAACTAAACTACTTTAAAGTTTACGAATGGGAAAACGGAATAGCCTATTCCCACCGCGGGCTTAGGGCGTGCTGCCTGTCAAAAACATTTCTACCTAAAGCCCACCGTCCGAGAGCCAAATCCCCCGCAAGCGCGAGCGCGCGGAGATTTTATATATAAGATGTTTTATTTCTATTATTTTATTATTTCCCTTCTACGTGACTTTACCGAAAGAACCAAGAAGATGAATCCCTGCAGTCACGAAAGCTTTAAATCGAAACTTGGGGGACGGTTCTGTATGAGCTGTCCTAGCGCCCAGGGGGTCCGATCCCCATGAGCTGAGCCCTAATGCCTCCGTGTTTTCCATGCTCCACGTGGGACAGCTCACCGCAGTGGTCTCGCTGTACTCTTATGTAAAAAGTAAAATTAAAATAAATTAAATCACGACTGTATCAATTTACTGTGTCGGTGCCACCTGAAGACGAAGCTTGTGTTGCCTCCGAAACGTCGTGATTTAATTTGTTTTTATTTAACTTTTTACCTACGTGACTTTACCAAAAAACCAAAGAGTATGGACCCTTGCAGTCACGAAAACTTCAATCTAGAATTAAGGTATCACTGTAGTTTATCATTCAAATCTCACTTTACGTTCACGTCAAATCCAATTTTCTCCCGTTACATTTGAGTTTGTCACTGTCTGTCCTCGCTCGCTATTCAACGTTTCTCTCATTCTCGTTTAGGGCCCTCCTGACAGTAATGTCACTACTCTCTGGTTCTTTCGGTAAAGTCACGTAGTTAGAAATAAACTAAAACTAATCACGACGTTTCGATCGCAACACAAGCGGTCGTCGTCAGCCCTTGTTGCCTGATGACCGATGCTTGTGTTGCGATCGAAACGTCGTGATTTGTTTTATTTCATGTTATTTCTACCCACTTTGACTTTAACGATAGAACAAAAAGAGTATGGATTCCTGCAGTCACGAAAGCTTCAAATCAAAGCAGTGTCACTAGTTTCTTGAACGACCTCTCCCGATTTACTGTTCCTACTTCCTAAACGTTTCCCATTGACTGATTCTCGGAGGCGACTTTAACTGCCCCAACGTTCTTACCCGCCCAATTGGACATGTGTGAAAAAGCTTATATAGCTCATCGGATTTCTCCAGTATAAATCAATATTCTGATTCTGTTTCTGTACATATGTTGAACGTCTGTCGCACCGTACGTAGCTGCAGGGTTCACGTCCAGGCAGGTAGTAAAACATATTTTCCGAGGCAGAAATGACGAAAGTGCAACCCAACGCCCAGAACAAACAAATAATTTCGAACTGTAGATCGCACGTGAAAAATTAAAACCGAACAAGTATTTTCTGGATTCTTTTATTTAAAAGGCGAGTCACATTTGGGGCCTTAGCAAACGACACCGGCGCGCATCCCGGTCACGCTGGTGACTCTCACACGCATGCGACTGTGGAGTCCTCATGCCGAGCAGGGGTCAAATATCCACTTGTGCCACGATTGTCTTGGTCAAGGCAATGCTGGGTCTGTACTAACGGCTGGAATTGCATCATTACCTCATTGCTCTGTTACAGAACCTTCCATTTATCACGTTTTGGCTTGACCCCACGCTCGGCTCGGTTATGTGGTAACAGAAGAGTCAGTGGGAGAGGTCATGTCTGGGCCGTGCTGGCTGTGGCCACACCTGTTACAAAGCAATATTGGCACGACAATCCAAACGTGTACAGATCTCTAGAGGTGGCCCGGACGGTTGGGCCTAAAGCCTGGCCCATAGATGATCAGCGTGAGCAATTAGCGGCGAGCCACGGGGCGCTTCTGAACATCGCCAGAACGGGTTTCACTTGCAGAGCAACTGACGACACGTAGCGGACGGCCGTAATCCGTGACACCGAATCACTCGCCTGGTCGCATACGAGCACAGCAAGTACACGCGGAAAAAACACTTTAACGCAAATGTAAGGTTTCCCCTTTTAGATGTGACGTCCAAGCATGACCGAGCGATTCGCGCAGAATCTGGGAATACGTGGCTCGGTTGCCGTTGCCGACGATCATCGTCTCGCGCGTGAGCCGTTTGAAGGGTAGACGAGACGTCTGGCCAAGCGAGAAGGAGGGGGGGGGGCGGGGGGGGGGCGAGCGGCCGACCCAAACGTCTAAGCGCAGGGCAGCCCTTGAAGACGAAGGAGAGGGGCTCCCCGGGTGCGGCCTCGACGAGATGCTGTTGATCACGGAGCCGTCGAAGGAGAGGACCCCGGCTCTTCACCACCCTCACCACACCGCCCAACTCCGGGATGACCACGCCGGCGTGTGCGGCAGCAACGCACACCATCGAGTCCTGCCGAGGGGCCACCATGTTCATTACAGCAGCAGGGCGGTGGCAGCGATAATAAGAAATATTTTTTATCCAGTATGGCCCGCGTTCGCGTGGATTTTTCTCCGGGTCCTCTGGGTTTTTCCCTCCATTTAGGATCAACGTGCGTTCAAAGTATTTGGCTACTGCTATAAATGTCCACACGATGATACGCACTTCGTTGAGCTATAATTTGTGATATGTAGGTCGCTTCTGACACCTATTAAAGCTCAATGGGCCTTACCTGATAAAATAAAATTGTGAAGTTTTAGTTCAAACAACTCGCCATGCTTGAGAACCCGTTCAATCGCGTGCGGCTCATACCCATATTCTATCCCGGAATCTCAACGGTGCCGGCTTGGTGTTCCAACCCTGAGTCATGCAAGCACCACTCTCCACCCTTACCAACGAGTAGATGTCGCTGCCCTTGACTTTGTAGCCCTTGACAGCTTGGCATCCCGGAAGACACAAAACCCTACAAACCACAATGACACAGCAGCGCGGCAATTAGCAACGTCACGAGCCATCCATTAGGCCTAGCAAACGTTCGAATTAAACGACGTCTGTTTAGATTGCACGCGAAGAGACGGCTTCGTCGGTGCATCAGTGCGCCCCCCCACCCGCATCTTGTAATTCCGGCGTTCTCTTACACTGCGGCGCTGTCCGTCAGTAATTCCTTGGCCGTGGTGGTGCAGGTGATGGCTGCAATACAACGCGCACACACACGCTCGGTTTAATCATGCTACTAGCCTGTAACAGACTATTGGGGGCAAGTGCTTTAGAGAGTAGCGGGCACCTATGAAGGCTGGCACGGCGCATGAGGGGGTTGGGTGGCCAGCACCACGCCCGGCATGGTGATCTTTACACAATTCGCACCTGGGTACTTATTGGAGGCTGGGTCGACTTAGGGGAGGGCTCGGCCGACTTCAGATAATTGTCACCGGTGCTGGTGGCGCCGTGAGCTGAATCGAACTCGGGTCGTCGGGTTCGTAGCGTGGCATAGCGCTACCCGCTACACTACCCCAATGATACTATCATATCACACACGGGATAGATTTTTCCGATCCTGGCCCGCTGAATAAATGGGTCCATCCTGTCTTAATTTCTCACTTTTTCGAAACCTGGTACCTGCGTTCCTCTGGTCCATGGGCTTCAGGTGCACTTTTTTACCACTTTTTTATTTTACCAGGTAAGGCCCACTGAGCTATATAGGTCTTTTTCAGAACCAACCTAGCCACAAATGATAGCGCTATGAGGTGGCATATCTGTAGAAATTTATAGCACCCAAATACGCTACACGTGTGCTGTTGATTCTAAATATGAAGGAAAACCCGGAGGACCTGGACAAAAATCCATGCGACCATGGGGAGAGAAACATGAAAATCCAAATATACAGGCGACAGGGTCGAAATTGAACCCACGACCTGCTGCAAACCAATCGAGAGAGTTAACATCCTGCCACCACACCGCCTAGACACTCCACAGCTATGCCCATGTGTTCAGACAATCGTGCAGGGTGGCTATAATCCCCTGGGTCAATTTGCAATCTTTTTGGAAGGATGTCGTAGGTGGAAAGTGGAGATGGGAGGCACCAACTCACCTTTAGGTCCCTTGGATTCACCTGTGGGAGGGAAAAGATGGACAGGTGGGGGGTCAGTAAAACACGACAACACAACAAGCATCGCCCAGGTTACTGGCGTACATTATTTCTCCAATTGGTGCCCAGTTGCATTGGTAATGCCATTATTCCCGAAGAAACAATGACAATTATCATCGCATTATTTAAAGACGCTTTAGACTTCAAATAACGACGCTGGCCGTCGATCAAAGGCAGTCACCGCTGCGGCGCTTTCAAATGCGCTTCCGTGGCCGCTGGAACGCACTTCCCTTCCGATATTAAGAAGCCACTGGGAGCTATGCGCTTTTAAATATATAGATTGACAAACTCATTTCTTTAGTACTGCTTTTGTGTTTGTTGCCTTACCACACACCTCCGATTAGCACGGTTGGCTATGTGCGGTGTGAAAGAAGTTAACATACATACATTCACAGAAGATCAAAACCACAGCAGCATCTGAAGCTCAGGACTGTGTGAGACTGAGATTCTATATGGGATGAATCTGCAAATTCACCTTTGAAGTGAAAGAGCGAACCAGGCTGCGGGAATTTAAACATTAAGTGTGCCACGTCGGATAAAACGATTTAAACCATTAACTGTTAATCTTTTTTTACCAGGTAAGCCCCACTGAGCTATGTAGCTCTTTTTTCAGAAACGACCTGGTCACAAATGATAGCTCAACGAAGTGGCTTATCATCATCAGGTGGACATTTATAGCAGCCAAATACTCTAAACGTGCATTGATTCTAAATGTGGAGGAAAAACTCATGGTGAGAGACACACCGTCAGGGTCAGGATCGAACCCTCGACCTCCTGCATACCAGGTGAGGGAGTTAACATCTCANACCACCGCAGATGATGGTGAAATTTGAGTCTCTGTTAAAAAAAAGATAAACAGGAGCCTGACTGATGCTGCATTTACCTCCGATGAGCCGTGTTTTGTCCATCATCAGCTGGGTCGTGTCTATGACCACCCCACATTCTCTGCAAAGAAGGATCCACCATGTGACAGTTAGTCTGTAAAAAAGTTATTTTAATTACTTTTCATAGNAAAAACAATGTTCTTCGTCTCTTTAACTGCGATTCTTAAATGTTATTGTTAGTGTTCAATGTAGGTTAGTAACACTTAGTCTGTGCTGTTCTCAGTTGCCTGGGTTAAAAGTGGGCGAGGTTTTGCACAATCCTGGCAGCTGGCTAACAACTTAATAAACTAAACTAACATAGAGACTCATAGAGATGCATAGAGACTCATAGAGATGCATATAGACTCATAGAGATGCATAGAGACTCATAGAGATACATATAGATCAGAGATACGTAGAGACGCATAGAGACTGGGTGAAAAGTGGGCTATGTTTTTCCCACAAATCAGCAATGTGCACTTAAAACCCACAGTAGGGCTGATGAATATGGTTGGAGGGGTCGTGGGGCGTGCGCGTGCTGGCTCTACAATTTGTGCGTATACATCACACGGGATGGGTGACGGGAAGTGCGCTTACCAGTCTTGACGACTGCGGAAACAAAGAGAGCACAAAAAAAGTTCATTAGAAAGCCATTGACTGACTGCCTTGCGTAATCAGGGCCCTCCATAGGGGGCCCCGGGCAAATCTCACCATGTGGGTCCCACCCCTCCTCCGCCGACGCCTTCAAACTAAACCGGGGAATATCGCGTCTAAATGTGTCGTCGTTCACCCACCAGCACCACCCAGGCGCAGCCAACTAGCAAGGTTCGTCACGTGTAAACATAACGTGGTGCTGATTAGTTACTATTGCTCGGCCCGCCGGGCGTCGTTTGCTCCAATAGACGTGATTTGTGTTTTCCCATTATTTGTCGGAGGTGGGGGGGGAGCTTTTGTTTTCTCTCGTAGTATTCTTCCAAATTGTGCTCCTGACGTTCCTCCGATGACGTTCCTCCGATGTCGGAGGAACGTCAAGAGCTCCCTCTTTTATCTGCGAGCCAAGTGTGCAACGTGATTTATTTCTTTTACAACGAATAATGGATCTGGTGTACCGATGCACTCGCTGTAATAACAAAGCAAAGGTGCGTCCCTGCAATGTCTCTCTGACGCTACCGCTGGCGGAAAGGCCTCAATAGAGGGCCTACTCTTCCATGCTGGCCAGATATCATGGAAAAGGTAGGAGGAAGTACCCAAACTTTGCCAAACACGCACGACTTGTGCCGATCAATTAGCTTTGGTCTTTTCCATTGCCACACCGGGGAGACTGAATTGGTGACTTGTGGATTGTACGTCCAGCGTGCTAACCAATCACACCAGCGTGACATTGACACACATTACACCTCGTGCATAATTCGTGACCAGATATTGCCCAACTTCCCGAGTGAAACTCCGGTATGAAGGGTACTGGCTGAAAACCTTATCATTATATGTTCTATGCGACCAGTCCAATTATTATTGTGTGCGCACTCCCCGGTAAATGTCAATAAACATCACCGCCATACTCACCATACTACTCGGATGGCAGCAAGGTCGAGAGCGAAAAATGTAACTGTGTATTTCTATAAGCCGGTCACCTAATATTTTCCTTAATAACATGGCGAAAGGCCGCTGCTCAAGCCAAGTCACTGACATAACCTGTGGGTCACCACAATTATCAAAGGACCACCAGTTAAAACTCCCCCGGGCTGCCCTCCTGCAAAAAACTAGGTCGACGTGAAAAGATTACTCACTTGCAGGCAGGTAGAGGGCCTTGTTGACCATCTGGCCTTGCAGCCGGAAGAGTAGAGAGTAGTCTGAGAGCTGGTAGTAGTATCCTCCACGGGAGACGAGCGTCTGGAGCTGCTTAACGTCGCTGGACTTTACGCCCACCGCAAACAGGCTCACCACGTGCTTCTGCAGCAGCTCCGCGATGGGGCAACGGAGTCGCTGGAAGGCCCGCTCGTTATCAGCACCACGCTCTGATGGAATAAACGATCACCCGGGTTACAAAGTTATTCCTGGGGACGATGAATGCGTCTTGGCATGTGCTAACGGTAGAAAAGTATTATGGTCGCCTTTTATCGCCGGCACATGTGAGCAGAGAGAGCATGGGGTCCCTTATGGGACCGGTTGTTTTCGACAGGCTATTTGTCATGCCGAGCCAGAACCGAACCCTAATACGCTGGCCAAATAAGATATGTGAATCTGGCTCAGGGCTAAGATGGGCCAGGTGTGGGGCTAATGGCACGTTCCTTGTGTGCGACATCAGTAGCAAGGTTCGGCTTCTGCACCAAAAAATTACCTGGGGCCTCCTGAGCCACAGCTGGTTGACTTGGCATGGCTCCAGTAGGGGTCAGTTGTACAGTGGAAAATGAACATTAAAGGCCGAGTCGGTCAGGTTCCCAGACTTCTTAGTCACAACCTCACTTTCTTAAAGCCTCACCTCTTTTCTAATGCCCATACTCGTGCCTCACATCGCCCCTCCACTCCTTCTTGTCTCTCCTCTACCCTTTCGTGACCACCAAATACTCTCTATCATGGTCACTCATTCCTCAATCCTTGCATGCCCCTGTCATCTTTATCATTATATTCTGTCACCGTTGTTTAAACTGTGTCAAGCACCTTGAGTGAATGTGCTATGTATATGTAAAATTAGATCAGGATTAGGTAGGCATATATCGATTTATTTATGTCACCATTAAAGTAGACTAGATGGCTTGTGGCTGCATCTGTGGCTCTAAATGTACACTACCTCTTGCTTGTATTTATTTAATTCAACAGGGAAATTCAACCTCTGTAGACCCCGGCCCTTACTCTTTATGCCCCGCCTCCTTATTCCTCAGGCTCCACCCCTTCCTGATAAGGCCCCATTGGGTCTTTCCTCTTACGGATCTGCCCCTTCTTCTTTAGGTTCATGGAGTAATCTTTTTCTTTTTTACATTATTATTTTATTATATAATATAAAAGTCTCCGCGCGCTCGCGCTTGTGGGAGATTTGGCTTTCGGACGGTGGGCTTCACGTAGAATTTTTTTTGACAGGCAGCACGCCCTAAGCCCAGCAGTGGGAATAGGTTTTTCCGTTTTCCCATCCGTAAACTTTAAAGTAGTTTAATTAACACATTTGTGCCGTTTCTATTATTCATTATTTACTTATTGCGCGACATCGACCGTACCAAATCACAACAATTGCGTGGGGGGCGGACCCTACCAAGTCATGCGCGTTGCCTACAACTCACGGGAGACATTTTATTTTGCGCGTTTAACATGGAATAAATATCCACATCACGCTGCCGATTTCTCTTCACAGTGTGATGTCGTCTTATCCCCCCACCACAATGCGTGCAGTTACTGCTATAAAGCCCTTACATATTAATTTAATATTATGACAACGCTTACATGGTATTATTCTGCCTCGGGCGGGGGATGGTGGGGGGCGAGGGTTGCGGCCCAGCTCGCAGCCTGGCAACGTCTCACCTCCGGGTTGCCAATCTAGGCGAGGCCGCGGGCTCTGCACGGGACGACGCGTCACCACGCCAATGTAAAGTACAATTTTCTTGCATCTTTCGCTAAGAACTGAGGTTTATTGTTTACTATTATTAAACAAATAAGTTTACAAATATTACAATGATAATGTCTGTGTGTAGAAACTACATGTGTGTCCCTAAAGTTGATGTCTGTGTGTTTGAGTCCATATGTCTTTGTGTGCGTGAAAGTCGATGGGTTTCTATGTGTGTGGCTCCATGTCTGGGTGTGACTCCGTGTGTGTGTCTGTCTTTTTCAAACGGACAACGCCCCATGTGTGTGTACGTACAAGTGTTTGTGTGTGTGTCAGTCCATTTGTGTGCATATCTGTCGCTGTGTGTGTGTTAGTCCACATGTGTGTGTAAGTCCATACGTGTGTGTTCCACTCGATGTGTGTGTGTCTAAGTGAATGCGTGTGTGTGTGAGTCAATGTGTTTGCATGGCTCCATCTGAGTGTGTAAGTCAATGTGCGTTTGTGTGTCTATGTGTGTCAGTCGATGTGTGTTAATCCATGTGTATGTATCTCAAGTGGATGTCTGTGTGTGTGAGTCCATGTGTGTGTCAGTCCATATGTGTGTGTCTGAGTCCATGTGCGTGTGTGTTAGTTGCTGTGTGTGCATGCCTCCATGTTAGTCAGTGTAAGTCCATTTTTTTGCGTTTCTGTAGGCCCATGTGTACGTCTTAGTTCATGTGTGTGCTTTATTGACCTGCTCAACGCCTATGATACCATCAGTAGGTTTGGCCTCTGGGTTGTTCTTCGTGCTTTCCGAGTCCCTCACCCACTGCTCACCATCCTTAAGGACCTTCATGATGGTGAGCGGCCCCGCGTCAAACTACGTGCCCGTGAGCCAGAGCCATTCCCTGTACACCTTGGGCTGTGACAAGGATGTCCTCTGGCTCCCACATTATTTTACATATATTTGGACCACTTAGTTCGTGAAGCCTCCAATGGCTGTACCGCTAGAATTTACATCTGGTACAGATATAATGGGAGGCTGATCGATGCCCGGGTGCTGTCAAGGGATGGCTCCCTATTGCTCAACCACGGTCATTCCCTCCCTTCTCTACGCTTGCGCCCGCCTAATGGAACCTTCGCCGGTTAGAAACATTTAGGATGGCCTACCTACGATCCATCCTGGATTTTACCAGGCTGCATTGTGTGGTGAGGAGCTCTCAAATCCTTGAAAGATGTGGACAAAGTCCATCGGTGAGCTCCTCCGCCAGGTAAGGCTGCGTTGCCTGAACCATGTAGCCACATGGCCAGACACCGCATGCCTAAACATCTTTTATTCGGCCGGATCAAGGGGCTAAACGGCCCGGCACGGGCTAGACAAGACATGGAGTGATGTGGTACAGGAGGAAGTGGAGCTGAGTCGACTTGCCGATGACTGGAACCAGCCGTGTCAAGATCGGCCTCTGTGGAGGAGCCTCCTGAAGGACGCTACTGGGAAGTTGGAGGCATTCGCCCTCCAACAACAACGGAGAGCATAGGAGCGACGCTCACAACAACGAGCGGAGTGCCGGGTGCCTAAAGCACAGCAAGTTGCCACAGTAGGGGGCACAGGTGGTACATCAGCCAGTCGTCTCAGTCAGTCGACCTGTGCCATCTGGGTCTGCCCCGTGACTTCCTGCCAGCGGGCGTTCGACACTTTACGTGGCCTCAAGGTGCACATAGCCTGGTACAAGCGTTGTGGTGATGTCACCGCCACTTACTGGTGAATGGCGGTTGTTTTTCAGTCTATGTATGTATGTGTGAGTCCATATGTGTGTGTAACTCTACCAGTGTGTGTCAGTCGATTTGTGTGTGTAACTACATGTGTGTCTGCCTTTTTCGCCCGGGCAACGCCGGGTACTAACCGCTAGTACAACTATAAAAACGGGGCAGAAACCACTNCCCCCCCCCACCCGAGCATAAAAACCAGAAGCGTTATCCAGAATCACGACGAAGTGGTAATTCATCAGAAGTTAGAATGTTGAGTCACCACAAGCAACTGCATCACAGTGCATGAGCGCCACTCACCTTGGTGGCATCTTCAGGCTCCTTGGCCAGCAGATCGGTGATGGTGTAGGTGAGGGCCTTGCCAGTGTTTGTGGCGCCGCTCGTGGGCACGAGTACACTGCCCAGCTTGGCCTCCAGGTCCTTGGGCGAGTTGATCTCTGCCGGACCCACCAGCTTTTGGTAGTTGGCTCCGTAGCTCACCACGGACAGCCGCACACTGTCGGGTGCCAGGTTCAGGCGATGGGCCATGCCCACGATGAATGTCTTCACCACCTTGAGCTCATCGGCCGTGATGGTGCTCGATGTGTCCACCACAAACGTCACACTTGCTTTCCTCTCTGCAGACAAACATACAGATTTAAGGATTTGTCTTTATTCAATTCTGCAACATGCAATTCTGTAGCCATTTCTACCATGTTGGTGCAAGAGATACACTTCTATCCTCCGTCTGCTGCCCGTAGAGCTTCCACCTTCAGCCCAGCCCACCCACTCTTTATGATAAGTCACTCAGCTTGTCCTCTACCTGTCCGTCCGTGCCCTTTGCCAACTCAGCATTTGTGCTTGCCAGTCCACGTTGTTTTATGCTCTCACATCGCTGTAGTTATCTTGTTACTATTGCTGGTAAAGGCTATGCTCACATATTTGACCCGTGATGTTTTAATCGATCGGATTTGCATGTGCGGTATGCTGTATACGATGCACAAAAATAATGGAAAAAATGGCATCTCAAAACGCCTTTTTGCAACAACTTGGTTCTTCCATAAGGGTACACTTTCCACACAACACATAAATATAATGGCTCAACAATAACAATATGTGTAGGACAAACGACAGTTATATTTCTAATAAGCTTCCTTCAACAAGGCTTTTAGGGTGCAGCTGTGAGGTCCAGGCCAGTAGGCTGGCCCAACGTACTCGGCAGGTAGAGGCTGTTCCCCGTGAGGGAGCTGCTCTTGGTGACCAGGTCCTGGAAGCTGGACCAGGTGAACACCTGTGAGCTGGAGGTGGCGATGCTGGACAACACGCTGGAGTCCTGGTAGCCGGCTCCGAACGCCGACACGAGCACGCCCATACCACGCAGCAGGGTTGCTCCCGCGGTCACATCGTCGGCGGGCTTGCCACCCAGTATTGTGTAAACGATCTGAGAGTATAAGAGGACAGTGCCGGGAGATCGAACTGCATTCCTATCTCAGCTGGGATGCAGGCAACCCAGTAGTAAACCAGACAGAGCTGATCAGAACCCAGAAAGGTCAAAATTATCGCAAGGATACAGAGATTGGCCATTTTTAGGCCCAAGTTTATCTTCGTGTAAAATACATTCACATGAAAGAGCAATGTATGTATGTGTAACTTCTCTCACACCGTAAGTAGCCAACCGCGCTAATCCGAGGTGCGAACAGTAGTTGCCTGTAGGTCATGATTCTCATGGCTAGATGTGATTCGAGAGTGTATTTCATCAGGTAGAGCTGCATAGCTTTGTCCCCTCTACACAGGAAGAACGACCGTACCGTGGTAGAGCCCAGTTGACTGCGCGAGCCCTTGTCAGGCTTGAGGACGCTGTTGGCCACCAGCTGCAGAGCCGCTCCCAGATTGCGCGGTCCCCAGCCGGCGCCAGCTTTCCCACCGCGGCCAGGAGCTCGGCCTTTCCAGGGAACGAGTTGAATGAGATATCCGCTCTGGGTGTGCCCCCTACGGTGACCAGTGCGACGCGAGTCGCATCCGGCGCCACGTCCAGCCCCGCGATTATTTGGGAGATGATCGTCCGCACTAGTGCGAAGTTGGCGTCCGACACCTCGGATGAGCCGTCCACGATGAACACGACGTCCGCATCGCGGTTTCCTGTTCGACGGCCACACACAGACACAGAGACCATCACAGCCAGGCCTAGCCAACGACATTCTACAACACCAGCAGAGTAATACAACAATCGGCAGGGACAACTTAAAACTTCTTCACCGACGGCACGCACGGGAGGGAGCATCTCACCTGGCACCAACTTGTACTGGAACCCGGTTGTCACCACCGTAGCTGTGAATTGGAATAGAGGGTTACACGATTTGATGGCATGAACATGGAGCATGCACAGCACAACGTGACAATTCAATTTCGGAGTTTACGGTGTTTGACGAACAGTGAAGATAATGAAACAGCACTTACTTGTGACAGCCTGTTGAACTGAAACACACGCAAACACTCCATTAGATTCCAGAGTAAATGTGCATTTTTGTAAAATAATACAAAAGAGAAACCGGGTTTTTGTAATACTCCTTCACCAGATTGAGGAACATTCTATGACGTATACTTAGAAACGGAATGCCTAGCTCATTTATGGTTTCAATATTATGTGTGTTGAACTTCTTTCACACCGTACGAAGCTAACTGCTAATCCGAGCTGTGCGGACAACAAACTAAACACAAAAAAGCAGTTTAAAGAAATTCGTTTTCAATCTAGATTTGAAAGTGCATAGCTCCAGTGACAGAAGTGCACCTGAAAGCGCATGATGAGTGTCCGTCTTTGTTTTTTTGTTAGCCAAAGGCCATGGCAGGATAATCGGACTTCTCATGATGATGTATGCTCCTCGACGAGATCAACAAGGTCTTGTGGTTAATTTGTGGCAAGCACTTTGTGTGAATCAGTGCGACCTTATCACCTTTTTGTTCACCAATGGATAGATCAACATAAACATAACTGGATGAACCGTGCTATTGACAAACTTACATGATGTAAGTGTTAACTGGGATTTCTTGAAAATACATTAGATATGTAGATCGTTTCCCCCAATAAGAGATTGCTTACAATTTGGTGGCAACTGATAGTGAAGTTTCAGCATCTCTACATTTCTACGTGCTATGTGAGTATGTTTGCCACCGGAGGTCCACAAAAATTGACATATCATAGAAAGAAGAATACCTCACATCACTGGCAGAGGGGAGAGCTACATGTACTAGCATTGCCTTGAGTGGTGTACCTTTACACAACTGACAACAAATTGGGACGTATCGTGTCCCTGGGAAGACTTACACATTTTCCAGAAAATCTCCCTGAAAAAGAGTAAACCAGGACAGGTGGAGACTCTCTCTATATATCTGTGAGTGTGTGCGATGAGTGAAGAACTGTTACTATCATGAGCAGAGAAGTGAATCCTATTGGTGGTAGATCATTGGATAGTGGGGTAGATACGCAGGGCACACTCACTGGCAGGCAGGTAGAGGGCTTTGATGATGATCTGGCTCTGGATCATTGAGAGCAGTGAGTAGTCTGAGAGCTGGTAGTAGTATCCTCCGCGGGAGACGAGGTCTGGAGCTGCTTGAGGTCGCTGGACTTCACGCCCACTGCAAACAGGCTCACCACTTCTTCTGCAGCAGCTCCGGGATGGGGGCCACGGAGTCACTCGAAGGTCCGCTCGTTATCAGCACCACGCTCTGATGGAATAAAACGAGCCTCCGTTACCTGCACTCTTCCTGCAACGACGACTAAGTTCTGCCACGTACAGTGCCGAATGTTAAATACCGTAGAAATAGGGCTGAGTTTGTCAGGAGCTTACCTGATACATGAACCACAATGCCAACGTTACTCACCTTGCTAACATCTGCAGGCTCCTTGGCCAGCAGTCGGTGATGGTGTAGGTGAGGGCCTTGCCAGTGTTTGTGGCGCCGCTGTGGGCACGAGGACACTGCCCAGCTTGGTCTCCAGGTCCTTGGGCGAGTTGATCTCTGCCGGACCCACCAGCTTTTGGTAGTTGGCTCCGTAGCTCACGACGGACAGCCGTACGCTGTCGGGTGCCAGGTTCAGATGATGGGCAATGCCCACGATGAATGTCTTCACCACCTTGAGCTCATCGGCCGTGATGGTTGATGTGTCCACCACAAACACCACGCTCGCCTTTTCCTCTGCATGCACACACATTTTCATTTGTAATTTACAGTTTGGGGCAGCATGATCGGCAGACTTCTCACACAGACTCATGCATTAATATAATAAATGATGCCCGTAGGTTGGAGTTAGGTTTTGGTGTTTTCTTATTTACAGACATACAAACCCAAAACATAATTAACTCTTTGTAGATACTTACCTGTGGTACAATAGAAAAGAGCACCCCCCTACCACAATGATTTATTTTTGTAGCAAAAGTATATTTGGACCTGTCTATGTAGCAGGCACGTATGTATGTTGAACTTATTTCCCACTGTACGTAGCCAACCGTGCTAATCCGAGGTGCGGGCACAGATCATCGACAGCTCCCTCCGACATCCACAGCTCTTTGCTCCTGTCCCTCTTCGGTCACCTATCCCATTCCATCCCCTCACCTCATCCCCGTCATCTTAATCCCAGCCACCAATCATACACAACGTCACATCTCGGACCACATCTCCTCATCTCCCGCCACCAATCACAGATCGATTCTGGCTAATAGGTTGCTGGTGGGGCTGTTGTGAGTACCGTACGGGTAACCTAGTAACCACACCAGGTAGGAAGTTCCGGGATACGTGGGACTACCTCGCCACACACGACCTTCTGTCTGATTGCGGCTGTGGTGAACCCATTATGCTGCTTGCTGGGGAATAGCAGCAGGGATCTAAGAGAACTGTGGGCCTGTTGTTTCAACTGCCACGCCAGAGATCGAACTGGCAACCTCATCTGGATTGCAATTTCTGTTTGCCTAACCATTTTAGCCGCGGTGGCGAGATGTTAATGACCTTGCTGGTATGCAAGAAGGAGGTCATGGCTTCGGTCCCGACTCTGACGTCTGCTGTATATTTGGAGTTTGCATGTCTCTCGCTATCCCCGTGGTCATGTGGATATTTCTCCGGTGGTCCGGGGGGTTTCCCTACAAATTTAGAATCGACGTGCATTTTAAGTATTTGGCTGTTAGAAATTATGCGCGTGATGATAAGCCACTTCTTGAGCTATAATCTGTGGCCAGGTTGCTTCTAAAAAAGAGCTACATAGCTCAGTGGGCACCTACCTGGTAAAATAAAAAAGAAAATATTTTACAGTTTCATGACATAATTGTGGCAGCACCCCCTGATCTGCTGCACACATTGACCCGCGTGTTCCGAAAGATGAAAACGACGTTCGGAAACCGCACCTTTGCCGTTGCAAAGGTGCAAAAGTGACAACGTGGAACTCACTTGTCTTGTAGACGAACTGGCCCAGGTTGAAGTTGAGGATGGACTGGAATGAGGACCAGGTCTTGACAAGGCGCGAGGAGGTGGCGATGCTGTTCAGCACCTTTGTGTCCTGGTACCCGCCCGACAGCACTACGTGACGCACCCCAGCCCGTTCAGTGTCACCACCGACCCCGAAACATCGTCGGCTGGTTTGCCGCCAAGGATCGTCACCAGCATCTGCAGTACATCACCAGCGGATCAACTTCAGCACCGCGTAATTACCATAACTGCATCGGTTTGAGAGTTCCAGTTTGTACAATGATCTGAGGATAAGAGACACTGGTCCTCATTCCAGTCCATTCCTCAACTTCAACCTGGGCCAGTTCGTCTACAAGACAAGATCGTTCCTATTGGCTGCCCAATCTGCGGTACTCTTTTTGCGCAAGTTTCAATCAACCACGAGTAGACCGTACAGATTCTTGAATAGCTATAATTATCTAGAAATAGAGGAAGATTAACTTTTTTGGCCCAGAAAATGCTCCTTCAAACTATTTTGCCTCGAAGATCAGTAGACACTGTTTCCAGTTCGAACATCACCCTCAGCAATGCAGATGTAATTCAGCTAATTAATGTACATATATGATGAACTTTTTCACACCGTACGGAGCCAAATGCGCTAATCGGAGATGCGGGGGAAGGACAACAAACTAAAGACAAAAAGCATTTAAATGGAGAGCTGTACACTTTTTCCAGTACAAAGGAAGACCGATCATACCGTGGGAGCTCCAAGCTGAATGCGGGAGCCCTTCTCAGGCTTGAGGACGCTGTTGACCACCAGCTGCAGAGCTGCACCCACATTGAGCGGCCCTCCGACCGGCGCCAACATTTCTACGGCCGTCAGCAGCTCAGCCTTTCCGGAGAACGAGTTGAGGAAGATGTCCACTTTGGGAGTGCCCCCAATGGTCACGAGCGCAACACGCGTGTTGTCCGGCCCACTTGCAGCCCGCAATTATCTGGGAGACGATCGTCTGCACGGTCCCGAAGTCGGCCGCCGAGATGCCGGAAGATCCATCCACCACGAACACCACGTCACCGTAGCGATTGTCTGTAAAGTGGCGAGAATAACGATCGCGGCATGTCCGGTGTACTCATGCACGTTGGCTAACTGATGCACCTACAAACATCAGAAACAGGCAAGTGAAATTATTTGCTCAAAATCCTCATCCTGATGAGGCCTATCAGAAAAAAGATACAGCCCTGCAATTGCTTGCTCACACCAGTGCTGATGGAAGACCATTGACTAGAGGAAGCTCTCGGGAGTCCCGACATCTTGACCGAAACGTAGGCAACTTGCCGATCGGCTGTGGTGTACCAATTTATACTGATGGGAAGACGAATGTCGGTGGAGAATTTAACAAATAAAAAATCTTGCCCCATCGTTTCAACTGACGCCGGTAACAAAATAAATAACAATGGCAGTGCACCTCTGGCATCATCATTGCTCACCGCAAATGAACCACAATACCTTGCCGATCTTGTCAAGGAGCATAAACCATCACATGAAACTCTGGTCATCCTCGCAGTGGCTTTTGGCTAAGCCATCGAACAAAGATGGTCAACGTATCGCATATTTTCCGACGCACTTCTGCGGCAACCTGGAATGCTCTTCCGATATTATGAAGTTACTGGAGCTACACACTTCTAAATCTAGATTTTAACTAATTTCTTTAGTACTGTTTTTGTGTTTAGTTCGTTGTCCTTCCCCGTACCTCTGATTAGTACGGTTGGCTACGTACAGTGTGAAAGAAGTTCAACATACATACATCAAACCGACGCTTTTGTGCACATTTATCCAAACATCCTCACTCACCGATGTTATATGGTGACGGAACAGTCACCGGAACGACGTGGTGACGGGAGCAGGCTTCGTTGTGGGTTTTGGAGTGGTCGGTGCTAGGTAGTAGTCGTTGGTGCTTTTGTGGTTGTGGGTTTTGGAGTAGTCGGTGCTAGCGTAGTAGTCATTGGTGCTTTTGTGGTTGTGGGTTTTGGAGTGGTCGGTGCTAGCGTAGTAGTCGTTGGTGCTTTTGTGGTTGTGGTAGTGGTTGTGGTAGTGGTTGTGGTAGTGGGAGCCTGCGTGGTCTTGGGTATCGGGACGACAGGCACTGTGAAATCAAGAAGACGCCATCACCATGGGGGCAAGGAGAGAAGGGCACTCCTGAAGAGTAGGACAGGGATGGGCAAACTCACGTTCTTTGGTCGAACTACATTTCATATTGTCTCCGGCGACACGACGCCTGCCACCTATGAAAGTATCTTAGCCGCACTCGTAAAGTGCGAGGTTCAGGTGAAGCCCAGTAATTGCTTGTTCATGCCACTTCCGGAGGAAGGGCCCATCGAGAGGGTATTCTACAATGGCCAGACATCTTGGTAGAGGCATACCCACACTTTTCCCACTAGAGGAGCCTGCTGATTGACTAGCCAATCTGGTAATAGAGGGAATTGTGTTCGAGCTGGCATTGTGTATGTAATTCGAGAATGCTCGTTCATCAATGGGCAAGCACTCCTGAGTGCTTTTCTTTTGAACAAATTATGAGCAGCCCAGAACACGTCATCGTAACAGGAGCTTTTGGTCCGAGGAGCTTCTTGCTGAGCGTTAGGTCATGGGGCGTGTCACAATCCAGCCAATTGGACGAGGGTGGCGCCCTACCTTCCTGTGAGCTCTCGATTCGCAGATGCAACGCGCGTACTCATTGGCTGAGCGGACCCATGACGTCACACTGCTGTTGCGAGGCTCTCGGCGTCCTCACGCAAAGTTCAACCAGAGAGCCAACGTCCGCCAAGTAACACCACCACCACGGCAGAGCACTTTGGCCCAATCAATGCACCCCGGCTGTCTTTTAGGTCGTTTTGAGCACACAGTAACACGTCCCAGACTTAGCTTGATCAGAGTTTAGTGTCAAGTAAGGTGAGGTTCGTTTGTATTTTGAAGCCTTTTTCAGCTCCCAGTACGGAACATCTTCCCGACCCCTGATGCACACTCCCACGGTGGCTAGATGTTAGCTACTCGCCTGGTATACAGGAGGTTGTGGGTTCGACTCTGATTCCTTTATATTTAGAGTTGTATAATCTCCCCGTGGTCACGTGGATTTTGCTCTGGGTCCTCCAGTTTTTTCCTCCACATTTAGAAATCATGCGTTTAGAGTATTTGGCTGCAATACATTTGCACGTGATAAGCCACTTCGTTGAGCTATCATTTTTGATAGCCAGGTCGCTGCTGAAAAATATCTATATAGCGGTGGGCCTTTCCTGGTTAAATAAACATCGTTCATTTCGTTTCGGAATGGTTGCAAGCGATGCAAGTACTTTGAGTTGCAAAGACATAGCCCCCTCTATGAATGCAAATCCTCATCTTTCAACCACGTACCCGTGAAGAAGAGACTGCTGATGATCTTGTAATAACTGTTGAGGATGGTGCTGGATTCCGTGAACTGGAACCAGTGAGACGAGGTGCTGACGACGGTGTCGAGCTGGGACGACTTGTGGCCCACACCCGTCACCGTGATCCCGCGCTCTCGCAGCAGTTGTACCGCCCCCGTCACATCGTCGTCCGACTTCCCCCCGGAAATGATGAAGATGCTCTGCACGACACCGATCCGACACGCCAACATCAGACCCGCCGTACATTTCCAAGTGATGATAAGCCACTTGGTTGAGCTGAAATGTATGATAGCCAGGTCGCTTTCTTAAAAATATCTATATAGCTCAGTGGGCCTTATCTGGTAAAATAAAAAATTGCTTAGTTTAGGCCGCTCATTATTTCTCGTAGGGTTACCATCGTTGTATGTTTTTCTCAGCATTGTACTCTCCACGAGGCGTAGCGTTTCCCTTGTCATTCGAGGGGTAGGTTCTGGAGACAGTCGTGAATGCAAATTTCACGGACAATGATATTGACCTATTTTTTATTTTACCAGGTAACACAGCTCTTTTCAGAAGCAACGTGGCCACAATTTATAGCTCAGCGAAGTGGCTTTTCACATGGAAAATTATAGCGACCGAATTCTCTAAACGCTTGATTCTAAATGTCGAGGGAAAAATAGAGGACCCGGAGAAAAAACATGCAACTGGGAAAACATGCAAACTCTAAATATGTAGCCGTCAGGGTCGGGATCGAACCCACGACCTCTTGTATACCAGGTGAGGTAGTTAACATCTCCCCACCGTGGCGTGTAGTATCGGCACGTTGCACACACCTGGGAGAGCTTGGCGGTGGTGGTTTCCTTGTAGATGTTGCTAAGGACGTAGGTGAGCGACGCACCCAGGTTCCGTGGCCCCGAGACCTTCTGGATGTTGACGATGGTCTGCGTGAGGCTGTCGACGTCTTCTGATTGCCCAAAGGTACCTCGAGGCGCCCGCGCCGCCGATCTGGTAGACGGCCACCCGCAGAGAGCCCCTATGTAGTAGTAATGGGTGATGATCCGTTCCACAAACTTCTTATCAAGTGGAACGTCTGCTGCTCCACACTTGTCGAGCCATCGATCAGGAACACGAGGTCGCCGAGACCACTGCCAGGGGGGGTGAACACACGGGAACCGGGGTTAATTTTCAGTTGCATTCAGGTACAGCTGTGACAATCTTGTGTGATTTGTATTGAACACAGGTGCGCTGCAGGTGTGGACTGTGATACAGGTGTGCTGTAGGCATGGTCTATGACCCAGGTATACTGTAGGTGTGGTGTCTAACACAGGCACGGTATATTGTCCTGGTTGTTTGAAGGACAAACAAATTATTTTGGCACGCAGTAGGCTATGCTTAAAATCGATGGCACGTGTAAACATTCATCTTGCTGCAGTCTGTTCTATCCGAATCTCAGCTTATAGCCCTGAATTACTGGTAGTTCGTAATGGGAACATTTATCTGCTGGAGACCAAATAGAAGTTGTTGTACTTCATACGTTGCACCTCCATTAGCACTGTTGGCTCCGAACGGTGCGAAAGAAGTTCAACATACATACATTATATATATACACGACCCCTTCCGGCAGCGGAGGAGTCTGAAAGCAACTTGCGAGTGCCGCCCATTTTCCTTGCACGCGAAGGGTTAGAATCCGGGCCTCTCGGGGGGCGGGGGTCTCACCGGGCCGGAAGATGTACTTGACGAGGCTGGTGACGACGACGTTGCTGAGCCCCTTGTAGTCCGTCACCGTGAAGAGTGCAGAGCGTACGGGAACGACGCCACCCTGGATCAGGGTCTGGCCCACGCCGGATCCCACGCCCACCATGAAGAGGCGCACGCCGCTCGCCTGGAGCTGAGCGCGGCCTTGGCCGCATTGTCGGCCGACGCTCCGCCCGTCAGCAATCCCCACCTGGGTACGCTGCACGCAGAGGTCGCGAGGTCACCGTGTGCGTGTGGGCCAATTGTATGTATGTATGTTGATGTACGTCGTTTGCTGAACTTCTTTCGCACCACCGAACGTAGCCGACCGTGCCAATCGGAGCATGAAAGCACAAAGCCCAAAGTGGACGACGGGAAAGGGCCCCCCCCCCGACGGCTGGAGGATCCCTACAGGACCAGGACGCACCTGTATGCCGGCGTCGACTGCTTGCGAGAAGTAGGTCGTGTAGCCCAAGGAGAGCGCCGCGCCCACGTTCCTGGCCCCCCACGACCTTGAGCTGGGAGATGGCAGCGACGAGGGTGCTCCTCTGGAGTACGCGTCAAACTGGAAGGCGCGACGGGCGCGCCGCCCACCTGCACGACTGCCACGCGCACCGTGTAGCGCCCCACCTGCAGGTAGGAGAGCACCTGCACGAGGAACGCCTTGAGAGACACGAAGCCGGCCTCGCCCAGCGTGGCCGAGCTGTCCAGGTAGAAGACGATGTCGGCGTACTGGGCGCCGCGCGTCACGCCTGTCGGAAGCAAGGTGGATGGGGGACAATGCTTGGAAGCAGCCGGATAATCGCCCGGCCGGATAATCGATGATCAACTGTAGTTCTCACCAGTATAGAGCGAGGTGTGGAGGATCCTGCCAGTGCGAGTGGCAGCACCTGCGCACCGCCCGACAGCTTGTAGTAGTGCAGATTGAAGGGTGTGCTAACGAGGCCGCCCAGCTGAGCCAGTGCCAGCCCGCCCAGGTCCAGCGCCAGGACCCGCACGCCGGACGCCTTGAGCGCGTACAGCGCCTGGACGGCTCGTCCGTGGAGGGGCCCGCCATGAACAGCACCACCACCTGCGCACGGAGGTCGTCGCGGTCGTCGAGGTGAGCGAGAGGCGCTCCGGTAAGAATTGTGAGGTGCTCCGTGCGCTTGAGCCGATGGACCACGGGTAATTAATCGGTGTTCACACGCGAGCGTTAAGGACGTCGAAGGTGACCCTTTTGTTTTCTTTGTTGTTGTCACTTGCCGACCCCGTGCCCTACTGGACATCTGTCCAGAAGAGCTCCATAGCTCATCGGATTCCTCCTCCAGTCCAAATAATTCTGAAACTTGTCCTGACCTGTGGTTGAATCAAATATTCAGGTGGGGGCCTCCACCTGACCGATCAGCCGCACCCCCTGAATCGATAACATCCTGACTGCGCCCACCGGCTGTCGGTGTGCTGTGACTGGTTGCGCTCACCTGGTTGACGCCGACGTCGCCGCGCCCGCCTTGGCCGCCGACAGCACCGTGCCGCCCACGAAGCTCACCGCCTTGCCCAGGTTGCGTCCACCGGCGCCTGACAGCTGCTGCACGGATTGCAGCTTGGCGAGCACCGCAGCCACGTCCGTGCCCTGGTCCAGGTAGAGCTGCATGGGGCGCGCGGGAGCGGGGGGGGGCAACACGAGTTTGCACCGGTGCTGGGCCTCCCCTAGGTGGACTCGGGCACAAATGAGTACCCGGTGCGGTGTGTGAACATCGCCACTGGGGGAGACAAAGGTGGCCAGGTGTGGTGCTGGCCACCCACCCCTCGTGTGCCATGCCAGCCTTTATAGGTGCTCGCTAACAGCACTTGCCCCTAGAGGCATTGCTACTGGAGCTATGTGCTTTTAAATCATCTAGATTAAAAACACATCTCTTCAGATCGAATGTTGGTGTTGTGTCTGTTATCCTTCTCCCGCACCATCCGATTATCACGGTTGGCTATGTATGGTGGTGCGAAAGAAGTTCAACACACACGCACACACACGCGCACACACGCGCACACACGCACACACACACGCACACACACACGCGCGTACCTCAACGGTGACATCGCCAGCGAACTGGACAAACGCGACGCGCAGGACACCTCCACCGCCCTGCACGTAGAGGAGCAGGTGGGACACGAAGGCCCTGACGGCCCCCACGCAGCGCCCAGAGAGCCGTCCACCATGAACACCAAGTCCAGGGAAATCGCTGTGGGGGTCGGGGGGAAGAAGACGAGGGAGAGACAGAAGACAACAGGAGGACATGGGGAGTGAAGAATGGCGATGAGTGACTTGGAGAGACACAGGAGCGCAGCTGGGATGTTGAACTTACCGAATAAACCTTGCAGTCATGAAAACTTCAAATCTCGAATTAATGTTGAACTTATTTTAGCAGTGCACGTAGCTAAACCGCGCCAATCGGAGGTGTGCGTGAAGGACGACAAATTGAATACAGAAAGTGTTCTAAAGGAAGGAAATCGCAGGAGGCTGCGCTGGTGGAAAGATGGACGGTCTTCCCTCGTTACACGTCCACTCAATACGCAGAATGTCCCTTTCGAACGCAACTTGTAAATTCGGGAATGAAATTATGTTACGTTAAATTCGAATTAACAGCATTTTGAATCCTTAAATAAGAAAAAATATAAATGCTTTCGGGGAATGGGTGGGGAAAAAATCGAACGATTGGAACGGCCTATCGTTGACCGAGCGTGCATTTCGTGCCTCTCCCGGTGGGTTTTGCGCGTGGGAAAACTTTCCACACCGCGCTGGGGTTTCCCGAGTTATTGCGGCCGAAGCTCAGCCTCGTTTAGGTTGCGTCCCCTCGTCCGATCGCGACCGGTACCTCCGATTAGCACAGTCGGCTGCGTGGGGCAGCGAAGGAAGTTGAACTAGCGTACTGCACTGTGCAGGGGTTCACCCTTTGTTTGAACGTTTCTTCAGTGAATGTCACAGCGGTGTCTCGTGAAAGAGTACCGTGTCAACCCATCACGGTTCACCCGTATTGTTGTGCGGGAAATTAGGTTTTCAGGTCCGTATGGCGTACAGCCGTTTAATGCGGGCAAACCACATAGTGGTGGATTTGCAAACGCCGTTAATAGGGGGCGACGTTTATCTGGCAATTACTGCACTATGAATTATTTATCGTAAGACTTCGATTTCCCATTAAACATGTGCTTCAAAAAGATTTGGATGCATTTTCAAGTGTAGTTTTATTACAACTCAGAGCCAAAACATTTTCCATAGGAACGCTACTCCAGTTGTATATTGAACACTGATGGGAAAACAGGCTTCAACGTACGGAATCTTTGCAGACAAATTTTCACGAACGTATCTGTTCCGTATATCGAGGCACGCCCGTATCTTCCTCCGCGGTCCAAGGCTTCGTTCCCACGTTGGCGAGTTGTTAACTACCTCGCCTGGTCTACAGCAAGTCGTAGGTTCAAACCCATGCTGACGCCTGCTGTATATTTGGAGTTTGCATGTTCTTCCCATGGCCGTATGGATTTTTCCGGCCCTCCGGTTCCCCCCCCCCACCCCACATTTAGAATCAACGTGCATTTAGAGTATTTGTCTGTTCTAAATGTCCACATGATGATTATATAAATGTCCGGCACGATGATGATAACCCAATCCCTCTGGCCATCCATCATCCGCGATGGGCCAGGTCGCTTCCGAAAAGATCTATGTCGCTCAGTTGACACCTACCGTGAAAATAACAACAACAAATAATCACGAACAAAAATAAGTCCCTCACCTGGTCTGACGATCACGGATGTGATCTGGCCGGCGATGCCCAACAGCTGCCCGTAGCCGCCACGGCGTAGAGGTGCATGCCGATGGGGTCGCTGGGCAGGCGCTGCAGGTCGAGCAGCTGGAAGGCGCCGATGCCGATGACGAAGGAGCGCACCCTTGGGCTCGCATCAGCCCACGGTACTGGGCGACGGCGTCAGACGAGGCGCCGCCCGTGATGATGACCAGCACCTGCGGGCGGAGTGGGAGCGGCGGTGGGAATGGTCAGCGGACAGCGGCCGCACCAGGGGGCAGCAACGGCATCTGGAGCAGCAGCAGCAGCGGCAGCATTATCGCCAGCAGGAGCAGCACGACATTTGACACAATGTGGTGCCGCTGCCATGTCAGCAGTCTGTCACTACACTGCAGGCACGCTGGTCACTGCAGGTTGAGGTGGGTATGTATGTGCGTATGTTTAATTTAGTGTATGTATGTGCGTATGTTGAATTTAGTGTATGTGTGTGCGTATGTTGAACTTATTTCGCACACCGCACGTAGCCAACCGCGCCAATCCGAGGTGCGGAGGAAGGACAACAACAAAGCAGTTCTTAAGAAATGTGTTTTCAATCTAGATAAAAAAAACAATCGATGATCATCTACTGATGCATGTGGATTGATGCTGCATTCGACGACACGCTGCTGCATTAGCCCGAGGACAGCGTTCCAGTCGAAATGTGTTTGATGTTTATTTAATTATGTAACCTAAATTATGGACATTCTGTCAGCCTGACTCTGAATTGCGGCCTCACCCGAGTCAGACTTGGAGAGTTGTTGTTGTTGTTACAGTCACAGACCACCTGAAGACGATTGCTTGTGTTGCGATCGAAACGTCGTGATATTTTTTGACATTTTCTATCTACGTGGCTTTATCGAAAGACCCATAGCATATGTAAATTCCTGCAGTCATGAAAACTTTAAGTCAAGATTTAGTCACAGACCATTCACCACCATCGTCGTGTCCACCGGCACTTACCGTCATCATCCTTGCAGCGCGAACGAAAACCGCCATCGTCACCGCCAACCACAGAACCCCCCTGTCAATCACGCTCCCCCCCGTCAATCACATTCCCCCTCTCCTGTCAATCACGGTCCCTCCTGTCAATCACGGACTCTCCTCCCCTGTCAATCACGGACCCCCTCCCTGTCAATCACGGACCCCTCCCACCTGTCAATCACGGACCCCCTCCCCTGTCAATCATGGACCACCCCCCCCTGTCAATCATGGACCCCCCGGTCAATAACGGCCCCACCCCCACCCTCCCACCATTCCCCCACGTTGCTTCACCTGCGGACTCCGGCCCTGCCGCCCTCTGCCTGCGAGAACGCGGTCGCGAGCACGAACTGCACGGTGGCGCCGATTGCCCTGCTGCCACCGTGCGCGGACACCTTCCCACGGCGGCGACCACCTCCTGCTGGCTGGAGAACTGCCCCAGCTTGAACTCGGAGCTCTGCTTGCCGCTCAGCTGCACCAGCCCCACGCGGACCTGTGCCGCCCCGACGCTGAGGCCCTGCACGATCTGCGCGACGAAGCTCTTGATGAGCGTGAAGTCGGAGGCAGCAACGCCGGCCGAGCCGTCGATGGCGAAGATCACGTCCAGCTTGGCGAACGGACCTGGCGGTGGAGATAGCGACGGCGGTGATGAAGAGTTTTTTTTTTGCAAAGCGGCAAGCGACGGGGGAAAGGAGGGGGTACAGATGAACACCGTAGGCTTTCGCGACCAATATCATCCATAAGAGGNTTTTTTTTGTTAGATCGCGTAAATATATAAATGTGTCGTTTAAACCCGCCACCACCCGACACAGCCAACTAGTAAGGGTTGTCACGTAAACAGAACATGGCAAATTCGTCACTAGTACAGCAAGACCGGTTGTGTGTTGGAAAGCCAAGCCAAGTACGACGTTTCGCTAGTTGTAATTACTGGCGAGACGTCGTACTCAGATTGTAAATGTTCAAGTTCATTTGTTAGATATAGCCCTGTGAGCCATGCAGCTCTTAAGTCGGTGCAACCGCAACAAACAAAATATGAACAAAGAACATCTTAAAGCGACGACACGTAACAGAAACATCCTGGAATAAACCAGCAAATATTTTTTTTAAAACCCGTTATGGCTTAGGGGAAAGGGAAGGTGGTTGATGACGATGCCGAGAGCCGGCGGGCACAGTGCGATTACTCACCGGGCGGTGGCGTCGGCGCCGGGGTCTGGGCCTCCTGCACGACGGCAGACGGTGGAAGTGAGCGTCGTGATGATGGAGTCGAGGCCTGCGAAGTTGGTGGCGTGGAACATGTGCTTGTTGACGGGCGTAGACGCCATGATGGCCAGCTCTTTGCGGTCCGCCTTGCCCACGCCCACGGAGAAGAGGACGATGCCGCTCGACTTCACCTCATACGAGGGGTTCTTCACCCTGTCGCTGGCCTCGCCGTCTGTCACCAGCACCAAGATCTGAGCGGGGTGGGGGTGGGAGATACGGCAGCATCGGCATAATCAATCATTATCATTATCTCATACCGATCGTAATTATTGTCATCGTCATCATATATGATCATTGACAACAACATCATCATCATCAACACAGCATCATCATTACATCAATCATTGGGAAGGAGATACGGCAGTATTGGCATAATCAATCGTTATCATTATCCCATACCGGTCTTAATTATTGTAATCGTCATCATATCGTTTGATCATCATCCTGAAAAGCTCCCAGCACATGCAGAAAAAACGTCGGACCTCTTTCCAAACGACGTTCTTTACTGCACTAAAAGCACACCAGAGAGCAACGAATGGCACGTGTGGCATCGGGTTTGTGACGTCACGGGTCTACGCTTGTGTTCATTTGTGAATGTGGATTTGCGAGCTTTTGTCTTGATCGCTTCACACCCGTCCTCTGCGTTCTCACCTTGCCGACGCCGGGGCGTCCCTGGCTCTTGAAGAGTTGCAGAGTGTGCCGCAGCGCCGCTCCGGTGAACGTGAATCCGCGCATGTATTTGGTGCCCTCAATGGCGGCCTTGAGCTTCCCCTTGTCCGCGTACTGCCCCAGGTCGAACTCCGTCTTGATCTTGGGTCTCCTCCTGTGGCCACTGTACTGCACCATGCCCACGCGGACCTTGTCCTTGCCGATGTCCAGCTTGTCCACCAGCTTGGCGAGGAACTTGAGCACCAGCTGAAAGTTGCGGCCCCCACACTGCTGGAGCCGTCCACCAGCAGGTAGACGTCAGCCGTCTGCTTGTCGCTGCAGTCTGTGAGTGCCAGAGTGGGGCAGCAAGGGTCAGGGCGGTGGCCAACCCGGTATCTCTTCCGAGACACGTGTGAGGCCCTTCATAAACAATCACACGTGGCTCTATCGAAGGGGGGGGGGGGATAGCGTAGAACGTGTTGTCAAAAGTAGCAAAGATTAATGGTTTAAAGTTGTACGATAGGTTCACAGTCTGCTCTCCTATAATGCGGTCGTTGTGTTGCTGAAGAACACCACATTGTGGAAAAATCGCGTTATAATAAATGATATATAACTTAGGGGTAAAGCACAGTCCACGACAACACGTGAGATGCGTGATGCAGGCCGAACAAAGACTGAGATGCGCAGTTAGCATCTAGAAGCATCCAGCAGCATCCCAATGCCTTGTGCGACGCTACGCCGAGGCAGCCGTACAACCGCTTATTCTTACTTACGCAACATAGTTCCACCCCCTCTAATCAAAGTTCCATTGATTAGAGGGGGGTGGGAGTTGGGAGGCGGGGGGGCAAACGTAACCTTCGTCGAGGGCACAACATTGTGGAGGGCCCCGGTGTGGCTCCAGACCAGGGAGATCCTGCGCAGATGCCATATTCGCTGTTTATCTGCTACAGCATAGGCGTAGGGGAATGTAAACAGGACCTACCTACATCTTGCTTTATTGACCTGGTCAAGGCTTACGATACATCAATAGTCCAGTGCTCTCTGGGGTCGCTGACCCCCTCTGCTCACAATCGTTAAGGACCTTCATTATGGTAGGCAGGCCCTGGCTGGGAGTTGAGCCGTTCCCTGTTCACCTTGCGATGTCCTCTTACCCATACACATTTAACATCTTCTCTGACCATGTCGTTCGAGAGGCTACCCTTGGCTGTATTGGATGAATTTCCGCGTAGTACAGATATAATGGGATAATGATGTATGCCTAGGTGCGGTGAGGGGGTGGTTCTGTGTTGGTCAATCTAGTTATGTATGTTGATCAAATCATCGCTGCTACTCTGAAAATGAGTTGGAGGTCTCTGATGAACCTGGAGCATGCCACTAATATGTGAGGCCTTACCATACTTCCCACAAAAACAAAGGACCTTCCTGGGTATTTTCTGTATGCATCTCTCTGTGTGTCTCTGTGTGAGTCTCTCTCTCTGCTTGTGTGTCTGTCTGTGTGTCTCCGTGCCTATGTTCTGTCTCTCTCTCAAATTTAGGAATTTTTGGAAGAACGTCATCACCAGGTGGAGTGTTGACTGTTGTATTGGCCGACTGTCTGTGTTGTATTGGTTTATATTTCCAAGTTTACTATGTTTTCTCTTTCATTTTACCTGATGATGGTTGCTTGTGTTGCAATCGAAACGTCGTATTCTATTATTATAAAATTTTTTCTACATCACTTTACCGAAAAACCAAAGAGTAATTCCTGCAGTCACGAAAGCTTTGAATCTAGTTAAATAAACTGACTTGAGAAAATGCGTTTTCAATGCGAGACGGTGCCGCACAGACCACCCGCACCTTTACTCGGCGAGGCGACGGCCTTGGTCGCCGCAGTCACCGGCACCACCGCCTTGGCCTCCTGCGCGACGGTGCAACGGTGGAGGTGAGCGTCGTGATGATGGAGTCGAGGCCTGCGAAGTTGGTGGCGTGGAACATGTGCTTGTCGACGGGCGTAGACGCCATGATGGCCAGCTCTTTGCGGTCCGCCTTGCCCACGCCCACGGAGAAGAGGACGATGCCGCTCGACTTCACCTCGTACGAGGGGTTCTTCACCCTGTCGTTGGCCTCGCCGTCTGTCACCAGCACCAAGATCTGAGCGGGGGGGGGTGGGAGATACGGCAGCATCGGCATAATCAATCATCATTATCTCATACCGATCGTAATTGTTGTCATCGTCATCATCATATATGATCATTGACAACAACATCATCATCATCTAACACAGCATCATCATTACATCAATCATTGGGAAGGAGATACGGTAGTTTGGCATAATCAATCGTTATCATTATCCCATACCGGTCTTATTATTGTCATCGCCATCATATTGTCTGATCATCCTGAGAAAGCTCCCAGCACGTGCAGAAAAATGTCGGACCTCTTTCCAAACGACGTTCTTTACTGCACTAAAAGCACACCAGAGAGCGACGAATGGCACGTGTGGCATCATGGCTTTGTGATGTCACGGGTCTACGCTTGTGTTCATTTGTGAATGTGGATTTGCGAGCTTTTGTCTTGGATCCCTTCACACCCCGTCCTCGTGTGTGTGTCGAGCTTTTTCGCACCGTACGTAGCCAACCGTGCTAAGGTGGTAAATCGTATTCCAGTGCTTCTTCCCAATTGTGTATGGGGGGAGGGAGTCCCATTATAATGACCACATCTTTCCCTGCTTGCCTCCGTGACACTCCCATCGCGAGGCTCACCTTGCCGACGCCAGGGCGTCCCTGCCTCTTGAAGAGCTGCAGAGTGTGCCGCAGCGCCGCTCCGGTGAACGTGTATCCGCGCATGTATTTGGTGCCCTGGATGGCGCCCTTGAGCTTCCCCTTGTCCGCGTACTGCCCAGGTCGAACTCTGTCTTGATCTTGGGTCTCCTCCTGTGGCCGCTGTACTGCACCATGCCCACGCGGACCTTGTCCTTGCCGATGTCCAGCTTGTCCACCAGCTTGGCGAGGAACTTGAGCACCAGCTGAAAGTTGCGGGCCCCCACGCTGCCGGAGCCGTCCACCAGGAGGTAGACGTCGGCCGTCTGCTTGTTGCTGCAGTCTGTGAGTGCCAAGTGGGGGCAGCAAGGGTCAGGGCGGTGGCCAACCCGGCATTTCTTCCCGAGACACGTGTGAGGCCCTTCAATAAACAATCGCACGTGGCTCTATCGAAGGTAGGGGGGGGGTAGCGTAGAATGTGCTGTCAAAAGTAGCAAAGATTAATGGTTGAAAGTTGTACGATAGGTTCTTGTGTTGCTGAAGAACACCACATTGTGGAAAAATAGCGTTATAATAAATGATATATAACATAGGGGTAAAGCACAGTCCACGACAACACGTAAGATGCGTGATGCAGGCCGAACAGAGACTGAGACGCGCAGGTAGCATCTAGAAGCATTCAGCAGCATCCCAATGCCTTGTGCGACGCTACGCCGAGGCAGCTGTATAACCGCTTATTCTTACGCAACATAGTTCCACCCCCTCTAATCAAAGTTCCATTGATTAGAGGGGGGTGGGAGTTGGGGAGGCGGGGGGGGGGGCAAACGTAACCTTCGTCGAGGGCACAACATTGTGGAGGGGCCCCAGTGTGGCTCCAGACCAGGGAGGTCCTGCGCAGATGCCGTATTCGCTGTTCATCTGCTACAGCATAGGCGTATGGGAATGTAAACAGGACCTACCTACATCTTGCTTTATTGACCTGGTCAAGGTTTACGATACCATCAATAGTCCAGTGCTCTCTGGGGTCGCTGACCCCTCTGCTCACAATCGTTAAGGACCTTCATTATGGTAGGCAGGCCCCTGGCTGGGAGTTGAGCCGTTCCCTGTTCACCTTGCGATGTCCTCTTACCCATACACGATTTGACATCTTCTCTGACCATGTCGTTCGAGAGGCTACCCATGGCTGTATTGGATGAATTTCCGCGTAGTACAGATATAATGGGATAATGATGTATGCCTAGGTGCGGTGAGGGGGTGGTTCTGTATTGGTCAATCTAGTTATGTATGTTGATCAAATCATCGCTGCTCACTCTGAAAATGAGTTGGAGGCTCTTCTGATGAACCTGGAGCATGCTACTAATATGTGAGGCCTTACCTTACTTCCCACAAATACAAAGGACCTTCCTGGGTATTTTCTGTATGCATCTCTCTGTGTGTCTCTGTGTGAGTCTCTCTCTCTGCTTGTGTGTCTGTCTGTGTGTCTCCGTGCCTATGTTCTTCTCTCTCTCAAATTTAGCAATTTTTGGAAGAACGTCATCACCAGGTGGAATGTTGACTATTGTATTGGCCGACTGTGTTGTATTGGTTTATATTTCCAAGTTTACTATGTTTGTTTTCTCTTTCATTTTTACCTGATGATGGTTGCTTGTGTTCCAATCGAAACGTCGTATTCTATTATTATAAAATTTCTTTCTACATCACTTTACCGAATAAACCAAAGAGTAATTCCTGCAGTCACGAAAGCTTCAAATCTAGTTAGAATAAACTGACTTGAGAAAATGCGGTTTTCAATGCGAGACTGTGCCGCACCTTTACTCGGCAAGGCGACGGCCTTGGTCGCCGCAGTCACCGGCACCGCCGCCTTGGCCTCCTGCGCGGCCGTGCAGACGGTGGAGGTGAGCGCCGTGATGATGGAGTCGAGGCCTGCGAAGTTGGTGGCATGGAACATGTGCTTGTCGACGGGCGTAGACGCCATGATGGCCAGCTCTTTGCGGTCCGCCTTGCCCACGCCCACGGAGAAGAGGACGATGCCGCTCGACTTCACCTCGTACGAGGGGTTCTTCACCCTGTCGTTGGCCTCGCCGTCTGTCACCAGCACCAAGATCTGAGCGGGGTGGGGGTGGGAGATTCGGCAGCATCGGCATAATCAATCGTTTATCATCTCATACCGATCGTAATTATTGTCATCGTCATCATCATATATGATCATTGACAACAACATCATCATCATCTAACACAGCATCATCATTACATCAATCATTGGGAAGGAGATACGGCAGTATTGGCATAATCAATCGTTATCATTATCCCATACCGCTCTTAATTATTGTCATCGTCATCATATTGTCTGATCATCATCCTGAGAAAGCTCCCAGCACGTGCAGAAAAATGTCGGACCTCTTTCCAAACGACGTTCTTTACTGCACTAAAAGCACTCCAAAGAGCGACGAATGGCACGTGTGGCATCGTGGCTTTGTGATGTCACGGGTCTACGCTTGTGTTCATTTGTGAATGTGGATTTGCGAGCTTTTGTCTTGGATTCCTTCACACCCCGTCCTCGTGTGTGTGTCGAGCTTTTTCGCACCGTACGTAGCCAACCGTGCTAAGGTGGTAAATCGTATTCCAGTGCTTCTTCCCAATTGTGTATGGGCGGGAGGGATCCCATTATAATGGCCACATCTTTCCCTGCTTGCCTCCGGTGACACTCCCATCGCGAGGCTCACCTTGCCGACGCCGGGGCGTCCCTGCCTCTTGAAGAGCTGCAGAGTGTGCCGCAGCGCCGCTCCGGTGAACGTGTATCCGCGCATGTATTTGGTGCCCTGGATGGCGCCCTTGAGCTTCCCCTTGTCCGCGTACTGCCCCAGGTCGAACTCCGTCTTGATCTTGGGTCTCCTCCTGTGGCCGCTGTACTGCACCATGCCCACGCGGACCTTGTCCTTGCCAATGTCCAGCTTGTCCACCAGCTTGGCGAGGAACTTGAGCACCAGCTGAAAGTTGCGGGCCCCACGCTGCCGGAGCCGTCCACCAGGAGGTAGACGTCGGCCGTCTGCTTGTTGCTGCAGTCTGTGAGTGCCACAGTGGGGGCAGCAAGGATTAGCGCGGTAGCCAACCCGGCATCTCTTCCCGAGACACGTGTGAGGCCCTTCAATAAACAATCACACGTAGCTCTATCGAAGGTGGGGGGGGGGGGGTAGCGTAGAACGTGCTGTCAAAAGTAGCAAAGATTAATGGTTGAAAGTTGTACGATAGGTTCTACAGTCTGCTCTCCTATAATGCGGTCGTTGTGTTGCTGAAGAACACCACATTGCGGAAAAATCGCGTTATAATAAATGATATATAACATTGGGATAAAGCACAGTCCACGACAACACGTAAGATGCGTGACGCAGGCCGAACAAAGACTGAGACGCGCAGGTAGCATCTAGAAGCATTCAGCAGCATCCCAATGCCTTGTGCGACGCTACGCCGAGGCAGCTGCACAACCGCTTATTCTTACTTACGCAACATAGGGGGGTGGGAGTTGGGGAGGCGGGGGGGCAAACTTAACCTTCGTCGAGGCACAACATTGTGGAGGGGCCCCGTGTGGCTCCAGACCAGGGAGATCCTGCGCAGATACCATATTCGCTGTTTATCTGCTACAGCATAGGCGTAGGGGAATGTAAACAGGACCTACCTACATCTTGCTGTATTGACCTGGTCAAGGCTTACGATACCATCAATAGTCCAGTGCTCTCTGGGGCAGAGGCGTAGCTAGGGGGAGGGGGGTACATATGTCCCCGGGCGCCAAGGTAAAGGGGCGCCAAAATGAGGCTTACAACGTTACATTATAACTTATAGTGGCGGGCGCGGCAGCCTGAAACTACTGCACAAATCTACACCTCAACCTACATTATAACTTATAGCGGCGGGCGCGGCAGCCTGAAACTACTGCACAAATTACACCTCAACCTAAAAGTTATATATCCCGCCACACACAGCCTACATGTCATGTAATTACATTTTGGTACGCGCGCCTATTAAGAACTTACATGGAAGAACGTCCCAAACAACAGACAGGCGCAGTCTTTCAGCCTTAGTCAGTGGCATGTGTTTTTTGGTGGTGGAAACTATGACATGATGATGAATTTGTTGACAGTAACGGGGAAGATGAGATAGAAGAATCTTCTGATAGAGAAGCTGAAAATACTCATTATGATGCTGTTCCTGCTGTACTAAGGTTTCACGATGTTGGCTACTTAGAATATGATAAAACGACAAAGCTATCGAAAATATCACAGCCTCTTCGCAATGAAATGATTACTCTCGGATCCTTGCCTTTTCAGCACAGAGACAATCTATCATCAGTACCAGAGAACGTTCAATTACATCAGCATGGTATAAACGCCGACTAGCGAATGGAGTGGAAGTGAATCGTTCTTGGCTATTATATTCACCAATCAATAAAGCTGCTTACTGTTTCTGTTGTCTATTATTTACATCATCGAGTTCAAACTCACGAGCTTCGTTTGAGTTAAACGGTTTCAACAAGTGGAGAAAGCCAGAAAAACTAAATTCTCATGAAATAATCCAAGCCACCGCACAGCTTTTACTACATGGAAGGAAGCCGAACGAAGGATAATTGATGGCACTGGAATGGACGCAGTGGTTCAAGCTAAAATTCATTTGGAAAAATAACGTTGGCGAGATATATTGCAAAGAATACTCACCTGTATTAAGTTTCTGGTTTACAAAATTTGGCACTACGTGGCCATGAGGAAAATTTTAATGCGGGTGAGGATACAAATGTTGGAAACTTTCTCGCGCTGATCAAACTCGTTGCTCATATGACCCATTGTTAGAAAAACACGTACAGCACGCAGGAGAAAATCCGGGATCAGTTTCTTATTTGTCACTGGAAATCCAGAATGAATTTATCCACATACTTGCGTCGACTGTAAATAACCAATTGTTGAGTGATATCAGGAAAAACAAGTATTACGGTATCTTACTTGATTCAACTCCTGGTCTAGGACATCGGGAACAGCTTTCTCAGGTCATAAGATTTGTGGATGTGGATTTTCAAATAAAAAAGTAACTATCAAAGAATCATTTTTAGGTTATATCGAGATACATGCAAAAGATGCAGCAAGCCTAGAAAGATTCATCGTCGAGAGACTGAAATCTGACAACATACCTCTAGCCGACTGTCGGGCACAATGTTATGACAATGCTGCTGTGATGACTGAGCATATATCCGGCCTTCAACAACGAATATGTGACAAAAATCACAGAGCATTGTTTCTCAACTGTGACAACCACAGCTTAAACTTAGCAGGAGTACACTCAGCTAAACAGGATCCACTTGTCGTCACATTTTTGGAACAGTTGAAAGTATATATTTGTTTTTCTCTCGTTCAACAATTCGTTGCGAAGAGTTAAATAAGTATAACCCGTAAAAACAAAGTTTTTCACTATAAATCCTTTATATGCGTGGCGGCTAGAGTCCTCTCGTCCTCTGGCTTGAGATGACTGCCACCTATGGGTCAGATTATTGCATTGCACCATTAAGCAATTGGTAATTAAATATATTTTTGTCCTAAAAAGTGTAAAATTTTGGGAAAAAATTTTCACGAACATTAATTGTCACGCACAACGAGTCTGTGTGAAAAAATGTCAGCTCGATTAGATCACGGGAAGTGGGTTAAAAAACGACCGAAAGATTTGCACGGTCCTTAGCAAGCAAGCGAACTTAATATAAAGGATTTAAAAAGCTGTGCCCATCACAGTAAAGGAGCTGAACCGCTGGAGTGACGATCAGAAGCTGTGCTATCTATGAAGACGATACTAGTAGGGCTGCTAGACATTAGGAGGACGTAACTATGACGTCTGAAACCAGAAGTGATGCAGAACAGTTACAGGCATGTGTATTAAATTTAACTTCATAGTTTTATTACATTTCTGGAATGTCATTCTTAGAAAAATTGATCGTGTTCAGAAGCGCTTACGGGATCCTACTATGAATTTCAAGGAAGCAGCAACTGATCTTGAATCTTTGGAGCATGAATTTGTCAAGCTTCGTGATGATTTGAGCCAAGTTGCTGTAGAAAACGCCAAAACAAGATGCACAGCCTGGGGGATCGATGTGGACAGAAGAATTAGGCGACGTCGGAAGATTCCAGGAGAACTGGCAAGAGATGCAGGACTTTCAGCAGAAGAAGAAATTGTGCGCGTTATGAGGAGCGTATTTTATCGACTTCAACAGGAGATGTCAACACAGTTTTTACGACTAAAAGACCTGAACACAAAATTTGGATTTCTGCTGGACGTCAAAACTCTTCTATCCGACACAGATGTCGATGCAATTCGTCGAAATTGCACAGATTTTGGAAATTTCTATGACACCGACATCAATGGCCACGAACTTTTCACAGAAATTGGAGATTGCAAAATGCTGCTCAGTAACCGGAATTAAGTTCTACCAGAAACTCCTTTGGATCTTCTTGGTTTTATTGTTTTTATGGAGACGACATATTTCCGAATTTGCGAATTTAACTGCAAATTGTATTAACAATAGCAGTTTTAATTGCAAGCTGTGAGCGTTCGTTCAGCAAATTGAAACTTATTTTGTCGTATTTGCGTGCTTCAATGGGACAAGATCGTCTCAGCGATCTTGCTCTTCTTAGCGTTGAAAGAGAAACATTGGAAAAAACTGATTTTGATTACGTGATTGACCAGTTTGCGACAGTGAAATCAAGAAAAATGCATCTTTTGTAGGCTATGTCAACCAGTCTACGACAGTGGTTGAGTGAGCCATATAATATAATTTCTATAAATTTGCTTCTTTAAATACAATGTTTCATTAAAATTTGTATTGTTATTCCTTATTCGATGTAATAGGAAAATGTGATTAAACGGGGGGGGGGGGGGGGTAGGGGGGGTGGGGGACGCCAATTTTATAGTTCGTCCCTGGGCGCAAAATATCCTAGCTACGCCTCTGCTCTGGGGTCGCTGACCCCTCTGCTCACAATCGTTAAGGACCTTCATTATGGTAGGCAGGCCCCTGGCTGGGAGTTGGAGCCGTTCCCTGTTCACCTTGCGATGTCCTCTTGCCCATACACAATTTAACATCTTCTCTGACCATGTCGTTCGAGAGGCTACCCATGGTTGTATTGGATGAATTTCGGCGTAGTACAGATATGATGGGATAATGATGTATGCCTAGGTGCGGTGAGGGGTGGTTCTGTATTGGTCAATCTAGTTATGTATGTTGATCAAATCATCGCTGCTTACTCTGAAAATGAGTTGGAGGCTCTTCTGATGAACCTGGAGCATGCCACTAATATGTGAGGCCTTACCATACTTCCCACAAAAACAAAGGACCTTCCTGGGTATTTTCTGTATGCATTTCTCTGTGTGTCTCTGTGTGAGTCTCTTCTCTGCTTGTGTGTATGTCTGTGTGTCTCCGTGCCTATGTTCTGTCTCTCTCTCAAATTTAGCAATTTTTGGAAGAACGTCATCCACCAGGTGGAGTGTTGACTGTTGTATTGGACGACTGTCTGTGTTGTATTGGTTTATATTTCCAAGTTTACTATGTTTGTTTTCTCTTTCATTTTTACCTGATGATGGTTGCTTGTGTTGCAATCGAAACGTCGTATTCTATTATTATAACATTTCTTTCTACATCACTTTACCGAAAAACCAAAGAGTAATTCCTGCAGTCACGAAAGCTTCGAATCTAGTTAGAATAAACTGACTTGATAAAATGCGGTTTTCAATGCGAGACGGTGCCGCACAGACCACCCGCACCTTTACTCGGCAAGGCGACAGCCTTGGTCGCCGCAGTCACCGGCACCACCGCCTTGGCCTCCTGCGCGGCGGTGCAGACGGTGGAGGTGAGCGCCGTGATGATGGAGTCGAGGCCTGCGAAGTTGGTGGCGTGGAACATGTGCTTGTCGACAGGCGTAGACGCCATGATGGCCAGCTCTCTGCGGTCCGCCTTGCCCACGCCCACGGAGAAGAGGACGATGCCGCTCGACTTCACCTCGTACGAGGGGTTCTTCACCCTGTCGCTGGCCTCGCCGTCTGTCACCAGCACCAAGATCTGAGCGGGGTGGGGGGTGGGAGATACGGCAGCATCGGCATAATCAATCGTTTAGCATTATCTCATACCGATCGGAATTATTGTCATCGTCATCATCATATATGATCATTGACAACAACATTATCATCATCATCATCTAACACAGCATCATCATTACATCAATCATTGGGAAGGAGATACGGCAGTATTGGCATAATCAATCGTTATCATTATCCCATACCGGTCTTAATTATTGTAATCGTCATCATATCGTCTGATCATCATCCTGAGAAGCTCCCAGCACGTGCAGAAAAATGTCGGACCTCTTTCCAAACGACGTTCTTTACTGCACTAAAAGCACACCAGAGAGCGACGAATGGCACGTGTGGCATCGTGGCTTTGTGATGTCACGGGTCTACGCTTGTGTTCATTTGTGAATGTGGATTTGCGAGCTTTTGTCTTGGATCCCTTCACACCCCGTCCTCGTGTGTGTGTCGAGATTTTTTCGCACCGTACGTAACCAACCGTGCTAAGGTGGTAAATCGTATTCCAGTGTTTCTTCCCAATTGTGTATTGGCGGGAGGGAGTCCCATTATATTGACCAGATCTTTCCCTGCTTGCTTCCGGTGACACGCCCATCGCGAGGCTCACCTTGCCGACGCCGGGCGTCCCTGCCTCTTGAAGAGCTGCAGAGTGTGCCGCAGCGCCGCTCCTGTGAACGTGAATCCGCGCATGTATTTGGTGCCCTGGATGGCGTCCTTGAGCTTCCCCTTGTCCGCGTACTGCCCAGGTCGAACTCCGTCTTGATCTTGGGGCTCCTCATGTTGCCGCTGTACTGCACCATGCCCACGCGGACCTTGTCCTTGCCGATGTCCAGCTTGTCCACCAGCTTGGCGAGGAACTTGAGCACCAGCTGAAAGTTGCGGGCCCCACGCTGCCGGAGCCGTCCACCAGGAGGTAGACGTCGGCCGTCTGCTTGTTGCTGCAGTCTGTGAGTGCCACAGTGGGGGCAGCAAGGGTCAGAGCGGTGGCCAACCCGGCATCTCTTCCCGAGACACATGTGAGGCCCTTCAATAAACAATCGCACGTGGCTCTATCGAAGGTGGGGGGGGAAGCGTAGAACGTGCTGTCAAAAGTAGCAATTATTAATGGTTGAAAGTTGTACGATAGGTTCTACAGTTTGCTCTCCTATAATGCGGTCGTTGTGTTGCTGAAGAACACCACATTGTGGAAAATCGCGTTATAATAAATGATATAACATAGGGGTAAAGCACAGTCGACGACAACACGTGAGATGCATGACGCAAGCCGAACAAAGACTGAGACGCGCAGGTAGCATCTAGAACAGACATGGGCAAAGTACGGCCGCGGGCCGTATACGGCCCGTTGGGCTTTTTAATTCTTACCCTGGCTGCGTCGAGAGATGATGTGTTCGTCGTCGTTTTGCTGGAATCAAGAAAAGAAATAGCCTGAGGTTAAACAACGTACAAATTACAAGAGCCATCATCATTTTCATTTTTTAAACTGCTTTTTGTGTTTGGTTTGTTCTTCACCCGCACCTTCGATTAGCATGGTTGGCTCCGTGCGGTGCGAAAGAAGTTCAACATACATACTGCACTATACACTACACTACACAGACTATGCGATACACTGCACTATACACTACTATACACTGCACTACTATGCTAAATTGAAAACTCATTTCCTTAGCACTGCTTCTTGTGTTCAGTTTGGTGTCCTTCCCCCGATTCGAAAGGAATTATCTTTATTTTATTTTAAAGAAATACATTTTCTTTTTTTTCCGATGCATGGTACGCTTCCAACAACAACAACATTTTATTGATTAATTTTTCCGGAGTCTATTATTATTATTGGAATCTAACATGGTCGTGGAGAGAAGGCGATGGGGCGAGGTGAGTCTGCGATATGAATCGAGATGGATAAGATCCTTGAGATGAAATCGCAGAACCCAGAGAAGTCCCAGCCCACGTGGGGTGACACCCACCCTCGTTTGTTCCGCGGTATTCCCCGATGACTCTTATTTCATATCTTGTATTTCAAGTTGATTTATGTATAGTAAGATTATACACTTGTTTTTTTTAAACCTTTTTTTTAAATGTTCCTACAAGATTTAATCGCTGTATGTTCATCATAGTTGTGTTTAAATCTATTTCTTTCGTACACTTTTATTGCCGACATTATGATGTTACCTCTGCGGCGCTTCGAGGCCAATTCATTGGGAGAGGCGCAGTGATTAAACAAATATCGGTCGAACTTGAAGCCGAACGTTCATTTGTAGCATCATGCGAGATGAAACCGGACAACCTGGGGATAAAGCATCAGTGCAGCGCTACAGAGATGTCAACTATCTCGCCTGGTATACAGGAGGTCGTGGGTTCTATCCAAAATCGTACGCCTTTATATTTGGAGTTTGCATGTCTCTCTCTTTCCGCTTGGTCGCGTGAATTTTTCTCCGGGTCTTCCGGGTTTCCCCTCCACATTTATAATCGACATGCGTTTAGAGCAGTTGGCTGTGCTATACATTTCCATGTCATGAGATTATGGTTCCCCTTTTATCTGGAAACAAAACAGGTGTTAATATTTGATTTGAAGCTTCCGTGACTGCAGGAATTACTCTTTGGTTCTTTCGTAAAGTAAAGTCACGAATAAATAAATAAATAAAATACATACTCTTGATAAGCCTCTTCTTTGAGGCTATCAGGTCGCTTCTGAAAAAGAGCTACATAGCTCAGTGGACCTTACCTGGTAAAATTAGGAATAGTTTTATAGTGTTAGTTCAGAAGTGACTCCAAATCACCATCGTCATTGTGGAGAATATAATTAACAATTAATAAGCGTTTCATGTTTTTTTAGTCATAGTCTCGAATCGAGTTCGACGACAGCCGGTGAGATTTGTCAATTCTCAGCCTGTGGATTTAATTTGTTCATTTCAATATTCAGTAAGTACATATATTTCATATATTGCCAATTATCACGTATGGTTGCTGTTATGACTGGTTCTAGTATCGTCACCGAGTCAGCGCCTTCATACGGACAAAATCATGTTCGGCCATCACACTGTCACAGCCCCAAGTTGCGAGTGAGCACAAGGCAGACCCTTCAATAATTACAATCAAAAGGGATCACCAAATATACCGCGAAGGCGTTAGAGTCATCGCCGCCATCGTCACGCCCGCTCATTTGTATCCCACCTGCTGGTCACCGTTGACGAAAATAAAATCGAATGCCGGGCCTGTAGCATCTGTTGTTATAAAGGGGCCCTACATTTTTTTAAAGACGTAAATATTAAACACATACATTTTTACCTTCCATAGTAAAAAGTAATTGTATTTTTTCATTTACTATACAAGCCAGATAATACGACGAATCGCTAACCTTAAACACCCAGTCGTTCGTAAAAGTTGAAGGCGGTATAGTACTATAGTAATAGAGCAAGTGCAGAATCGCTGAACAGGAATTTAAAGCTCGAAAGCATTTAGCGCGTAGCTACTACATATGTAGCCGGTGAGATTTGTAGTAGCTACTACATATGTAGCTGCTTGTGCTACTAGGATAATCTGGCACTTATCAGCACCGCTGCCTTAGATTGCATTCAGCTGTGGCGGCTAGCGAAGGATAAGGATCGCCTGGTGGCGCACGTGGCGACTTCTACGCCCGAGGGCATGCACATGGTGATGGTGATGATGACGAACGCAGCCACAACTGCATTAATTTATATATTAAAAACGCTGTATATATAGATATATCTATGAGATGGACGTAAAAATAAGAAAAAAGGTTGCACATTGAAGAAAAAAACCCGATGGTCATAATGATGCAGGCAGTGATGAGAAGGAAACTGGCACTATTTGGACAGAAACGTAGGATGGACATCAGCGGGGAATATAAAAGTGCGTTGTTGTTCAGAAGAATGGAAGAACCGGAAAGAGATGAAGACCTCACAGAGAATGGCTTGATGACGACGACGGCAATCAGATATCGGTTCCACAAAAACGTGGCCACTACTTGAGCATCGTGGCGCAAGGCAGAGAGAGGAAAGTGGCAGAAAATTACGAAAGGTGCAGTGGACACCTACGGGACTATCTTGCCTATGGATCGTGATGATGATGGTGGTGGTGGAACGTTTTGACCAGTATCACAACGACGAAAACATTCGTAGCGGTTTACCATGTCTGGCACGTAAGACGAGAGGTGTTAAGGTGTTCAAACACCAAATAGACACCCATTGCAAGTCATCAAGTTACTGCATTAGCCATTCGTTCGGTGCGTTGAAGGCAATTTCCACATCGACGCCCAACGCAGAACTGGAGGAGCGTTCTTACGGAAAACGTCTTGGCTCCAAATGTCATTCAAAATCACACGAGAGAATGCAGAAACCCTTTCTAAAGCACGTATTTAATGGACAAGCGATACTTTTACGATACATAATTCACAATAGAGGGATAGCCCGATTTATATCTCTGTTGTAGGCCAATCAGTTTCAAATACAATGCATATAATCGAGCATGTTTGCGTGCATGTTTTTGCCACAAATTACGTGTGCTGACTGCAGCCTCGACGCTCTTGAAATGCATCTATTGTTTGTTCTACATCTTAGCACCTCCTCCTTTAATGCGAGAAAGGGTAAAATCTCTACTTATTTTTCATCATCATCATCGATAGATCGATAGATAGATATTGACACACAACTTCGGTGGTGAGAAAAGTGCGTCCGCTCGCTCACCTGCACGATGCCCTGTCGGAACATATCAGCCGTCGCTACCATCGCCGCAACCGCCATGAACACCGCCACATGGACAGCAGAGACGGTACCACGGGCACCTCGCCACGAGGGACATGGCTCTGGCTCGCTCGCACCTCGAAGCGTTCTTTCCAACTTCGTATCCTGACTCCTCCGCTTTACCCTGCCCCTGCCTGACTGCCCTGTGCCTACGCCGTCGCTTATATAGCCGCCTCGGTCGCGGTGTTGCGCTCCACCCCCCCCCCCCCCCCCCGGGGCATGGACGCATCGACGCGGCTTTGCTGCGTGGTAATTACTGCCATCGTCATCGAATTAAACCCCGACGACGGCCATGCGTCGTCGCATTAATTGCAGGCGGGGTTAGAAGATGATGCAGACGGAGGGTGAGCTCTGTTCAGTGGGGGTGGTGGTGGGGGGGAGATGCGGATCTTGTAGGGAACCGTTTCACAGGGGGTCACGGACCCCCCCCCTGATTATCACGGTTGGTTGGCTACGTGCGGTGCGAAAGAAGTTCAAGACACATGCGGAGAGAGATGCTGAACAGATGGGGGGGTCATGGGTGACACGTTACAGTTGTCACAGGCAAGGGGGCGAGAATTGATCACTTTGGAGAAATGTAATTGAATGTGGTACTTGAAAAAAATTGTACTTGAAACTTTTGTTGTTGTTGCTGCTGCGAAAGGATAAGTTGCACGCGCGAAAAGTTTCATATTTCCAGGTGTGTTGTCCACGACACGCATGCTTTGTTATGCACAGTGCCGGATTATCCTCGTAGCACAAGTAGCTACACATGTAGTAGCTACATGTGTAGTAGTAGCTAGATACTACATATGTAGTACATATGTAATATCTAGCTACATATGTAGTAGCTACGGGCCCCGCACTTTCAAAGGCCCGCGCTAAACGCTTTCAAGCTATCAATTCCGGTTCGGTATTCTGCAATTGATCTGTTACTATAGTACTACATTGCCTTCAAGTTTTATGGACGACTGGGTGTTTAAGGTTAGCGATTTGTCGTATTATCTGGCTGTATAGCATTGTAAAAAATACAATTACTTTAATATTCAAGTTAAAATGTATGTTTTTAATATTTACGTGTTTATTTTATTTCATTTAGGGCCTTTTATAACATATGCTACAGGCCCCGCACTAGCTTAATCCGGCACTGGTTATGCATTGCATTTGGATATAATCTGTGCATTTCCCTGTACCCCATCCATTGCCGGCACCACTCACAGATTCGCGCCCGGGGCAGCCGTTGCGATCGTCCAACCACAAGCCCCGGACCTAGTACTCAATGTATCGCCCCGGGGTGGATGATTGGCTGAATCGGCCACTGACTGGGATCAGTGAGGTTTTTTTTCACAGGGCACCGCGGTGGTGAGATGTTAACTACCTCGCCTGGTATGTGGGTTCGATCCCGAGTTTGCGTGTCTCTCCGATGGCGACGTGGATTTTTCTACGGGTCCCCCGGTTTTTCCTCCACATTTAGAAACATGCGCTTAGAGTATTTGTGGCTGCTTTAAATGTCCACGCGATAATCGAAATTCGATGCGCTATCATTTGTGGCCAAGTCGGTTCTGAAAAAATAGCTACGTAGCTCAGTGAGCCTTTCCTGCTAAATAAAAATGGTTTAGTTTATATACTGTAGGGTAGACGTATATATATTTATCGATTAACAGCTATTATATAAATTAAATGAATAGTTTAACAGTGTATATGCACGTCGGAAAGTAATCCATTGTAGTACAGGGTATCCATAAAGCTGTTACATCATCAGCCATGATCCACTGCCCAAGCCGTCGCCATCGTGGTTGTGAGTGGAGGACTTGTGCCAGTCGCGACCCGTGGCACCTGCTGGGTCTGCCCCGTGACCTCCTGGTGCACCTAGCCTGGCACATCAGGGGGCACAGGTGGTGCATCGGCCTGTCATCTCAGTCGACCCGTGGCACCTGCTGGGTCTGCCCGTGACCTCCTGGCACCTAGCCTGGCACATCAGGGGGGCACAGGTGGTGCATCGGCCTGTCATCTCAGGCAGTCGACCCGTGGCACCTGCTGGGTCTGCCCGTGACCTCCTGGTGCACCTAGCCTGGCATATTAGGGGGGCACAGGTGGTGCATCAGCCTGTCATCTCACCCGTGGCACCTGCTGGGTCTGCCCGTGACCTCCTGCCAGCGGGCGTTGGACACTTCACGTGGCCTCAACGTGCACATAGGGGCCGTCCATAAATGACGTCACGCACCTGGGGGGGGGGGGTCAGACATTTGTGACGATGTGTGACGAGGGGGGGGGGGGGTTGAGAAATGTGACGTCACATTAAAATGCGCAACTTTAAATAAATATAGACAACACGTTCTACTTAATTAAATACATTTTTTAATAAATGTTTTCTCTTACAACATCAGAGTGCAGCGCCACATTAAATACGCACTACAATGACAATAGTTTAAAGCGATTTGAAGCATGTTTTATTTTTTTGTGGGGGGGGGGCAGAGCTTTGTGACGTCATATTTGAGGGGGGGGTCTGACTTTTTGTGACGTCTGATGACGAAGGGAGGGGGTCAAAAATCGTCCAAAATCGCATGACGTCATTTATAGACGGCCCATAGCCTGGCACAAGCGCCGTGGTGACTTCACCGCCACGGTTGTTGCTGTGGGTATGCATATAAATTGGTGTGATGGTGATCTGTGGTTACCGCGTTGATATGCATGGAAGTGAGTTGAGTTTCATTGGCTGTTTCTCGTCTGTGAGATTGGACCTGCATGTGCGTGCGTGTGTGTGCGTGGGAACGGTGGCGCAGTGGTTAGGGCACCGCGCTACGACTTTATCAAAGATCCAAAGAATATGAATTCCTGCAGTCACGAAAGCTTTAAGTCATGATTTTAAAATGTAATTACTAAACTAGGGGTTGTTCGAGGGTGCCTGTGGCGCCCTCACAATCATTTATGGCCAGGAAAGTCACCAAAAAAATTGCACACGAACGACGCATTCACGCAAGCACCCGATGCCTGGTTTTCAAGTTTTAAAATGAAAATTTTTGGGAAAATAAATCACGACATTTCGATCGCAACACAAGCAATCGTCTTCAGGTGAAAAAATATTCAGCGCTGTTGAGGCTTTACTGGGGCGGTTGTGGTGATTATGGATGTGGCAAACTCTCAGGATGTCCAGGTGTGTCGCTTGGCGTTTGTTCTGAGCTCATGGCACGCCCGGCGCCAGGTGCGAGCGAGCGATTTATTTCTGATCCTGCGAAGCATCAAGCCTCGAGCTGGTGTCTTACGGTGTGCGGGTTTTTTTTTGTTGAAACTTAATTTTGATTTCATCGGCAAGCCGGGGCCTCCTCGCGCTTTGCTGCTGCCATCGTTTGGCGGTCGTCCTGCCGCACGGCTGCCAATTACGACGGCGGAGCGACGAGCAGCGAGCGAGTGGGGAGTGCTTCGTCGCATGCTGTGCTGCGTACTCTTTGGTTTTTCGGTAAAGTCACGTAGGTAAAACATTAAATAAATTAAATCACGACGTTTCGGGCGCAACACAAGCGTCGTGTGTGCTGCAAGGCTGTAGCCATGTAATCAACATTGGGGGGGGGGACTAAATCTACCAGGGGGTCCCACCGCCAGGAAAAAAAATCGAAATTTGAAAACGAATTTCCTGCCATTTCTGTCTAAAATATAAAAAAAAAATTCACTAAGACATAGGATGGACTTTTTAGTTATTTTTTACAATAATGTCTAATACTGTATTGTATTACATTGCTCTGTTTTTTTTCTTATTTACCTTTTCTTGTTTCATTGTATGTGATAGCAGAGATTAGAGATTAATAAAGTACAACCAAAACCACAATAATATAAACAGAGATCTATTTTACAGCAATATATTNGGGGGGGGGGGAATTTTGAGCATATTTGAATATTGGGGGAGGATGACCCCCCCCCCCCAATATATATATTGTAATTACCACCTTGGTGTGCTGTGTGTACACTTTGTGTGTGTGTGTGCGCGCGCTGTGTGGGCACACTACGACTGGAGAGTTTGTATTTATTAAAAATTTGTGCATCAGGTATCAGCGTCTCCTGGACGTGGTTTGTGCCGCCCCATTTCACTTTGGCAATCAACCAGGAGTGGTGGCAGCCACCGAGCGTGGGCACCGATGCCATCAGCAGCTGCACTTCTTAATCGGCATCGTCGTCGTCAGCATCACGCAGCAGAAGAGCTGAATCAGCGGCGAAGATTGCATCGGCAGATTTTGTTCATGCCGGCAGGACTGGATGAATGAATGCTCCCAACCATGGCACAAACGTGGTTTTAATATCGAGCAAGTAGGCCAACCTGAGCCTCTCGTTCGCAAAAATATCTAATGGATTCGTCAATGACACCGTGTGTATGTACAGTGAGAGAAAAAGTATTTGATCCCCTGCTGATTTTGTACGTTTGCCCACTGACAAAGAAATGATCAGTCTATAATTTTAATGGTATGTTTATTTGAACAGTGAGAGACAGAATAACAACAACAAAAATCCAGAAAAACGCATGTCAAAAATGTTATGAATTGATTTGCATTTTAATGAGGGAAATAAGTATTTGACCCCTCTGCAAACATGACTTAGTACTTGGTGGCAAAACCCTTGTTGGCAATCACAGAGGTCAGACGTTTCTTCTAGTTGGCCACGAAGTTTGAACACATCTCTGGAGGGATTTTGTCCCACTCCTCTTTACAGATCTTCTCCAAGTCATTAAGGTTTCGAGGCTGGAATACCCATCCACGACCCATATTCAATGCCCTGGCTGAGGGAAGGAGGTTCTCACCCAAGATTTGACGGTACATGGCCCGTCCATCGTCCCTTTGATGCGGTGAAGTTGTCCTGCCCCCTTAGCAGAAAAACACCCCAAAGCATAATGTTTCCACCTCCATGTTTGACGGTGGGGATGGTGTTCTTGGGGTCATAGGCAGCATTTCCAAACACGGCGAGTTGAGCTGATGCTAAAGAGCTCCATTTTGGTCTCATCTGACCACAACACTTTCACCCAGTTGTCCTCTGAATCATTCAGATGTTAATTGGCAAACTTCAGACGGGCATGTATATGTGCTTTCTTGAGCAGGGGGACCTTGCGGGTGCTGCAGGATTTCAGTCCTTCACGGCGTAGTATGTTACCAACTGTTTTCTTGGTGACTATGGTCCCAGCTGCCTTGATATCATTGACAAGATCCTCCCGTGTAGTTCCTGGCTGATTCCTCACCGTTCTCATGATCATTGCAACTCCACGAGGTGAGATCTTGCATGGAGCCCCAGGCCGAGGGAGATTGACAGTTATTTTGTGTTTCTTCCATTTGCAAATAATCACACCAACTGTTGTCACCTTCCCACCAAGCTGCTTGTCGATGGTTTTGTAGCCCATTCCAGCCTACAATCTTGTCCCTGACATCCTTGGAGAGCTCTTTGGTCTTGGCCATGGTGGAGAGTTTGGAATTTGATTGATTGATTGCTTCTGTGAACAGGTGTCTTTTATAGAGTTGTAATAAAAGAGTCCGTCAGGCACTGCTAGTCTCCGCTTGTCTTTTATTCAGGTTCTTCTCCGCACCCCGCTGGTATCCTCCACGGACCAGCGTCATCTCGCGCACGCCCCGTGCACACTCCCTCTCGCGTGCCACGCATGCTCCTCCGTTAGCTCCTCTACTCCCGCACTCCGCACACCGCTGGCCGACGGCGTGCTGAGGTCGTTCGACCACATGGCCGATGGCGTGGATCTGTCTCTCACCACCCAACGTGGCTCAGACTCTTAACTTCCCCGACTGCCCCAATCTCTTCCGGGCTCCCACATATCCATTCCCCCACGTGACCCTGATTCCTCCCTTCCGGATCGTCAGATCCGGCCTTCCCATACTACCCCGCTGGCTCCGCCCCCATACACCTCGCCTTCCATTGGAGCCGAGGTGAACGGTGGCTCCTCCCACATGACCCGCAGACCAGGCTCCGCCCCCCAATACCCCGGCCATGTGATTGGACCATAGCCCAGCAACAACCCCATTTAGGCTCGCATTACGTGAGCCCCCCCCCTGATGAAAAAGCCAGCCGTCCCGGCTGGAATAGGACAAAATAATGCGAGCAACAGAATCACAATCAGTAATCACCAGACACAACAGAAAGTATAATAACAACACAATTAACGAAAGGGAAGGGATTTGGAACGAGTGCGGGTCGTCCTTCACGAGAGGCGGCGCCCTCAAAGGTCGCAGTCCCGACAGGGTTTTAGGAGCGGTGGAACCGGAACCATCCGCCGCTGTTGGAGGCCTGTCCGTCCCAGAACCCCGTTCCCAGAAAGGTCCATAGTCGGGGCTCCCTGCAACTGCAACCGCGGCGGGGTTGGAGGGGCAGCGGGGCCAAGTGTCCCCGTGGCCGTTGGTAGGCCCACCCGGTGCAGGAATCCCTGTGTCCGCAGGATCACAGCCGGCCCGTCTACAGGAGGCACGACAGGCGCCCTTGTAGGTTGAACAGGAAAAGTCAGTGGCGCGTCGGACGCAACAGACACCGGCAAGGCAACGTTAGTAGATGACGCATCCACTCGCGGAGCCACGTAGGGTTTTAATTGGGACATGTGAACGTACCAACGCCGCGATCCGACCCGAACGCGCGCGGACTGTGGGCTAGGGACCTCAATAAGCACAACCGGCCCCTGCCAGGGTTTGTGCATCATAGGGGAGGTCCCACCGGTACCTGTGGGCAGTGGAGCCAGGCCATGTCCCACTCGCCAGGGGGACCCACGATGAGAGCGCCGGGCGCAACGTTCGTTCCGGGCCTGGGTCCTGGCCGTAGCCAATCGGGCCGTCACGAATATACTCAGGGAGGGGCTTAACAGGACCCCTCGCCCGCGTGCCAAGTTGCACTTCCACCGGCGGCACATTCTCGCGCCGTACATCAAAAAGAAGGGTGAGTACCCGTTGACGCATGTAGCGCCATCCGGTAAGCGGAGAGCACCCCAGGGATATGCAAATCCCAATCGGCCTGCTTCTCGCTAACCATATGACAGAGCATGGCCGACAGGGTCCGGTTCAACCGTTCAACCATCCCATCAGTTTGTGGATGGTCGGGAGACGTCTGAACATTCTTAGTCCCCAGTGCGTCGCACACATCCCGCAATAGGTTGGAAGAAAAATTTCACCCTTGGTCTGTAAGCAACCTTTCCGGCGCCCCCTTGTCCATCATATATCCGAACAGAAATGCCTCCATGATAGACGCCGCCGAATGTTCGGGCAAAGGCCAGGCCATCGGTCAGCTGGAAAGATATTCAACCCCGACCAACAAAAATTTGTTACCCCGAGCGGACGGGGGAAAGGGCCCCAGAATATCCAACGCCACCAACTCGTTAACCCGCGACACTTGTATCGACTGCACTGGGGGAACATATGGTTGCTTAGGCGGCTTCCACCGGGCACAGTGGGAGCACGCCGAATATGCCCGACGACGTCAGTCATGCCGTGCCAAAAATAATCCCACTGTAACGTCAACAAGGTTTCTGCACCCCGAGATGTAACAACTTCTCAGCGTGCAGAATCCGAATCAACTCATATCGCAAGGACAACGACACAACAAGACGCCAGCGATCGTGCAAGCCTTCCCTCCACATCAACAAGCCGTCATGGAGAGCCGCTCCGGCGTCCCATTGGACGATGGATATCCCCTCTCCTTCGCAGCCCGACTCCGTAAGGTCCCCAGCGAATCATCAAGCAATTGCTCTCGAATCCACACGGAACACGGCAAATTAAAAACCCCGTAGGCCGGTTCCGGACACGTGGAAGCCCCGGGCATCTTGAGCATATTTGAATATTGGGGAGGATGTGTCCCCCCAATATATATTATAATTACGGCCTTGGTGTGCTGTGTGTACACTTTGTGTGTGTGTGTGCGCGCACTGCGTGGACACACTACGACTGGAGAGTTTGTATTTATTAAAAATTTGTGCATCAGGTATCAGCGTCTCCTGACGTGGTTTGTGCCGCCCCATTTCACTTTTGCCATCAACCAGGAACGGTGGCAGCCACCGAGCGTGGGCACCGATGCCATCAGCAGCTGCAACTTATTCATCGGCATTGTCGTCGTCAGCATCACGCAGCAGAAGAGCTGAATCAGCGGCGAAGATTGCATCGGCAGATTTTGTTCATGCCGGCAGGACTGGATGAATGAATGCTCCCAACCATGGCACCAAACGTGGTTTTAATATCGAGCAAGTAGGCCAACCTGAGCCTCTCGTTCGCAAAAATATCTAAATGGATTCGTCAATGACACCGTGTGTATGTACAGTGAGAGAAAAAGTATTTGATCCCCTGCTGATTTTGTACGTTTGCCCACTGACAAAGAAATGATCAGTCTATAATTTTAATGGTATGTTTATTTGAACAGTGAGAGACAGAATAACAACAACAAAAATCCAGAAAAACGCATGTCAAAAATGTTATGAATTGATTTGCATTTTAATGAGGGAAATAAGTATTTGACCCCTCTGCAAAACATGACTTAGTACTTGGTGGCAAAACCCTTGTTGGCAATCACAGAGGTCAGACGTTTCTTCTAGTTGGCCACGAAGTTTGAACACATCTCTGGAGGGATTTTGTCCCACTCCTCTTTACAGATCTTCTCCAAGTCATTAAGGTTTCGAGGCTGGAATACCCATCCACGACCCATATTCAATGCCCTGGCTGAGGGAAGGAGGTTCTCACCCAAGATTTGACGGTACATGGCCCCGTCCATCGTCCCTTTGATGCGGTGAAGTTGTCCTGCCCCCTTAGCAGAAAAACACCCCAAAGCATAATGTTTCCACCTCCATGTTTGACGGTGGGGATGGTGTTCTTGGGGTCATAGGCAGCATTTCCAAACACGGCGAGTTGAGCTGATGCTAAAGAGCTCCATTTTGGTCTCATCTGACCACAACACTTTCACCCAGTTGTCCTCTGAATCATTCAGATGTTAATTGGCAAACTTCAGACGGGCATGTATATGTGCTTTCTTGAGCAGGGGGACCTTGCGGGTGCTGCAGGATTTCAGTCCTTCACGGCGTAGTATGTTACCAACTGTTTTCTTGGTGACTATGGTCCCAGCTGCCTTGATATCATTGACAAGATCCTCCCGTGTAGTTCCTGGCTGATTCCTCACCGTTCTCATGATCATTGCAACTCCACGAGGTGAGATCTTGCATGGAGCCCCAGGCCGAGGGAGATTGACAGTTATTTTGTGTTTCTTCCATTTGCAAATAATCACACCAACTGTTGTCACCTTCCACCAAGCTGCTTGTCGATGGTTTTGTAGCCCATTCCAGCCTACAATCTTGTCCCTGACATCCTTGGAGAGCTCTTTGGTCTTGGCCATGGTGGAGAGTTTGGAATTTGATTGATTGATTGCTTCTGTGAACAGGTGTCTTTTATAGAGTTGTAATAAAAGAGTCCGTCAGGCACTGCTAGTCTCCGCTTGTCTTTTATTCAGGTTCTTCTCCGCACCCCGCTGGTATCCTCCACGGACCAGCGTCATCTCGCGCACGCCCCGTGCACACTCCTCTCGCGTGCCACGCATGCTCCTCCGTTAGCTCCTCTACTCCCGCACTCCGCACACCGCTGGCCGACGGCGTGCTGAGGTCGTTCGACCACATGGCCGATGGCGTGGATCTGTCTCTCACCACCCAACGTGGCTCAGACTCTTAACTTCCCCGACTGCCCCAATCTCTTCCGGGCTCCCACATATCCATTCCCCCACGTGACCCTGATTCCTCCCCTTCCGGATCGTCAGATCCGGCCTTCCCATACTACCCCGCTGGCTCCGCCCCCATACACCTCGCCTTCCATTGGAGCCGAGGTGAACGGTGGCTCCTCCCACATGACCCGCAGACCAGGCTCCGCCCCCAATACCCCCGGCCATGTGATTGGACCATAGCCCAGCAACAACCCCATTTAGGCTCGCATTACGTGANCCCCCCCCCCTGATGAAAAAGCCAGCCATCCCGGCTGGAATAGGACAAAATAATGCGAGCAACAGAATCACAATCAGAATCACCAGACACAACAGAAAGTATAATAACAACACAATTAACGAAAGGGAAGGGATTTGGAACGAGTGCGGGTCGTCCTTCACGAGAGGCGGCGCCCTCAAAGGTCGCAGTCCCGACAGGGTTTTAGGAGCGGTGGAACCGGAACCATCCGCCGCTGTTGGAGGCCTGTCCGTCCCAGAACCCCGTTCCCCAGAAAGGTCCATAGTCGGGGCTCCCTGCAACTGCAACCGCGGCGGGGTTGGAGGGGCAGCGGGGCCAAGTGTCCCCGTGGCCGTGGTAGGCCCACCCGGTGCAGGAATCCCTGTGTCCTGCAGGATCACAGCCGGCCCGTCTACAGGAGGCACGACAGGCGCCCTTGTAGGTTGAACAGGAAAAGTCAGTGGCGCGTCGGACGCAACAGACACCGCAAGGCAACGTTAGTAGATGACGCATCCACTCGCGGAGCCACGTAGGGTTTTAATTGGGACATGTGAACGTACCAACGCCGCGATCCGACCCGAACGCGCGCGGACTGTGGGCTAGGGACCTCAATAAGCACAACCGGCCCCTGCCAGGGTTTGTGCATCATAGGGGAGGTCCCCACCGGTACCTGTGGGCAGTGGAGCCAGGCCATGTCCCCACTCGCCAGGGGGACCCACGATGAGAGCGCCGGGCGCAACGTTCGTTCCGGGCCTGGGTCCTGGCCGTAGCCAATCGGGCCGTCACGAATATACTCAGGGAGGGGCTTAACAGGACCCCTCCCCGCGTGCCAAGTTGCACTTCCACGGCGGCACATTCTCGCGCCGTACATCAAAAAGAAGGGTGAGTACCCGTTGACGCATGTAGCGCCATCCGGTAAGCGGAGAGCACCCCAGGGATATGCAAATCCCAATCGGCCTGCTTCTCGCTAACCATATGACAGAGCATGGCCGACAGGGTCCGGTTCAACCGTTCAACCATCCCATCAGTTTGTGGATGGTCGGGAGACGTCTGAACATTCTTAGTCCCCAGTGCGTCGCACACATCCCGCAATAGGTTGGAAGAAAAATTTCACCCTTGGTCTGTAAGCAACCTTTCCGGCGCCCCCTTGTCCATCATATATCCGAACAGAAATGCCTCCATGATAGACGCCGCCGAATGTTCGGGCAAAGGCCAGGCCATCGGTCAGCTGGAAAGATATTCAACCCCGACCAACAAAAATTTGTTACCCCGAGCGGACGGGGAAAGGGCCCCAGAATATCCAACGCCACCAACTCGTTAACCCGCGACACTTGTATCGACTGCACTGGGGAACATATGGTTGCTTAGGCGGCTTCCACCGGGCACAGTGGGAGCACGCCGAATATGCCCGACGACGTCAGTCATGCCGTGCCAAAATAATCCCACTGTAACGTCAACAAGGTTTTCTGCACCCCGAGATGTAACAACTTCTCAGCGTGCAGAATCCGAATCAACTCATATCGCAAGGACAACGACACAACAAGACGCCAGCGATCGTGCAAGCCTTCCCTCCACATCAACAAGCCGTCATGGAGAGCCGCTCCGGCGTCCCATTGGACGATGGATATCCCCTCTCCTTCGCAGCCCGACTCCGTAAGGTCCCCAGCGAATCATCAAGCAATTGCTCTCGAATCCACACGGAACACGGCAAATTAAAAACCCCGTAGGCCGGTTCCGGACACGTGGAAGCCCGGGCATCTTGAGCATATTTGAATATTGGGGAGGATGTGTCCCCCCAATATATATTATAATTACGGCCTTGGTGTGCTGTGTGTACACTTTGTGTGTGTGTGTGCGCGCACTGCGTGGACACACTACGACTGGAGAGTTTGTATTTATTAAAAATTTGTGCATCAGGTATCAGCGTCTCCTGAACGTGGTTTGTGCCGCCCCATTTCACTTTTGCCATCAACCAGGACGGTGGCAGCCACCGAGCGTGGGCACCGATGCCATCAGCAGCTGCAACTTATCATCGGCATTGTCGTCGTCAGCATCACGCAGCAGAAGAGCTGAATCAGCGGCGAAGATTGCATCGGCAGATTTTGTTCATGCCGGCAGGACTGGATGAATGAATGCTCCCAACCATGGCACCAAACGTGGTTTTAATATCGAGCAAGTAGGCCAACCTGAGCCTCTCGTTCGCAAAAATATCTAAATGATTCGTCAATGACACCGTGTGTATGTACAGTGAGAGAAAAAAGTATTTGATCCCCTGCTGATTTTGTACGTTTGCCCACTGACAAAGAAATGATCAGTCTATAATTTTAATGGTAGGTTTATTTGAACAGTGAGAGACAGAATAACAACAACAAAAATCCAGAAAAACGCTCGTCAAAAATGTTATGAATTGATTTGCATTTTAATGAGGGAAGTAAGTATTTGACCCCTCTGCAAAACATGACTTAGTACTTGGTTGCAAAACCCTTGTTGGCAATCACACAGGTCAGACGTTTCTTGTAGTTGGCCACCAAGTTTGCACACATCTCAGGAGGGATTTTGTCCCAATCCTCTTTGCAGATCTTCTCCAAGTCATTAAGGTTTCGAGGCTGACGTTTGGCAACTCGAACCTTCATCTCCCTCCACAGATTTTCTATGGGATTAAGGTCTGGAGACAGGCTAGGCCACTCCAGGACCTTAATGTCTTCTTCTTGAGCCACTCCTTTGTTGCCTTGGCCGTGTGTTTTGGGTCATTGTCATGCTAGAATACCCATCCACGACCCATTTTCAATGCCCTGGCTGAGGGAAAGAGGTTCTCACCCAAGATTTGACGGTACATGGCCCCGTCCATCGTCGCTTTGATGCGGTGAAGTTGTCCTGCCCCTTAGCAGAAAAACACCCCCAAAGCATAATGTTTCCACCTCCATGCTTGACGGTGGGGATGGTGTTCTTGGGGTCATAGGCAGCATTTCCAAACACGGCGAGTTGAGCTGATGCTAAAGAGCTCCATTTTGGTCTCATCTGACCACAGCACTTTCACCCAGTTGTCCTCTGAATCATTCAGATGTTAATTGGCAAACTTCAGACGGGCATGTATATGTGCTTTCTTGAGCAGGGGGACCTTGCGGGTGCTGCAGGATTTCAGTCCTTCACGGCGTAGTATGTTACCAACTGTTTTCTTGGTGACTATGGTTTCAGCTGCCTTGAGATCATTGACAAGATCCTCCCTGTAGTTCCTGGCTGATTCCTCACCGTTCTCATGATCATTGCAACTCCACGAGGTGAGATCTTGCATGGAGCCCAAGGCCGAGGGAGATTGACAGTTATTTTGTGTTTCTTCCATTTGCGAATAATCGCACCAACTCTTGTCACATTTTCACCAAGCTGCTTGTCGATGGTCTTGTAGCCCATTCCAGCCTTGTGTAGGTCTACAATCTTGTCCCTAACATCCTTGGAGAGCTCTTTGGTCTTGGCCATGGTGGAGAGTTTGGAATTTGATTGATTGATGGCTTCTGTGAACAGGTGTCTTTTATACAGGTGTAATCAAAGACTCCGTCAGGCACTGCTGGTCTCCTCTTGTCTTTTATTCAGGTTCTTCTCCGCACCCCGCTGGTATCCTCCACGGACCAGCGTAATCTCGCGCGCGCCCCGCGCATGCTCCCTCGCGTGCCACGCACGCTCCTCCGTTAGCTCCTCTACTCCCGCACTCCGCACACCGCCTCCCGACGGCGTGCTGAGGTCGTTCGGCCACGTGGCCGATGGCGCGGATCTCTCTCTCACCACCCAACGTGGCTCAGACTCTTAACTTTCCCGACTGCCCCAATCTCTTCCAGGCTCCCACTTATATCCATTCCCCCACGTGACCCTGATTCCTCCCCTTCCGGATCGTCAGATCCGGCCTCCCCATACTACCCGCTGGCTCCGCCCCCATTCACCTTGCCTTCCATTGGAGCCGAGGTGAACGGTGGCCCCTCCCACACGCCCCGCAGACCAGACTCCGCCCCCAATACCCCGGTCGTGTGATTGGACCAGAGCCCAGCAACAACCCCATTTACGCTCGCATTACATGACANCCCCCCCCCCCCCCCCGATGAAAAAGCCAGCCATCCTGGCTGGAATAGGACAAAATAATGCGAACAACAGCATCACAATCAGGAATCACCAGAAACAACGGAGAGTATAACAACAACACAATGAACGAAAGGGAAGGGATTTGAAACGAGTGTGGGTCGCCGGCTCGTCCTTCACGAGAGGCGGCGCCCTCAAAGGTCGCAGTCCAACAGGGTTTTAGGAGCAGTGGAACCGGAACCATCCGCCGCTGTTGGAGGCCTGTCCATCCCAGAACCCCGTTCCCCAGATAGGTCCGTAGTCGGGCTCCCTGCAACTGCAACCGCAGCGGGGTTGGAGGGGCAGCGGGGCCAAGTGTCCCCATCGCCGTGGTAGGCCCACCCGGTGCAGGAATCCCTGTGTCCGGCAGGATCACAGCCGGCCTGTTTACGGAGGCATGACAGGCACGCTTGCAGATTGAACAGGAAAAGTCAGGTGCGCGTCGGATGCGACAAACACCGGCAAGGCAACGTTAGGAGATGACGCATCCACTCGCGGGCCATGTAGGGTATCAATCAGGACGTGTGAACGTACCAACGCCGCGATCCGACCCGAACGCGCGCGGACTGCGGGCTAGGGACCTCAATAAGCACAACCGGCCTCTGCCAGGGTTTGTGCAACTTAGGGGAGGTCCCCACTGGTACCTGTGGGCAGTGGAGCCAGGCCATGTCCCCCACTCGCCAGGGGACCCACGATGAGAGCGCCGGGCGCAACGTTCGTTCCGTACCTGGGTCCTGGCCATAGCCAATCGGGCCGTCACGAATATACTCGGGAGGGGCTTAACAGGACCCCTCCCCGCGTGCCAAGTTGCACTTCTACTGGCGGCACATTCTCGCGGCCGTACATCAAAAAGAAGGGTGAGTACCCGTTGACGCATGTAGCGCCATCCGGTAAGCGGAGAGCACCCCAGGGATATGCAAATCCCAATCGGCCTGCTTCTCACTAACCATATGACAGAGCATGGCCGACAGGGTCCGGTTCAACCGTTCAACCATCCCATCAGTTTGTGGATGGTCGGGAGACGTCCGAACTTTCTTAGTCCCCAGTGTGTCGCACACATCCCGCAATAGGTTGGAAGAAAAATTTCTCCCTTGGTCTGTAAGCAACCTTTCCGGTGCACCCTTGTCCATCACATATCCGAACAGAAATGCCTCCATGATAGACGCCGCCGACTGGTCGTGCAAAGGCCAGGCCATCGGCCAGCGGGAAAGATATTCAACCCGACCAACAAAAATTTGTTCCTCCGAGCGGACGGGGAAAGGGCCCCAGAATATCCAACGCCACCAACTCGTTAACCCGCGACACTTGTATCGACTGCACTGGGGGAACATATGGTTGCTTAGTCGGCTTCCGCCGGGCACAGTGGAGCACGTCCGAATATGCCCGACGACGTCAGTCGTCATGCCGTGCCAAAAATAATCCCGCTGTAACGTCAACAAGGTTTTCTGCACCCCGAGATGTAGCAACTTCTCAGCGTGCAGAATCCGAATCAACTCATATCGCAGCGACGACGGCACAACAAGGCGACAGCGATCGTGCAAGCCTTCCCTCCACATCAACAAGCCGTCATGGAGAGCCGCTCCTGGCGTCCCATTGGACGATGGATATCCCCTCTCCTTCGCAGCCCGACTCCGTAAGGTCCCCAGCGAATCATCAAGCAATTGCTCTCGAATCCACACGGAACGCGGCAAATTAAAAACCCCGTAGGCCGGTTCCGGACACGTGGAAGCCCCGGGCATCTTGAGCATATTTGAATATTGGGGAGGATGTGTCCCCCCAATATATATTATAATTACGGCCTTGGTATGCTGTGTGTACACTTTGTGTGTGTGTGTGTGCGCGCACTGCGTGGACACACTACGACTGGAGAGTTTGTATTTATTAAAAATTTGTGCATCAGGTATCAGCGTCTCCTGGACGTGGTTTGTGCCGCCCCATTTCACTTTTGCAATCAACCAGGAGCGGTGGCAGCCACCGAGCGTGGGCACCGATGCCATCAGCAGCTGCAACTTATGCATCGGCATTGTCGTCGTCAGCATCACGCAGCAGAAGAGCTGAATCAGCGGCGAAGATTGCATCGTCAGATTTTGTTCATGCCGGCAGGACTGGTGAATTAATGCTCCCAACCATGGCACAAAGCGTGGTTTTAATATCGAGCAAGTAGGCCAACCTGAACCTCTCGTTCGCAAAAATATCTCAATGAATTCGTCAATGACACCGTGTGTATGTACAGTGAGGGAAAAAGTAGTTGATCCCCTGCTGATTTTGTACGTTTGCCCACTGACAAAGAAATGATCAGTCTATAATTTTAATGGTAGGTTTATTTGAACAGTGAGAGACAGAATAACAACAACAAAAATCCAGAAAAACGCTGTCAAAAATGTTATTAATTGATTTGCATTTTAATGAGGGAAGTAAGTATTTGACCCCTCTGCAAAACATGACTTAGTACTTGGTTGCAAAACCCTTGTTGGCAATCACAGAGGTCAGACGTTTCTTGTAGTTGGCCACCAAGTTTGCACACATCTCAGGAGGGATTTTGTCCCAATCCTCTTTGCAGATCTTCTCCAAGTCATTAAGGTTTCGAGGCTGGCGTTTGGCAACTCGAACCTTCAGCTCCCTCCACAGATTTTCTATGGGATTAAGGTCTGGAGACAGGCTAGGCCACTCCAGGACCTTAATGTGCTTCTTCTTGAGCCACTCCTTTATTGCCTTGGCCGTGTGTTTTGGGTCATTGTTATGTTAGAATACCCATCCACGACCATTTTCAATGCCCTGGCTGAGGGAAAGAGGTTCTCACCCAAGATTTGACGGTACATGGCCCCGTCCATCGTCGCTTTGATGCGGTGAAGTTGTCCTGCCCCTTAGCAGAAAAACACCCCCAAAGCATAATGTTTCCACCTCCATGCTTGACGGTGGGGATGGTGTTCTTGGGGTCATAGGCAGCATTTCCAAACACGGCGAGTTGAGCTGATGCTAAAGAGCTCCATTTTGGTCTCATCTGACCACAGCACTTTCACCCAGTTGTCCTCTGAATCATTCAGATGTTAATTGGCAAACTTCAGACGGGCATGTATATGTGCTTTCTTGAGCAGGGGGACTATGGTTTCANGCTGCCTTGAGATCATTGACAAGATCCTCCCCTGTAGTTCCTGGCTGATTCCTCACCGTTCTCATGATCATTGCAACTCCACGAGGTGAGATCTTGCATGGAGCCCAAGGCCGAGGGAGATTGACAGTTATTTTGTGTTTCTTCCATTTGCGAATAATCGCACCAACTCTTGTCACATTTTCACCAAGTTGCTTGTCGATGGTCTTGTAGCCCATTCCAGCCTTGTGTAGGTCTACAATCTTGTCCCTAACATCCTTGGAGAGCTCTTTGGTCTTGGCCATGGTGGAGAGTTTGGAATTTGATTGATTGATGGCTTCTGTGAACAGGTGTCTTTTATACAGGTGTAATAAAAGACTCTGTCAGGCACTGCTGGTCTCCTCTTGTCTTTTATTTAGGTTCTTCTCCGCANCCCGCTGGTATCCTCCACGGACCAGCGTAATCTCGCGCGCGCCCCGCGCATGCTCCCTCGCGTGCCACGCACGCTCCTCCGTTAGCTCCTCTACTCCCGCACTCCGCACACCGCCTCCGACGGCGTGCTGAGGTCGTTCGGCCACGTGGCCGATGGCGCGGATCTCTCTCTCACCACCCAACGTGGCTCAGACTCTTAACTTTCCCGACTGCCCCAATCTCTTCCAGGCTCCCACTTATATCCATTCCCCCACGTGACCCTGATTCCTCCCCTTCCGGATCGTCAGATCCGGCCTCCCCATACTACCCCGCTGGCTCCGCCCCCATTCACCTTGCCTTCCATTGGAGCCGAGGTGAACGGTGGCCCCTCCCACACGCCCCGCAGACCAGACTCCGCCCCCAATACCCCCGGTCGTGTGATTGGACCAGAGCCCAGCAACAACCCCATTTACGCTCGCATTACATGACCCCCCCCCCCGATGAAAAAGCCAGCCATCCTGGCTGGAATAGGACAAATAATGCGAACAACAGCATCACAATCAGGAATCACCAGAAACAACGGAGAGTATAACAACAACACAATGAACGAAAGGGAAGGGATTTGAAACGAGTGTGGGTCGCCGGCTCGTCCTTCACGAGAGGCGGCGCCCTCAAAGGTCGCAGTCCCAACAGGGTTTTAGGAGCGGTGGAACCGGAACCATCCGCCGCTGTTGGAGGCCTGTCCATCCCAGAACCCCGTTCCCCAGATAGGTCCGTAGTCGGGGCTCCCTGCAACTGCAACCGCAGCGGGGTTGGAGGGCAGCGGGGCCAAGTGTCCCCATCGCCGTGGTAGGCCCACCCGGTGCAGGAATCCCTGTGTCCGGCAGGATCACAGCCAGCCCGTCTACAGGAGGCACGACAGGTGCGCTTGCAGGTTGAACAGGAAAAGTCATGTGCGCGTCGGATGCGACAAACACCGGCAAGGCAACGTTAGGAGATGACGCATCCACTCGCGGGCCATGTAGGGTATCAATCAGGACGTGTGAACGTACCAACGCCGCGATCCGACCCGAACGCGCGCGGACTGCGGGCTAGGGACCTCAATAAGCACAACCGGCCTCTGCCAGGGTTTGTGCAACTTAGGGGAGGTCCCCACTGGTACCTGTGGGCAGTGAAGCCAGGCCATGTCCCCCACTCGCCAGGGGGACCCACGATGAGAGCGCCGGGCGCAACGTTCGTTCCGTACCTGGGTCCTGGCCATAGCCAATTGGGCCGTCATGAATATACTCGGGGAGGGGCTTAACAGGACCCCCCCCTGCGTGCCAAGTTGCACTTCTACTGGCGGCACATTCTCGCGGCCGTACATCAAAAAGAAGGGTGAGTACCCCGTTGATGCATGTAGCGCCATCCGGTAAGCGGAGAGCACCCCAGGGATATGCAAATCCCAATCGGCCTGCTTCTCACTAACCATATGACAGAGCATGGCCGACAGGGTCCGGTTCAACCATTCAACCATCCCATCAGTTTGTGGATGGTCGGGAGACGTCCGAACTTTCATAGTCCCCGTGTGTCGCACACATCCCGCAATAGATTGGAAGAAAAATTTCTCCCTTGGTCTGTAAGCAACCTTTCCGGTGCACCCTTGTCCATCACATATCCGAACAGAAATGCCTCCATGATAGACGCCGCCGACTGGTCGTGCAAAGGCCAGGCCATCGGCCAGCGGGAAAGATATTCAACCCCGACCAACAAAAATTTGTTCTCCGAGCGGACGGGGGAAAGGGCCCCAGAATATCCAACGCCACCAACTCGTTAACCCGCGACACTTGTATCGACTGCACTGGGGGAACATACGGTTGCTTAGGCAGCTTCCGCCGGGCACAGTCGGAGCACACCAGAATATGCCCGACAACGTCAGTCATCATGCCGTGCCAAAAATAATCCCGCTGTAACGTCAACAAGGTTTTTTGCACCCCGAGATGTAACAACTTCTCAGCATGCAGAATCCGAATCAACTCATATCGCAACGACGACGGCACAACAAGACGACAGCGATCGTGCAAGCCTTCCCTCCACATCAACAAGCCGTCATGGAGAGCCGCTCCTGGCGTCCCATCGGACGACGGATATCCCTCTCCTTCGCAGCCCTACTCCTTAAGGCCCCCAGCGAATCATCGAGCAATTGCTTTGGAATCCACACGGAACGCGGCAAACTAAATACCCCATCGGCCGGTTCCGGACACGTGGAAGCCCCCGGCATCTCCACAGCGGACATTACAGGATGCGTGGGCTGTGGAACCCGCGTGCACCTATTCGATTCAGAGGCACAGGCGCAGGTGGATCCCTGTGGCAATCGGGAGAGCGCGTCCGCATTTGCGTGACGCGACCCCTTACGATATTGAATCTCAAACGAAAATTCCTGCAAAGTTTCCAACCATCGCGCCAATTGGCCAGATGGTTGGTCAACTTTCAGGGAATATTGCAGAGCTGCGTGGTCCGTGCCCCAATAAATTTTGGCCATACAAATACGGGTGGTATTGATGGACAAAATGCACTATAGCCAACAGTTCCCGGTGGGTAACACAGTAGCAGGTCTCCGCCGGAGATAAAACGCGGCACCCGTAAGCCACAACGCGCTCGACTCCACCCTTAAACTGCGATAGGACGGCCCCAATCCCCGTGTCACTAGCGTCGGTATCCAGAATAAAAGGCAGAGTGAAATCAGGGTAGTCCAGTGTCGGCGCTGACGCCAAGCGATTGTGTATGCCCCCAGCTGAACCTCCAGTTCTTTGCCGTAAGGAGGTGCAACGGCCTAGCGATCATAGCAAAATTCGGAACGAACCTGCGATAATAGGAAGCGAACCCGACAAAACGACGCACATCACCCACCATGGCCAGAATCAGCCAGTACCGGACGCACGCCGTTTTCTCCGGGTCCGTGGCCACACTGTCAGAGCTGACAATGTGGCCCAAATTGCGCACGGATCGTTCTTGGGCTTAAATTTCAATTTGGCGGAACGCACACTAGCAAAAACAGCATCCAATCTGTGAAGATGCTCCTCAAACGTATGGCTGAATACAATAACATCATCCAAATATATCAAGCACGTGTCCCACTGCAGACCGGTCAACGCGAGTTCCATCAACCTCTGGAACGTAGCAGGGGCGGCGTTCAACCCCATGGGAAGACAATTAAACTGAAACAGGCCCTGTGGCATACGGAAAGCCGTCTTTTTCCTCGAGAAATCGTCCAGGGGGAGCAGCCATATCCCGAAGAGAGGTCAAAAGTGGAAAAAATTTCGCCCCGGACAAGCCATCGCGGGAATTATCCATACGCGGCAGGGAGGAAGCATCCGCAACTGACACTTTATTTAACCTCCGAAAATAAACACAAAACTGCAAATTACCATCCTTTTTCTTCACCAGGAACACCAGAGCGCCCCTCCGTCTGTTGGACGGAGAGATAATGTCAGTGGCTAGCATATCATCCACTGCGCCGCGTACATGATCCCTCTCCGCCGGGCTCAACCGATGTGGATTCATCTGAATGGGAGCAGCATCCCGGTATCAACATGGTGGGAGACCAACGAGGTGCGTCCCAGATCGAAATCGTCTTTACTAAAGACATCAGAATATTTTCCAACAGCGCGCGAAGCGCGGACCGCTGGTCCGTAGTCAAGGACGCATTTTCTTGGCACAACCCGGTGATCCATCGATCGTCCTGTGACGTCGAGGCTGAAACCCCCCTACGAGGCCCCGGTGGGCTGGATCGTAATGGGCCGTGAAGGCGGTCGAAGCATGGGCCAGAACCGTTCCAGCCGGCACGACGACATTGTCCGAGCCTCCATTCAACACTTGCAAAAACTGAGCTGACCCGGCCGAACAATCGTCCGTGCCGCGACCAGCGCCAGGCCAGCCGTAACCGCATTGGACGGCGACAACAACACCCCCGCCGCCCCTCGACCCCAGGCACGGCCTTCCGATAATGCAGTGGAATGAGCATCTGTGAGCCAGGTGGAATGTCGACCGAAACATCGGACAGCGCCTGCACCTGGCAGTCCGGGGCGGACTGGCCCCACGGCGACGGCAAAAAAAATCTTCTGGCCCGCCAGTAACTCAATACAATTCTCATCTACCCTTATCTGAATGGGCATCTTTGCCAGGAAATCGGTCCCCAATAAACACGGCACAGCGAGGGACCTGGAGATTAACACCGTCCCGAAGCCGACACACCTCCAATCGAAATACGCGCCTCCACTTGACCAACGATGCCAATACTCCCTCTGTTCGCCGCAACACATGAATCGTAAACCGGTCACACACGCGACGGCGGAATGGACAGGAGATGGAATATCACGTCCGAGATGATAGTTGCGGATGCGCCCGAATCTACCAAAATCCGCACGTCGATCTCCTGTATCGAACCCGGCATGGTCGACGACCCAGTAGCGGCTGCGACAACCCTCCTGCCAATTTTCGCCACTGTCAGCGAGCTACGTGGATCCCTTTGAGTCCCCCGTTAGAACAGGCCGCAGGAACGCATACTGATGGTGATGCATGAGATGACAGGCCTTGCCGGGTGTCTGATGCATACCGACTTGCCTGACACGGTTGACTCTCCGGCGTTGACGTCGCATCCTGGGCGGGACTCCAGCTGAAGAGGCGGGCGAGGGTGACTCCAAAAGTCCCGCGTGAAGTGTCCAAACGCCCGCAGTGGTAACACGATGAGTCGGCCTGCCGCCGCCCCCTTCCCCCGTCTCGGCGATCCCTCAGCAGTGGCCCGGAGCGCGACTACGCTCCCCTCGAGGAACCCACTGGCCCGCCGCCACAGTGAGATCACCAGGCCCCTCTCGTCCGGCACAAAGACGGCCTTCGACGGAGTCCACCCGTCGGCGTCTCCCTCCACGGTCGGGCTCCCCGTCTAGGCGGTCATCTGCGCCCAACGGCGCAAGTTGAACTGCGCGTCAAGGCACTTGGCTGCCATCCGGGAGGTCAGCTGCTCATGGCCGCATACCGGCAGCGGAATGCCCAAGTCCTTGGACAGCTCCAACATCTTACCCAGTATCAAGGGCTCCAACAAGTCGGGCTCCGTCTCTGGATACGCGGCCATGGCCAGCTCAAGCACAGCACCCTGGAAAGCCACAGGCGATTCCTCCATTGCCTGTTGCCTCTGGACGAATCTGCGGTGTGCGTCGTCTGGAGGCTCATACGCTTCCGCCATTTCGTCGAACGCCCCTTTCAGCGTCGACTTCTTCGTGGCTGCAATGGAGTGGAAAAATTTCACAGAACTTCCAAGGCCTCCGCATCCGTCCATGGCGGATGGACGGCCGACTAAACGCCACGCAAATGCTCTCCAATCTCCTCCAATGAGAATTCTTTAATCGTCGTCAGGCGATGGCTGCAAGTCCCCGAGCTGCTGTCTTCCGATGCAGACGTCCCATGCGGCAGCGACAAGATGGCGGCTTCCCGCCGTGGCGGCGACAAGATGGCGGCTTCCCGCCGTGGCGGCGACAAGATGGCGGCTTCCTGCTCTTCGGCCGTGACCACACCCAAATGGTGGCGTCCTGCCCCATGTCGGAGGGCGGGAAGCCTCACAGAGGCCCCAATGGTGGACGGCTTGGCCCCACCCGAAGGCTTCCCGCTTGAAGGCCCGCCGCATGGCTGTCCCGTCATCGTCGCTGGTGTGACCAGGGTGACTAAATCCAGCAAAACGACCCGCAGGGAATGCCAAGTGTCGCCAGCCATCCTCGGCGCCCGTCGATGCAGACGGCCCAGCCGTCACAACGATCTTGTACTCCTGTCGTGTCGCTCGCCGCCACTTCGCCCACGCCCACCATGGTCGGGACCACCGCCGGAGGAAGGTCCTCTTCGTCTTCTGAAGATGGTATATTCTTTTTCTTGAGATGTTTTGACATCTCTCCATTTGACGTGTAATAAAAGACTCCGTCAAGCACTGCTGGTCTCCGCTTGTTTTTTATCAGGTTCTTCTCGCACCCGCCCTCCGGACACGTCTCTCGCGCGCGCCCGCGCACGCTCCCTCTCGCGTGCCACACACGCTCCTCCGTTAGCTCCTCTACTCCCGCACTCCGCACACCGCTGGCCGACGGCGTGCTGAGGTCCTTCGACCACGTGGCCGATGGCGCGGATCTCTCCTCACCACCCAACGTGGCTCAGCTTAACTTTCCCGACTGCCCCAATCTCTTCCAGGCTCCCACTTATATCCATTCCCCCACGTGACCCTGATTCCTCCCTTCCGGATCGTCAGATCCGGCCTCCCCATACTACCCGCTGGCTCCGCCCCATTCACCTTGCCTTCCATTGGAGCCGAGGTGAACGGTGGCCCCTCCCACACGCCCCGCAGACCAGACTCCGCCCCCAATACCCCGGTCGTGTGATTGGACCAGAGCCCAGCAACAACCCCATTTACGCTCGCATTACATGACCCCCCCCCCCAATGAAAAAGCCAGCCATCCTGGCTGGAATAGGACAAAATAATGTGAACAACAGCATCACAATCAGGAATCACCAGAAACAACGGAGAGTATAACAACAACACAATGAACGAAAGGGAAGGGATTTGAAAAGAGTGTGGGTCGCCGGCTCGTCCTTCACGAGAGGCGGCGCCCTCAAATGTCGCAGTCCCAACAGGGTTTTAGGAGCGGTGGAACCGGAACCATCCGCCGCTGTTGGAGGCCTGTCCATCCCAGAACCCCGTTCCCCAGATAGGTCCGTAGTCGGGGCTCCCTGCAACTGCAACCGCAGTGGGGTTGGAGGGGCAGCGGGGCCAAGTGTCCCCATCGCCGTGGTAGGCCCACCCGGTGCAGGAATCCCTGTGTCCGGCAGGATCACAGCCGGCCTGTCTACCGGAGGCATGACAGGCACGCTTGCAGGTTGAACAGGAAAAGTCAGGTGCGCGTCGGATGCGACAAACACCGGCAAGGCAACGTTAGGAGATGACGCATCCACTCGCGGGCCATGTAGGGTATCAATCAGGACGTGTGAACGTACCAACGCCGCGATCCGACCCGAACGCGCGCGGACTGCGGGCTAGGGACCTCAATAAGCACAACCGGCCTCTGCCAGGGTTTGTGCAACTTAGGGAGGTCCCCACTGGTACCTGTGGGCAGTGGAGCCAGGCCATGTCCCCACTCGCCAGGGGGACCCACGATGAGAGCGCCGGGCGCAACGTTCGTTCCGTACCTGGGTCCTGGCCATAGCCAATCGGGCCGTCACGAATATACTCGAGGAGAGGCTTAACAGGACCCCTCCCCGCGTGCCAAGTTGCACTTCTACTGGCGGCACATTCTCGCGCCGTACATCAAAAAGAAGGGTGAGTACCCGTTGACGCATGTAGCGCCATCCGGTAAGCGGAGAGCACCCCAGGGATATGCAAATCCCAATCGGCCTGCTTCTCACTAACCATATGACAGAGCATGGCCGACAGGGTCCGGTTCAACCGTTCAACCATCCCATCAGTTTGTGGATGGTCGGGAGACGTCTGAACTTCTTAGTCCCCAGTGTGTCGCACACATCCCGCAATAGGTTGGAAGAAAAATTTCTCCCTTGGTCTGTAAGCAACCTTTCCGGTGCACCCTTGTCCATCACATATCCGAACAGAAATGCCTCCATGATAGACGCCGCCGACTGGTCTTGCAAAGGCCAGGCCATCGGCCAGCGGGAAAGATATTCAACCCCGACCAAAAAAATTTGTTCCTCCGAGCGGACGGGGAAAGGGCCCCAGAATATCCAACGCCACCAACTCGTTAACCCGCGACACTTGTATCGACTGCACTGGGGGAACATATGGTTGCTTAGGCGGCTTCCGCCGGGCACAGTGGGAGCACGTCCGAATATGCCCGACGACGTCAGTCGTCATGCCGTGCCAAAAATAATCCCGCTGTAACGTCAACAAGGTTTTCTGCACCGAGATGTAGCAACTTCTCAGCGTGCAGAATCCGAATCAACTCATATCGCAGGACGACGCACAACAAGGCGACAGCGATCGTGCAAGCCTTCCCTCCACATCAACAAGCCGTCATGGAGAGCCGCTCCTGGCGTCCCATTGGACGATGGATATCCCCTCTCCTTCGCAGCCCGACTCCGTAAGGTCCCCAGCGAATCATCAAGCAATTGCTCTCGAATCCACACGGAACGCGGCAAATTAAAAACCCCGTAGGCCGGTTCCGGACACGTGGAAGCCCGGGCATCTTGAGCATATTTGAATATTGGGGAGGATGTGTCCCCCCAATATATATTATAATTACGGCCTTGGTATGCTGTGTGTACACTTNGTGTGTGTGTGTGTGCGCGCACTGCGTGGACACACTACGACTGGAGAGTTTGTATTTATTAAAAATTTGTGCATCAGGTATCAGCGTCTCCTGGACGTGGTTTGTGCCGCCCCATTTCACTTTTGCAATCAACCAGGAGCGGTGGCAGCCACCGAGCGTGGGCACCGATGCCATCAGCAGCTGCAACTTATGCATCGGCATTGTCGTCGTCAGCATCACGCAGCAGAAGAGCTGAATCAGCGGCGAAGATTGCATCGGCAGATTTTGTTCATGCCGGCAGGACTGGATGAATTAATGCTCCCAACCATGGCACAAAGCGTGGTTTTAATATCGAGCAAGTAGGCCAACCTGAACCTCTCGTTCGCAAAAATATCTCAATGATTCGTCAATGACACCGTGTGTATGTACAGTGAGGGAAAAAGTAGTTGATCCCTGCTGATTTTGTACGTTTGCCCACTGACAAAGAAATGATCAGTCTATAATTTTAATGGTAGGTTTATTTGAACAGTGAGAGACAGAATAACAACAACAAAAATCCAGAAAAACGCTGTCAAAAATGTTATAATTGATTTGCATTTTAATGAGGGAAGTAAGTATTTGACCCCTCTGCAAAACATGACTTAGTACTTGGTTGCAAAACCCTTGTTGGCAATCACAGAGGTCAGACGTTTCTTGTAGTTGGCCACCAAGTTTGCACACATCTCAGGAGGGATTTTGTCCCAATCCTCTTTGCAGATCTTCTCCAAGTCATTAAGGTTTCGAGGCTGGCGTTTGGCAACTCGAACCTTCAGCTCCCTCCACAGATTTTCTATGGGATTAAGGTCTGGAGACAGGCTAGGCCACTCCAGGACCTTAATGTCTTCTTCTTGAGCCACTCCTTTGTTGCCTTGGCCGTGTGTTTTGGGTCATTGTCATGCTAGAATACCCATCCACGACCATTTTCAATGCCCTGGCTGAGGGAAAGAGGTTCTCACCCAAGATTTGACGGTACATGGCCCCGTCCATCGTCGCTTTGATGCGGTGAAGTTGTCCTGCCCCTTAGCAGAAAAACACCCCAAAGCATAATGTTTCCACCTCCATGCTTGACGGTGGGGATGGTGTTCTTGGGGTCAGAGGCAGCATTTCCAAACACGGCGAGTTGAGCTGATGCTAAAGAGCTCCATTTTGGTCTCATCTGACCACAGCACTTTCACCCAGTTGTCCTCTGAATCATTCAGATGTTAATTGGCAAACTTCAGACGGGCATGTATATGTGCTTTCTTGAGCAGGGGGACCTTGCGGGTGCTGCAGGATTTCAGTCCTTCACGGCGTAGTATGTTACCAACTGTTTTCTTGGTGACTATGGTTTCAGCTGCCTTGAGATCATTGACAAGATCCTCCCCTGTAGTTCCTGGCTGATTCCTCACCGTTCTCATGATCATTGCAACTCCACGAGGTGAGATCTTGCATGGAGCCCAAGGCCGAGGGAGATTGACAGTTATTTTGTGTTTCTTCCATTTGCGAATAATCGCACCAACTCTTGTCACATTTTCACCAAGCTGCTTGTCGATGGTCTTGTAGCCCATTCCAGCCTTGTGTAGGTCTACAATCTTGTCCCTAACATCCTTGGAGAGCTCTTTGGTCTTGGCCATGGTGGAGAGTTTGGAATTTGATTGATTGATGGCTTCTGTGAACAGGTGTCTTTTATACAGGTGTAATAAAAGACTCTGTCAGGCACTGCTGGTCTCCTCTTGTCTTTTATTTAGTTCTTCTCCGCACCCGCTGGTATCCTCCACGGACCAGCGTAATCTCGCGCGCGCCCCGCGCATGCTCCCTCGCGTGCCACGCATGCTCCTCCGTTAGCTCCTCTACTCCCGCACTCCGCACACCGCCTCCGACGGCGTGCTGAGGTCGTTCGGCCACGTGGCCGATGGCGCGGATCTCTCTCTCACCACCCAACGTGGCTCAGACTCTTAACTTTCCGACTGCCCAATCTCTTCCAGGCTCCCACTTATATCCATTCCCCCACGTGACCCTGATTCCTCCCTTCCGGATCGTCAGATCCGGCCTCCCCATACTANCCCGCTGGCTCCGCCCCATTCACCTTGCCTTCCATTGGAGCCGAGGTGAACGGTGGCCCTCCACACGCCCCGCAGACCAGACTCCGCCCCCAATACCCCGGTCGTGTGATTGGACCAGAGCCCAGCAACAACCCATTTACGCTCGCATTACATGACACCCCCCCCCCCCCCCCCGATGAAAAAGCCAGCCATCCTGGCTGGAATAGGACAAAATAATGCGAACAACAGCATCACAATCAGGAATCACCAGAAACAACGGAGAGTATAACAACAACACAATGAACGAAAGGGAAGGGATTTGAAACGAGTGTGGGTCGCCGGCTCGTCCTTCACGAGAGGCGCGCCCTCAAAGGTCGCAGTCCAACAGGGTTTTAGGAGCGGTGGAACCGGAACCATCCGCCGCTGTTGGAGGCCTGTCCATCCAGAACCCCGTTCCCAGATAGGTCCGTAGTCGGGCTCCCTGCAACTGCAACCGCAGCGGGGTTGGAGGGCAGCGGGCCAAGTGTCCCCATCGCCGTGGTAGGCCACCCGGTGCAGGAATCCCTGTGTCCGGCAGGATCACAGCCAGCCGTCTACAGGAGGCACGACAGGTGCGCTTGCAGGTTGAACAGGAAAAGTCAGGTGCGCGTCGGATGCGACAAACACCGGCAAGGCAACGTTAGGAGATGACGCATCCACTCGCGGGCCATGTAGGGTATCAATCAGGACGTGTGAACGTACCAACGCCGCGATCCGACCCGAACGCGCGTGGACTGCGGGCTAGGGACCTCAATAAGCACAACCGGCCTCTGCCAGGGTTTGTGCAACTTAGGGGAGGTCCCACTGGTACCTGTGGGCAGTGGAGCCAGGCCATGTCCCCCACTCGCCAGGGGACCACGATGAGAGCGCCGGGCGCAACGTTCGTTCCGTACCTGGGTCCTGGCCATAGCCAATCGGGCCGTCATGAATATACTCGGGAGGGGCTTAACAGGACCCCTCCCCGCGTGCCAAGTTGCACTTCTACTGGCGGCACATTCTCGCGGCCGTACATCAAAAAGAAGGGTGAGTACCCGTTGATGCATGTAGCGCCATCCGGTAAGCGGAGAGCACCCCAGGGATATGCAAATCCCAATCGGCCTGCTTCTCACTAACCATATGACAGAGCATGGCCGACAGGGTCCGGTTCAACCATTCAACCATCCCATCAGTTTGTGGATGGTCGGGAGACGTCCGAACTTTCATAGTCCCCAGTGTGTCGCACACATCCCGCAATAGATTGGAAGAAAAATTTCTCCCTTGGTCTGTAAGCAACCTTTCGGTGCACCCTTGTCCATCACATATCCGAACAGAAATGCCTCCATGATAGACGCCGCCGACTGGTCGTGCAAAGGCCAGGCCATCGGCCAGCGGGAAAGATATTCAACCCGACCAACAAAAATTTGTTCCTCCGAGCGGACGGGGAAAGGGCCCAGAATATCCAACGCCACCAACTCGTTAACCCGCGACACTTGTATCGACTGCACTGGGGGAACATACGGTTGCTTAGGCAGCTTCCGCCGGGCACAGTCGGAGCACACCAGAATATGCCCGACAACGTCAGTCATCATGCCGTGCCAAAAATAATCCCGCTGTAACGTCAACAAGGTTTTTGCACCCGAGATGTAACAACTTCTCAGCATGCAGAATCCGAATCAACTCATATCGCAACGACGACGGCACAACAAGACGACAGCGATCGTGCAAGCCTTCCCTCCACATCAACAAGCCGTCATGGAGAGCCGCTCCTGGCGTCCCATCGACGACGGATATCCCTCTCCTTCGCAGCCCTACTCCTTAAGGCCCCCAGCGAATCATCGAGCAATTGCTTTGGAATCCACACGGAACGCGGCAAACTAAATACCCCATCGGCCGGTTCCGGACACGTGGAAGCCCCGGCATCTCCACAGCGGACATTACAGGATGCGTGGGCTGTGGAACCCGCGTGCACCTATTCGATTCAGAGGCACAGGCGCAGGTGGATCCCTGTGGCAATCGGGAGAGCGCGTCCGCATTTGCGTGACGCGACCCCTTACGATATTGAATCTCAAACGAAAATTCCTGCAAAGTTTCCAACCATCGCGCCAATTGGCCAGATGGTTGGTCAACTTTCAGGGAATATTGCAGAGCTGCGTGGTCCGTGCCCCAATAAATTTTGGCCATACAAATACGGGTGGTATTGATGGACAAAATGCACTATAGCCAACAGTTCCGGTGGGTAACACAGTAGCGGGTCTCCGCCGGAGATAAAACGCGGCTCCCGTAAGCCACAACGCGCTCGACTCCACCCTTAAACTGCGATAGGACGGCCCCAATCCCCGTGTCACTAGCGTCGGTATCCAGAATAAAGGCAGAGTGAAATCAGGGTAGTCCAGTGTCGGCGCTGACGCCAAGCGATTGTGTATGCCCCAGCTGAACCTCCAGTTCTTTGCCGTAAGGAGGTGCAACGGCCTAGCGATCATAGCAAAATTCGGAACGAACCTGTGATAATAGGAAGCGAACCCGACAAAACGACGCACGTCACCACCATGGCCAGAATCAGCCAGTACCGGACGCACGCCGTTTTCTCGGGTCCGTGGCCACACTCTCAGAGCTGACAATGTGGCCCAAATTGCGCACGGATCGTTCTTGGGCTTAAATTTCAATTTGGCGGAACGCACACTAGCAAAAACAGCATCCAATCTCTGAAGATGCTCCTCAAACGTATGGCTGAATACAATAACATCATCCAAATATATCAAGCACGTGTCCCACTGCAGACCGGTCAACGCGAGTTCCATCAACCTCTGGAACGTAGCAGGGGCGGCGTTCAACCCCATGGGAAGACAATTAAACTGAAACAGGCCCTGCGGCATACGGAAAGCCGTCTTTTCCTCGAGAAATCGTCCAGGGGAGTAGCCATATCCCGAAGAGAGGTCAAAAGTGGAAAAAAATTTCGCCCCGGACAAGCCATCGCGGGAATTATCCATACGCGGCAGGGGGAAGCATCCGCAACTGACACTTTATTTAACCTCCGAAAATAAACACAAAACTGCAAATTACCATCCTTTTTCTTCAGCAGGAACACCAGAGCGCCCCTCGGCTGTTGGACGGAGAGATAATGTCAGTGGCTAGCATATCATCCACTGCGCCGCGTACATGATCCTCTCCGCCGGGCTCAACCGATGTGGATTCATCTGAATGGGAGCAGCATCCCGGTATCAACATGGTGGGAGACCAACGAGGTGCGTCCCAGATCGAAATCGTCTTTACTAAAGACATCAGAATATTTTCCAACAGCGCGCGAAGCGCGGACCGCTGGTCCGTAGTCAAGGACGCATTTTCTTGGCACAACCCGGTGATCCATCGATCGTCCTGTGACGTCGAGGCTGAAACCCCCCTACGAGGCCCCGGTGGGCTGGATCGTAATGGGCCGTGAAGGCGGTCGAAGCATGGGCCAGAACCGTTCCAGCCGGCACGACGACATTGTCCGAGCCTCCATTCAACACTTGCAAAAACTGAGCTGACCCGGCCGAACAATCGTCCGTGCCGCGACCAGCGCCAGGCCAGCCGTAACCGCATTGGACGGCGACAACAACACCCCGCCGCCCCTCGACCCCAGGCACGGCCTTCCGATAATGCAGTGGAATGAGCATCTGTGAGCCAGGTGGAATGTCGACCGAAACATCGGACAGCGCCTGCACCTGGCAGTCCGGGGCGGACTGGCCCCACGGCGACGGCAAAAAGAAAATCTTCTGGCCCGCCAGTAACTCAATACAATTCTCATCTACCCTTATCTGAATGGGCATCTTTGCCAGGAAATCGGTCCCCAATAAACACGGCACAGCGAGGGACCTGGAGATTAACACCGTCCCGAAGCCGACACACCTCCAATCGAAATACGCGCCTCCACTTGACCAACGATGCCAATACTCCCTCTGTTCGCCGCAACACATGAATCGTAAACCGGTCACACACGCGACGGCGGAATGGACAGGAGATGGAATATCACGTCCGAGATGATAGTTGCGGATGCGCCCGAATCTACCAAAATCCGCACGTCGATTCCTGTATCGAACCCGGCATGGTCGACGACCCAGTAGCGGCTGCGACAACCCTCCCTGCCAATTTTCGCCACTGTGTCAGCGAGCTACGTGGATCCCTTTGAGTCCCCCCGTTAGAACAGGCCGCAGGAACGCATACTGATGGTGATGCATGAGATGACAGGCCTTGCCGGGTGTCTGATGCATACCGACTTGCCTGACACGGTTGACTCTCCGGCGTTGACGTCGCATCCCTGGGCGGGGACTCCAGCTGAAGAGGCGGGCGAGGGTGACTCCAAAAGTCCCGCGTGAAGTGTCCAAACGCCCGCAGTGGTAACACGATGAGTCGGCCTGCCGCCTGCTCCCCCCTTCCCCCGTCTCGGCGATCCCTCAGCAGTGGCCCGGAGCGCGACTACGCTCCCCTCGAGGAACCCACTGGCCCGCCGCCACAGTGAGATCACCAGGCCCCCTCTCGTCCGGCACAAAGACGGCCTTCGACGGAGTCCACCCGTCGGCGTCTCCCTCCACGGTCGGGCTCCCCGTCTAGGCGGTCATCTGCGCCCAACGGCGCAAGTTGAACTGCGCGTCAAGGCACTTGGCTGCCATCCGGGAGGTCAGCTGCTCATGGCCGCATACCGGCAGCGGAATGCCCAAGTCCTTGGACAGCTCCAACATCTTACCCAGTATCAAGGGCTCCAACAAGTCGGGCTCCGTCTCTGGATACGCGGCCATGGCCAGCTCAAGCACAGCACCCTGGAAAGCCACAGGCGATTCTCCATTGCCTGTTGCCTCTGGACGAATCTGCGGTGTGCGTCGTCTGGAGGCTCATACGCTTCCGCCATTTCGTCGAACGCCCCTTTCAGCGTCGACTTCTTCGTGGCTGCAATGGAGTGGAAAAATTTCAGCAGAACTTCCAAGGCCTCCGCATCCGTCCACTTGGCGGATCGGACGGCCGCTGAAAACGCCACGCAAATGCTCTCCAATCTCCTCCAATTGAGAATTCTTTAATCGTCGTCAGGCGATGGCTGCAAGTCCCCGAGCTGCTGTCTTCCGATGCAGACGTCCCATGCGGCAGCGACAAGATGGGGCTTCCCGCCGTGGCGGCGACAAGATGGCGGCTTCCCGCCGTGGCGGCGACAAGATGGCGGCTTCCTGCTCTTCGGCCGCGACCACACCCAAAATGGTGGCGTCCTGCCCCATGTCGGAGAGGGCGGGAAGCCTCACAGAGGCCCCAATGGTGGACGGCTTGGCCCCACCCGAAGGCTTCCCGCTTGAAGGCCCGCCGCATGGCTGTCCCGTCATCGTCGCTGGTGTGACCAGGGTGACTAAATCCAGCAAAACGACCCGCAGGGAATCAAGCTGGTCTGCCAAGTGTCGCCAGCCATCCTCGGCGCCCGTCGATGCAGACGGCCCAGCCGTCACAACGACATCTTGTACTCCTGTCGTGTCGCTCGCCGCCACTTCGCCCACGCCCACCATGGTCGGGACCGCCACCGCCGGAGGAAGGTCCTCTTCGTCTTCTGAAGATGGTATATTCTTTTTCTTGAGATGTTTTGACATCTCGTTCCACTTCTGACACCAGTGTAATAAAAGACTCCATCAAGCACTGCTGGTCTCCGCTTGTTTTTTATTCAGGTTCTTCTCCGCACCCCGCTGGTCTCCTCCATGGACCAGCGTCATCTCGCGCGCCCGCGCACGCTCCCTCTCGCGTGCCACACACGCTCCTCCGTTAGCTCCTCTACTCCCGCACTCCGCACACCGCTGGCCGACGGCGTGCTGAGGTCCTTCGGCCACGTGGCCGATGGCGCGGATCTCTCTCTCACCACCCAACGTGGCTCAGACTCTTAACTTCTCCGACTGCCCCGATCTCTTCCGGGCTCCCACTTATATCCATTCCCCCCACGTGACCCTGACTCCTCCTCTTCCGGATTGTCAGATCCGGCCTTCCCATACTACCCGCTGGCCCGCCCCAATTCACCTCGCCTCCCATTGGAGCCGAGGTGAACGGTGGCCCTCCCACACGCCCGCAGGCTAGGCTNCCCCCCCCAAAACCCCAGGCCGTGTGATTGGACCAGAGCCCAGCAACAACCCCATTTACGCTCGCATTACACAGGTAACAAGCTGAGATTAGAGCACTCCCTTTAACAGTGTGCTCCTAATCTCAGCTCGTTATGTGTATTAAAGACACCTGGGAGTCAGAAATTTTTCTGATTGAGAGGTGTCAAATACTTATTTCCCTCATCAAAATGCAAATCAATCTATAACATTTTTGACATGTGTTTTTCAGGATTTTTGTTGTTGTTATTCTGTCTCTCACTGTTCAAATAAACCTACCATTGAAATTATAGACTGATAATTTCTTTGTCAATGGGCAAACGTACAAAATCAGCAGATGATCAAATACTTTTTTCCCTCACTGTATATAGAGTAGCAGCTTATTCTAGATTTGAAGGTTTCGTGACTGCAAGGATTCATATTCTTAGGTTTTTTGGGTAAAGTCACGTAGGTAAAAAATTAAAATTAATAAAAGTAAAATAAAATAAATCACGTTTCGGAGGCAACACAAGCTTCCGTCTCCAGGTGGAACCATCACAGCACGACAGCTGTATCAAGTAAATGAGAGATTACAATAGATACCACTCCGTATATTGCTACAACTCTGTGGGCTCTCATGAAATTGTCTTTTCCGAGACCAAGATGCTCTGCAAACCTCCTGGCTACCATCAAAGGTTTGTACACGAAGCCATACAAATATACAAACACAGACATAATTTCAACCGTGATGATGGTTACAAACTGAGTAATCATTGGAAAGATGTGATTAACCATGCAAAAAAGATTTAACTACATTTATTTGGACCATCTTTTATGACAGACAACTATTCTTGAGTTACTGTGCAGGTTACTGATAGACAGCCAGGTTTGTTTTACCAGTTTTGCTTCTATTTTCACACACTGGTTTCCTGCTATAAGTTTTACCCACCAAACAACATAGCAGGAGGCTGTTTCTTCCTGACCTGCTTTTGTGCTTTTCCATCTACATGGCAGAGGCTCGGTCTCATTTGCAGCATTTTGTTATGTAGGCTAGCCGTAGTCTCAAGCCACACCTCACCATAATAAAGGCTCAGTCATTTGTTATGTAGTCTAGCTGTAGTCTCAAGCCACACCTTACCATAATAATAAAAAGTGGGCCGTTCCTGCCCCCCCCTCAACAATTATATATACGGAGTGGTATCTCTTGTAATCTCTCATTTACTTGATATAGCTGTCGTGCTGTGACGGTTCCACCTGAAGACGGAAGCTTGTGTTGCCTCTGATACGTCGTGATTTTTTATTTTACTTTTATTAATTTTAATTTTTTACCTACGTGACTTTACCGAAAAAACCTAAGAATAGTAGCAGCTTATTTCAATACGCTTGACAGCAATTGTGAAATTGAACATAACATGCTTGTGGACGCGATGAAGAGTGGGGTTGTTATATTATTCTTGGTTCTTTCGGTAAAGTCACGTAGAAGGAAATAATAAAATAATCTTAATCTATATTATATCTTTATATCTTCTTCTTATATATAAAAGTCTCCGCGCGCTCGCGCTTGCGGGGGATTTGGCTCTCGGACGGTGGGCTTTAGGTAGAAATGTTTTTCACAGGCAGCACGCCCTAAGCCCCGCTTTTTAAAGTAGTTTAGTTAACACATTTGTGCCGTTTCTATTATTCATTATTTACTTATTGCGCGACATCGACCGTACCAACTCACGACAATTGCGTGGGGGGGCGGACCCTGCCAAGTCATGCTCGTTCGCTCCAGCTCACGGGAGACATTTTATTTTATGCATTTAACATGGAATAAATATCCACATCACGCTTCCGATTTCTCTTCACAGTGTGATGTCGCCCCCCCCCCCACCACAATGTGTGCAGTTACTGCTATAAAGCCCTTACATATTAATTTAATATTATGACAACGTATATGGTATTATTCTGCCTCGGGCGGGGGATGGTGGGAGGGGTAGCGGCCCAGCTCGCAGCTTGGCAACGTCTCACCTCCTCCGGCTTGCCAATCTAGGCGAGGCCGCGGGCTCTGCACGGGACGACGTGTCACCACGCCAATGTAAAGTACAATTTTCTTGCATCTTTCGCTAAGAACTGAGGTTTATTGTTTACTATTATTAAACAAATAAGTTTACAAATATTACAATGATAATGTTTGTGTGCACATAATAACTCTGCTTCGTTTACTATTATGAAACTAATAAGTTGCCTAATATTACAATTATAATGTTCGTGTGCAGAAACTACATGTGTGTCCCTAAAGTCGATGTCTGTGTGTGTGAGTCCATGGGCGTCTGTGTTAGTCGCTTTGTGTGCATGGCTCAATTTCAGTCAGTGTAAGTCCATTTCTTTGCGTGTCTGTAGGTCCATGTGTGTGTGTGAGTGAATGTATGTGCTTTATTGACCTGCTCAAGGCCTATGATACCATCAGTAGGCCTGGCCTCTGGGTTGTTTTTGATGCTTTCGGAGTCCCTCAAACTTTGCTCACGATCCTTGAGGACCTTCATGATGGTGTGACAGGGATGTCCTCTGGCTCCACATTATTTAACATATCTTTTGACCACGTAGTTGTGAAGCCTTCAATGGCTGTACCCGACGAATTACCATATGGTGCAGATACAATGGGAGGCTGATCGATGCCCGGGTGCGGTCAACGGATGCCTCCCTATTGCTCAACCATGTTGGGTATGCCGATGCTCTGGTGATTGCTGCTCACTGCTGCTGAACCTGGAGCTTGCCACTAAGAGGTGGGGCCTTACCATCAGCCCCACCAAAACTAAGCACCTGCCTGGTTATTTTGTACCATCGAACAATCCACCCCACAGCTCACAATTCGTGATGCGCCAGTTGTGGAGAGATTGCCGAGATTCCCATACCTGGCCAGTGTGCTCATGACCGGCTCCGGTTTAACAGCAGAAGTCTCACTTCAAATCAGTCGAGCGCCATTATCTTTTCATCGGCTGCGTTACGCTGTGTGGAAGCTACCTGGTCTGTCGCTCTTCACGAAGCTTCAGGTCTTCTCGGCCACGGTAATTCCTCCCTTCTATACGCTTGCGAAACGTGCATCTCCCTAATGGAACATCTTCGCCGGTTAGAAACATTTAGGCTGGCCTGCTAACGATCCATCCTGGGTTTAACCAGGCTGCATTGTGTGAGGAGCTCACAAATTCTTGAAAGATGTGGACAAAGTCCCATCAGTGAGCTCTTCCGCCAGGTAAGGCTGCGTTGCCTGAGTCATGTAGCCCGCATGGCCAAACACCGCATGCCTAAACATCTTTTGTTCGGCCGGATCGAGGGGGCTAAACGGCCCGGCACGGGCTAGAAAATAGATGGAGTGATGTGGTACAGGAGGACGTGGAGCTGAGTCGACTTGCCGATGACTGGTACCAGCCGTGTCAAGATCGGCCTCTGTGGAGGAGCCTCCTGAAGGACGCTACTGGCAAGTTGGAGGCAGTCGCCCTCCAACAACAACGGAGGGCGGAGGAGCGACGCTCACAACAACGAGCGGAGTGCCGGGTGACTAAAGCACAGCAAGTTGCCACAGTACGGGGCACAGGTGGTGCATCAGCCAGTCGTCTCAGTCAGTCGACCTGTGCCATCTGGGTCTGCCCCGTGACCTCCTGCCAGCGGGCGTTCGACACTTTACGTGGCCTCAAGGTGCACATAGCCTGGCACAAGCGTTGTGGTGATGTCACCGCCACTTACTGGCGAATGGCGGTGGTTGTTGTTCAGTCTATGTATGTACGTGTGAGTCGATATGTGTGTGTAACTCTATGTATGTGTGTCAGTCGATTTGTGTGTGTAACTACATTTGTGTGTCTGCCTTTTTGGGCGAGCAACGCCGGGTACTCACTGCTAGTATAAATATAAAACAATAAAAATTCTCACGACGTTTCGACTGCAACACAAGCAATCATCATCAGTGTGAAATCCACAGCAAGAAAATTTGAAAAAAGTGGCGATTATTCCTAACGTTAGCACAAAGGACAGCGATTTAGCAGTTTGCCAGATGGACGAGTCCATCTATGTTCGGAAAGAGGAGGGGGAGCAGAAAATGGAATGCGGTCTGAAAGTCACCGTAAGCGTGAACACAATCAATTAAGACCTGAAATGGTTCATCAAATCCTTCCAATTATTGCTAAGCCAGAATCCATCTTCTCGGTTGAAATTGTCTCTGTGTTTGTATATGTGAATAGCCTCATAGGGTTTGGGGTAGCGATGGCGGTTGTGGTAGTGATAGCTAGATGGAGTAGTGATTGGGTAGTGATAGGTGTTGGGTCGTGATAGGGGTTGGGGTAGTGATAGGGGTTGTTATTAAAAGTGGTGGTGTAGATAATGGTGACAGGAGAACAGGCAGGGGTGGTGAAGGAGGGGTAGAGGTAGTGATAGAGGTTGGGGTAGTGTTTGGGGTAGTGATAGGGATTGGGTGGTGATATAGATTGGGGTGATGATAGGGGTTGGGGTATTGATATGAGTTGCGGTGGTGATAGGGGTTGGGGTAGTGATAGGTGTTGGGTCGTGATAGGGGTTGGGGTAGTGATAGGAGTTGGGGTAGTGATAGGGGTTGGGTAGTGATAGGGGTTGGGGTAGTGATAGGAGTTGCGGTGGTGATAGGGGTTGGGTAGTGATAGGGATTGGGGTAGTGATAGGGATTGGGGTAGTGATAGGAGTTGCGGTGGTGATAGGGGTTGGGGTAGTGATAGGGTTGGGGTAGTGATAGCAGTTGCGGTGGTGATAGGGGTTGGGGTAGTGATAGGGGTTGGGTAGTGATAGGGGTTGGGTAGTGATAGTTCGGTGGTGTAGGGTTGGGGTAGTGATAGGGGTTGGGTAGTGATAGGGGTTGGGGTAGCGATAGGGGTTGGTAGCAATAGGGGTGGCGTAGATGGTTGTGGTAGGATAGCTAGATGGGGTAGTGATAGGGGTTGGGGTAGCGATAGGGGTTGGGGTAGTGGTTGTGGTAGTGATAGCTAATGGGGTAGTGATATAGGTTTGGGTCGTGATAGGGGTTGGGGTAGTGATAGGAGTTGGGGTAGTGATAGGGGTTGGGGTAGTGATAGGGTTGGGTAGTGATAGTAGTTGCGGTGGTGATAGGGGTTGGGGTAGTGATAGGTGTTGGGGTAGTGATAGGGGTTGGGGTAGTGATAGGGGTTGGGGTAGCAATAGGAGTTGGGTAGCGATGGCGGTTGTGGTAGTGATAGGGTTGGGGTAGCGATAGGGTTGGGGTAGCGATAGGGGTTGGGGTAGTGATAGGGGTTGGGGTAGTGATAGGAGTTGCGGTGGTGATAGGGCTTGGGTAGTGATAGGTGTTGGGGTAGTGATAGGGGTTGGGGTAGTGATAGGGGTTGGGGTAGCAATAGGGGTTGGGGTAGCAATGGCGGTTGTGGTAGTGATAGGGGTTGGGTAGCGATAGGGGTTGGGGTAGCGATGGCGGTTGTGGTAGTGATGGGGTGGGTAGTGATAGGAGTTGCGTGGTGATAGGGGTTGGGGTAGTGATAGGTGTTGGGTAGTGATAGGTGTTNGGGTAGCGATAGGGTTGGGTAGCGATGGCGGTTGTGGTAGTGATAGTAGATGGGGTAGTGATTGGGTAGTGATAGGTGTTGGGTCGTGATAGGGGTTGGGGTAGTGATAGGGGTTGGGGTAGTGATAGGAGTTGTGGTGGTGATAGGGGTTGGGGTAGTGATAGGGGTAGTGATAGGGTTGTGGTAGTGATAGGGGTTGGGGTAGCAATAGGGGTTGGGGTAGCGATGGCGGTTGTGGTAGTGATAGGGGTTGGGGTAGCGATGGCGGTTGTGGTAGTGATAGGGGTTGGGGTAGTGATAGGTGTTGGGGTAGTGATAGGGGTTGGGTGGTGATAGGGTTGGGATAGTGATATGGGTTGGGGTAGTGATAGGAGTTGGGGTAGTGATAGGGGTTGGGGTCGTGATAGGGTTGGGGTAGTGATAGGGGTTGGGGTAGCATAGGGGTTGGGGTAGAGATGGGGTTGTGGTAGTGATAGGTGTTGGGGTAGCGATAGGGTTGGGGTAGCGATGGCGGTTGGGGTGATGCTAGAGGTTGGGGTAGTGATAGGTGTTGGGTCGTGATAGGGTTGGGGTAGTGATAGGGTTGGGGTAGTGATAGGAGTTGTGGTGGTGATAGGGGTTGGGGTAGTGATAGGTGTTGGGGTAGTGATGGGTTGGGGTAGTGATAGGGGTTGGGGTAGCAATAGGGGTTGGGGTAGCGATGGCGGTTGTGGTAGTGATAGGGGTTGGGGTAGCGATGGCGGTTGTGGTAGTGATAGCTAGATGGGGTAGTGATTGGGGTAGTGATAGGTGTTGGGGTAGTGATAGGGGTTGGGTGGTGATAGGGGTTGGGATAGTGATATGGGTTGGGGTAGTGATAGGAGTTGGGGTAGTGATAGGGGTTGGGGTCGTGATAGGGTTTGGGGTAGTGATCGGGTTGGGGTATTGATAGGGGTTGGGGTAGTGATAGGGTTGGGGTAGTGATAGGGATTGGGTAGTGATAGAGATTGGGTAGTGATAGGGATTGGGGTGATGATAGAGGTTGGGGTAGTGATAGGGATTGGGTAGTGATAGGGTTTGGGGTAGTGATAGGGGTTGGGCTAGTGATAGGAGTTGGGGTAGTGATAGGGGTTGGGTAGTGATANGGGTTGGGGTAGTGATCGGGTTGGAATAGTGATAGGGGTAGTTGTGGGGGTCGCTGGCCCCCGAGATCTCTCCCGGCTGTATCCCGACTGCAGGGGTCCCGCCGCTCCCCGACCCTTTGCTGCTGTGCGAACCGCCCCGGCTGCCGCTGGGCTCATCGCTCACGGGGCAAGGCCTATCGTCTGATGGTTCCCCTCCCTGGGACCCCCACCTCGGGTTTGCGTGAAGGGCATGGCTCGTCGCCGGCTCCCATACACCCATTAACGCGGCGTCGCCTCTCTTTCAATCAAACGCAATGCCTCCCCTCACGCAGCCCCGCACAGCACTCGCACGCTGCGAGCGTACGCACACACAGCCCGCGCTCGTTCACACTCCCTTTTACACAGCCCCACGCCGCACTCGTCTCAACACCGAATACCCACGTTACGAGCGCACACCTGTGGACGCTGATTACACACGCCGCGAGCGTACGCACACACAGCCCGCGCGTGTTCACACTTCTCATCGAGACCACACGAGGTTACGATTAGTTATTAATGATTTATTATCGGCTGCCTGCGATTTGCTGTTAAATCAGTGTGGATCGACAAGGCTGACCTACGCTAACGCCCAAGGTCTATTCCCGATTTATCTACTTATGATACGCTTTTACCTCTTTACTCACGGTTTGATGCGCTTGGCGTTACATTGGTCTCCTCGCTGCTCACCTTGACGCGTCTCACGGACGTTCGGGCGGACGAGCTCGAAGTCGTCACGAGAGCTGGCTTTTCGGAGTAAGAGAGCCTTACCTGGCTGCGCCCCCCTTTTATCGTCTTCCTACATCAAGGGATGCCGACTCGAGAGCCTTCTTGGCCAATCAGGTCGCCACACCCATTAAGCCACATTCCCATGTTTCCCTAACAATGGGCGTACGCCGGCCGCGGCGGCTTGCGGGCGCCTTTGTTATGCCAATCAGCCACGGTTTCCGTAACAAGCCTCGCTGTGGCTGCTTCGCGCCGGCGATTCCCGAGCACTCCGCCACGCCAATCAGCTGCCCCCCCCCCTCTTTCCCCTTAGTTCGTGGCTGTGNCCCCCTGCCGGCCTTGTCGATACGCGTGTTTGGGGGGGGTGCGTTTCAACTGTGGTGGCTGGACAGCCCCGCTGTGACCATACAATCTCAACCCAGGTCACAGCGCCGCGGTGCGAACCAGCATCGGGGAGGCTGCTAATTCCCTGGCCGCAGGGAACCGTGAAGATTATCCCTATGAGAGCTTTCGGGTAAAAACCGGCCGGCCAGGTGATCTCCCCTCGAGCTCTATGGGGGGGGGAATGCGTGAGGGTGTGTTTATGTGGGCTGTGGTGAGGGGAAGTGGGGTTGGCCCCGTCGCTTGGGGTGGCGAGGTCGTAGATNGGGCGCCCGCCGAGCGGCTTCGCGGCGGCGGCATCACATAGCCCCCGAGGTTCCAGTCCCCGTCCCGGATTGACTGGAGCACCTCGTCTGGCAGCACCCACGAGGGTTCGGGGTCCGTCCGGACCTCGTGGTTGGTCTCGGGCGGGTGGCTCCGTCCCTGGGGTTCCTGCGGCGGCCTCCTCCTCCACTCCAACGGCTCTCCCTGTCCCTCGGCACCTGCGACTGGGGCACAAACTCTGCAGCAGAAGGGTTTAGGGGCCGCCGTCCCGCCGTCCCTGGCGGGCCGGGACGCCTCTGGGCTGGGGGTCCGGCGAGGCCCCGAGCCCGGGTGGTGTGGGGCCCCGTGGTTTCGCGGTACTCGGGCGGCAGAGTTCTCCCCCGCCAGGGCTGCCCTCCATGGTTTTAAGCGGCGGACGTTGACCACCGTTTCTCGGCCCTCTCTCCACCCTGGATTAATACCGTCCAGGGGGAGATCTGCCGCACCACAGTCCAGGGTCCCGCCAGTAGGTCGTCAGCTTCCCCACCGGTCCGGCCCCGATGCGAGGGTGTGTAGCCACACCTTTGCGCCTGTCGAGAAGAGGGGGGCTCCACGCGGGGTCGGGTGTCCCTGCTCCTGTCGCCGATGCGCGGCCTACCCTTGCGGATAGGCCCGGCCTTGGGCCCCTCGTAGGGTCTCCATTACATGTTCCACGGGGCGGCTCCCTCTGTTTGGGGTGGGGAACGCCAAACAGCAGGTCTGCGGGTAAACGAGACTCACGACCAAACATCATTAGGAACTGGGTTTGTCCCTTCGATGTGTGTACAGTGGTGGCGTAGGCAAACAAGGCGTAGGGGAGGTGTTCGTCATAATCCAGTTGATTTGCGGCCGCCATACGTTTGAGCTTCCCCGCTAAGGTCTGATTCATGCGCTCCACCATACCGTTCGCTTGGGGTGGTACGCTGTGGTTTGGTCCTTCTAGATTCCGAACTCTCGGCACAGCGCCTGGAACAGCTCGACCTCGAACTCGCTACTGTTGTATATATGCCCTTTTTAATATTTTTTTTAATTTAAGAATAATTAGGCCAATTCTTGTATGTATATTTTTTTCTTGTTGTTTAATTAAATAATGAAAACAACCCTCCCAAGCACACCAGGAATCTGTAAAACGGGGAAGGCCATTAAACAAGATTTCAGAGCAAAGAGAGGTCAGAGACCACTTAGAGATATCCAGATGAACGAAAGGTCAATGGCCTAACCTTCCCAAGACGGTCTGGAGATGCACAGATAACGTAACGGTTTTCCTTAACGGAAAAAGTAAGAACTTAACAACAAGAATCACCAACGATATCAGACTGCAGCCACAATAGGGGCTTTTATTAGTAATTCCTTGTATTACTCGTACTCGATTTTGTATTGTATGTTTCTATCTACCTGACCAAAAAAAAAAATTACGAATTCCAACAGTTAAGGAAGCGTAAGTGGCAACTTAATTAAACTTAACCTCAAGACATAAAAAAATAACTCGAGTAAAACAGTGCAATCCCTGTATACAGATAGACAACAAACATCAATAAACTCTATGAAATACGTGTTAAAACCATGGTAAATCACAAACCGAATAATAATTATTAAGTGTTAGAACAACGGTCATCCAGAAGAATAGGAAGTCAAAATAGGTCAACCACGCACAACTAAAGAATATGCATTCCATAGAACCAAAAATCCTCGCCACCTTTGTCTCCCCGAGTCGGGACGAAAACAGATAACAACCATAAAACCCATAGAAGGCGTCTGTTCTCTTGTTGTTTGTTTCCTCTCGCAGAGAGGAGAGGTTGTTTTACGTTTTGGGTTGTAAACACAAACAGACATAGGCTTGACGTAAAACAGCACACTCTGGGTCACCAAGGACGAGGAGAGGGGGGCAATCAGAACATAGACATTGTTTGCGTTTTCGCTCTCCATCTACGTAATTTCAGCAAATGAACCAAATATACGAACCCTCCATCACGAAAAACTTAAGTTCAAACTAAAACTATTCTCCAGCATCGAAATATAACTCAAAATAGAACACCAATCCCTGGAGACAAACGCATAACCAAGCTTGGCAAAACCCTCAAAATAATGATGTAACAAGGATCATTACGAATATTCATTAAACATAGACCGAATAATAACCACGATATACTAAGACCGAGGGAACTCATAAAAAAAATACCAAGAATAAATGTAACACACAGGACCACATAAATGTATTGCATAAAAACCCTCGGCCACCTTTATCTTCCAACAGCTTGACACAAACACATACCGCCTGAATACGTATGGGGGTCTGGCCTCGAGATGCCACCCCTCAGGGTGGCCATAAGGAGAGACCGCAGGGAGGGGCTGAGAGGGCACCTGGTTTTTGTGTTTTCGAAGGGTAGGGACTTCACCTCTTGGTTTAACACAACAGATAAACTTGACGGAAACCACCCGCTGGGTCACCAAAGGATGAAAAAGAGGGGGGGGGGCAATAATTCATGGCCACGGGTAAGAGCAGAACAGAATACATATATTTTTATTTTATTTTTTCCTCTCGCAAGAAACGCAAGGGAGGAAATTCAGATAAAAGGGAGACACTGACACACATAGAGCATCTCGCCCATCACCACCGACGGAGGAGTGCCACCATCATCTCAGAATCTCAACACAGAAGACTCAAGAAAATCAGCAAGTATGACGGGGACCGCTGAATAGCAAGCCGTCGAGGTGCGAGTGAAACTGACAGAGACTTCAGTTATCATCTCGAGCAATTGCGAAGACACTCAACGACAACTCAACGTCAACCTAACGTCACCCAACAACGAACGAGAGCTTCGTTCTTCGCCAAAGAACCGGAGTCGGCGAGCGTGCACAGCCGCGCCGTCCATACCGAGCGCCAAGGTGCCAGCCTGCCGCACAAGTGAACGAGCTTCGCCCCTTCGTCCGGTCACCAAGCCGAGGTGCCAGCCTGCCGCGCACGAGTGAACGAGCACTGCGTGCCGTCAGTCACCGTACGGGTGTCAGCTCCGAAGGAGGAGTCGGAAAGCGAGCAGCTCACGCAGCCACGCTCGAGCGAGAGGACCTTCTCGAAGTCGTTCGTATCCACACCCCCCCCCCACTCAAAGACCCACACACGCACGCTTCGACGTCACGAACTTACCTAAGAGACTATCTATTCCACCCACACCATCATATCAACCCTAGTCAATTATCAGAAGACAATTACCAATTACATGAACCATCAGCTGGCAGTGAGGACTCGTGGCCCATCGAGTGATTAAGAGTCCGTCGGTTTAAGAGTGTGAATTTTCTTGCCTTTTTTTGTTCTCTTGTCGCATAAACGACCAATAGATTCGTCGATGTAAACTAAAACTCTCGAATCTTCATTACGAATCGACACGTTTACAGAGAGAAATATCTTGTCAAACCTGTTTCTTTGTCATAGAGTCTCGCCGAAGAATTAATTAAGGCAGAGCCAGATACGCTCTACCACGAACACACGCACCCACCCACTATTGTCAAACATTTCGTTAACAAATATAATCTTGCCGACGAATCGATTGACGTATGCTTCGCCTTCGGGTACAATAAGTGCCTTTATTGCCCGTCATATGAATATCGTTGCCGCTTGTTTTAAAACTCGGCCGGTTGCCGGTTGTGCTCGATACATGGGGGAACTAATGAGATGTCTGGTGGAAAAGTAGAATTACGATTGTTAGAAGAATGTTAGCCTTCAGTTTCGTTAATTGCATAATCTCGCCAATGAATCTATTGACGTATACTTTGCCTTTGCATGTTAGAGTATCACATGTTTGTTTAGAATAAAATTGTTAACACAGAAGTATCTCTAGTGTTTCTTTCCAAGTCCATGCAAAACTGTCTTATTCATAAGAACTGTTACCTGCTATGAGATATGAATTTGGAGACCTAACAACATAAACACACTAAGATAAAAATGTTTGATCAAAGATAATCGTTTTATCCTGATTGATACAACTCTGGATAACGAAGCTAAGCCTAATTATCATAACTGCAGACATTAACATAATCGCAAGCATCCGCATACATTACTACGATTATATCCATGATTATCATAATTTATGCATATAATTACATACATTATCATAATTTATGCGCTTTGCACATTTTTTAAATTTTTTATTAATTTTATCAAAATTTCATAATCCGGCAGATACAACATAATGGGGTTCGTCCGGGATTTCTCGCAGACAGTGTTTTGCATGGATGAAGGAACGAATCACATGTGTTAACCACAGTATTGTGATCCAACATTGCCTGTGATTGTAAACGGGCGTAAAAAAAACGCCCTCTGAGGTTAAACTCCAGAATAGCAGGTTGGAACAAAGACAGTGGAATTAAGATAGTATCATATCGAACCGATTGCATCCTGTGATAAATGGTGTTAGAGATACGCACTCTGAATTGAGAAATAACAAAATAGCTCGAGTCAAACTGACTACATTTTCTGATACAATTGGTTTATATGTACTCTGAAGAGTGGAATGTCAGGGCAGCTGATGCCACACGAGAGATGTTGAGGCTAAGATAAACTCTCGAGTCCACGAAAACGGAAGCCGACTCGCAATGTTCTAAGACTGGCACCCAAACGAGTGACCCCAATACCGAGGATCAGTCCTCCCGGGGGATGATAACTCACTAGAAAAGATTATCGGGAAATTGTGTTGCAACGCACAGGCCGGACTGCCACAGAGCAGGATAGACAAAGAGACACATGGGAAGGGAGCAGTATCGATGACATTAAGACACATCTGGCAACACTTCTTAAGGATTTGATAAATGTGCCAAAGGCGAATATGATGTGAAAATTGCAGAAATAGCGAGATTAGACTCGTATCTCCTCCTACAAACAGACCGAGAAAGAGTCTGGAATGAGGAAAAATATGAAAGGGAAAAAGAGGAAAGATGGAGCATGAAAAATGAGGTAAAACGCCTCCAAGCCCTCGTGGAAGAGACGGAATCGGCACTAGCACATCGGCAAAAATCACAAATGTTGACACACAGCACACAAGCGGGAGTACCAACTTGTCACATTTCGACCCACGGGGGTGCAATCCCGGGACAGATCGTACAAAATGTATGGGTATTGATCAAGATATCCGTGACTAAGAAACCCTCACAATTTGAGAGAAGGGATGGAGGGATACAGACAAAAAAATTTGAGACTGACAACCCCGAAGCTGGAGGAGACAAAATATGTAAAAAAAGTTGCCAGGATATGCAGTACAAATAAAAACAGAAAGAAGAGAACTGGGGCAACACGAGCAACACAAGAAAAGTATATCACACAAAGACACACGCCACGCAAATATGACCAACCGGATAGAGCAGACAGCTCGCCAGAAATACACGCGGCACGTAACACGACCGACGTAGAACTAACAACAGGACCACTCGCGAGAGGGACGCACACTACGCAAGTATGACCAACCGGATAGTGCAGACAGCTCACCAGAAACACACGCAAAACCAAAAAACGACCGACGGATGACACCACAGTGATCACTCACGAGAGAGACCAACACAACACCAGTAGGACATCGGATAGTGCAGACACCACACCAGAGAACCAGCACAAAAAACCCACAAAAAAGAAGACCCGCACCACAGATGACAGCCACAGTGAACACGACAGACACGACGCACGAAACCAACACAAAGGAAACAGCAGGATAGGACAGAGCAATATGAGCTCCTCGGAAACAGACGCCACCGATGATGCAAAGCGTCAAGGCCGAACACAAANAGAACGATTACCACACACGCATGAAACAAGAAGACCGGGCTGGGTAAGTCAGAGACATGTGTCACGAAGCTTACATAAGAACCATGGGAACCTGCCAAGAGTCAGACACGACTCGGCAGAAAAAGGGAAACCACTCTACTGAGAACGGAAACTAATGACGCAACGTGCAGACGAAGACCCACGAGATTATCTCCTCCGACTCAAGAGAGCATATTACGCAGGCGATGTAGACAACGCCAGTAAGAAGGGAAACTATTAAAAGTGATGTTCTTCCAATCACTAAGGCCAGAAATCATGAGAATAGTAGGAATGATGTTAGACCCCGAAACTGCCTCCCTACGCCAGATAGAAAGCAAGGCCCACACGGCCTGGTGAACGGCCGGAGGACCACTAACATAGTCAAAACACATATAGTCACTAAGGATAAAGAACGCCTCGACCTAGAGGGAAGCGAATTCCCTGTAAACAACAGCAGCATCACACGGGACGAACATGGAACCCCCAGGAGAGGGCGCCAAACGACAAGAACCAACACCCACCAGTCACCCACTGAATAATGAATTTAGGGACGAGGCAAGAATAAGCTGGCACCCACGACAACCACCGCCAGGGAATGCAGACACAGGCGAATCCTGGAACAACCACGGGGGGTGGAGAGCGAACGATGGACCACACATACCCCGGGAGGCCGACGCCCACCAAACCAATCACCATATCGCCTCCCACTGCCGCCTCCACTAGCCATAGAGCATAGGCCATCACCAACCAACAGGAATCGATACGCTCACCACATCCGGATGGAAAAGGAACCCTAGAGAATAGGAAGACTCCCATGCAAACAGCAAATGCAAGAAAATCAACAGAACACACGCAGGAAGAGGACGCACCCAACGCAAAGATAGCCAAAGTGAACATCGGAAGCTCAAGAAACCCGAAGCAGCCACTGAGGTGATACCCGAGGGTAGAGGCTACCATCTGGGAGAACGAATTCCCGTAGGACCGGTCGGAAGAGTCCAGCTGGAAGTAAGACTGCAAGACACTCTGACCAGCCAGGGCCTTTGTGATACCGGAGCAGAAATATCAATGATTTCAAAAATCTATTTGGTGAACTCCAGACTGCCCTCCAGCGGAAAAATGAAGCACTACAGATGATGCCAAGTAAGCTTACCTACTCAAGATGCGAAGGGACCCACATGCGACCTTTGGGCAAAGTCATGATGAAGCTCACGTTCAACGGGATCAACATGAACCATCCACTATATGTCGTACAAAACCCAGGAAAAGAGCTGATCATTGGGATCGAACTACTGAATCGGCTAAAACCCATTGTGAACCTTGAGTCCCAATCTGGCACAATCAATACCGGAATGGCATAGAGATCCAGAGGACGAAGAAGTAGAACGAAGCCCACGGGAACCCAAATGCTAGCACAAGAACTCAACGACCTGTCACCGACAATCAAAGACAAAAACAAGACTCCAGCTGAAAAACGAATCATTCAACTAATGGGGAACGGACCTTGACGAAGCCAACCTACGGCCAGTTTTCCCAAAGGACCACCACTCCAGAGAGTATGAACAGCCCACTAGTGGCCAAACAGGTGAACAGGAAACAAAGGGGAGCCCGAGGGCAAGAGCTCATCCCCTTCGAGTGAAGCAAAGGCGATCCAACCACCACTAACGCAAGGTAAACACCAGACTGAGCCGCCCGAAACCACGAAGGCCCTAGATCCAAACCAAGAAAAGAGAGTCCTCACAATAGAAGAACAAATAGAACAACAAATTGAAGTAGCAGACGCCCTAGAGAATGACACTCAAAGAGACGAGCTACGACAACTGCTCCAAAAATACAATTCCCTGTTCTCCGAAGACTCCTATGATTGTGGCAAAACCGACCTACATGTGGTATCTATTCCCACACTGGAGGGGCACCAGCGGTATACGTAAAACAATACAAGATTCCACTGGCCGCCTATGAATCGATCCAAGAAACCTGGAGAACCTACTCAAGAAGAACATAATCCGGGATTGCAACTCGACCTACAACTCGCCCATTTGGCCAGTACTAAAACCACGGGCAAATGGAGACTCACCATCGACTACCGGCAACTCAATAAACAGTTCCCTATCTCGATGGCCAATGGCTGAAATCGACCACGGCCTCAACCAAATAAAAGGCGCAAAGATACTCACCACAATGGACCTAGCAAATGGCTTCTGGACCATGCCAGTAAAAGAAACAGATCAATACAAGTTGGCTTTCACCTTCAACAGAATGCAGTATACTTGGAATCGCTGCCCGTTCGGATACTCGAACTCACCTGCAGAATTCAACATATTCCTACACAAGGCGATGGACGACGCAAAAGAACGAGGCACCATCGTCTACGTCGACGACATACTAGTCAAGGACTCCTCATGGCAAGAACATCTCAAGAGCCTCCAACATACCCTTGAACAATTAAAGGAAGCAGGCGCAAAAATCTCAATACAAAAAGGGCAGTGGGCATGGAAATGGGTAGACTATCTTGGGTTTCAGATTGGCACTGAGGGATTGTTACCCCAAACAAAAAGAATTGAAGCCCTCCTCGCACTCAAGTCCCCCAACACAGTCCCGACCCTCCGGAGTTTCTTGGGAATCTGCAACTACATCCGACAGTTCGTGGACGACTATGCAGGGACCACTCGACCCTTAGTCAAACTACTACAAAAGGACGAGCCATGGAGTGGGACCAGAACAGGAAGCTGCAGAAAAATAATTGAAACAACAGATCACAAGAGCGTCCTGCCTAGCATATCCCGAGAAAGGGAAGGAATACTACCTAGAGACTGCCTACTCAGACCACAGTATCAGCTCGGTACTGTACCAGAGACAAGAGCAGGGAAACAAATTATTGCCTATGCCAGTTAAGCACTCTGGGGAGCAGAGACAAAGTTCTCCGAATGTGAGAAGGCAATATTTGGAAACATCTGGGCTATACAACATTTTCGGAACTTGTTGAGTGGGGAGAAGATCTTCTTGGAAACAAATCATGAATCCTTGGCGTATCTCAACAGTAAGAAGATTCGGGAGGCTGCGTGACCAGCAGCCGAATAGCCAATTGGCACTGACCCTCCAAGGTTTACCAATCACAGTAAAATACGCAAAAATAAGAAAAGCCCAGTAGCCCAAGGACTTGCCGATTTACATGATTGCACCCTAGACAGCGTAGGAGCACATGATGTAGGGGTACCTCCCGAGGACAGCTGGCACCTTCTCTTTGACAAGGAAACATGTGCCAACATACCAATGGTGTACATCGATGTATGCGCCAAAATGAAATAAAATAAGCTCCACGCTGGATCAGGAATCATGTGGGAATCCGGACCACTCACAGGCATCCAAAAGGGGTTCCAGCTGGGACCGAAGTCAAACCAGTATGCAGAGCTGGCTGGGGTACACATTGCCCTCCAAATGGCAGCCAATAACAAGATACAGACCATGGTGGTGTGCACCGATTCTGACTACGTACATTACAGCTTCCTAAACCACCTACCCAGATGGACAAAAATGGCATGAAGAACCATAGGAATAGACCGGTCCACCATCAAGAACTGTTCGAGGCCATAGACACTATGGTCCAGCAGAACGACATGAAGATATTTTGGAGGAAAGTAAAAGGGCACTCCAAGATATCGGGCCAAGAGAAGGCGGGGAACGACCGAGCAGACGCCCTAGAAAAACTGGGAAGCCTGGAAGGCACCCCATGGAATCTAGAAGACCAACCCAAACCTAACAGACTAGAAGAGCCGACGAACTCGGACTCTGCCGTTATAAGGTTGGTCACAAGAAGCGGAAAGAACTCAGCAGAAACTGGGACCAGAGCTCACTTGAGCAATGCACAGCCTCGCGAAGACCTGATCAGAATGCAACAAGAGGACGAAACAATAAAGACACTAGCCGACCATATCCAGGATCCGCAGGAAAACCAATCACGACAGACAACTTGGACAACAACAAAGAACTCGAGACCATGCATAACCAAATCAGAAGATTTTCAATGCAAAAAGGGCTACTGGTATACACAAACGAAAAAGATGGTGAAACTAGATGGTAGTTCCTTCGCAATATCGAGACACAATTCTACAAAACGCCACAATGAAACATGTAGCGGACATTGGTGCGAGATGAACACAGGACAGATGTTGCGACAGGTGGCCTACTGGCCCAAAATGGGGAAGACGTACACAAGCATGTGTCCAACTGCCTCGTGTGTTGCAAATACCAGCCAACGAACTCACAACACCGAGCACCCCTATATAAAGGGAACAGACTTCCCTTGGTCCAACCTACAAATCGACTGGATAGGACCTGTCAACAGATCAACCAAGGAAACTAATACATGCTGACCGTAACCTGTGCCTTTTCCAAGTGGGTAGAGTGCTTACCAGCCCCCAACAACACCGCGGAGACGACAGCTACCCTACTGGTCAACCAGATATTCAGTAGATGGGGCCTACCGTCAACCATCGATTCAGACAAAGGAACCCACTTCACAGCCGATGTAATCGCAGAAGTGTGGAAGACATTGGGAGTAAAAAGACAACTACATGTCGCATACCACCCACAATCCTCAGGACAGGTGGAAAGAGCCAACAGGACCATTGTAAGCCTCCTAAAAAAATATGTGTCCACTACAGGATGCGACTGGGACACAAAACTACCCATAGTATTGATGGCCATTAGAGCCATCCCCAACCGGGCGACAGCAGGACACCCTTCGAGATCGTGACCGGGAGACAAATGACCCTCCCAGTACACCTGCTATACGTTCCAGCGGAGGACGAGATCACGACGGCAATGACACCGACTGAATACATAACCGGATTGAACAGCCACCTACAGAACACGTTCGCAATGGTCAGAGACAAATTGCAAGCCGAGGCTCAAGGAGCAAAGCATACTACCACGAAAAAGCTAGCCATGCAGAATATCAGCTAGGAGACCAGGTGTTGTACCTCAATTACGAGAAAAGAAAACAAAAATGCAGAAAATTCCTCCCTTCTTGGACAGGACCATATGAGATTGTTGACAAAATATCCCCAGTCGTGTACCAATTNAAAATCACAAAGACAGGAGAGAGCAGCAATACAAGTGGGTACACATCAACCAAATCAAGTTGTACCCTGTGTAGATGGAACCAGGGAAGTAACGAGCAAAACAAAGGAAGGGGAGAGAGCCTAAGACTAATGAGATGTCACACTAAACAACGTATAAAATGTTTACCAGGAAATGGCAGCCCTCCTGCTCACGCTCCTGCTGACGTGCATCGCCAAGCTAGAGTGCAGCCAAGACCTACTCAAGCCAGGACCAGAATCGGGGTGATGCTGAGAGATTCCTCCGGTTTCCTAGTGACCGAAACGAAAATAGTAACCCAACAACAAGTCTATGTTTCATTAGAACCTGCCGCGACAATAGAGAAACATTTCGGGTAGATACCACCCTTGACTACCATAGAAACCCGAGCTTGGTACCATGGCTTCCTAAAATACAGCGAACTGAATATCGGAACAATCCTGGAGCAATTACAGAGAACCATGATACTCCCCTCACCACTTTCAACACCACACGTCCCAAGAGATCGATCGGCCTGGGAGTGGCCTTCGGAATCCTATACGGCTTTAGCTCCTTGATCACATTAGGAGTATCTATATCTAATGCTGTGAAAATTGGACACCTCTCGCAAGGCATCGAAAACTTACAGCTCGATATGCATCAAATCCGTCTACAAATCCAACACCAACAAAAGAACTTGATCGAAATGGGCTCCACCCTTAGAGACACCGTAGTTGTGGTTAACCTACATTCAACCATGATGAACTTAACAATCCAAGAACTGGAATATACACTCCGAGAACTATACGAAGAAGAAAATATTCAACAACCAATCCAATGGGTAATCCAAGACTTGTTGCGTAGCATCAGCGGTAGCATCAGTTATCTAATCCAAGATCAAATCCCTCGTATCTGGTAACTCCGACGCTGATACAAAACGTGTTACAAACGGCATCCCCAGAAAGAATCAGTCCAACAGAAGTACAAATCGCATTTAACATGGGTACAGCCACACCTATATATGTGAACCCCGAAACCAGACAACTGGCGTTCCTGTTAAATTTGCCACTAGTCAAACCCGAACAGGTATATCGATTACGAACAGTATTAAACGTGGGTACATGGAGAAATTATATTTACTCCAAGATGGAGACACCCTCCGTAGTGGCCTACCAAGAAGAAGGCCCCTTAAATACCTAGTGCCCGACCTAACCATGTGCAAAATAATGAAAGACGTCCATTGGCTCTGCCCGGGAAACCCTTCCTAATCAATACAGCTGAAATAATGTGCGGCCTGGCAACCCAAAGCTCCAGAGAGACCTGCAAGTTCAAACTAAGTAAACCTAAAGAAAGAACCGAAACAGTGGCCATGATAGCTGATGCTCAGTGGCTAGTCAGCACGCCTCTAGATACAGCAACCATTTCCACCGATCAACACTCCGTTACCATGAAAGTTCCGATACCAAGCCCTGTTGTACTAGTCACGGTACCAAAAGGAACATTCGTACACATAGGACATAAGGTGTTATATAATTTAGACAAAGGCCTACATCAAGCAGATGTAGAAACAGTAAACATTCAGGAGCCACAAGTTCGAAATAAGCAACACCCTGTCGAACCTATTAAACAGTAAAGAATTTCACACAGTGAGACTAGCCATCAGCAATTCAGAGATTAACATAACTGACCTCACCTGGGCGACCGACGAATCCAGATACCAGCAGAATCAACAGATGGGACTGGGAATCACAGGAGCAACTGGAATGATCATACTAGCCATGGCTATCTTAACCCTAGCATACCACATGTCCAAGATGAATGCCAAACTCAAAAGATTAATCGCAGGCACAAAGCACATACCATTCGAGCCCAGGAACAAAGGAGGAACCAATGCCTAAAAAAAGGGGGCCCATGCTAACTAGAAACAGAAAGCCACAGTAAGAGCACCCCCTATATAACGTAGCCAGTAGAATGTACTTCTTCTCTTCTTTCTTTAATCCAAATGTAACCATACTAAGTTGTGATACGTACGCGCGCGTTGTAAGGAAAGATAACCAAAACACAAGGCGGTAAAAAAAGGGGCATTTATTTGGTTTAAAAATAGCCAGTGGATAAATTGACCACTGACCATTTTTAAAAGGGCGGACTGTTGTATATATGCCCCTTTTTATTTTATTTTTAATTTTAAGAATAATTAGGCCAATTCTTATATATATCTTTTTCTTGTTGTTTAATTAAATAATGAAAACAACCCTCCCAAGCACACCAGGAATCTGTAAAACGGGGAAGGCCATTAAACAAGATTTCAGAGCAGAGGTCAGAGACCACTTAGAGATATCCAGATGAACGAAAGGTCAATGGCCTAACCTTCCAAGACGGTCTGGAGATGCACAGATAACGTAACGGTTTTCCTTAACGGAAAAAGTAAGAACTTAACAACAAGAATCACCAACGATATCAGACTGCAGCCACAATAGGGCCTTTATTAGTAATTCCTTGTATTACTCGTACTCGATTTTGTATTGTATGTTTCTATCTACCTGACCNAAAAAAAAATTACGAATTCCAACAGTTAAGGAAGCGTAAGTGGCAACTTAATTAACTTAACCTCAAGACATAAAAAAATAACTCGAGTAAAACAGAGAATCCCTGTATACAGATAGACAACAAACATCAATAAACTCTATGAAATACGTGTTAATAACCATGGTAAATCACAAACCGAATAATAATTATTAAGTGTTAGAACAACGGTCATCCAGAAGAATAGAAGTCAAAATAGGTCAACCACGCACAACTAAAGAATATGCATTCCATAGAACCAAAATCCTCTCCACCTTTGTCTCCCGGAGTCGGGACGAAAACAGATAACAACCATAAAACCCATAGAAGGCGTCTGTTCTCTTGTTGTTTGTTTCCTCTCGCAGAGAGGAGAGGTTGTTTTACGTTTTGGGTTGTAAACACAAACAGACATAGGCTTGACGTAAAACAGCACACTCTGGGTCACCAAGGACGAGGAGAGGGGGCAATCAGAACATAGACATTGTTTGCGTTTTCGCTCTCCATCTACGTAATTTCAGCAAATGAACCAAATATACGAACCCCTCCATCACGAAAAACTTAAGTTCAAACTAAAACTATTCTCCAGCATCGAAATATAACTCAAAATAGAACACCAATCCCTGGAGACAAACGCTTAACCAAGCTTGGCAAAACCCTCAAAATAATGATGTAACAAGGATCATTACGAATATTCATTAAACATAACCGAATAATAACCACGATATACTAAGACCGAGGGAACTCATAAAAAAATACCAAGAATAAATGTAACACACAGGACCACATAAATGTATTGCATAAAACCCTCGGCCACCTTTATCTTCCAACAGCTTGACACAAACACATACCGCCTGAATACGTATGGGGTTGGCTCGAGATGCCCCCTCAGGGTGGCCATAAGGAGAGACCGCATGGAGGGCCGAGAGGGCACCTGGTTTTCGTGTTTTCGAAGGGTAGGGACTTCACTCTTGGTTTAACACAACAGATAAACTTGACGGAAACCACCCGCTGGGTCACCAAAGGATGCAAAAAGAGGGGGGGGCAATAATTCATGGCCGGGTAAGAGCAGAACAGAATACATATATTTTTATTTATTTTTTTCCTCTCGCAAGAAACGCAAGGGAGGAAATTCAGATAAAAGGGAGACACTGACACACATAGAGCATCTGCCCATCACCACCGACGGAGGAGCGCCACCATCATCTCAGCATCTCAACACAGAAGACTCAAGAAAATCAGCAAGTATGACGGGGCCCGCTGAATAGCGAGCCATCGAGGTGCGAGTGAAACTGACGGAGACTTCAGTTATCATCCTCGAGCAATAGCGAAGACACTCAACGACAACACAACGTCAACCTAACGTCACCCAACAACGAACGAGAGCTTCGTTCTTCGCCAAAGAACCGGAGTCGGCGAGCGTGCACAGCCGCGCCGTCCATCACCGAGCGCTAAGGTGCCAGCCTGCCGCGCACAAGTGAACGAGCTTCGCCCCTTCGTCCGGTCACCAAGCCGAGGTGCCAGCCTGCCCGCGCACGAGTGAACGAGCACTGCCGTGCCGTCAGTCATCGTACGGGTGTCAGCTCCGGAGGAGTCGGAAAGCGAGCAGCTCACCGCAGCCACGCTCGAGCGAGAGAGACCTCCGAAAGTCGTTCGTATCCACACCCCCCCCCCACTCAAGACACACACACGCACGCTTCGACGTCACAAACTTACCTAAGAGACTATCTATTCCACCCATACCATCATATCAACCCGAGTCAATTATCAGAAGACTAATTACCAATTACATGAACCATCAGCTGGCCATGAGGAATCGTGGCCCATCGAGTGATTAAGAGTCCGTCGGTTATAAGAGTGTGAAGTTTTCTTGCCTTTTTTGTTCTCTTATCGCATAAACGACCAATAGATTCGTCGATGTAAACTAAAACTCTCGAATCTTCATTACGAATCGACACGTTTACAGAGAGAGAATATCTTGTCAAACCTGTTTCTTTGTCATAGAGTCTCGCCGAAGAATTAATTAAGGCAGAGCCAGATACGCTCTACCACGAACACACGCACCCATTGTTAACATTGTTAACACAGAAGTCAAACATTTCGTTAACAAATATAATCTTGCCGACGAATCCATTGATGTATGCTTCGCCTTCGGTACAATAAGTGCCTTTATTGCCCATCATATGAAAACTCGGCCGGTTGCCGGTTGTGCTCGATACATGGGGGAACTAATGAGATGGCTGGTGGAAAAGTAGAATTACGATTGTTAGAAGATTGTTAGCCTTCAGTTTCGTTAATTGCATAATCTCGCCAATGAATCTATTGAAGTATACTTTGCCTTTGCATGTTAGAGTATCACATGTTTGTTTAGAATAACATTGTTAACACAGAAGTATCTCGAGTGTTTCTTTCCAAGTCCATGCAAAACTTTCTTATTCATAAGAACTGTTACCTGCGATGAGATATGAATTTGGAGACCTAACAACATAAACACACTAAGATAATCAATAAATGTTTGATCAAAGATAATCGTTTTATCCTGATTGATACAACTCTGGATAACGAAGCTAAGCCTAATTATCATAACTGCACACACTAACATAATCGCAAGCATCTGCATAATTACTACGATTATCTCCGTGATTATCATAATTTATGCATATAATTACATACATTACATAATTTATGTGATTTACGCATTTTTTAAAATTGTATTAATTTGTATTAATTTTATCAAAATTTCATAATCCGGCAGATACAACACTACCCTGGTCGGTGAGGACTCGTTCCGGGATCCCATGCTTAAGTACATAATGCTCCACGAAGGCCCAGGCCACTACAAGGGCCGTTTTATCTGGGATGGCTACCGCCACGGGTAGCGGGTGAAGTATTCTACCGCTAGAGGATATAGCGGTTGCCCCGGTGGGATCGCGGGAACGGCCCCTGGAGATCGATGCCGACCAACTGGTTCGTTCAACTGACGCGGAACCGTCTTAGGGTACCTGGTATCATGCCGGTTTCGGCCCGCATTGCTGACAAGCGCGGCAGCCCTGTACCCAGGCGGCCACGTCTTGTGCCAATTTGGGCCAGAGATACTGGCGACGTAGGGTCTCCCGAGTGTGCCGCTCCCCGTCATGGCCCCGAGCGGGTGGTAATGCACCAGCCGCAGCAGCTAGGGTCGCACCTGGGCGGGAACACAGATGCACCCGGCTGGCCGGCCTCAGTTAACTCTTGTACCACCCCGTCCTGCACACACAACCGGACATACAAACCGCTCCAGGGCCCTGGCAGGGTGCTCTTCCCCTCCTGCAGGGCCGCTTCCACCGCCGCCAGATCCGAAATCCCGCTGCTGGGTCTGCCTCAGCTGCTCGTCGTTCAGGCCCGGGAAGGCGCAGCCGACGTCCTCCTGGATCTGTCCGATCAGGCGGGGTGGTCTGTCAGGTCCCGAGCGTGGGTCCCGCGCTTGCCGGGCGGTCGACGGATCCTCGGTTCCACCTGTTGAGGGTCTCTGTGGCGCACACCGCACTCTCTCTCGCTGGGGTGGGGTCAGTTGCCGCGGCCTCCAGGGGGTCCGTGGCCCGCCGTTCAGTGTCTCCCGTGAAACACGGGCAGGCCTTCTCCGCCCTTGTCTCGGAGCGCACCGCGGGCCGCGTTTGCATGCGTGCGACCAGCCCGATACTCGATTTGCAGGTTGTACTCCTGCAACTGCGCCAGCCACCGGGCCATCTGCCGCCACAGCTCCTTGAATGTAAGAAGGAACTGCAGAGCATAATGGTCCGTGCGTACTCGACATTTCTGGCCATACAAATATGGTCGGAACTGTTTACACGCGAAGATCACAGCGTACAATTCCTGACGGGTCACGCAGTAGTTCAGCTCAGCCCGCTCAGGGTCCGGCTGGCATACGCAATAACCCGTTCCGTCCCTTCCTGCACCTGCGACAACACCGCGCCCAGCCCGCTGCTGCAGGCGTCGGTGTCCAAAATAATATGGTGGTAAAATCGTGGAAAGCCAGGGTGGGGCATGGGTGAGGTGGTCTTTAGGGTGGTGAAGGCCGTCTGACAGGTCTCCGTCCACTGATAGGGTTCTTAGGGGAAGTGAGTCGGTGAGGGAGCATGCAATCTTGCTGAATCCCTTCACAAATCGACGATAATAGGTGGCGAGTCCCAAAAATGATCTGATCTCCGTCAAGTTCCTTGGCCATGGCCAATCCACTATGGCGCGTACCTTGTCCGGATCGGTGTGCACCCCTGCCTTGCTGACGCGATGTCCGAGGTACCCCACCTCGCGCTGTGCGATGTAACACTTACGCGGCTTGAGCTTGAGATGAGCCGCTCGTAGTCGCTGGAACACCTCCCGTAACCTGGACCAGTGCTCAGACAGAGATTACTGAACACTATCACATCATCCAGGTAAATCAGGCACTGTTCCCATTGCAAGCCCCGCATCACCAACTCCATCAGCCGCTGGAATATCGCGGGCGCGTTGGTGAGTCCGAACGGGAGTACTCGAAACTCGAATAGTCCCATTGGGGTGGTGAATGCGGTTTTTGGCCGATCCTCCTCCGCCATCTCCACCTGCCAGTACCCGGACGCGAGATCGAGGGTGAAAAAATATCGCGCTCTGGCGAGGCTGTCAAAAGTGTTGTCGATGCGGGGTATGGGGAAGGCGTCGCTGAGGGTGACTGCGTTCAATTTACGGTAATCGACGCAGAACCGGGTTGACCCATCCTTTTTCCTGACTAGTACCACCGGGGCGACCAGGGCTCGCCAGGGCTGAATTATGTTATTGTGAAGCATGTCCCCAACCACCTCTTGATCTGGGTGCGTTCGGGTGCGCCCACTCGGTACGCAGGGAGTTTTATGGGTCAGGTGGCAACGGTGTCGATTTGGTGCTTAACAAGATCTGTCCGACCACGTCCGAGTCGTGTTCGCTGAACACGTCGGCGTACTCCGCAGTAACCCGCGTAGCTGATCGGCCTCCCCCTCGGTAAATCCATCCAAGGTATGTGTAATGCGTCAAGCAGGGGACGACCTCGGCGCGGGGAGTCGGGCCGACTTGCCAGGCCAGGTCCTGGTGGTCCTCGGGCGATCGGGGTCCTCAGCCCAGAGTGCGAATACCGAGTCGTTGGAGTGGCGCGCGTATAGGGGGTGCACGGTGGCTACTGTGGTGCGCCGTCGCAGTATTGCCGGGTACCGTGGGGGTTAAACACATGCATAAACAATCGGCCCTCATCTACGTTTACCAACGTGGTGGATCCCACGACCCCGTATCGTTTTACCAACTCCGGGTGAGGAGTTAGCATTACCTCACCCGATGGTCGGAGCGCGGGGTCGGTGGGGGATGTTGCCACCGGCACATGCATCTTGGCGAGCGGCCCGATGGTGACTGCCGTCGCCAGGGTAGCGGCCACTGGTGCGAAGTGGGGGCGCGTCGGCTCTCGTCCCAGGAACGTAATCCGCTCACCGCTACCTTCCACGGTGGCGCATCGTTGGCGGGGCTGCACGTTGAGCCCAGCTTTTCCAGGAGGTCGGTACCTGCAATACACTCGTGGTACAACACCCTCGAGACATAAAGCTCCTGGGTGCACACCTGGTGGCCTATGCGGACCTCCAGGGCGCCCATTCCGGCTCCACTTGCCGTGTGCAGTGCGCGGTCCGGGGCCTGCAGGTGACGTTCGTCGACCCGATCGCGCTGCAGTTTGCTGCGCTCACGAGCGAGGCCACCGCCCCGTGTCCAGCAGGATTCGGGTATGCATTCGGTTTACCTACACCAGCGATGTAGGCCCCATGATCCCCGCAACTAGCTCCCGTAACCATTCGCCAGGAGTCAACGCCTCCACGGGCGTTGTTGCTGGAACCTGTGTGGAGATCACTCGCTCGCCATTATTCCCATTATCGTTGACATGTGTCGGGACCGCGTCATTGCACCCTAGGTGGTCCATTCTCTAGGGGGCATTGGTGTTTAACCCATGCGTCTGCCTCGCACGGGCGAGCTGAGGGCAGTCTCTCATGAGATGCCCTCGACGATCGCACACATAACACGTCCAGGGAGGGGTGGCGGCTCCGTAGTGGGCCCCCTGCCCGCTCCCTCTCCCTCTCCCAGTACTCAGTTGTCCCAAATCGGACTTTAATTGGGCTACCCTTCCGGCCAGCCCCCTACTGTGGAGCGAAGTTCCCCATCTCGGTCTCAACGGTAGACTGTAGCTTGGTCATATTTCGGCTCATTTTGTCCTCCATCCCACCGATGCTGGCCTGTATCCCGGCTACCCATCCCGGTGCTGTGGTCTCGGGGTTTCCCTTGCTCGTCCCTTTGTTGGGATGGTGAGCTCCTCCTCCTCTTCCTCGTCTGAGAGTAGGCTCGCCACGGCGCACTCCCGTCCCTGCCTCGAAGCTGCGTGCGCTCACCGGAGAGCTTCTCGCATTTATGCGCGCGCTCGACAAGGGTGTTGAAGGGAGGCGTGCACCATCTACATTTGGCTGCCACCACGGGGTCCATGCCAAATATCGTTGGACCTTCCGGCGGCGAGGCCCTCAATTACTTTTGCGTCGTACTCCGGGTACATGATCTGGGTCAGCTCGCGTACGTCCTCGGCATAATCTCGCAAATCCTCGCCGGGTTGGTTGCGGCGCGCCTCTAAGGCCGCCTGCGCGTTCTCCTCATCATATGTGCATTAGCGCAGTTCAAGCTGGCTCATTAATTCTTCCCACTGAGTTTGTGTGCTTGCGGCAAAGCTTCCACAAAGTCGGCTGCCCGCCCATCCAGATGCATCTCCATCTGTGCAACGCCTCCGCGTCTGTCCAGCCATTAACATTTTTAGCCCTTTGATGCTGCGGGCAAACGATTTCCATGACGGAATCGCCTTGCCCATGAACGTGCATTTTATTTTAGCCTGGGTTGGGGTGCCTCTCTCCCTTGGGGTGCGGGGGATCGTCCCACTTCTGACACCATATTGTGGGGTCGTGGCCCCGAGATCTCTCCCGGCTGCATCCCGACTGCAGGGTCCCGCCGCTCCCGACCCTCGCTGTTGTGCGAACCGCCCCAGCTGCCGCTGGGCTCATCGCTCACGGGGCAAGAACTATCGTCTGATGGTTCCCCTCCCTGGGTCCCCCCACCTCGGATTCGCGTGAAGGCATGGCTCGTCGCGGCTCCCGTACGCCCGTTAACGCGGCGTCGCCTCTCTTTCAATCAAACGCAATGCCTCCCCTCGCGCAGCCCCGCACAGCACTCACACGCTGCGAGCGTATGCACACACAGCCCGCGCTCGTTCACACTCCCTCTTTACACAGCCCCACGCAGCACTCGTCTCAACACCGAATACCCATGTTACGAGCGCACACCTGTGGAGCACGGATTACACACGCGAGCGGCTTCGCGGCGGCGGCATCACATAGTGATAGGGGTTGGGTAGTGATAGTTATAGGGTTAGGGTGCTGATAGGGGTTTGGGTTGGGTAGGTCTGGTCCGTAGCTGGGGGCAGGGCAGGGAGTAGGAGCAGTAGCAGGAAGATGATGGGTTCGGGGTGGAGAGATGGCAATTGTTTTAAAGGAGTAATGGATGCAGCTGCCTCAGTGTCCCTGCGGCGTTGGAGGACACGTGTGAGAACCCTGGACACCGCACTCTTGGCCACTGACGGGGCCGCTTGATGTGGATATCGTGCGGTTGCATCCTGTCAAGGACCTGGATCCAAACCACTTGACCGCAAAAGTCGACGCCGCTAGGATGATAATGTGCGGGAGTCTGGGGTTGAGTCACGCATGTGCGTAGAAACATGCATTTAGATTATTTAGATTATTTTGCTGCAAGACATTTCCACGTAAGCTACTTTGTTGAGCTATCATCTGTGGCCAGGTCGCTTCCGAAAAAAATAGCTATATATAGCTCAGTGGGCCTTACCTGGTAAAATTAAAAAAGTTTAGTTTGTTGCATTTCTTGTACTTTACACTCCTATCGTTTTTTTTTTTATTATTGGTTGTTGCAACGTTCTTACCCGCCCCAATTGGACATGTATGAAAAAGAGCTTATATAGCTCATCGGATATCACCATTGTAAACAATCTTTGATTCTGTTTCTGTACATTGTTGAACGTCTGTCGCACCGTACGTAGCTGCAGGGTTCACATCCAGGCGGTAGTAAAACTATCTTTTCCGAGGCAGAAATGACGAAAGTGCAACCCAACGCCCGAGACAAAAAATAATTTCAAACTGTAGATCGCACGTGGAAAAAAAGTTAAAACCGAACAAGTATTTTCTGGATTCTTTTATTTAAAAGGCGAGTCACATTCGGGGTCTTAGCAAACACACCGGCGCGCGTCCCGGCACGCTGGTGACTCTCACACGCATGCGACTGTGGAGTCCTCATGCCGAGCAGGGGTCAAATATCCACTTGTGCCACGATTGTCTTGGTCAAGGCAATGCTGGGTCTGTACTAACGGCTGGAATTGCATCATTGCCTCATTGCTCTGTTACAGAATTCCATTTATCACGTTTTGGCTTGACCCCACGCTCGGCTCGGTTATGTGGTAACAGAAGAGGTCAGTGGAGAGGTCATGTCTGGGCCGTGCTGGCTGTGGCCACACTGTTACAAAGCAATATTGGCACGACAATCCAACGTGTACAGATCTCTAGAGGTGGCCCGGACGGTTGGGCCTAAAGCCTGGCCCATAACATCAGCGTGAGCAATGAGCGGCGAGCCACGGGGTCGCTTCTGAACATCACCAGAACGGGTTTCACTTGCAGAGCGACTGACGACACGTAGCGGACGGCCTTAATCCATGACACCGAATACCGGGCCTGGTCGCATACAGCACAGCAAGTACACGCGGAAAAAACACTTTAACGCAAATGTAAGGATTTCCCCTTTTAGATGTGACATCCAAGCGATGACGAGTGATTTGCGCAGAATCTGGAATCCGTGGCTCGGTTGCCGTTGCCGACGATCGATGTCTGCGTGAGCCAGTTTGAAGGGTAGACTGAGACGTCTGGCCAAGCGAGAAGGAGGCGGGGGCCGGGGGGGGGCGAGCGGCCGATCCCAAACGTCTAAGCGCAGGGGCAGCCCTTGAAGACGAAGGAGAGGGGCTCCCCAGGTGCGGCCTCCGACGAGATGCTGTTGATCACGGAGCCGTCGAAGGAGAGGACCCCCGGCTTCTTCACCACCCTCACCACACCGCCCAACTCCGGGATGACCACGCCGGCGTGTGCGGCAGCAACGCACACCATCGAGTCCTGCCGAGGGGCCACCAATGTTCATTACAGTAGCAGGGCGGCGTGGCAGCGATAATAAAAAATTTTTTATCCAGTATGGCCCGCGTTCGCGTGGATTTTTCTCCGGGTCCTCTGGGTTTTTTCCTCCATTTAGGATCAACGTGCGTTCAAAGTATTTGGCTACTGCTATAAATGTCCAGACGATGATAAGCCACTTCGTTGAGCTATAATTTGTGATATGCAGGTCGCTTCTGACAGCTATTAAAGCTCAATGGGCCTTACCTGATAAAATAAAATTTGTGAAGTTTTAGTTCAAACAACTCGCCATGCTTGAAACCCGCTTCAATCGCGTGCGGCTCATTCCCATATTCGATCCCGGAATCTCAACGTGCCGGCTTGGTGTTCCAACCCCTGAGTCATGCAAGCACCACTCTCCACCCTTACCAACGAGTAGATGTAGCTGCCCTTGACTTTGTAGCCCTTGACAGCTTGGCATCCCGGAAGACACAAAACCCTACAAACCACAATGACACAGCGAGCGTGACAATTATCAACGTCACGGAGCCGTACCATCAGAGCCCTGAGCAAACGTTCGAATTAAACGACGTCTGTTTATCCTGCACGCGAAGTGACGGCTTCGTTGTGCATCAGTGCGCCCCCCCCCCCCGCCACCCGCATCTTGTAATTCCGGCGTTCTCTTACACTGCGGCGCGTCCGTCAGTAATTCCTTGGCCGTGGTGGTGCAGGTGATGGCTGCAATACAACGCGCACACACACGCTCGGTTTAATTATGATACTAGCCTGTAACAGACTATTGGGGCAAGTGCTTTTAGAGAGTAGCGGGCACCTATGAAGGCCGGCACGGCGCATGAGGGGTTGGGTGGCCAGCACCACGCCCGGCCGCCTTTGTCTCCCACAATGGCGATCTTTACACAATTCGCACCGGGTACCCATTGGAGGCTGGGTCGACTTAGGGGAGGGCTCGGGCCGACTTGAGATAATCGTCACCGGTGCTGGTGGCCGCCGTGAGCTAGAATCGAACTCGGGTCGTCGGGTTCGTAGCGTGGCATAGCGCTACCCGCTACACTACCCCAATATACTATCATATCACACACGGGATAGATTTTTACCGATCCTGGCCCGCTGAATTAAATGGGTCCATCCTGTCTTAATTTCCACTTTTTCGAAACCTGGCACCTGCGTTCCTCTGGTCCATGGGCTTCAGGTGCACTTACTTTACCACTTTTTTATTTTACCAGGTAAGGCCCACTGAGCTATATAGGTCTTTTTCAGAACCAACCTAGCCACAAATGATAGCGCTATGAGGTGGCATATCGTGTAGAAATTTATAGCACCCAAATACGCTAAACGTGTGCTGTTGATTCTAAATATGAAGGGAAAACCCGGAGGACCTGGACAAAAATCTATGCGACCATGGGGAGAGAAACATGAAAATTCCAAATATACAGGCGACAGGGTTGAAATTGAACCCACGACCTGCTGCATACCAAGCGAGAGAGTTAACATCCTGCCACCATACCGCCTAGACACTCCACAGCTATGCCCATGTGTTCAGACAATAGTGCAGGGTGGCTATAATCCCCTGGGTCAATTTGCAATCTTTTTGGGAAGGATGTCGTAGGTGGAAAGTGGAGATGGGAGGCACCAACTCACCTTTAGGTCCCTTGGATTCACCTGTGGGAGGGAAAGGATGGACAGGTGGGGGGTCAGTAAAACACGAGACGACACATTATTTCTCCAATTGGTGCCCAGTTGCATTGGCAATGCCATTATTCCCGAAGAAACAATGACAATTATCATCGCATTATTTAAAGTACGCTTTAGACTTACAAATAACGACGCTGGCCGTGATCAAAGGCGGTCACCGCTGCGGCGCTTTCAAATGCGCTTCGTGGCCGCTTGGAACGCACTTCCCTTCCGATATTAAGAAGCCACTGGGAGCTATGCGCTTTTAAATAATATAGATTGACAAACTCATTTCTTAGTACTGCTTTTGTGTTTGTTGCCTTACCACACACCTCCGATTAACACGGTTGGCTATGTGCGGTGTGAAAGAAGTTCAACATACATACATTCACAGAAGATCAAAACCAGCAGCACATCTGAAGCTCAGGACTGTGAGACTGAGATTCTATATGGGATGAATCTGCAAATTCCACCTTTGAAGTGGAAAGAGCGAACCAGGCTGCGGGAATTAAACATTAAGTGTGCCACGTCGGATAAAACGATTTAAACCATTAACTGTTAATCTTTTTTTACCAGGTAAGGCCCCACTGAGCTATGTAGCTCTTTTTTCAGAAAAGACCTGGTCACAAATGATAGCTCAACGAAGTGGCTTATCATCATCAGGTGGACATTTATAGCAGCCAAATACTCTAAACGTGCGACATTGATTCTAAATGTGGAGGAAAAACTCATGGTGAGAGATACACCATCAGGGTCAGGATCGAACCCTCGACCTCCTGCATACCAGGTGAGGGAGTTAACATCTCACCACCACCGCAGATGATGGTGAAATGTTAGTCTCTGTTAAAAAAAAGATAAACAGGAGCCTGACTGATGCTGCATTTACCTCCGATGATCCGTGTTTTGTCCATCATCAGCTGGGTCGTGTCTATGACCACCCCATATTCTCTGCAAAAGAAGGAGCCACCACGTGAACAGTTAAGTCTGTAAAAACGTGATTTTAATTACTTTTCATAGAAAAACAATGTTCTTCGTCTCTTTAACTGCGATTATTAAATGTTATTGTTAGTGTTTAATGTTAGGTTAGTAACACTTAGTGTGTGCTGTTCTCCAGTTGCCTGGGTTAAAAGTGGACGAGGTTTTGCACAATCCTGGCGAGCTGGCTCGACAACTTAATAAACTAAACTAACATATAGACTCATAGAGATGCATAGAGACTCATAGAGATGCATATAGACTCATAGATATGTATAGAGACTCATAGAGATACATATAGACTCAGAGATACGTAGAGACGCATAGAGACTGGGTGAAAAGTGGGCTATGTTTTTCCCACAAATCAGCAATATGTCACTTAAAACCCATTGTAGGGCTGATGAATATAGTATGGAGGGGTCGTGGGGCGTGCGCGTGACTGGCTCCACAATTTGTGCGTATAAATCACACGGGATGGGTGACGGGAAGTGCCGCTTACCAGTCTTGACGACTGCGGAAACAAAGAGAGCACAAAAAACGTTCATTAGGAAGCCATTGACTGACTGCCTTGCGTAATCAGGGCCCTCCATAGGGGGGCCCCGGGCAAATCTCACCATGTGGGTCCCACCCCTCTTCAAACTAAACCGGGGAGTATCGCGTCTAAATGTGTCGTCGTTCACCCACCAGCACCACCCAGGCGCAGCCAACTAGCAAGGTTCATCACGTGTAAACATAACGTGGTGCTTCTTCTTGGTTCTTTCGGTAAAGTCACGTAGAAGGGAAATAATAAAATAAAATAAAACATAATAAAATAATTATCACGACGCTTCGGCCACAACGCAAGCAGCCGTCCTCAGGTGAAGAACAGGTCTGTCGGAAAGACAGCGTCTGAATGAACACCACCAGGCTTGGCAGCGTATATTTAAGCTAGGTTGGAGGGGAAAAGCGCCTGGACAAAAAACTAAAATATAAACTACATAGTATCACCAGTATACTAAATATACTCTCCGATAAGCTGAGCTACTAACATGACTGCCTCTTTATGCCGCTATGTCACCAAATGTAAAATGTTTCCAATTCAACCTCCTCTCTAATAAGAGACGACGACACACCAAACGAGACGTTAACAAAGTCAAACCGTAACATTGTATTTATGAGTCTAACATTTTAGCTAAAGGATTAAACTTAGTCACACTTGACACATACCAGTTAAGTTGTCATTGCCTGATAGATGTGTCTCAAGGGTCCACATCCTGAGACGNAGCAAATCTGAAATCGCTGCAACCCTCAAAAAGCTAAATAGGTAGCAACATCAGCAAAATGGCGTTTTGAAAGCTCAATTAAAAAAGAGGGATGACATTGTCATCCTCTCAGCCGACAAAGGCAAAGCCACTGTCATCATGGACAAAATAGAATACAACAACAAAATTCAAGAACTACTCAACGATGGCAGCTATACAAAAATAAAAAAGACCCCACCAACAGCCTCGTCACTAAAACCAACAAAATCATTTCTGATTCAACCGCATTAATTGATCAAACCCAACAGTTCTCGTTGAAACCTTCTGCAGCCAGGCCACCAAGATTATATGGCTTGTCAAAGATACATAAAGAAGATACACCCCTTCGTCCATTGTCTCTACTATCAACTCCCTCACCTATAAACTCCATACTATTAACATTCCTTCCCTTTATAATGCTAACCTACTCCCTCCCTTTGATGCTGGTAATCCTGCATAATGCACGGGCATAATATGACTTTGAAACCCCCGCCCACCTCCTACGCATTCCACAATTAGTGACTAATCCATATCTGCATTTCCCATAAATATGCTAAATTCCTCTTGATTTGCAAATTACTTTGTCAAGGCGCTCTTCTCCCTCCAACCAGCTTAAATATACGCTGCCAAGCCTGGTGGTGTTCATTCAGACGCTGTCTTTCCAACAGACCTGTTCTTCACCTAAGGACGGCTGCTTGCGTTGTGGCCGAAACGTCGTGAGAATTATTTTATTATGTTTTATTTTTATTATTTTATTATTTCCCTTCTACGTGATTTTACCGAAAGAACCAAGAAGATGAATCCCTGCAGTCACGAAAGCTTTAAATCGAAACATAACGTGGTGCTGATTAGTTACTATTGCTCCGGCCTGCCGGGCGTCGTTTTCTCCAAAAGACGTGATTTGTGTTTCCCCATTATTTGTCAGAGTGTGGGGGGGGGAGCTTTTGTTTTCTCTCTGTCGTATTTTCCAAATTGTGCTCCTGTCCTCCTGACGTTCCTCCGGTGTCGGAGGAACGTCAGGAGGTCCCTCTTTTATCTGCGAGCCAAGTGTGCAACGTCATTTTTTTCTTCTACAACGAATAATGGATCTGGTGTACCGATGCACTCGCTGTAATAACAAAGCAAAGGTGTGTCCCTGCAATGTCTCGCTGACGCTACTGCTGACGGAAAGGCCTCAAGTAGAGGGCCTACTCTTCCATGCTGGCCAGATATCTTGGAATAGGTAGGAGGAAGTACCCAAACTTTGCCCAAACATACACGACTTGTGCCGATCAATTAGCTTTGGTCTTTTCCATTGCCACACCGGGAGACTGAATTGGTGACTTGTGGATTGCACATCCAGCGTGCTAACCAATCACACCAGCGTGACATTGACACACATTACACCTCGTGCATAATTCGTAACCAGATATTGCCCAACGTCCTGAGTGAAACTCCGGTATGAAGGGTACTGGCTGAAAACCTTAACATACATATGTTCTATGCGACCAGTCCAATTATTATTGTGTGCGCACTCCCCGGTAAATGTCAATAAACATCACCGCCATACTCACCACACTACTCGGATGGTAGCAAGGTCGAGGGCGAAAAATGTAACTGTGTATTTCTATAAGCCGGTCACCTAATCTTTTCCTTAATAACATGGCGAAAGGCCGCTGCTCAAGCCAAGTCACTGACATAACCTGTGGGTCACCACAATTATCAAAGGGCCACCAGTTAAAACTCCCCGGGCTGCCCTCCTGCAAAAAACTAGGTCTACGTGAAAAAAGATTACTCACTTGCAGGCAGGTAGAGGGCCTTGTTGACCATCTGGCCTTGCAGCCGGAAGAGCAGAGAGTAGTCTGAGAGCTGGTAGTAGTATCCTCCACGGGAGACGAGCGTCTGGAGCTGCTTGACGTCGCTGGACTTCACGCCCACCGCAAACAGGCTCACCACGTGCTTCTGCAGCAGCTCCGCGATGGGTCCAACGGAGTCGCTGGAAGGCCCGCTCGTTATCAGCACCACGCTCTGATGGAATAAACGATCACCCGGGGTTACAAAGTTATTTCTGGGGACGATGAATGCGTCTTGGAGTGTGCGAACGGTAAAAAAGTATTATGGCCGCCTTTTACCGCCGGCACATGTGACTGAGCGAGCGTGGAGTCCCTCACGAGAACGGTTGTTTTCGACAGGCTATTTGTCATGCCGAGCCAGAACCGAGCCCTGATATGTTGGCCAAACGAGATATGTGAATCTGGCTCAGGGCTAAGATGGGCCAGTTGTGGAGCTAATGACGCGTTCATTGCTTGCGACGTCGGTAGCAAGGTTCAGCTTCTGCAGCAAAAACGACCTGGGGCCTCCTGAGCCACAGCTGGTTGACTTGGCATGGCTGCAGTAGGGGTCAGTTGTACAGTGGAAAAGAAACATTCAAGGCAGAGTCTGTCAAGTTCCCAGACTTTGCAGTCACAACTTCACTCTCTTAAAGCCTCACCTCTCCCCCAATGCCCATTCTCTTCCCTCCCCTCGCGCTGCCTCTTCTTATCTTATATATAATTACATAGCACCTTTTTACGAGGAGCATTACAAGATGTACGTAAGATGATGATTGAAATAAAGAGTGGGGATGTCATTAAAACGGGACATGCAGTTGTGGTGACAGGAGAACAGGCAAGAGTGGTTAAGGAGGGGTTGGCGTAAGGGTACTGATAGGGGTTAGGGTAGGCCTGGTGATAACTGGGGGGGGGGGGGGTGGAGGCAGCGAGTAGTAGTAGGATGGGTTAGGGGAGAAAAGGTGCATCCANCCCCCCCCCCTGATACGAGGCTGGGCTGGTTTGGGTAGTGGTGGGAATTGTGGAAGGGGGGGGGTGTAGTAGCAGGGAGTGGTGGGTAGGGATAGTATGGTAGCGGTAGGCGTAGTGAGTAGGAGTTAGGGCACCTGGGATCAGTGGGGTAGTGGTGGGGGGAGTCATTGGGGGTTTTGGTGGGGGTGACAGTCGGGTAGAGCGGCTTCATGAAAATGAGGAGAATCCCTCTTAAAGCAGCAATACAATAACATATTCTCACATTAACAACGCAAGTATTGAATTACATGTCTAGGAATTGATCGCTTACAAATTTTGTCAATTACGCCGTTAAATTCCAGCTCGTGGAGTGAACAAATGTACAAACGAAACTGAATGCAAACCGAGGATAAGAACCAGAAGCGTTATACAGAATCGTGACGAAGTGGTAAATCATGAGAAGTCTAGAATGTTGAGTCACCACAAGCAACTGCCTCACAGTGCATGAGCGCCACTCACCTTGGTGGCATCTGCAGGTTCCTTGGCCAGCAGGTCGGTGATGGTGTAGGTGAGGGCCTTGCCAGTGTTTGTGGCGCCGCCCATGGGCACGAGGACACTGTCCAGCTTGGCCTCCAGGTCCTTGGGCGAGTTGATCTCTGCCGGACCCACCAGCTTTTGGTAGTTGGCTCCGTAGCTCACCACGGACAGCCGCACGCTGTCGGGTGCCAGGTTCAGGCGATGGGCCATGCCCACGATGAATGTCTTCACCACCTTGAGCTCATCGGCCGTGATGGTGCTCGATGTGTCCACCACAAACGTCACACTTGCTTTCCTCTCTGCAGACAAACATACAGATTTAAGGATTTGTCTTTATTCAATTCTGCAACATGCAATTCTGTAGCCATTTCTGCCATGTTGGTGCAAGAGATACACTTCTATGCATCCTCTGCTGCCCGTAGAGCTTCCACCTCCTTCAGCCCAGCCCACCCAGCTCTTTGATAAGTCACTCAGCTTGTCCTCTACCTGTCCGTCCGTGCCCTTTGCCAACTCAGCATTTGTGCTTGCCAGTCCACGTTGTTTTATGCTCTCACATCGCTGTAGTTATCTTGTTACTATTGCTGGTAAAGGCTTAAGCTCACATATTTGCCCCTGATGTTTTAATCGATCGGATTTGCAGTGCGGTATGCTGTATACGATGCACAAAAATAATAAAAATATGGCATCTCAAAACGCCTTTTTGAAACAACTTGGTTCTTCCATAAGGGTACACTTTCCACACAACACATAAATATAATGCTCAACAATAACAATGTGTAGGACAAACGACAGTTAGTATTTCTAACAAGATCCTTCAACAAGGCTTTTAGGGTGCAGCTGTGAGGTCCAGGCCAGTAGGCTGGCCCAACGTACTCGGCAGGTAGAGGCTGTTCCCCGTGAGGGAGCTGCTCTTGGTGACCAGGTCCTGGAAGCTGGACCAGGTGAACACCTGTGAGCTGGAGGTGGCGATGCTGGACAACACGCTGGAGTCCTGGTAGCCGGCTCCGAACGCCGACACGAGCACGCCCATACCACGCAGCAGGGTTGCTCCCGCGGTCACATCGTCGGCGGGCTTGCCACCCAGTATTGTGTAAACGATCTGAGAGTATAAGAGGACAGTGCCGGGAGATCGAACTGCATTCCTATCTCAGCTGGGATGCAGGCAACCCAGTAGTAAACCAGACAGCTGATCAGAACCCAGAATAAGTTGGTCAAAATTATCGAAAGGATACAGAGATTGGCATTTTTAGGCCCAAGTTTATCTTCGTGTAAAATACATTCACATGAAAGAGCACTGTATGTATGTGTAACTTCTCTCACACCGTAAGTAGCCAACCGCGCTAATCCGAGGTGCGAACAGTAGTTGCCTGTAGGTCATGATTCTCATGGCTGCAGATGTATTCGAGTAGTGTATTTCATCAGGTAGAGCTGCATAGCTTTGTCCCCTCTACACAGGAAGAACGACCGTACCGTGGTAGAGCCCAGTTGACTGCGCGAGCCCTTGTCAGGCTTGAGGACGCTGTTGGCCACCAGCTGCAGAGCCGCTCCCAGATTGCGCGGTCCCCAGCCGGCGCCAGCTTTCCCACCGCGGCCAGGAGCTCGGCCTTTCCAGGGAACGAGTTGAATGAGATATCCGCTCTGGGTGTGCCCCCTACGGTGACCAGTGCGACGCGAGTCGCATCTGGCGCCACGTCCAGCCCCGCGATTATTTGGGAGACGAGCGTCCGCTCTAGTGCGAAGTTGGCGTCCGACACCTCGGATGAGCCGTCCACGATGAACACGACGTCCGCATCGCGGTTTCCTGTTCGACGCCACACACAGACACAGAGACCATCACAGCCAGGCCTAGCCAACGACATTCTACAACACCAGCAGAGTAACAACAATGGCAGGGACAACTTAAAACTTCTTCACCGTCGGCATGCACGGGAGGGAGCATCTCACCTGGCACCAACTTGTACTGGAACCCGGTTGTCACCACCGTAGCTGTGAATTGGAATAGAGGGTTACACGATTTGATGGCATGAACATGGAGCATGCACAGCACAACGTGACAAAGCTTCAATGTTCGGAGTTTACGGTGTTTGACGAACAGTGAAGATAATGAAACGCACTTACTTGTGACAGCCTGTTGAACTGAAACACACGCAAACACTCCATTAGATTCCAGAGTAAATGTGCATTTTTGTAAAATAATACAAAAGAGAAACCGGGTTTTTGTAATACCTCCTTCGCCAGATTGAGGAACATTCTATGATGTATACTTAGAAACGGACATGCCTGCTCATTTATGGTTTCAATATTATGTGTGTTGAACTTCTTTCACACCGTACGAAGCTAACCTTGCTAATCCGAGCTGTCGGAAGGACAACAAACTAAACACAAAAAAGCAGTTTAAAGAAATTTTTCAATCTAGATTTGAAAGTGCATAGCTCCAGTGACAGAAGTGCACCTGAAAGCGCATGATGTAGTGTCCGTCTTTGTTTTTTTGTTAGCCAAAGGCCACTGGCAGGATAATCGGACTTCTCATGATGATGTATGCTCCTCGACGAGATCAACAAGGTCTTGTGGTTAATTTGTGGCAAGCACTTTGTGTGAATCAGTGCGACCTTATCACGTTTTTGTTCACCAATGGATAGGATCAACATAATCAAACATAACTGGATGAATCATGCTATTGACAAACTTACATTATGTAAGTGTTACTGGGATTTCTTAAATTACATGAGATATGTAGACGTTTCCCAATAAGAGATTGCTTACAATTTGGTGGCAACTGATAGTGAAGTTTCAGCATCTCTACATTTCTACGTGCTATGAGTATGTTTGCCACCGGAGGTCCACAAAAATTGATATCATAGAAAGAAGAATACCTCACATCACTGGCAGAGGGGAGAGCTACATGTACTAGCATTGCCTTGAGTGGTGTACCTTTACACAACTGACAACAAATTGGGACGTCTCGTGTCCCTGGGAAGACTTACAGATTTTCCAGAAAATCTCCCTGAAAAAGAGTAAACCAGGACAGGTGGAGACTCTCTCTATATATCTGTGAGTGTGTGCGATGAGTGAAGAACAGTTACTATCATGAGCAGAGAAGTGAATCCTATTGGTGGTAGATCATTGGATAGTGGGGTAGATACGCAGGGCACACTCACTGGCAGGCAGGTAGAGGGCTTTGATGATGATCTGGCTCTGGATCATTGAGAGCAGTGAGTAGTCTGAGAGCTGGTAGTAGTATCCTCCGCGGGAGACGAGGGTCTGGAGCTGCTTGAGTCGCTGGACTTCACGCCCACTGCAAACAGGCTCACCACGTTCTTCTGCAGCAGCTCCGGGATGGGGGCCACGGAGTCACTCGAAGGTCCGCTCGTTATCAGCACCACGCTCTGATGGAATAAAACGAGCCTCCGTTACCTGCACTCTTCCTGCGACGACGACTAAGTTCTGCCACGTACAGTGCCGAATGTTAAATACGTAGAAATAGGGGCTGAGTTTGTCAGGAGCTTACCTGATACATGAACCTCACAATGCCAAACGTTACTCACCTTGCTAACATCTGCAGGCTCCTTGGCCAGCAGATCGTGATGGTGTAGGTGAGGGCCTTGCCAGTGTTTGTGGCGCCGCTCGTGGGCACGAGGACACTGCCCAGCTTGGTCTCCAGGTCCTTGGGCGAGTTGATCTCTGCCGGACCCACCAGCTTTTGGTAGTTGGCTCCGTAGCTCACGACGGACAGCCGCACGCTGTCGGGTGCCAGGTTCAGATGATGGGCAATGCCCACGATGAATGTCTTCACCACCTTGAGCTCATCGGCCGTGATGGTCGATGTGTCCACCACAAACACCACGCTCGCCTTTTCCTCTGCACGCACACACATTTTCTCATTTGTAATTTACAGTTTGGGGCAGCATGATCGGCAGACTTCTCACACAGACTCATGCATTAATATAATAAATGATGCCCGTAGGTTGGAGTTAGGTTTTGGTGTTTTCTTATTTACAGACATACAGAACCCAAAACATAATTAACTCTTTGTAGATACTTACCTGTGGTACAATAGAAAAGAGCACCCCCCTACCACAATGATTTATTTTTGTAGCAAAAGGATAATTTGGACCTGTCTATGTAGCAGGCATGTATGTATGTTGAACTTATTTCCCACTGTACGTAGCCAACCGTGCTAATCCGAGGTGCGGGCACAGATCATCGACAGCTCCCTTTGACATCCACAGCTTTCTGCTCCTGTCCCTCTTTCGGTCACCTATCCCATTCCATCCCCTTCACCTCATCCCCGTCACCTTAATCCCAGCCACCAATCATACACATCGTCACATCTCGGACCACATCTCCTCATCTCCCGCCACCAATCACAGATCGATTCTGGCCAATAGGTTGCTGGTGGGGCTGTTGTGAGTACCGTACGGGTAACCTAGTAACCACACCAGGTAGAGAAGTTCCGGATACGTGGGACTACCTCGCCACACGCGACCTTATGTCTGATTGCGGCTGTGGTGAACCCATGTAGCTGCTTGCTGGGGAGTAGCAGCAGGGATCTAAGAGAACTGTGGGCCTGTTGTTTCAACTGCCACGCCAGGAGATCGAACTGGCAACCTCCTCTGGATTGCAATTTCTGTTTGCCTAGCCATTTTAGCCGCGGTGGCGAGATGTTAATGACCTCGCCTGGTATGCAAGAAGGAGGTCATGGCTTCGGTCCCGACTCTGACGTCTGCTGTATATTTGGAGTTTGCATGTCTCTCGCTATCCCCGTGGTCGTGTGGATATTTCTCCGGGTGGTCCGGGGGTTTCCCTACAAATTTAGAATCGACGTGCATTTTAAGTATTTGGCTGTTAGAAATTATCCGCGTGATGATAAGCCACTTCGTTGAGCTATAATCTGTGGTCAGGTTGCTTCTAAAAAAGAGCTACATAGCTCAGTGGGCACCTACCTGGTAAAATAAAAAAGAAAATAGGTTACAGTTTCATGACATAATTGTGGCAGCACCCCCTTATCTGCTGCACACAGTGACCCGCGTGTTCCGAAAGATGAAAACGACGTTCGGAAACCGCACCTTTGCCGTTGCCGGCACGCGGGCAACTGCCGTCATTCAGAAGCTCGTTCAAGACTACGCAACACTGTGAATAGCCACAAGTGTCACCGCATCAACGTTATCACTGCAGTGGACTCATGATGAACGTTCAATGNTTTTTTTTGTTCAGCACCCTTCTAACGGCTGGCCATGTTACGGCGCTATAGAGCTTGACGCTTTCGTTTATGCAGACAAAAGTGACAACGTGGAACTCACTTGTCTTGTAGACGAACTGGCCCAGGTTGAAGTTGAGGATGGACTGGAATGAGGACCAGGTCTTGACAAGGCGCGAGGAGGTGGCGATGCTGTTCAGCACCTTTGTGTCCTGGTACCCGCCCGACAGCACTACGTGACGCACCCCCAGCCCATTCAGTGTCACCACCGACCCGAAACATCGTCGGCTGGTTTGCCGCCAAGGATCGTCACCAGCATCTGCAGTACATCACCAGCGGGTCAACTTCAGCACCGCGTAATTACCACAACTGCATCGGTTTGAGAGTTCCAGTTTGTACAATGATCTGAGGATAAGAGACCCTGGTCCTCATTCCAGTCCATTCCTCAACTTCAACCTGGGCCAGTTTGTCTACAAGACAAGATCGTTCCTATTGGCTGCCCAATCTGCGGTACTCTTTTTGCGCAAGTTCCAATCAACCACGAGTAGACCATACAGATCCTTGAATAGCTATAATTATCCAGAAAGAGAGGAAGATTAACTTTTTGGCCCAGAAAATACTCCTTCAAACTATTTTGCCTCGAAGATCAGTAGACACTGGTTCCAGTTAGAGCATCACCCTCAGCAATGCAGATGTAATTCAGCTAATTATGTATGTATATGTTGAACTTTTTCACACCATACGGAGCCAAATGCGCTAATCGGAGATGCGGGGAAGGACAACAAACTGAAGACAAAAAGCAGTTAAATGGAGAGCTGTACACTTTTTCCCGTACAAAGGAAGACCGATCATACCGTGGGAGCTCCAAGCTGAATGCGGGAACCCTTCTCAGGCTTGAGGACGCTGTTGACCACCAGCTGCAGAGCTGCGCCCACATTGAGCGGCCCTCCAACCGGCGCCAACTTTTCTACGGCCGTCAGCAGCTCGGCCTTTCCGGAGAACGAGTTGAGGAAGATGTCCACTTTGGGAGTGCCCCCAATGGTCACGAGCGCAACCGCGTGTTGTCCGGCCCCACTTGCAGCCCCGTAATTATCTGGGAGACGATCGTCCGCACGGTCCCGAAGTCGGCCGCCGAGATACCGGAAGATCCGTCCACCACGAACACCACGTCACCGTAGCGATTGTCTGTAAAGTGGCGAGAATAACGATCGCGGCATGTCCGGTGGTACTCATGCACGTTGGCTAACTGATCCACTCTACAAACATCAGAAACAGGCAAGTGAAATTATTTGCTCAAAATCCTCATCCTGATGAGGCCTATCAGAAAAAAGATACAGCCCTGCAATTGCTTAATCACACTAGTGCTGATGGAAGACCATTGACTAAAGGAAGCTCTCGGGAGTCCCGACATCTTGACTGAAACGTAGGCAACTTGACGATCGGCTGTAGTGTACCAATTTATACTGATGGAAGAGGAATGTGGGTGGAGAATTTAACAATTAAAAAATCTTGCCCATCGTTTCAACTGACGCCGGTAACAAAATAAATAACAATGGCAGTGCACCTCGGGCATCATCATTGCTTACCGCAAATGAACCACAATACCTTGCCGATCTTGTCAAGGACCATAAACCATCACATGAAACTCTGGTCATCCTCGCAGTGGCTTTTGGCTAAGCCATCGAACAAAGATGGCCAACGTATCGCACGTTTTCCGACGCACTTCTGCGGCAACCTGGAATGCTCTTCCGATATTAGGAATTTACTGGAGCTACACACTTCTAAATCTAGATTTTAACTAATTTCTTTAGTACAGTTTTTGTGTTTAGTTTGTTGTCCTTCCCCGCACCTCTGATTAGTACGGTTGGCTACGTACAGTGTGAAAGAAGCTCAACATACATACATCAAACCGACGCTTTTGTGCACATTTATCCAAACATCCTCACTCACCGATGTTATATGGTGACGGAACAGTCACCGGAACGACCGTGGTGACGGGAGCAGGCTTCGTTGTGGGTTTTGGAGTGGTCGGTGCTAGGGTAGTAGTCGTTGGTGCTTTTGTGGTTGTGGGTTTTGGAGTGGTCGGTGCTAGCGTAGTAGTCGTTGGTGCTTTTGTGGTTGTGGGTTTTGGAGTGGTCGGTGCTAGCGTAGTAGTCGTTGGTGCTTTTGTGGTTGTGGTAGTGGTTGTGGTAGTGGTTGTGGTAGTGGTCGTGGGAGCCTGCGTGGTCTTGGGTATCGGGACGACAGGCACTGTGAAATCAAGAAGCGCCATCACCATGGGGGCAAGTAGAGAAGGGCACTCCTGAAGAGTAGGACAGGGATGGGCAAACTCGCGTTCTTTGGTCGAACTACATTTCATATTGTCTCCGGCGACATGACGCCTGCCACCTATGAAAGTATCTTAGCCGCACTCGTAAAGTGCTAGGTAAAGGTGAAGCCCAGTAATTGCTTGTTCATGCCACTTCTGGAGGAAGGGCCCATCGAGAGGGTATTCTACAATGGCCAGACATCTTGGTAGAGGTATACCCACACTTTTCCCCACTATAGGCAGCCTGCTGATTGACTAGCCAATCTGGTAATACAGGGAATTGTGTTCGAGCTGGCATTGTGTATGTAATTCGAGAATGCTCGTTCATCAATGGGCAGAGCACTCCAGAGTGCTTTTCTTTTGAACAAATTATGAGCAGCCCAGAACACGTCATCGTAACAGGAGCTTTTGGTCCGAGGAGCTTCTTCGCTGAGCGTTAGGTCGTGGGGCGTGTCACAATCCAGCCAATTGGACGAGGGTGGCGCCCTACCTTCCTGTGAGCTCTCGATTCGCAGATGCAACGCGCGTACTCATTGGCTGAGCGGACCCATGACGTCACACTGCTGTTGCGAGGCTCTCGGCGTCCTCACACAAAGTTCAACCAGAGAGCCAACGTCCGCCAGTAACACCACCACCACGGCAGAGCACTTTGGCCCAATCAATGCACCCCGGCTATCTTTTAGGTCGTTTTGAGCACACAGTCAACACGTCCCAGACTTAGCTTGATCAGAGTTTAGTGTCAAGTAAGGTGAGGTTCGTTTGTATTTTGAAGCCTTTTTCAGCTCCCAGTACGGAACAGCTTCCCTACCCTGATGCACACTCCCACGGTGGCTAGATGTTAGCTATCTCGCCTGGTATACAGGAGGTTGTGGGTTCGACTCTGATTCCTTTATATTTAGAGTTTGTATAATCTCCCCGTGGTCACGTGGATTTTGCTCTGGGTCCTCCAGTTTTTTACCTCCACATTTAGAATCAACATCATGCGTTTAGAGTATTTGGCTGCAATACATTTGCACATGATAAGCCACTTCGTTGAGCTATAATTTTTGATAGCCAGGTCGCTGCTGAAAAATATCTATATAGCTTGGTGGGCCTTTCCTGGTTAAATAAACATCGTTCAGTTTCGTTTCGGAATGGTTGCAAGCGATGCAATGTACTTTGAGTTGCAAAGACATAGCCCCCTCTATGAATGCAAATCCTCATCTTTCAACCACGTACCCGTGAAGAAGAGACTGCTGATGATCTTGTAATAGCTGTTGAGGATGGTGCTGGATTCCGTGAACTGGAACCAGTGAGACGAGGTGCTGACGACGGTGTCGAGCTGGGACGACTTGTGGCCCACACCCGTCACCGTGATCCCGCGCTCTCGCAGCAGTTGCACCGCCCCCGTCACGTCGTCGTCCGACTTCCCCCCGGAAATGATGAAGATGCTCTGCACGACACCGATTCCGACACGCCAACATCAGACCCGCCGTACATTTCCACGTGATGATAAGCCACTTGGTTGAGCTGAAATGTGTGATAGCCAGGTCGCTTTCTTAAAAATATCTATATAGCTCAGTGGGCCTTATCTGGTAAAATAAAAATTGCTTAGTTTAGGCCGCTCATTGTTTCTCGTAGGGTTACCATCGTTGTATGTTTTTCTCAGCATTGTACTCTCCGCGAGGCGTATCGTTTCCCTTGTCATTCGTGAGGGGTAGGTTCTGGAGACAGTCGTGAATCGCAAATTTCACGGACAATGATATTGACCTATTTTTTATTTTACCAGGTAAGGCCCACTAAGCTATTTATCGTTTTCAGAAGCAACGTGGCCACAATTTATAGCTCAGCGAAGTGGCTTTTTCACATGGAAAATTATAGCGACCGAATTCTCTAAACGCTGTTGATTCTAAATGTCGAGGGAAAAATCAGAGGACCCGGAGAAAAAACATGCAACCATGGGAAGAACATGCAAACTCCAAATATGTAGCGTCAGGGTCGGGATCGAACCCACGACTCTTGTATACCAGGTGAGGTAGTTAACATCTCCCCACCGTGGCGTGTAGTATCGGCACGTTGCACACACCTGGGAGAGCTTGGCGTGGTGGTTTCCTTGTAGATGTTGCTAAGGACGTAGGTGAGCGACGCACCCAGGTTCCGCGGCCCGAGACCTTCTGGATGTTGACGATGGTCTGCGTGAGGCTGTCGACGTCGTTCTGATTGCCCAAAGGTACCTCGAGGCGGCCCGTGCCGCCGATCTGGTAGACGGCCACCCGCAGAGAGCCCCTATGTAGTAGTAATGGGTGATGATCCGTTCCACAAACTTCTTGATCAAGTGAACGTCTGCTGCTCCACACTTGTCGAGCCATCGATCAGGAACACGAGGTCGCCGGAGACCGCTGCCAGGGCGGGTGACACACGGGAACCGGGGTTAATTTTCAGTTGCATTCAGGTACAGCTGTGACAATCTTGTGTGATCTATATTGAACACAGGTGAGCTGCAGGTGTGGACTGTGATACAGGTGTGCTGTAGGCGTGGTCTATGACCAGTGTACTGTAGGTGTGGTGTCTAACACAGGCACGGTATATTCGTCCTGGTTGTTTGAAGGACAAACAAATTATTTTGGCACGCAGTAGGCTATGCTTAAAATCGATGGCACGTGTAAACATTCATCCTTGCTGCAGTCTATTCTATCCGAATCTCAGCTTATAGCCCTGAATTACTGGTAGTTCGTAATGGGAACATTTATCTGCGGAGACCAAATAGAAGTTGTTGTACTTCATACGTTGCACCTCCGATTAGCACTGTTGGCTCCGAACGGTGCGAAAGAAGTTCAACATACATACATTATATATATACACGACCCCTTCCGGCAGCGGAGGAGTCTGAAAGCAACTTGCGAGTGCCGCCCATTTTCCTTGCACGCGAAGGTTAGAATCCGGGCCTCTCGGGGGGCGGGGGTCTCACCGGGCCGGAAGATGTACTTGACGAGGCTGGTGACGACGACGTTGCTGAGCCCCTTGTAGTCCGTCACCGTAAGGAGTGCAGAGCGTACGGGAACGACGCCACGCCCTGGATCAGGGCCTGGTCCACGCCGGATCCCACGCCCACCACGAAGAGGCGCACGCCGCTCGCCTGGAGCTGCGCCGCAGCCTTGGCCGCGTTGTCGGCCGACGCTCCGCCCGTCAGCAGGATCCCCACCTGGGTACGCTGCACGCACAGAGGTCGCGAGGTCACCATGTGCGTGTGGGCCAATTGTATGTATGTATGTTGATGTACGTCCGTTTGCTGAACTTCTTTCACACCACCAAACGTAGCCGACCGTGCCAATCGGAGCACGAAAGCACAAAGCCCAAAGCGGACATGGGAAAGGGCCCCCCCCCCCCCGATGGCTGGAGGATCCCTACAGGACCAGGACGCACCTGTATGCCAGCGTCGACTGCTTGCGAGAAGTAGGTCGTGTAGCCCAAGGAGAGCGCCGCGCCCACGTTCCTGGCCCCGCCCACGGCCTTGAGCTGGGAGATGGCAGCGACGAGGGTGCTCCTCTCGGAGTACGCGTCGAACTGGAAGGCGGCGACGGGCGCGCCGCCCACCTGCACGACCGCCACGCGCACCGTGTAGCGCCCCACCTGCAGGTAGGAGAGCACCTGCACGAGGAACGCCTTGAGGACACGAAGCCGGCCTCGCCCAGCGTGGCCGAGCTGTCCAGGTAGAAGACGATGTCGGCGTACTGGGCGCCGCGCGTCACGCCTGTCGGTAGCAAGGTGGATGGGGGGTGGTGGAGGGAGGACAGGGAGGGGTACGCTGAGCACGTGGTGGGGGGGGGGGGACCACATCTCGTTTGGTGGAGCTGTTGCGTCTCCCGTCCTGTGCTCTCATTCTGTTCGGCCCTCGTGTATGTATGCACGCACGTTGAACTTCGTTCGCGCCGTACGTAGCCGACCGTGCTAATTGGAGGTGCAACGGCGAGGTGGTTCAGGAGCTCGATGCAAATGTCGAGGTCCGCTGCTGGCCACGACGAGAGGGCTTCAGCAGAGAAAGAGTTCGTGTCGTGTCATAAGAATAGGTTTGACCCTTTCTGGCAATAAACAGGTGGTGTTAAGATGTTCAAACACCAAATATAAACCTTTGCAAGGAATCATGTCTGCATTAATCACACGTACTTGTGGTGAACATGCAAACAAACATCCTCTGATAATGTAGTCTCAAAGACAATTCAGACCTTATTGGTCACCCCGTGCCCCTATAAATCTCAAATTCATCCTACAAAGTCCCATCACAAGGGAGAAACACAAACAAATAGACAAAAAAACATGTTGTTGCCCGTATTGAAACGGCTGTACGCCGTATGGACCTGAGAACTCAATTTCCCTGCACAAGAATATGTGATGCCGCCGCCGCGAAGCCGTTCGGCCGGCGCCCATCTACGACCTCGCCACCACCAAGCGACGGGGCCGACCCCGCTTCCCCCTCACCGCCCCCCACATAAACACACCCCCACAGATTTCCCCCCATAGAGTTCCGAGGGGAGGTCACCTGGCCGGCAGGTTTTCACCCGAAAGCCCTCATAGGGATAATCTTCACGGTTTCCTGCGGCCAGGGAATTGAGCGACCTCCCCCAATGCTAATTCGCACCATGGCGCTGTGGCCTGGGTTGAGATTGCATGGTCACGGCGGGGGCTGTCCAGCCACCATGGTTGAAACGCACCCCCACACACACCTATCGGCAAGGCAGGCAGGGGTCCGCAGCCACGAACGAAGGGAGAAGCCAGGGGGGCGGCTGATTGGCATAGCGTGTGTGCTCGGGGACCGCCGCCGCGCAGCAGCTCACGCGAGCCCTTTGTTATGGAAACCGCAGCTGATTAGCATAGCAAAGGCGCACGTGGACCGGCGCCGCAGCCAGCGGGGGCCCATTGTTAGGGAAACCGGGAATGCGGCTGAACCGGTATGGCGACCTGATTGGCCGAGAAGGCCCTCGGGTCGGCTGTCTTTGATGTAGGTTAATGATAAAAGGGGAGCGCAGACAGGTAGAGCTTTCTCTTGCTCATAAAGTCAGCCCTCGGGACGGTCTCCAGTTCGGCCACTCGAGCGTCCATGTGACGCGTCGAGGTGAGCAGGGAGGACAAGCTCGCCGGAGTGCCGTACGCATCGAATTGTGAGTAATAATAAGAGGGAAAGAGAGTGGTGAGATTTGGTCTACAAACAGAGTATTGAGATTTAGTCTAAAAACCAAAGCAGCTTAGATCGTATCAAACTAGATAAATCGGGTACAGACCATCGGGAAATAGTGTAAGCCTGCCTCGCCGATTCCTACTGACTCAAAAGTGGCTCACAGTCGGCCGGTAATAAATAGTTAATAACTAACCACAGTCTCGTGTGGATTCTACGAGTGTGTTGAAAGCGCGTGGTGCTGTGTGTGTGCGCTCGTACGTGGGTGGTGGGTGTTTTCGCGGGTGTGCGCTCCGTTCTGTCGCCGCGGAGACTCGTGCTGCGTGAGGGCTCACACCCACCGTAAACACCTGTTCTACGGCCCCTTTAAATGAGCGTTATTACCCGCTCGCGGCAGCCGCGCGTGTACGAGAAACGTCATTCGCCCTCCGACCCCTGACCCCCGTTCAGAGAGTGTGATTGCTGCGCGGGGCTGTGTGAGGGAAGGCACGCGGAGGGTGTTTGAATGGACAAAGTGGCTAAGGAGCCAGCCGAGAGTTATGTCTCACAGAGAGGAATAGGGGGCAGTAGCCCCTACAAATACGGGGTAAACTATACGTGTTGACACGGCATGGATTGGTGCCAGAAAGATGTGGCCACTACTTTAGCATATTGACACAAGACAGAGAGTAAAGTGGAAACAAATGACGAAATGATAATTGTTTTTTACCCTTCCATCTGGCAACAAAACTGACACCTTTTTTTACAAGGAGTCATGTTTGCATAGACCACAATACCTGCAGTCATAATGCAAACAAAAACATAACTCTGATAATGTGCACTGTCCTTGAAGTTGATTGGTCCATACCCGAGACAGCTTTCCTTAGAGCCTAGTCTCACATGGGTTGGACCAGATGACGCCAAAAGACGACAAAATCTACAGGCCTATCTGCCCCATGGATCGTGATGACGACAATGATATAGTCGATCATCGATTAGCCAGCGCCTTCAGTGGGAAGGGGGTGCCGAATATGCAAAAACTCCGACTAATCACTACATCATTATTTAAAAACATGTCATGCACATTCTTGATGTTTTGTATATGTTTTTTGTGATTTAAATAGTTTACTATACAAAAATAAATAACCTTCTGTAAAAAGTTACTCTTCTGACTGTACCCTACTTATCACTCCAATCTCGAGACTCTGCATGGGGTAATGTATGCACTACGCTTTTGTTTCAACAACCATGAGTTTGACGATCCCGGACTGGGCTACAGCCTTTGGAGAGATGTCGGTTTCGCCGGATCGGCCCGGGACCGCCGACAATGCTTGGAAGCAGCCGGATAATCGCCCGGCGGATAATCGATGATCAACTGTAGTTCTCACCTGTATAGAGCGAGGTGTGGAGGATCCTGCCCAATGCGAGTGGCAACACCTGTGCACCGCCCGACAACTTGTAGTAGTGCAGATTGAAGGGCGTGCTAACGAGGCCGCCCAGCTGAGCCAGTGCCAGCCCGCCCAGGTCCAGCGCCAGGACCCGCACGCCGGACGCCTTGAGCGCGTACAGCGCCTGGGACGGCTCGTCCGTGGAGGGGCCCGCCATGAACAGCACCACCACCTGCGCACGGAGGTCGTCGCGGTCGTCGAGGTGAGAGATAGGCGCTCCGGTAAGAATTGTGAGGGGCTCCGTGCGTGTGAGCCGATGGGCCGCGGGTAATTAACCGGTGTTCACACGCGAACGTTAAGGACGTCGAAGGTGACCCTTTATGATTTCTTGTTGTTGCCACTTGCTGACCCCGTGCCCCTACTGGACGTGTCCTGACTTGTGGTTGAATCAAATATTGGGGGGGGGGGCGGGGGCGGCACCTGACCGATCGGCCGCACCCCCTGTATCGATAATGTCCTGACTATCCCCACCGGCTGTCGGTATGGTGTGACCGGTCACGCTCACCTGGTTGACGCCGGCGTCGCCGCGCCCGCCCTTGGCCGCCGACAGCACCGTGCCGCCCACGAAGCTCACCGCCTTGCCCAGGTTGCGTCCGCCGGCGCCTGACAGCTGCTGCACGGACTGCAGCTTGGCGAGCACCGCAGCCACGTCCGTGCCCTGGTCCAGGTAGAGCTGCATGGGACGCGCGGGAGCGGGGGGGGGCGACACAAGTTTGCACCGGTGCTGGACCTCCCCTAGGTGGACTCGGGCTCAAATGAGTACCCGGTGTGGTGTGTGAACATCGCCACTGGGGGAGACAAAGGCGGCCAGGCGTGGTAATGGCCACCCACCCCCTCGTGTGCCGTGCCAGCCTTTATAGGTGCTCGCTAACAGCACTTGCCCCTTGATGCATTGCTACTGGAGCCATGAGCTTTTAATCATCTAGATTAAAAACACATCTCTTCAGATCGAATTTTGGTGTTGTGTCTGTTGTCCTTCCCCGCACCATCCGATTATCACGGTTGGCTACGTATGGGTGCGAAAGAAGTTCAACACACACACACACACGCACACACACACGCGCGTACCTCAACGGTGACATCGCCAGCGAACTGGACAAACGCGACGCGCAGGACACCTCCACCGCCCTGCACGTAGAGGAGCAGGTGGGACACGAAGGCCCTGACGGCCCCCACGCAGCGCCCAGAGAGCCGTCCACCATGAACACCAAGTCCAGGGAAATCGCTGTGGGGGGGGGGAAGAAGACGAGGGAGAGACAGAAGACAACGGAGGACATGGGGAGTGAAGAATGGCGATGAGTGACTTGGAGAGACACAGGAGCGCAGCTGGGAATGTTGAACTGACCGAAAACCTTGCAGTCACGAAAACTTCAAATCTCGAATTAATGTTGAACTTCTTTTCGCAGTGCACGTAGCTAAACCGCGACAATCGGAGGTGTGCGTGAAGGACGACAAATTGAACACAGAAAGCAGTTCTAAAGGAAGGAAATAGCAGGAGGCTGCGCTGGTGGATAAGATCGACGTTCTTCCCTCGTTACACATCCACTCAATACACAGAATGTCCCTTTCGAACGCAACTTGTAAATTCGGGAACGAAATTGATGTTACGTTAAATTCGAATTAACGGCATTTTGAATCTCTTAAATGAGAAAAAATACAAATGCTTTCGGGGAGTGGGGGGGGAATAAATCGAACGATGGAACGGCCTATCGTTTTTCCGAACGTGCATTTGTGCCTCTCCCGGTGGGTTTTGCGCGTGGGAAAATGTTCCACGCCGCGCTGGGGTTTCCCGAGTTATTGCGGCCGAAGCTCGGCCTCGTTTTGGTTGCGTCCCCTCGTGCCTATCACGCCCGTGTACCTCCGATTAGCACGGTCGGTTGCGTAGGGCAGCGAAGGAAGTTGAACATAGCGTACTGCACTGTGCAGGGTTCACCCTTTGTTTGAACGTTTCTTCGGTGAATGTCACAGCGGTGTCTCGTGAAAGAGTACCGTGTCAACCCATCACGGTTCACCTCGTATTGTTGTGCGGAGAAATTAGGTTTTCAGTCCGTATGGCGTACAGCCGTTTCAATGCGGGCAAACCACGTAGTGGTGGATTTGCGAAACGACGTTAATAGGGGGCGACGTTTATCTGGGCATTACTGCACTATGAATTATTTATCGTAAGACTTTCGATTTCCCATTAACATGTGCTTCAAAAAGGTTTGCATGCATTTTCAAGTGTCGTTTTATTACAACTCAGAGCCAAAACGTTTTCCATAGAAACGCTACTCCAGTTGTATATTGAACACTGATGGAAACAGGCTTCAACGTACGGAATCTATTTACTTTGCAGGCAAATTTTCACGAACGTATCTGTCCGTATATCGAGGCACGCCCGTATCTTCCTCCGCGGCCCCAAGGCTTCGTTCCCACGTTGGCGAGTTGTTAACTACCTCGCCTGGTCTACAGCAAGTCGTGGGTTCAATCTCCATGCTGACGCCTGCTGTATATTTGGAGTTTGCGTGTTCTTCCCATGGCCGTATGGATTTTTTCCGGCCCTCCGGTCCCCCCCCCACCCCACATTTAGAATCCACGTGCATTTAGAGTATTTGTCTGTTCTAAATCCACATGATATATAAATGTCCGGTACGATGATGATAACCCACTCCCTCTGGCCATCCATCATCCGCGATGGGCCAGGTCGCTTCCGAAAAGGAGCTACGTCGCTCAGTTGACACCTACCAATGAAAATAACAACAACATAGTCACGAACAAAAATACGTCCCTCACCTGGTCTGACGATGACGATGTGACCTGGCCGGCGATGCCCAACAGCTGCCCGTAGCCCCCACGGCGTAGAGGTGCATGCCGATGGGGTCGCTGGGCAGGCGCTGCAGGTCGAGCAGCTGGAAGGCGCCGATGCCGACGACGAAGGAGCGCACCCCTTGGGCTCGCATCAGCCCACGGTACTGGGCGACGGCGTCAGACGATGCGCCGCCCGTGATGATGACCAGCACCTGCGGGCGGAGTGGGAGCGGCGGTGGGAATGGTCAGCGGACAGCGGCAGCACCAGGGGCAGCAACGGCATCTGGAGCAGCAGCAGCAGCAGCGGCGGCATTATCGCCAGCAGGAGCAGCAGCGACACGACATTTGACACAATGTGGTGTCGCTGCCATGTCAGCAGTCTGTGTCAACACACTGCAAGCACGCTGGTCACTGCAGGTTGAGGTGGGTGCCCCGGGTGTTGTGGTATCGACGNTTTTTTTTTATTGGCCACGATAGTCTCCTTACTTGACTTGGTGATGGCAGCGTTCCCACTATTGCAGCCGTGCCATGTGCGTATGTTGAATTATTGTATGTGTGTGTGTATGTTGAACTTGATGTATGTGTGTATGTTGAACTTAGTGTATGTGTGTGCGTATGTTGAACTTATTATGTTTGTGCGTATGTAGTACGTATTGTAGGTGTGTGCGTATGTTGAACTTAGTGTATGTATGTGCGTATGTTGAACTTATTGTATGTGTGTGTATGTTGAACTAATTGTATGTATGTGCGTATGTAGTACTTAATGTATGTATGTGGGTATGTTGAACTTAGTGTATGTATGTGCGTATGTTGAACGTAGTGTATGTGTGTGCGTATGTTGAACTTATTATGTTTGTGCGTATGTAGTACTTATTGTAGGTGTATGCGTATGTTGAACTTATTGTATGTGTGTGTATGTTGAACTTATTGTATGTATGTGCGTATGTAGTACTTAATGTATGTATGTGTGTATATTGAACTTAGTGTATGTATGTGTGTATGTTGAACTTATTGTATGTATGTGCGTATGTAGTACTTAATGTATGTATGTGTGTATGTTGAACTTAGTGTATGTATGTGCGTATTTTGAACTTAGTGTATGTATGTGCGTATGTTGAACTTAATGTATGTGTGTGCGTATGTTGAACTTATTGTGTGTGTGAACGTATGTAGTACTTAATGTATGTATGTGTGTATGTTGAACTTATTGTATGTGTGTGCGTATGTTGAATTTAATGTATGTGCGTATGTTGAACTTAATGTATGTATGTGCGTATGTTGAACTTAATGTGTGTGCGTATGTTGAACTTATTTCACACCACCGTACGTAGCCAACCGCGCCAATCCGAGGTGCGGAGGAAGAACAACAAACTAAACACAACAACAACAAAGCAGTTCTTAAGAAATGTGTTTTAAATCTAGAAAAAAAAAACAATCGATGATCATCTACTGATGCATGTGGATTGATGCTGCATTCGACCACACGCTGCTGCATTAGGCCGAGGACAGCGTTCCAGTCGAGATGTGTTTGATGTCTTATTTAATCATGTAACCTAAATTATGGACATTCTGTCAGCCTGACTCTGAATTGCGGCCTCACCCGAGTCAGACTTGGAGAGTTGTTGTTGTTACAGTCACAGACCACCTGAAGACGATTGCTTGTGTTGTGATCGAAACGTGATATTTTTTTACATTTTCTATCTACGTGGCTTTACGAAAGACCCATAGAATATGTAATTCCTGCAGTCATGAAACTTTAAGTCAAGATTTAGTCAGACCATTCACCGCCATCCTCGTGTCCACCGGCACTTATCGTCATCATCCTTGCAGCGCGAACGAAAACCACCATCGTCACCGCCAACCACAGAACCCCCCTGTCAATCACGGACCCCCACCCTCTGTCAATCACGGACCCCCCGCCTGTCAATTACGGACCCCTCCCACCTGTCAATCACGGACCCCCCCTCCCCTGTCAATCACGGACCCCCTCCCCTTGTTAATCACGGCCCCCCCTGCCAATAACTTACTCCCACCCCACCCCTCCCCACCACTCCCCACGTTGCTTCACCTGCGGGACTCCATCTCCGGCCCTGCCGCCCTCTGCCTGCGAGAACGCGGTCGCGAGCACGAATGCACGGTGGCGCCGATGGCCCTGCTGCCACCGTGCGCGGACACCTTCCCACGGCGGCGACCACCTCCTGCTGGCTGGAGAACTGCCCCAGCTTGAACTCGGAGCTCTGCTTGCCGCTCAGCTGCACCAGCCCCACGCGGACCTGTGCCGCCCCGACGCTGAGGCCCTGCACGATCTGCGCGACGAAGCCCTTGATGAGCGCGAAGTCGGCGGCCGCGACGCCGGCCGAGCCGTCGATGGCGAAGATCACGTCCAGCTTGGCGAACGGACCTGGTGGTGGAGATAGCGACGGCGGTGATGAAGACTTTTTTTTTTTACAAAGCGGCAAGCGACGGGGGAGAAGGAGGGGTACAGATGAACACCGTAGACTTTCGCGACCAATATCATCCATATGAGTTTTTTTGGGTTAGATTGCGTAAGTATATAAATGTGTCGTTTCAACCCGCCACCACCCGACACAGCCAACTAGTAAGGGTTGTCACCAGAACCGGCCCTAGACCTTTAGGGGCCCTAGCAAAATTTGGTTGGAGGCCCCTTTGATGTATGATTTTTTTCACCCACTTGCTCGCAGTGACTCTCGGGGGCCCTCTGCTGGACACGGGGCCCTTTGCAATTGCAAGGGTCGCTTAGTGGCTGGGCCGGCTCTGTTGTTACGTAAACAGAACGTGGCCAATTCGTCACTAGTACAGCACACACCGGTTGTGTGTTGGAAAGCAAAGCCAAGTACGACGTTCCGCTAGTTGTAATTACTGGCGAGACGTCGTACTCAGATTGTAAATGTTCAAGTTCATTTGTTAGGTATAGCCCTATGAGCCATGCGGCTCTTAAGTCGGGTGCGACCGCAACAAACAAAATATGAACACAGAACATCTTAAAGCGACGACGCGTAACAGAAACATCCTGGAATAAACCAGCAAATATATTTTTTTAAACCCGTTATGGCTTAGGGGAAAAGGAAGGTGGTTGATGACGACGATGATGCCGAGAGCCGGCGGGCACAGTACGATCACTCACCGGGCGGTGGCGTCGGCGCCGGGGTCTGGGCCTGCTGCACGACGGTGCAGACGGTGGAGGTGAGCGCCGTGATGATGGAGTCGAGGCCTGCGAAGTCGGTGGCGTGGAACATGTGCTTGTCGACGGGTGGAGACGCCATGAGGGCCAGCTCTTTGCGGTCCGCCTTGCCCACGCCCACGGAGAAGAGGACGATGCCGCTCGACTTCACCTCGTCTGAGGGGTCCTTCACCTTGTCGTTGGCCTCGCCGTCTGTCACCAGCACCAAGATCTGAGCCGGAGGGTGGGAGATACGGCAGCATCGGCATAATCAATCGTTATCATTATCTCATACCGATCGTAATTATTGTCATCGTCATCATCATATATGATCATTGACAACAACATTATCATCATCATCTAACAGCATCATCATTACATCAATCATTGGGAAGGAGATATGGCAGTATTGGCATAATCAATAGTTATTATTATCCCATACCGGTCTTAATTATTGTCATCGTCATCACATCGTCTGATCATCATCCTGAGAAAGCTCCCAGCACGTGCAGAAAAAACGTCGGACCTGTTTCCAAACGACGTTCTTTACTGCACTAAAAGCACACCAGAGAGTGACGAATGGCACGTGTGGCATCGTGGCTTTGTGACGTCATGGGTCAACGCTTGCGTTCATTTGTGAATGTGGATTTGCGAGCTTTTGTCTTGATCCTTCAAACCCTGTCCTCTGCGTTCTCACCTTGCCGACGCCGGGGCGTCCCTGGCTCTTGAAGAGCTGCAGAGTGTGCCGCAGCGCCGCTCCGGTGAACGTGAATCCGCGCATGTATTTGGTGCCCTCGATGGCGTCCTTGAGCTTCCCCTTGTCCGCGTACTGCCCCAGGTCGAACTCCGTCTTGATCTTGGGACTCCTCATGTTGCGCTGTACTGCACCATGCCCACGCGGACCTTGTCCTTGCCATGTCCAGCTTGTCCACCAGCTTGGCGAGGAACTTGAGCACCAGCTGAAAGTTGCCGGCCCCCACGCTGCTGGAGCCGTCCACCAGTAGGTAGACGTCGGCCGTCTGCTTGTCGCTGCACACTGTGAGTGCCACAGTGGGGCAGCAAGGGTCAGGGCGTGGCCAACCCGGCATCTCTTCCCGAGACACGTGTGAGGCCCTTTATAAACAATCGCACGTGGCTCTATCGAAGGGGGGGGGGGAATAGCGTAGAACGTGTTGTCAAAACAGCAAAGATTAATGGTTGAAAGTTGTACGATAGGTTCTACAGTCTACTCTCCTATAATGCGGTCGTTGTGTTCTGAAGAACACCACATTGTGGAAAAATCGCGTTATAATAATGATATATAACATTGGGGTAAAGCACAGTCCACGACAACAAGTGAGATGCGTGACGTAGGCCGAACAAAGACTGAGACGCGCAGGTAGCATCTAGAAGCATTCAGCAGCATCCCAATGCCTTGTGTGACGCTATGCCGAGGCAGCCGTACGACCACTTATTCTTACTTACGCAACATAGTTCCACCCCCTCTAATCAAAGTTCCATTGATTAGAGGGGGGTGGAGTTGGGAGGCGGGGGGGCAAACGTAACCTTGTCGAGGGCACAACATTGTGGAGTACCCCGGTGTGGCTCCAGACCAGGGAGGTCCTGCGCAGATGCCATATTCGCTGTTTATCTGCTACAGCATAGGCGTAGGGGAATGTAAACAGGACCTACCTACATCTTGCTTCATTGACCTGGTCAAGGCCTACGATACCATCAATAGTCCAGTGCTCTCTGGGGTCGCTGACCCCTCTGCTCACAATCGTTAAGGACCTTCATTATGGTAGGCAGGCCCTGGCTGGGAGTTGCAGCCGTTCCCTGTTCACCTTGCGATGTCCTCTTACCCATACACGATTTAACATCTTCTCTGACCATGTCGTTCGAGAGGCTACCCATGGCTGTATTGGATGAATTTCCGCGTAGTACAGATATAATGGGATAATGATGTATGCCTAGGTGCGGTGAGGGGGTGGTTCTGTATTGGTCAATCTAGTTATGTATGTTGATCAAATAATCGATGCTCACTCTTAAAATGAGTTGGAGGCTCGTCTGATGAACCTGGAGCATGCCACTAATATGTGAGGTCTTACCATACTTCCCACAAAAACAAAGGACCTTCCTGGGTATTTTCTGTATGCCTCTCTCTGTGTGTCTCTGTGTGAGTCTCTCTCTCTGCTTGTGTGTCTGTCTGTGGGACTCCATGTCTATGTTCTGTCTCTCTCTCAAATTTAGCAATTTTTGGAAGAACGTCATCAACCAGGTGGAGTGTTGACTGTTGTATTGGCCGTCTCTTGTTGTATTGCATTATATTTCCAAGTTTACTATGTTTGTTTTCTTTCATTTGTACCTGATGATGGTTGCTGTGTTGCAATCGAAACGTCGTATTCTATTATTATAAAATTTATTTCTACGTCACTTTACCGAAAGAACCAAAGAGTAATTCCTGCAGTCACGAAAGTTCGAATCTAGTTAGAATAAACTGACTTAAGAAAATGCATTTTCAATGCGAGACGGCGCCGCACAGACCACCCGCACCTTTACTCGGCAAGGCGACGGCCTGGGTCGCCGCAGTCACCGGCACCGCCTTGGCCTCCTGCGCGGCGGTGCAGACGGTGGAGGTGAGCGCCGTGATGATGGAGTCGAGGCCTGCGAAGTCGGTGGCGTGGAACATGTGCTTGTCGACGGGCGAGACGCCATGATGGCCAGCTCTTTGCGGTCCGCCTTGCCCACGCCCACGGAGAAGAGGACATGCCGCTCGACTTCACCTCGTCCGAGGGGTCCTTCACCTTGTCGTTGGCCTCGCCGTCTGTCACCAGCACCAAGATCTGAGCAGGGGGGGGGGGGGAGATACGGCAGCATCGGCATAATCAATCGTTATCATTATCTCATACCGATCGTAATTATTGTCATCGTCATCATCATATATGACCATTGACAAAAACATTATCATCATCATCTAACAGAGCATCATCATTACATAAATCATTGGGAAGGAGATACGGCAGTATTGGCATAATGAATCGTTATTATTAACCCATACCGGTCTTAATTATTGTCATCGTCATCATATCGTCTGATCATCATCCTGAGAAAGCTCCCAGCACGTGCAGAAAAAACGTCGGACCTGTTTCCAAGCCACGTCCTTTACTACACTAAAAGCACATCAGAGAGCGACGAATGGCACGTGTGGCTTTGTGACGTCACGGGTCAACGCTTGTGTTCATTTGTGAATGTGGATTTGCGAGCTTTTGTCTTGGATCCCTTCACACCCTGTCCTCTGCGTTCTCACCTTGCCGACGCCGGGGCGTTCCTGGCTCTTGAAGAGCTGCAGAGTGTGCTGCAGCGCCGCTCCGGTGAACGTGAATCCGCGCATGTATTTGGTGCCCTCGATGGCGTCCTTGAGCTTCCCTTGTCCGCGTACTGCCCCAGGTCGAACTCCGTCTTGATCTTGGGACTCCTCATGTTGCCGCTGTACTGCACCATGCCTACGCGGACCTTGTCCTTGCCGATGTCCAGCTTGTCCACCAGCTTGGCGAGGAACTTGAGCACCAGCTGAAAGTTGCCGGCCCCACGCTGCTGGAGCCGTCCACCAGCAGGTAGACGTCGGCCGTCTGCTTGTCGCTGCACACTGTGAGTGCCACAGTGGGGCAGCAAGGGTCAGGGCGGTGGCCAACCCGGCATCTCTTCCCGAGACACGTGTGAGGCCCTTTCATAAACAATCGCACGTGGCTCTATCGAAGGGGGGGGGAATAGTAGAACGTGCTGTCAAAAGCAAAGATTAATGGTTGAAAGTTGTACGATAGGTTCTACAGTCTACTCTCCTATAATGCGTCATTGTGTTCCTGAAGAACACCACATTGTGGAAAAATCGCGTTATAAAAATGATATATAACATTGGGGTAAAGCACAGTCCACGACAACACGTGAGATGCGTGACGCAGGCCGAACAAAGACTGAGACGCGCAGGTAGCATAGCGGCAGTGTAGAGGTCAGCGCGCTGTGCTACGAACCTGGCCACCCGAGTTCGATTCCCGCTCACGGCCAACACCAGCGGCGATTATCTGAACCGGTCCTGGGACTCCCCTAGGACAACTCAGCCTCAAATGAGTACCTGACGCGGTGCTTAAAAACATTGCCACTGGGGAGACAAAGGCGGCTGGGCATGGTGTATAAATACCCATTAATTGGCTGAAAACATCTTCATATATTATGGGACTACAGAGGGCTTCGGCAATGCTTGGCACTGGGTTACCGCCTGGCGGCTTCTCGTCTGTAGTTCCTCCTCGCGTCTCCGACTCACACCCTCGCTTCGAGAGTGAGCGAATATGATGCAGTTCGTTATAGGTCGAACATTTACCGTAATACGCGCGGTGCTAAGAACCAGGCGAGCCGCGTTTGATTCCCATTCATGGCCAATAACGGTGGTGAATTTCAGAACGGTCCTGGACCTCCAGGTTTGTTTTGTTCAATTTCCAGGTTTTCCGCTGTGGTGACACCCAAATCCAGCCCTGCATCTCCCCCGTGATCCATATCGTGTTCGCTGTCGATCGGTCAGTGCGTGGGCAAATGGTGACCCCCCCCTCCCCAATGTTGACCCTGACTTGTGTGCTAAGGGCCATCATGAATCGTGCAGGGATTCTTACCCTGGCTGCGTCGAGAGATGATGTGTTCGTCGTTTTGCTGGAATCAAGAAAATAAATAGCTTGAGGTTAAACAAAACGTACAAATCACAAGAGCCATCATCATCATTTTCATTTCTTTAGAACTGCTTTTTGTGTTTGGTTTGTTGTCCTTCCCCCGCACCTTCGATTAGCATGGTTGGCTCCGTGCGGTGCGAAAGAAGTTCAACATACATACTGCACTATACACTACACTACACAGACTATGCGATACACTACACTATACACTACTATACACTGAACTACTATGCTAAATTGAAAACTATTTTCTTTAGCACTGCTTCTTGTGTTCAGTTTGGTGTCCTTCCCCTGATTCGAAAGGAATTATCTTTATTTTATTTTAAAGAAATACATTTTCTTTATATTTCCGAAGCATGGTACGCTTCAACAACAACAACATTTTGATTGATTAATTTATTGGAGTCTATTATCATTATTATTGGAATCTAACATGGTCGTGGAGGGAAGGCGATGGGGCGAGGTGAGTCTGCGATATGAATCGAGATGAGATAAGATCCTTGAGATGAAATCGCAGAACCCAGAGAAGTCCCAGCCCACGTGGGGTGACACCCACCCTCGTTTGTTCCGCGGGTATTCCCCGATGACTCTTATTTCATATCTTGTATTTCAAGTTGATCTATGTATAGTAAGATTATACACTTGTTTTTTTAAACCTATCTTTTTGAAATGTTCCTATGTAATGCGAGCATAAATGGGGTTGTTGCTGGGCTCTGGTCCAATCACACGGCCCGGGTATTGGGGAGCGGAGCCTGGTCTGCGGGGCGTGTGGGAGGGGCCAGCGTTCACCTCGGCTCCAATGGGAGGCGAGGTGAATGGGGCGGAGCCAGCGGGGTAGTATGGGAAGGCGGATCTGACGATCCGGAAGAGGAGGAGTCAGGGTCACGTNGGGGAATGGATATAAGTGGGAGCCCGGAAGAGATCGGGGCAGTCGGGGAAGTTAAGAGTCTGAGCCACGTTGGGTGGTGAGAGAGAGATCCGCGCCATCGGCCACATGGCCGAAGGACCTCAGGAGTAGAGGAGCTAACGGAGGAGTGTGTGTGGCACGCGAAAGGGAGCGTCCGCGGGCGCGCGCAAAACGACGCTGGTCCGTGGAGGAGACCAGCAGTGCCGACGGAGTCTTTTATTACACCTACAAATTGAATCGCCATATGTTCATCATAGTTGTGTTTAAATCTATTTTTTTCGTACACTTTTATTGCCGATATTATATTGTTTCCTCTGTGGCGCTTCGAGGCCAATTTATTGGGAGAGGCGCAGTTATTAAACAAAGATCGGTCGAACTTGAAGCCGAACGTTCATTTGTATTATCATGCGAGATGCAACCGGACAGCCTGGGGAGAAAGCATCAGTGCAGCGCTACAGAGATGTTAACTACCTCGCCTGGTATACAGGAGGTCGGGTTCAATCCAGAATCGTACGCCTTTATATTTGGAGTTTCATGTCTCTCTCTTTCCCCTTGGTCGCGTGGATTTTTCTCCGGGTCTTCCGGGGTTTCATCTCCACATTTATAATCGACATGCGTTTAGAGCAGTTGGCTGCTGCTATACATTTAAATATGAGATTATGGTTCCCCTTTTATCTGGCAACAAAACAGGTATTAAGATTTGATTTGAAGCTTTGTGACTGCAGGAATTACTCTTTGGTTCTTTCGGTAAAGTCACGAAAAAAGAAAAGAAATTAAATTTTAAAAACATACTCTTGATAAGCCACTTGGTTGAGGCTATTATTTATGAGGGTCAGGTCGCTTCTGAAAAAGAGCTACATAGCTCAGTGGGCCTTACCTGGTAAAATTAGGAATAGTTTTATAGTGTTAGTTCAGAATTGACTCCAAATCACCATCGTCATTGTGGAGAATATAATTAACAATTAATAAGCGTTTCATGTTTTATTTTATTTTAGTCGTCTTAAATCGAGTTTACGACAGCCGTGAGATTTGTCAATTCTCAGCCTGTGGATTTAATTTGGTCATTCCAATATTCAGTCCGTACATATATTACATATATTGCCAATTATCATGTATGGTTGCTGTTATGACTGGTTCTAGTATCGTCAGCGAGTCGGCGCCTTCATACGGACTAGATCAGACATGGGCAAAGTACGGCCCGCGGGCCGTATACGGCCCGTTGGGCTTTTTTATCCGGCCCGCCGAACTTGTCCAAATATTATTAAATTAAATTTTACCTTCCTCCTGTAATGCCCCATTTCCCCAATAGTTAGCGCACTTTGACCGGGAGTGTGGTGTACAGTAGAACATCTGGTCACGACCATAATTCGTTCCATAACTTTGGTCGCAACCGGTTTGGTCGTGACTCGAACTAATTTCCCCATTGGATTTTATGTAAATACGATTAATCCGTTCCAGACTCCTACGAACTGTATATAAATATTGTTTTTTAAAGATTATTAAGCACAAAAATAGTGAATTATGCCATAGAAATCAGTGTAATAGTATACTAAATGTAAAAACATTGAATAACACTGAGAAAACCTTGAACAACAGAGAAAACTAACATTGCCGCATCAAGGTTTAGAATCGTTCAACAAGATTATTGTTTTGTCTGCTACATCAGTCGGTCGATTCTGAGAGAGAGAATATTCGTATGAGCAATTCATGACTCTATTGAAAGTAAGTTAACAGTAATATTTGGGTACAGTATTGTTTTTGGAAGCATTCACCGTAATATCGTATGAACGTTTACTTCACCGCATCATCGTATGAATGATGCGAGAAGAGATTAACGGGTTCTTATTTTAGCGATTTACGTACTCGGCACTTTCGCTCTCTAAATTATGGCTTGAATGAGGGGGAGGGTATGACTACACTCACAAAATGAATATCTTACTAGGAATTTTATATAACAAAAGTTATATACATAACTGTTACGCTTTGTGTAATTCAACAAAACAAACAAAACTTAACTCCGAATTTCACGAGTCCGTTCTAGACCCACAGTTTTTTTTAAAGAGTCTTAAGCACAGAAAACATAATTAAAGTTTGAAAAATCATTAATTATACAAACTTTTCAATAACTTCCTTCTTCACTTCGATTTAAATTTTCTTTGAAACCTTCTTCTCACCAACATTACCACTCATTACCACTTTCTCCGAAGGAAGTTTGTAAAATAATGCATTGTACAGACAGCAGACATCTTGTGTCCGGAGATCAAAAGCAAATTTGAAAAAGTCAGCTCATCACGCAGGCGTACTCGCCGTGTGGACTATTAATAAGTAAACCCATAAAACAAAGTTTTTCACTATAAATCCTTTATATGCGTGGCAGCGAACTTAATATAAAGGATTTAAAAATATTTCGCCTGTGGAGGACGCGGGATCGATCCCGCGACCTTTGGCATGGGAAGCGAGGGCGCTACCAACTGCGCTACTCCGCCACGGCCTGTGGAGGGGTTACGCTCTGGGCTCTTATACTGTGACGTTCAGCCAAAGCCAAGAATGAGTTCTTTGAATATATGTAAAATACTTTTTTTTTGCCTAAAAAGTGTAAAATTTTGGGAATTTTTTTTTTCACGAACATTAATTGTCTGCACAACGAGTCTGTGTGGAAAATGTCAGCTCGATTGGATCACGGGAAGTGGGTTAAAAAACGACCGAAAGATTTGCACGGTCCTAAGCAAGCAAGCACGCAAGCAAGCGAACTTAATATAAGTANCAAGTAACCCGTAAAAACAAAGTTTTTACTATAAATCCTTTATATGCGTGGCGGCTAGAGTCCTCTCGTCCTCTGGCTTGAGATGGCTGCCACCTATGGGTCAGATGATTGTCTGCCACCATTAAGCAATTGGTAATTAAATATATTTTTTTCCTAAACAGTGTAAAATTTTTGATTTTTTTTCACAAAAATTAATTGTCACACACAACGAGTCTGTGTGGAAAATGTCAGCTCGATGGATCACGGGAAGTGGGTTAAAAACGAGCGAAAGATTTGCACGGTCCTAAGCAAGCAAGCGAACTTAATATAAAGGATTAAAAAATATATTCGCTGTGGAAGACACGGGGATCGATCCCGCGACCTTTGGCATGGGAAGCGAGGGCGCTACCAACTGCGCTACTCCGCCACGCCTGTGGAGGGTTACGCTCTGGCTCTTACACTCTGACGTTCAGCCAAAGCCATGAATGCGTTCTATTTGAATATATGTAAAATAATTTTTTTTGCCTAAAAAGTGTAAAATTTTGGGAATTTTTTTCACGAACAATAATTGTCTGGCACAACGAGTCTGTGTGGAAAATGTCAGCTCGATTGGATCACGGGAAGTGGGTTAAAAAACGACCGAAAGATTTGCACGGTCCTAAAGCAAGCAAGCACGCAAGCACGCGAACTTAATATAAAGGATTTAAAAATACTGTATAGCCAGTCAATTAAACAAAAAGTCTGATTCCTTTGAATTATATTCACTAGCACTGGATGAAAGTACGGTAATTGGTTTAGCGCAGGCCTCAGATGTTTTCATGATGTTTGATCAGTCACGTTACATGTTTTTGTATTGTTCATGTTCGTGCAATTTGTTAAATTTCCTTGCAAATAAATGCTTTGCTACCTGCTAAAGGCCAAATCCTTTCATGTAATGATTTTTACATGTCAATTATATTAGTTCACACAAACACTCCAACCATCTGTTCCTGGCCCGGCCCCTCTGTCAAATTTTAGAACCCATTATGGCCCGCGAGTCAAAAAGTTTGCCCACCCCTGGACTAGATCATGTTCGGCCCATTAAACTCATAGCCCCAAGTTGCGAGTGAGCACAAGGCAGACCCTTCAATAATTACAATCAAAAGGGATCACCAAATAATCCCGCAAGGGCGTTAGAGTCATCGCCGACATCGTCACGCCCGCTCATTTGTATCCCACCTGCTGGTCACCGTTGACGAAAATAAAATCGAGTGCCGCGGCCTGTAGCATATTGTTATAAAGGGGCCCTACATTTTTTTAAAGACGTAAATATTTAAACATACATTTTTACCTTACATAGTAAAAAGTAATTGTATTTTTTCATTTGCTATACAAGCCAGATAATACGACGAATCGCTAACCTTAAACACCCAGTCGTTCGTAAAAGTTGAAGGCGGTATAGTACTATAGTAATAGAGCAAGTGCAGAATCGCTGAACCGGAATTTAAAGCTCGAAAGCATTTAGCGCGTAGCTACTACATATTTAGCTGCTTGTACTACTAGGATAATCTGGCACTTATCAGCACCGCGGCCTTAGATTGCATTCAGCTGTGGCGGCTAGCGAAGGATAAGGATCGCCTGGTGGCGCACGTGGCGACTTCTACGCCCGAGGGACATGCGCATGGTGATGGTGATGATGACGAACGCAGCCACAACTGCATTCGTTTCTATATTAAAAACGCTATATATATAGATATATCTATGAGATGGACGTAAAAATNTTTTTTGAAGAAAAAACCCGATGGTGATAATTATGCAGGCAGTGATGAGAAGGAAACTGGCACTATTTGGACAGAAACGTAGGATGGACAACAGCGGGGAAATAAAAGTGCGTTGTTGTTCAGAAGAATGGAAGAAACCGGAAAGAGATGAAGACCTCACAGAGAATGGCTTGATGACGACGACGGCAATCAGAGATCGGTTCCAGAAAATGTGGCCACTACTTGAGCATCGTGGCACAAGGCAGAGAGAGGAAAGTGGAGAAAATTACGAAAGGTGCAGTGGACACCTACGGGACTATCTTGCCTATGGATCGTGATGATGATGTGGTGGTGGAACGTTTTGACCAGTATCACAACGACGAAAACATTAGTAGAGGTTTACCATGTCTGGCACGTAAGACGAGAGGTGTTAAGGTGTTCAAACGCCAAATAGACACCCATTGCAAGTCATCAAGTTACTGCATTGCCATTCGTTCGGTGCGTTGAAGGCAATTTCCACATCGACGCCCAACGCAGAACTGGAGGAGCGTTCTTACGGAAAACGTCTTGGCTCCAAATGTCATTCAAAATCACACGAGAGAATGCAGAAACCCTTTCTAAAGCACGTATTTAATGGACAAGCGATACTTTTACGATACATAATTCACAATAGAGGGATAGCCGATTTATATCTCTGTTGTAGGCCAATCACTTTCAAATACAATGCATAATCGAGCATGTTTGCGTGCATNTTTTACCACAAATAAGTGTGCTAACTGCAGCCTCGACGCTCTTGAAATGCATCTATTGTTTGTTCTACATCTTAGCACCTCCTCCTTTAATGCGAGAAAGGGTAAAATCTCTACTTATTTTTCATCATTATCGATAGATAGCTCGATAGATAGATATTGACACACAACTTCGGTGGTGAGAAAAGTGCGTCCGCTCGCTCACCTGCACGATGCCCGTCGGAACATATCAGCCGTCGCTACCATCGCCGCAACCGCCATGAACACCGCCACATGGACAGCAGAGACGGTACCACGGGCACCTCACCACGAGGGACATGGCTCTGGCTCGCACTCGAAGCGTTCTTTCCAACTTCGTATCCTGACTCCTCCGCTTGCCCTGCCCCTGCCTGACTGCCCTGTGCCTACGCCGTCGCTTATATAGCCGCCTCGTCACTGCGGTCGCGTTGCGGTGTTGCGCTCCCCCCCCCGGGGCATGGACGCATCGACGCGGCTTTGCTGCGTGTTCAACCCGACGACGGCCATGCGTCGTCGCATTAATTGCAGGCGGGGTTAGAAGATGATGCAGACGGAGGGTGAGCTCTGTTCAGTGGGGGTGGTGGTGGGGGGAGATGCGGATCTTGTAGGGAACCGTTTCACAGGGGGTCACGGACCCCCCCCCCCCCCTGATTAGCACGGTTGGTTGGCTACGTGCGGTGCGAAAGAAGTTCAAGACACATGCGGAGAGTGATGCTGAACAGAGGGGGGTCATGGTGACACGTTACAGTTGACACAGGCAAGGGGGCGAGAATTGATCACTTGGAGAAATGTATTGAATGTGGTACTTAAAAAAATTGTACTTGAAACTTTGTTGTTGTTGCTGCTGCGAAAGGATAAGTTGCACGCGCGAAAAGTTCATATTTCCAGGTGTGTTGTCCACGACACGCATGCTTTGTTATGCACAGTGCCGGATTATCCTCGTAGCACAAGTAGCTACACATGTAGTAGCTACATGTGAGTAGTAGCTAGATACTACATATGTAATACATATGTAGTATCTAGCTACATATGTGTAGCTACGGGCCCCGCACTTTCAAAGGCCCGCGCTAAACGCTTTCAAGCTATCAATCCGGTTCGGTGATTCTGCACTTGCTCTGTTACTATAGTACTACACTGCCTTCAAGTTTTATGGACGACTGGGTGTTTAAGGTTAGCGATTTGTCATATTATCTGGCTGTATAGCAAATAAAAAATACAATTTCTTTAATATTCACGAAACTTAAATAGAAATTTAAAAATGTATGTTTTTAATATTTACGTGTTTATTTTATTTCATTTAGGGCCGTTTATAACATATGCTACAGGCCCCGCACTAGCTTAATCCGGCACTGGTTATGCATTGCATTTGGATATAATCTGTGCATTTCCCTGTACCCATCCATTGCGGCACCACTCACAGATTCGCGCCCGGGGCAGCCGTTGCGATCGTCCAACCACAAGCCCCGGACCTAGTACTCAATGTATCGCCCCGGGGTGGATGATTGGCTGAATCGGCCACTGACTGGGATCAGTGAGGTTTTTTTTTCGCAGGGCACCGCGGTGGTGAGATGTTAACTACCTCGCCTGGTATACAGGAGGTCGTGGGTTCGATCCCGAGTTTGCGTGTCTCTCCCGATGGCGACATGGATTTTTCTTCGGGTCCTCGGTTTTTCCTCCACATTTAGAAACATGCGCTTAGAGTATTTGTGGCTGCTTTAAATGTCCACGCGATAATCGAAATTCGTTGCGCTATCATTTGTGGCCAGGTCGGTTCTGAAAAAATAGCTACGTAGCTCAGTGAGCCTTTCCTGCTAAATAAAAAAATGTTTAATTATTGTACTGTAGGATAGACGTATATATATTTATCGATTAAAAGCTATATAGAAATTAAATGAATAGTTTAACAGTGTATATGTGTAATAAGGGACGTTGAGGCGACTTCTGGAATCCGGTCTTTTATTCACTTTTCATTACAGCTCTCCTTCATGCTGCTGACCGGCAGTGTGAGAGGGATAGAGAGAGAGAGACGCGCAGCCACGTGGCAACTTGGAGCCCGCTCTCGCGTGGCCTCTTCCTCCGTTCTTTCCAGTTCTGACCACGTGTTGCTCGTCTCCACCCTATTTAATACCCGGGTCACGTGGTACGTTTCCACCAATCCTGGTTAGCCTCTATGGAAATTCCAGACTCCCGCATAGGCTCCCGGGACCACGCCCATGACTCGTCTCCCCATTGGCTGTGGCTAAGGCCAGCAGAACCAATCCTCTACAAACAGCTGTCACCTTTCCATTACGTCAGGGCCACGCCCTAGGCTTCCACCCCATTGGCTATGAACCAGGACCGGCAGAGCCAATCATTGTGACGAGTTGTAATCCGTCAACGACCCGGATATAACCTCACATTACATATGTACGTCGGAAAGTAATCCATTGTAGTACAGGGTATCCATAAAGCTGTTACATCATCAGCCATGATCCACTGCCCAAGCCGTCGCCATTGTGGTTGTGAGTGGAGGACTTGTGCCAGTCGACCCGTGGCACCTGCTGGGTCTGCTACGTGACCTCCTGGTGCACCTAGCCTGGCACATCAGGGGGCACAGGTGGTGCATCGGCCTGTCATCTCAGGCAGTCGACCCGTGGCACCTGCTGGGTCTGCCCCGTGACCTCCTGCCAGCGGGCGTTGGACACTTCACGTGGCCTCAACGTGCACATAGGGGCGTCCATAAATGACGTCACGCACCTGGGGGGGGGGGGTCAGACATTTGTGACGATGTTTGACGAGGGGGGGGTAGAAATTTGACGTCACATCAAAATGCGCAACTTTAAATAAATATAGACAACATGTTCTACTTAATTAAATATACNTTTTAATAAATGTTTTCTCCTACATCAGAGTGCAGCGCCACATTAAATACGCAATACAATGACAATAGTTTAAAGCGATTTGAAGCATGTTTTATTTTTTTGGGGGGCAGAGCGTTGTGACGTCATATTTTATGGGGGTCTGACTTTTTGTGACGTCGTGTGACGAGGGGGGGGTCNAAAATCTCAAAATCGCGTGACGTCATTTATGGACGGCCCCAAAGCCTGGCACAAGCGCCGTGGTGACTTCACCGCCACGGTGTTGCTGTGGTTGTGCATATAAAGATGGTGCTGTGTACCGCAACAAAGTTTGACATTGGCGTTTGCGTCGAGGTACCTGCATGAGTGTTCGTGATATCCGTCACTGGTGCGTGGNGTGTGTGGGGTGGTGTGCGGGTGTGGGTGCGGTTTGTGTGTGTGCGGTGTGTTGGTGTAGTGTGTGCGGTGTGTGTGTGTGTGTGTGTGTGTGAAAATGGGAGAGGTAGTAGCGCAGCGGCTACGAATTCGGCGACCCGAGTTCGATGGCCGCTCACGACCAACACCGGTGACGATAATCTGAACCAGTTCTGAGCCTCGCCTAGGTCGACTCAGCCTCAAATGAGTACCTGGTGCGGTGTATAAACATCGGCCACTCGGGAGACAAAGGCGGTCGGGCGCGATGCTGTGGTCACCCCCACTCACCTTTGTGTGCCGTGCCGGCCTTCGTAGGTACCCCTACTCGCTAACAGCACTTTTGAATCTCGACTTAAAGCTTTCGTGACTGCAGGAATTCATATTATGTGGGTCTTTCAGTAAAGCCACGTAGATAGAAAAAAAATCACGACGTTTCGATCGCAACACAAGCAATCGTCTTCAGGTGAAAAAAAATACAGCGCTGTTGAGGCTATACGAGGGCGGTTGTGGTGGTGGGGGCTGTGGAATCTGTGTCCTTGTGAATATGGATGTGGCCAACTCTCAGGATGTCCAGGTGTCGTTTGTTCTGAGCTCATGGCACGCCCGGCGCCAGGTGCGAGCGAGCGATTTATTTCTGCTCCTGCGAAGCATCAAGCCTCGAGCTGGTGTCTCACGGTGTGCGGGTTTTTTTTTGTTGAAACTTAATTTTGATTTCATCGGCAAGCCGGGGCCTCCTCGCGCTTTGCTGCTGCCATCGTTTGGCGGTCGTCCTGCCGCACGGCTGCCGATTCCGACGGCGGAGCGACGAGAAGCGAGCGAGTGGGGAGTGCTTCGTCGCATGCTGTGCTGCGTACTCTTTGGTTTTTTCGGTAAAGTCACGTAGGTAAACATTAAAATAAATTAAATCACGACGTTTCGGGCGCAACACAAGCGTCGTGTGTGCTGCAAGGCTGTAGCCATGTAGTCAACATTGGGGGGACCAAATCTACCAGGGGTCCCCACCGCCAGGAAAAAAAATCGAAATTTGAAAACGAATTTCCTGCCATTTCTGCCTAAAATATAAAAAAAATTCACTAACACATAGGATGGACTTTTTAGTTATTTTTTACAATAATGTCTAATACTGTATTGTATTACATTGCTCTGTTTTTTTTCTTTTTACCTTTCTTGTTTCATTGTATGTGATAGCAGAGATTAGAGATTAATAAAGTACAACCAAAACCACAATAATATAAACAGAATCTATTTTACAGCAATATATGGGGGGCATTTTGAGCATATTTGAATATTNGGGGGGGAGGATGCCCCCCCCCCAATATATATTGTAATTACGGCCTTGGTGTGCTGTGTGGGCACACTACGACTGGAGAGTTTTTTATTAAAAATTTGTGCATCAGGTATCAGCGTCTCCTGGACGTGGTTTGTGCCGCCCCATTTCACTTTGGCAATCAACCAGGAGCGGTGGCAGCCACCGAGCGTGGGCACCGATGCATCAGCAGCTGCAACTTATTCATCGGCATCGTCGTCGTCAGCATCACGCAGCAGAAGAGCTGAATCAGCGGCGAAGATTGCATCGGCAATTTTGTTCATGCCGGCAGGACTGGATGAATTAATGCTCCAACCATGGCACAAAGCGTGGTTTTAATATCGAGCAAGTAGGCCAACCTGAACCTCTCGTTCGCAAAATATCTCAATGGATTCGTCAATGACACCGTGTGTATGTACAGTGAGGGAAAAAGTATTTGATCCCCTGCTGATTTTGTACGTTTGCCCACTGACAAAGAAATTATCAGTCTATAATTTTAATGGTAGGTTATTTGAACAGTGAGAGACAGATAAACAACAACAAAAATCCAGAAAAACGCATGTCAAAAATGTTATGAATTGATTTGCATTTTAATGAGGGAAAAAGTATTTGACCCCTCTGCAAAACATGACTTAGTACTTGGTGGCAAAACCCTTGTTGGCAATCACAGAGGTCAGACGTTTCTTGTAGTTGGCCACTAAGTTTGCACACATCTCAGGAGGGATTTTGTCCCACTCCTCTTTGCAGATCTTCTCCAAGTCATTAAGGTTTCGAGGCTGACGTTTGGCAACTCGAACCTTCAGCTCCCTCCACAGATTTTCTATGGATTAGGTCTGAGACTGGCTAGGCCACTCCAGGACCTTAATGTGCTTCTTCTTGAGCACTCCTTTGTTGCCTTGGCCGTGTGTTTTGGGTCATTGTTATGCTGGAATACCCATCCACGACCCATTTTCAATGCCCTGGCTGAGGAAGGAGGTTCTCACCCAAGATTTGACGGTACATGGCCCCGTCCATCGTCCCTTTGATGCAGTGAATTGTCTTGCCCCTCAGCAGAAAAACACCCCAAAGCATAATGTTTCCACCTCCATGTTTGACGGTGGGGATGGTGTTCTTGGGGTCATATGCAGCATTTCCAAACACGGCGAGTTGAGCTGATGCTAAAGAGCTCCATTTTGGTCTCATCTGACCACAACACTTTCACCCAGTTGTCCTCTGAATCATTCAGATGTTAATTGGCAAACTTCAGACGGGCATGTATATGTGCTTTCTTGAGCAGGGACCTTGCGGGTGCTGCAGGATTTCAGTCCTTCACGGCGTAGTGTGTTACCAACTGTTTTCTTGGTGACTATGGTCCCAGCTGCCTTGAGATCATTGACAAGATCCTGCCGTGTAGTTCCTGGCTGATTCCTCACCGTTCTCATGATCATTGCAACTCCACGAGGTGAGATCTTGCATGGAGCCCAGGCCGAGGGAGATTGACAGTTATTTTGTGTTTCTTCCATTTGCGAATAATCGCACCAACTCGTGTCACCTTCTCACCAAGCTGCTATCGATGGTCTTGTAGCCCATTCCAGCCTTGTGTAGGTCTACAATCTTGTCCCTGACATCCTTGGAGAGCTCTTTGGTCTTGGCCATGGTGGAGAGTTTGGAATTTGATTGATTGATGGCTTCTGTGAACAGGTGTCTTTTATACAGTGTAATAAAAGACTCCGTCAGGCACTGCTGGTCTCCTCTTATTCAGGTTCCTCTCCGCACCCGCTGGTATCCTCCACGGACCAGCGTCATCCGCGCACGCCCGCGCACGCTCCCTCTTGCGTGCCACGCACGCTCCTCCGTTAGCTCCTCTTCTCCCGCACTCCGCACACCGCTGGCCGACGGCGTGCTGAGGTCGTTCGGCCACGTGGCCGATGGCGTGGATCTCTCTCTCACCACCCAACGTGGCTCAGACTCTTAACTTCCCGACTGCCCCAATCTCTTCTGGCTCCCACTTATATCCATTCCCCCACGTGACCCTGATTCCTCCCCTTCCGATCGTCAGATCCGCCTCCCCATACTACCCGCTGGCTCCGCCCCCATTTACCTCGCCTTCCATTTGAGCCGAGGTGAACGGTGGCCCTCCACACGCCCCACAGACCAGGCTCCGCCCCCAATACCCCGGCCGTGTGATTGGACCAGAGCCCAGCAACAACCCCATTTACGCTCGCATTACATGACCCCCCCCCCCCCCCCCCCCCGATGAAAAAGCCAGCCATCCGGCTGGAATAGGACAAAATAACGCGAGCAACAGCATCACAATCAGGAATCACCAGACACAACGGAGAGTATAACAACAACACAATTAACGAAAGGGAAGGGATTTGGAACGAGTGCGGGTCGCCGGCCCGTCCTTCACAAGAGGCGGCGCCCTCAAAGGTCGCAGTCCCGACAGGGTTTTAGGAGCGGTGGAACCGGAACCATCCGCCGCTGTTGGAGGCCTGTCCGTCCCAGAACCCCGTTCCCGAGATAGGTCCGTAGTCGGGCTCCCTGCAACTGCAACCGCGCGGGTTGGAGGGGCAGCGGGGCCAAGTGTCCCCATCGCTGTGGTAGGTCCACCCGGTGCAGGAATCCCTGTGTCTTGGAGGATCACAGCCGGCCCGTCTACAGGAGGCACGACAGGAGTGCTTGCAGGTTGAACAGGAAAAGTCAGTGGCGCGTCGGATGCGACAACACCGGCAAGGCAACGTTAGGAGATGACGCATCCACTCGCAGGGCCATGTAGGGTATCAATCGGACGTGTGAACGTACCAACACCGCGATCCGACCCGAACGCGCGCGGACTGCGGGCTAGGGACCTCAATAAGCACAACCGGCCCCTGCCAGGGTTTGTGCAACTTAGGGGAGGTCCCCACCGGTACCTGTGGGCAGTGGAGGCAGGCCATGTCCCCCACTCGCCATGGGACTCACGATGAGAGCTCCGGGCGCAACGTTCATTCCGGCCTGGGTCCTGGCCGTAGCCAATCGGGCCATCACGAATATACTCGGGGAGGGGCTTAACAGGACCCCTCGCCCGCGTGCCAAGTTGCACTTCTACCGGCGGCACATTCTCGCGGCCGTACATCAAAAAGAAGGGTGAGTACCCGTTGACGCATGTAGCGCCATCCGGTAAGCGGAGAGCACCCCAGGGATATGCAAATCCCATTTCGGCCTGCTTCTCGCTAACCATATGACAGAGCATGGCCGACAGAGTCCGGTTCAACCGTTCAACCATCCCATCAGTTTGTGGATGGTCGGGAGACGTCCAAACTTTCTTAGTCCCCAGTGTGTCGCACACATCCCGCAATAGTTGGAAGAAAAATTTCGCCCTTGGTCTGTAAGCAACCTTTCCGGCGCACCCTTGTCCATCACATATCCGAACAGAAATGCCTCCATAATAGACGCCGCCGACTGGTCGTGCAAAGGCCAGGCCATCGGCCAGCGGGAAATATATTCAACCCCGACCAACAAAAATTTGTTCCTCCGAGCGGACGGGGGAAAGAGCCCCAGAATATCAACGCCACCAACTCGTTAACCCGCGACACTTGTATCGACTGCACTGGGGGAACATACGGTTGCTTAGGCGGCTTCCGCCGGGCACAGTCGGAGCACGCCCGAATATGCCCGACAATGCCAGTCGTCATGCCGTGCCAAAAATAATCCCGCTGTAACGTCAACAAGGTTTTCTGCACCCCGAGATGTAACAACTTCTCAGCGTGCAGAATCCGAATCAATTCATATCGCAATGACGACGGCACAACAAGGCGACAGCGATCGTGCAAGCCTTCCCTCCACATCAACAAGCCATCATGGAAAGCCGCTCCTGGCGTCCCATCGGACGACGGATATCCCTCTCCTTCGCAGCCCTACTCCCTAAGGCCCCCAGCGAATCATCGAGCAATTGCTCTCGAATCCACATGGAACACGGCAAATTAAAAACCCCATAGGCCGGTTCCGGACATGTGGAAGCCCCCGGCATCTCCACAGTGGACATGACAGGATGGGGCTGTGGAACCCGCGTGCACCTATTCGATTCAGAGGCACAGGCGCAGGTGGATCCCTGTGGCAATCGGAGAGCGCATCCGCATTTGCGTGACGCGACCCCTTACGATATTGAATCTCAAACGAAAATTCCTGCAAAGTTTCCAACCATCGCGCCAATTGGCCAGATGGTTGGTCAACTTTCAGGGAATATTGCAGAGCTGCGTGGTCCGTGCGCCCAATAAATTTTGGCCATACAAATACGGGTGGTATTGATGGACAAAATGCACTATAGCCAACAGTTCCCGGTGGTAACACAGTAGCGGGTCTCCGCCGGAGATAAAACGCGGCTCCCGTAAGCCACAACGCGCTCGACTCCACCCTTAAACTGCGATAGGACGGCCCCAATCCCCGTGTCACTAGCGTCGGTATCCAGAATAAAAGGCAGAGTGAAATCAGGGTAGTCCAGTGTCGGCGCTGACGCCAAGCGATCGCGTATGCCATGAAATTCCGCCTCCTCCACTGGCCCCCAGCTGAACCTCTAGTTCTTTGCCATAAGAAAGTGCAACGGCCTAGCATCATAGCAAAATTCGGAACAACCTGCGATAATAGGAAGCGAACCCGACAAAACGACGCACGTCACCCACCGTGGCCGGAATCAGCCAGTCCTGGACGCACGCCGTTTTCTCCGGGTCCGTGGCCACACGTCAGAGCTGACAATGTGGCCCAAATTGCGCACGGATCGTTCTTGGGCTTAAATTTCAATTTGGCGGAACGCACCTAGCAAAAACAGCATCCAATCTCTGAAGATGCTCCTCAAACGTACGGCTGAACACAATAACATCATCCAAACATATCAAGCACGTGTCCCACTGCAGACCGGTCAACACGAGTTCCATCAACCTCTGGAACGTAGCAGGGTGGCGTTCAACCCCATGGAAGACAATTAAACTAAAACAGGCCCTGCGGCGTACGGAAAGCCGTCTTTTCCCTCGAAGACTCGTCCAGGGGGAGCAGCCAGATCCCTGAAAAGAGGTCAAGAGTGGAAAAAAATTTCTCCCCGGACAAGCCTCGAGGGAATCATCCATACGCGGCAGGGGTAAGCGTCCGCAACCGACACTTATTTAACCTCCGAAAATCAACACAAAACCGCAAATTACCATCCTTTTCTTTTTCTTCACCAGGAACACCGGAGCGCCCCTCGGGCTGTTGGACGGAGAGATAATGTCAGCGGCTAGCATATCATCCACTGCGCCGCGTACATGATCCCTCTCCTCCGGGCTCAACCGATGTGGATTCATCTGAATCGGAGCAGCATCCCCGGTATCAACATGGTGGGAGAGCAACGAGGTGCGTCCCAGATCGAAATCGTCTTTACTAAAGACATCAGAATATTTTTCCAACAGCGCGCGAAGCGCGGACCGCTGGTCCGTAGTCAAGGACGCATTTTCTTGGCACAACCTGGTGATCATCGATCGTCCTATCACGTCGAGGCCGAAACCCCCCTACGAGGCCCCAGTGGGCCGGATCGTAATGGGCCGTGAAGGCGGTTGAAGCATGGGCCAGAACCATTCCGGCCGGCACGACGACATTCAACACTTGCAAAAACGGAGCTGACCCGGCCGAACAATCGTCCGTGCCACGACCAGCGCCAGGCCAGCCGTAACCGCGTTGGATGGCGACAACAACACCCCGCCGCCCCCTCGACCCCAGGCATGGGCTTCCGATAACGCAGTGGAATGAGCATCTGCGAGCCAGGTGGAATGTCGACCGAAACATCGGACAGCGCCTGCACCTGGCGTCCGGGCGGACTGGCCCCACGGCGACAGCAAAAAGAAAATCTTCTGGCCCGCCAGTAATCAATACAATTCTCATCTACCCTTATCTGAATGGGCATCTTTGCCAGGAAATCGGTCCCCAATAAACACGGCACAGTGAGGGACTTGGAGATTAACACCGTCCCGAAGCCGACACACCTCCAATCGAAATACGCGCCTCCACCTGACCAACGATGCCATACTCCCTCCATTCGCCGCAATACATGAATCGTAAACTGGTCGTACCCGCGACGGCGGAATGGACAGGAGATGGAATATCACGTCCGAGATGATAGTTGCGGACGCGCCCGAATCTACCAAAATCCGCACGTTGATCCCCTGTATCGAACCCGGCACGGTCGACAACCCAGTAGCGGCTGCGACCACCCTCCGTGCCAATTTTCGCCACTGTGTCAGCGAGCGACGCAGATCCCTTTGAGTCTCCCCATTAGAACAGGCCGCCGGAACGCATACTGATGGTGATGCATGAGATGACAGGCCTTGCCGGGTGTCTGATGCGTACCACTTGCCTGACATGGTTGACTCTCCGGCGTTGACGTCACATCCCTGGGCGGGGACTCTGGCTGAAGAGGCGGGCGAGGGTGACTCCAAAAGTCCCGCGTGAAGTGTCCAAGACGCCCGCAGTGGTAACACGACGAGTCGGCCTGCCGCCCGGCTCCCCCCCCCCCCCCCGTCTCGGCGATCCCTCAGCAGTGGTCCGGAGCGCGACACCGCTCCCCTTCGAGGAACCCACTGGCCTGCCGCCACAGTGAGATCACCAGGCCCCCTCTCGTCCGGCAAAAGACGGCCTTCGACGGAGTCCACCCGTCGGCGTCTCCCTCCACGGTCGGGCTCCCATCCAGGCGGTCATCTGCGCCCAACGGTGCAAGTTGAACTGCGCGTCCAGGCACTTGGCTGCCATCCGGGAGGTCAGCTGCTCATGGCCGCACACCGGCAGCGGAATGCCCAAGTCCTTGGACAGCTCCAACATCTTACCCAGTATCAAGGGCTCCAACAAGTCGGGCTCCGTCTCTGGATACGCGGCCATGGCCAGCTCAACACAGCGCCCCGGAAAGCCACAGGCGATTCCTCCATTGCCCGTTGCCTCTGGACGAATCTGCGGTGTGCGTCGTCTGGAGGCTCATACGCTTCCGCCATTTGTCGAACGCCCCTTTCAGCGTCGCCTTCTTCGTGGCTGCGATGGAGCGGAAAAATTTCGGCAGAACTTCCAAGGCCTCCGCATCCGTCCACTTGGCGATCGGACGGACGACTCAAAACGCCACGCAAATGCGCTCCAATCTCCTCCAACTGAGAATTCTTTAATTGTCGTCAGGCGATGGCTGCGAGTCCCCGAGCTGCTGTCTTCCGATGCAGACGTCCCATGCGGCAGCGACAAGATGGCGGCTTCCCGCCGTGGCGGCGACAAGATGGCGGTTCCCGCCGTGGCGGCGACAAGATGGCGGCTTCCTGCTGTTCGGCCGCGACCACACCCAAGATGGCGGCGTCCTGCCCCGTGTCGGAGAGGGTGGGAAGCCTCGCAGAGACCCCAATGGCGGACGGCTCGACCCCACCCGAAGGCTCCCCGCTTGAAGGCCCGCCGCGTGGCTGTCCCGTCATCGTCGCTGGTGCGACCAGGGTGACTAAATCAGCAGAACGGCCCGTAGGGAATCAAGCTGGTCTGCCACGTGTCACCTGCCGTCCTCGGCGCCCGTCGACGCAGACAGCCCAGCCGTCGCGACGACATCTTGTACTACAGTCGTGTCGCTCACCGCCACTTCGCCCACGCCCTCTATGGTCGGGACTGCCACCGCCGGAGGAAGGTCCTCTTCGTCTTCTGAAGATGGTATATTCTTTTTCTTGAGATGTTTTGACATCTTGTTCCACTTCTGACACCAGTGTAATAAAAGACTCCGTCAGGCACTGCTGGTCTCCGCTTGTTTTTATTCAGGTTCTTCTCCGCACCCCGCTGGTCTCCTCCACAGACCAGCGTCGTCTCGCGTGCGCCCGCGCACGCTCCCTCTCGCGTGCCACACACGCTCTCCGTTAACTCCTCTACTCCCGCACTCCGCACACCACTGGCCGACGGCGTGTTGAGGTCCTTCGGCCATGTGGCCGATGGCGCGGATCTCTCTCTCACCACCCAACGTGGCTCAGACTCTTAACTTCCCGACTGCCCCGATCTCTTCCGGGCTCCCACTTATATCCATTCCCCCACGTGACCCTGACTCCTCCACTTCCGGATCGTAGATCCGGCCTTCCCATACTACCCCACTGGCCCTGCCCCATTCACCTCGCCTCCCATTGGAGCCGAGGTGAACTGTGGCCCCTCCCACACGCCCCGCAGACCAGGCTCCGCCCCCCAAAACCCCGGGCCGTGTGATTGAACCAGAGCCCAGCAACAACCCCATTTACGCTCGCATTACACAGGTAACAAGCTGAGATTAGGAGCATTCCCTTTAAGAGTGTGCTCCTAATCTCAGCTCGTTACCTGTGTATAGGTGTAATTGTGTATGGGCACGGATGGCTAACAAACACAAGGGGCGTGGTTAGGGCCGTACACAGAGGAGGTGCTCACACCGACGTCCGCACCTGCATCCCCCACGGGCCCCTCCCGGGGCCGAGTGCTATAAAAGGTGGTGAGCCAGAGGGCTCGAGGTCGAGTATTAGCTTAAACCAGCGATGACTGAAGACCAGCTAGAATAGGCCCCGGAGCTCCCTGGCTCGCTGTCCTTGTCAGGGCCGACCAGGGCAAGCCGGTGGCGTGGCCCGAGAGCCCAGACTGACGTTCTTATAAGAGCCGGTCTGGAGACTCAGGGTGCCGGGATCCCAGCTTGACCAGGGCTGGGATAGGTAGCCTCCCCTAGCTCCGTAGTGGAGGACTCGGGCATAGGTTAGTGGGTTAGAGGTTGTGTCTCCCTGTTAGACGAGTGAAGGGACGATACCCCTTTAAGGCTGTGTGTACCCGTTACTGTGCACAAGTTGGTGTTAATAAATAAGTGTGCCTCCGACCCCGTCGTCAAAGCCTCCTGAATACTTACTACATCTGGGTCAGAAGTGAACGTTCAACGATGGACACACGAGGACGACATGTACCAGGGAGTCGGAGATGGAGGACACCTCGGCCGAATCGGCACCAGAGATGGCCGAGGTCGGATCGGAGCAGCCGGGTCCGAGTACACCCGCGCCGCTACGACAGGAAGGAGGGATGCGTCGGCCGAGGGACTTCGGCTGGCTCACTCCCGCCTGGCGGAGTTGCTCTACGCCGCGGCCGCCACGTTGGAGGAGATCACGCGGCTGGGGCTGGAGGGCTGCGCGGGACGACGACGGCAGCCGACGCTTGCCGCCATTTCCCGCCACCCCGACGCGGCTCGCGGTTAAATTTTCCGCCATCACTACAGTGGGAGCAGAGGGCGGGGCCGGCCTGCGTCAGGTGACTGCTGAGGGCCAAGCACAAGCCGTGACATCATCAACACCGGCCAGCGCGTCACCAACGGAGCGACCGGCGATGCCATGCTCGCAGCCCGCCCACACTGTAACGTCTGCTGGAACGACGGAGCGCGATCCGCAGCCACGGACGTCGCGTTACAGCAGCGACTGCTGCCTCTCAAAGAATTTGTGGGCACGGACGGGACTGGGGCGGCTTCAAGAGACGTTCATCGCTCATCAGGAGATGGCGAACTGGACGGACGCCGAAGCACTACGCGCGCTGCCGGCGATGCTGGACAACGACACCCTGGCTACCCTCACCTCAGCGCCTAAGGAAAAGCGCGCCACGCTGCACTTGGCGCTGCAGCTGCTGTCAGCTGTCTACGGCCCGCCTTCGGACTGCAGGCAGCTGTTCCACGATCGTCATCGGGGCGCCAACGAATTGCCTCTGGCCTTCCGGACGGCTCTCCTGGCCCTGGCGAAGGCAGCTTTTCCGCGGATGGACGAGGAGGGAGTGGACGCTATGGTGGCTGAAAAGCTGTTGCTACTCGCGGACGAGCTGGACGTCGCCATCTTGGCTCAAGACGACACAGAGATGTCTTCCTTGCTGGTCGCTCACCACATCCACGTGGGCTTGCGGTCCCTGCGTCGCAAGGCCGCCAAGGGGTGGCCGGCCATGCCATGGCGGCTACCACCCTCCATCAGAGGAGGTCTGTGGGTGGAGCGGCGGGGGAATGGAGATCGGCGGGACCACAGGCTCGGAACGGACCGAGCCGCCAGGAGCAGCCCAGACCATCTGGGGCCTCACACGCTGCTACAACTGTGGCCTTCAAGGCCACGTTGCTTCAGGATGCCGGGCTCCCCGTCAGTGCGGGGCGACACCTCGTCAGGACGCCGCGCCGTCTCCACCCAAGCTCCAGCAGAGAAATACGGCGAGTCGTGGCACCTCACACGTTTGGCCCATGCACACATCCGACACACACTCACGCGCTGAAACGAACAGGGCTCGCAAATCGACGGCCGTTGCGTCGGATTGTTCTGAAATGCGGCGAGCGCTCCAACCGGGTCAGTGGTCGGAGCTCGCCCATCATGTCGTTGCAGCGTCGGCGGATCGTCGGTCGTGGTCTGTCATATTGATGGGTAAAGGTGCGGATTTTAATTGACACGGGAGCATCGGCGACCATTATATCTGATTTGATTGATAACATCCTTCCCGTTCAAAGTCGTCCCTTGCTCCCCATTGACGTGCCATGCTATGCTGCTAACGGAGGCTCGCTGGGCATCATTGGGCAAATCTGCGCCAAAATTTGCATTGGAGACATTCAATTATCCGACCCTGTTTTGGTTTCCTCCTCACTGGCGGTTCCGTGCCTGTTGGGACAGATTTCTTGGCCAAAATGCCCATTCGTATCTTGATCGACCAGGGTGCATCGAGCTCCCGTCGGGCCGTCGTGTAACATTTTTGTCTTCCCCCGCCACGGAGAGTCGGGCATTTGCGACCGTGCAGGCGCTCGTAGCAAAAACTGTGCGCGTACCCCCAGGGGCTCAGATGCTCGTCCCTCTTAGGTTGCGTCGGCCGTTTGCTGAGGGGGTTGCGCATCGGGGGTCTTGTTGGGACCATCTCGGGCCGGGTTCAATGGACCGATTTGCTAGCGGCTCAGACCATGGTGAGAGGGATGGGGACCCCTTCATTGCAGTCCTTAATGTAGGATCGCGAACGGCCGTGGTTCCTCAAGGGACCGTGCTTGCACACGCAACGCCGGCACCCTATGAGGAACCACTCGTGGGTCAGGTAAGCACCGAACCTCCGTCGCGACCGCATTCGACTGTGATGACGAATGGCTGGATGCGCTTTGCGCGGGATCAGTGGACCTATCAGACTCACAGCGTGCGAAGCTGCGAGTTCTCCTGAAATAATTTGCCGACGTTTTAGTCAAGACAAATTTGATATTCGTTGTACTAAATTGCTGTGACACCATATTGACACGGGTGACAGCGCGCCAATCCGCCAAAATCCCTTTCGGTTGAGTCCCGCCGAAAAGGATCATGTCAAATCGGCCGTTGATGACATGCTAGCCGCCGATATCATTTCCCCTTCCAACAGCCCGTGGGGCGCGCCGATCGTTTTGGTAAAAAAACACGACGGCTCACTGCGGTTTTGTGTCGACTTTCGGCGATTGAACAAAATTTCTGTGGCAGATGTGTACCCGCTTCCTCGAATGGATGAGTCGCTCGATGCCTTGGCGGGGCGCGATTCTTTTCCACCCTGGATTTACTTTCTGGATTCTGGCAGCTTCCTCTGGATGACGAATCAAAACCTAAAACTGCTTTCCGTACACCGCACGGCCTCTTCCAATATAACCGCTTGCCGATGGGCTTACGTTCTGCGCCGGCAACTTTTCAGCGGTTAATGGAACTGTCTTGGCGGGCTTGCAATGGATTCGTGTTTAATTTACTTGGACGATGTCATCGTCTTTAGCAAATCATTCGATGAACACCTCCAGAGGTTGCGTGCTGTTTTTCACCAAAATGTGGGCTGCCAATTTGAAATTTAAACCGCAGAAGTGCCATTTGCTCCGCGAATCGGTGCGGTATTTGAGTCATATTGTTGGACGCTCGGGATATCCACTGATCCCGCCAAAACGAAATGCGTCAACTCCTGGCCGACTCCCACCTCGGTGGGAGAGGTCAGGAGTTTCATTGGGTTCGCGTCGTACTACCGACGGTTTGTGGCTGACTTCGCTACGATCGCGAAACCATTGCATGCCTTGACGTCCAAGGGAGTCAGATTTCATTGGGGCCGGAGGAGGAGGCTGCTTTTCGCGCCCTCCGGAATGCCCTGGTGGGGGTTCCGCCGTTGAATTATCCCGATTTCTCACAACCCTTCTTGCTCGATACAGACGCAAGTAACACGGGCATTGGGGGCGTGCTGTCCCAGCTCATTGGTGGCGTAGAGCATGTGGTGGCTTACGGTAGTCGGGTACTGTCTCCGGCAGAACAACGGTACTGCGTTACCCGTCGGGAATTATTGGCAATTGTTTATTTCGTTCAGCAGTACCGCCCATATCTGTACGGTCGACGTTTCACCGTCCGTACAGATCATGCGGCTCTGCAGTACGCCCTGCGGGTTCAACAACCATCGGGCCAGTTGTCTCGATGGTTGGAGATTCTCCAAGACTACGACTTTGTCACCACATATCGTAAGGGCGTCCGCCACACGAACGCTGACGCCCTGTCGCGGTTGCCACCCACTTCGGAGTGCGCTTGCCTCTTGGGTTCGGGGCGTTGTAGGCCCCTGAACGTGACCACGGATTCGGTCCTCGTGGCCGCCGCCGATGCGCCTTCAGCTACAGATCCTATCGAGCAAGAAGGAGGGATTCGTTGCTGGGGTTGTCTGTTGCGGAGTGGGGACGCCTCCAAATGGAGGACACCTCCCTCCTCGCTCTGCGCCGTCGCACCGGGGGTTGGTCAGGGGTGGCGAACGTTGACTCGTGGGGGTTGGTCCAGGGCTTTTAATGCGCTGGGATGGAAATCCCGCCGCCAACGGCTCGTGGTGCCTGAAGCTTTGAGGGGTAAGGTGGTATGGGCTGCGCATGAGCGGCTCCTGCACTTGGGGACTCACAAAACCCTTGCCATGCTCCAGCTCGATTTCTTCTGGCCTGGCATGGCAAAGGACGTGGGGATCTCCTGGGTCGTGCACGCAATGCGCGCAGCGGAAGCCACCGGCGAGGGGGTCCAACCCTCTGCTGCAGTCCATAAAGGTTTCCCGGATTAACGAGCTCATTGCTCTGGATATTCTCGGGCCATTTCCGCTACACCCAGGGGAAATAGGTATTTATTGACAGGGGTCGAATACTTCACGAGATGGCCCATGGCCTGGCCCCTGGCCAACCAGTCGGCAGCAGCCATCGCGGAGGCCTTTGTCCAGGGCTATGTCCTCGACAAGGGTGCTCCGAAACGGCTGCTGACTGACCAGGGTAAGAATTTTTTGGGGAAACTCCTCCGCGAGGTGTGCGACCTCTTGGGTACGGAGAAAATTCGGACCTCCCCATATCACCCACAAACTGACGGGATGGTGAACGGCTGCATCGTATTATCACGTCCATGCTGTCCCAGCAGGTATCGGAATCCCAGACAGATTGGGACCTTCGCATTGCCGGTGTGTTACAAGCCTACAGGATGGCTCCCCATGCGGCCACCGGATTTTCACCTTTCTTTTTAATGTATGGCCGCGAGGCTAACCCGCCTGTGACGACTCAGCTGAAGCTCTCGGCGCCTCAGGCGTAGTCTACATTGTCCGAACACGTTAATTAAACATCGGCAAATTAACCGAGGCGCGGGAAGCGGCCGTGCAAAATTCTGAACTCCGCCAGAAGGCGAACGAGAGGCTTAGGCTGGGGCGGGTACGTGTTCAAATGGAAACCGGGGACAGGGCATGGTTGCACTGTCCCCAGGTGCCGCTGGCGACCTCGTCAAAGTTGGTACGGCCGTGGCGGGGCCCATGGAGGTCGTACAGTCTTGCGGCCGCAATGTATATGCGTCAAATGGGAGAGGCGTCGGTGGTACGTGCACCCCTCCCGGTTGAAACCGTTCATTGCGCCGCCACGTGGTTCGCACACATGCATGGCCAAACGTCTGAGGGGTCCGCCGACTCCCCGACGTCGCTGCTTTCGCCTAACCTGACATCGAGCGTTCCATCTCCAGGTGCAACAGGAGTGACGGGTCCACGACCGCAAACCCCTCCCGGGGGGTCGGGGGTCACTCGGCAGCGAAGCCAGACTACCTCGCACCCGGACCGTCAACAACCGCCACTGAGCGTGCCGGACGGGCCCTTGTGACGGGCCCGCCGCGAGAACGCGCGCCAAAACGCGGAGACTTTGTGAGGTCGGCCGTTGGGGGCCCTTGCGGAAGAAGGGAGGCGTCCGGAGTGCGTGTATATATGTTGGTTTTTCGGAATGGGTATTTATTCAGGGGGGTGCGTCGGGTTGTTTTTTTCTGTTTCCTGTTATTGTTGTTGTTCTTGTTAAAATTACGCGAGGCACACACGGTTTTGGGGGGATGCACCTTTATTGTGATTTTGTTGCAGCCGGGACGGCTGCGAGCTGTACAGGGGGGGTGATGTAGAGTGTAATTGTGTATGGCACGGATGGCTAACAAACACAAGGGGCGTGGTTAGGGCCGTACACAGAGGAGGTACTCACACCGACGTCCACACCTGCATCCCCACGGGCCCCTCCCGGGGGCGGAGTGCTATAAAAGGTGGTGAGCGGAGGGCTCGAGGTCGAGTATTAGCTTAAACCAGCGAAGACTGAAGACCAGCTAGAATAGGCCCCGGAGCTCCCCTGGCTCGCTGTCCTTGTCAGGGCCGACCAGGACAAGCCGGTGGCGTGCCCGAGAGCCCAGACTGACGTTCTTATAAGAGCCGGTCTGGTGACTCAGGGTGCCGGGATCCCAGCTTGACCAGGGCTGGGATAGGTAGCCTCCCCTAGCTCCGTAGTGGAGGACTCGGGTGTAGGTTAGTGGGGTTAGATGTTGTGTCTCCCTGTTAGACGAGTGAAGGGACGATACCCCTTTAAGTGCTGTGTGTACCCGTTACTGTGCACAAGTTGGTGTTAATAAATAAGTGTGCCTCCGACCCCGTCGTCAAAAGCCTCCTGAATACTTACTACATCTGGGTCAGAAGTGAACGTTCAACGATGGACACACGAGGGACGACACGTACCAGGGAGTCGGAGATGGAGGACACCTCGGCCGAATCGGCACCAGAGATGGCCGAGGTTGGATCGGAGCAGCCGGGCCGAGTACACCCGCGCCGCTACGACAGGAAGGGAGGGATGCGTCGGCCGAGGGACTTCGGCTGGCTCACTCCCGCCTGGTGGAGTTGCTCTACGCCGCGGCCGCCACGTTGGAGGAGATCACGCGGGTGGGGGCTGGAGGGACTGCGCGGGACGACGACGGCAGCCGACGCGCGCCGCCATTTCCCGCCACCCGACGCGGCTCGTGGTTAAATTTCCCGCCATCACTACAGTGGGAGCAGAGGACGGGCCGGCCCACGTCAGGTGACTGCTGAGGGCCAAGCACAAGCCGTGACATCATCAACACTGGCCAGCGCGTCACCAACGGAGCGACCGGCGATGCCATGCTCGCAGCCCACCCACACTGTAACGTCTGCTGGGAACGACGGAGCGCGATCCGCAGCCACGGACGTCGCGTTACAGCAGCGACTGCCGCCTCTCAAAGAATTTGTGAGCGCGGACGGGGACTGTGGCGGCTTCAAGAGACGGTTTATCGCTCATCAGGAGATGGCGAACTGGACGGACGCCGAAGCACTACGCGCGCTGCCGGCGATGCTGGACAACGACAACCTGGCTACCCTCACCTCGGCGCCTAAGGAAAAGCGCGCCATGCTGCACTTGGCGCTGCAGCTGCTGTCAGCTGTCTATGGCCCGCCTTCGGACTGCAGGCAGCTGTTCCACGATCGTCATCGGGGCGCCAACGAATCGCCTCTGGCCTTCCGGACGACTCTCCTGGCCCTGGCGAAGGCAGCTTTTCCGCGGATGGACGAGGAGGGAGTGGACGCTATGGTGGCTGAAAAGCTGTTGCTACTCGCGGACGAGCTGGACGTCGCCGTCTTGGCTCAAGACGACACAGAGATGTCTTCCTTGCTGGTCGCGCGCCACATCCACGGGGCTTGCTTTCCCTGCGTCGCAAGGCCGCCAAGGGGTGGCCGGCCATGCCATGGCGGCTACCACCCTCCATCGGAGGAGGTCTGCGGGGTGGAGCGGCGGGGGAATGGAGATCGGCGGACCACAGGCTCGGAACAGACCGAGCCGCCAGGAGCAGCCCAGACCATCTGGGCGCTCACACGCTGCTACAACTGTGGCCTTCAAGCCACGTTGCTTCAGGATGCCGGGCTCCCCGTCAGTGCGGGGCGACACCTCGTCAGGACGCCGCGCCGTCTCCACTCAAGCTCCAGCAGAGAAAAACGGCGAGTCGTGGCACCTCACACGTTTGGCCCATGCACACATCCGACACACACTCACGCGCTGAAACGAACAGGGCTCGCAAATCGACGGCCATTGCGTCGGATTGTTCTGAAATGCGGCGAGCGCTCCAACCGGGTCAGTGGTCGGAGCTCGCCCATCGTGTCGTTGCAGCGTCGGCGGGATCGTCGGTCATGGTCGGTCATATTGATGGGGTAGAGGTGCGGATTTTAATTGACACGGGAGCATCGGCGACCATTATATCTGATTTGANTTATAACATCCTTCCCGTTCAAAGTCGTCCCTTGCTCCCGTTGACGTGCCATGCTATGCTGCTAACGGGGCTCGCTGGGCATCATTGGCAAATCTGCGCCAAAATTTGCATTGGAGACATTAAATTATCCGGCCCTGTTTTGGCTTCCTCCTCACTGGCGGTTCCGTGCCTGTTGGGGACGGATTTCTTGGCCAAAATGCCCATTCGTATCTTGATCGACCAGGGGTGCATCGAGCTCCCGTCGGGCCGACATGTAACATTTTTGTCTTCCCCGCCACGGAGAGTCGGGCGTTTGCGACCGTGCAGGCGCTCGTAGCAAAAACTGTGCGCGTACCCCAGGGGCTCAGATGCTCGTCCCTCTTAGGTTGTGTCGGCCGTTTGCTGAGGGGGTTGCGGATCTGGGGTCTTGTTGGGACCATCTCGGGCCGGGTCAATGGACCCGATTTGCTAGCGGCTCAGACCATGGTGAAAGGGGATGGGGACCCCTTCATTGCAGTCCTTAATGTAGGATCGCGAACGGCCGTGGTTCCTCAAGGGACCGTGCTTGCACACGCAACGCCGGCACCTATGAGGAACCACTCGTGGGTCAGGTAAGCACCGATCCTCAGTCGCGACCGCATTCGGACTGTGATGACGAATGGCTGGATGCGCTTTGCGCGGATCAGTGGACCTATCAGACTCACAGCGTGCGAAGCTGCGAGTTCTCCTGAAAGAATTTGCCGACGTTTTTAGTCAAGACAAATTTGATATTGGTTGTACTAAATTGCTGCGACACATATTGACACGGGTGACAGCGCGCCAATCCGCCAAAATCCCTTTCGGTTGAGTCCCGCCGAAAAGGATCATGTCAAATCGGCCGTTGATGACATGCTAGCCGCCGATATCATTTCCCCTTCCAACAGCCCGTGGGGCGCGCCGATCGTTTTGGTGAAAAAACACAATGGCTCACTGCGGTTTTGTGTCGACTTTCGGCGATTGAACAAAATTTCTGTGGCAGATGCGTACCCGCTTCATCGAATGGATGAGTCGCTCGATGCCTTGGCGGGTGCGATTCTTTTCCACCCTGGATTTACTTTCTGGATTCTGGCAGCTTCCTCTGGATGACGAATCAAAACCTAAGACTGCTTTCCGTACACCGCACGGCCTCTTCCATTTTAACGCTTGCCGATGGCTTACATTCTGCACCGGCAACTTTTCAGCGGTTAATGGAACTGGTCTTGGCGGGCTTGCAATGGGATTCGTGTTTAATTTACTTGGACGATGTCATCGTCTTTAGCAAATCATTCAATGAACACCTCCAGAGGTTGTGTGCTGTTTTTCTCAAAATGCGGGCTGCCAATTTGAAATTTAAACCGCAGAAGTGCCATTTGCTCCGCGAATCGGTGCGGTATTTGGGTCATATTGTTGGACGCTCGGGATATCCACTGATCCTGCCAAAACGAAATGCGTCAGCTCCTGGCCGACTCCCACCTCGGTGGGAGAGGTCAGGAGTTTCATTGGGTTCGCGTCGTACTACGACGGTTTGTGGCTGACTTCGCTACGATCGCGAAACCATTGCATGCCTTGACGTCCAAGGGAGTCAGGTTTCATTGGGGCCGGAGGAGGAGGCTGCTTTTCGCGCCTCCGGAATGCCCTGGTGGGGCTCCGCTGTTGAATTATCCCGATTTCTCACAACCCTTCTTGCTCGATACAGACGCAAGTAACACGGGCATTGGGGCATGCTGTCCCAGCTCATTGGTGGCGTAGAGCATGTGGTGGCTTACGGTAGTCGGGTACTGTCTCCGGCAGAACAACGGTACTGCGTTACCCGTCGGAATTATTGGCAATTGTTTATTTCGTTCAGCAGTACCGCCCATATCTGTACGGTCGACGTTTCACCGTCCGTACAGATCATGCGGCTCTGCAGTACGCCCTGCGGGTTCAACAACCATCGGGCCAGTTGTCTCGATGGTTGGAGATTCTCCAAGACTACGACTTTGTCACCACATATCGTAAGGGCGTCCGCCACACGAACGCTGACGCCCTGTCGCGGTTGCCACCCACTTTGGAGTGCGCTTGCCTCTTGGGTTCGGGGCGTTGTAGGCCCCTGAACGTGACCACGGATTCGGTCCTCGTGGCCGCCGCCGATGCGCCTTCAGCCTCAAGAAGGAGGGATTCGTTGCTGGGGTTGTCTGTTGCGGAGTGGGGACGCCTCCAAATGGAGGACACCTCCCTCCTCGCTCTGCGCCGTTGCACCGGGGGGTTGGTCAGGGGTGGCGAACGTTGACTCGTGGGGGTTGGTCCAGCGGCTTTTAATGCGCTGGGACGGGAAATCCGCCGCCAACGGCTCGTGGTGCCTGCAGCTTTGAGGGGTAAGGTGGTATGGGCTGCGCATGAGCGGCTCCTGCACTTGGGACTCACAAAACCCTTGCCATGCTCCAGCTCGATTTCTTCTGGCCTGGCATGGCAAAGGACGTGGGGATCTCCTGGGTCGTGCACGCAATGCGCGCAGCGGAAGCCACCGGCGAGGGGTCCAACCTCCGCTGCAGTCCATAAAGGTTTCCCGGATTAACGAGCTCGTTGCTCTGGATATTCTCGGGCCATTTCCCGCTACACCCAGGGAAATAGGTATTTATTGACAGGGGTCGAATACTTCACGAGATGGCCCATAGCCTGGCCCCTGGCCAACCAGTCGGCAGCAGCCATCATGGAGGCCTTTGTCCAGGGCTATGTCCTCGACAAGGGTCCTCCGGAACGGCTGCTGACTGACCAGGGTAAGAATTTTTCGGGGAAACTCCTCCGCGAGGTGTGCGACCTCTTGGGTACGGAGAAAATTCGGACCTCCCCATATCACCCACAAACTGACGGATGGTGGAACGGCTGCATTGGACTATCATGTCCATGCTGTCCCAGCAGGTATCGGAATCCCAGACAGATTGGGACCTTCGCATTGCCGGTGTGTTACAAGCCTACAGGATGGCTCCCCATGCGGCCACCAGATTTTCACCTTTCTTTTTAATGTATGGCCGCGAGGCTAACCCACCTGTGACGACTCAGCTGAAGCTCTCGGCGCCTCAGGCGAAGTCTACATTGTCCGAACACGTTAAATTTAACATCGGCAAATTAACCGAGGCGCGGGAAGCGGCCGTGCAAAATTCTGAACTCCGCCAGAAGGCGAACGAGAGGCTTAGGCTGGGGCGGGTACATGTGTTCAAATGGAAACCGGGGACAGGGCATGGTTGCACTGTCCCCAGGTGCCGCTGGCGACCTCGTCAAAGTTGGTACGGCCGTGGCGGGGGCCCATGGAGGTCGTACAGGTCTTGCGGCCGCAATGTATACGCGTCAAATGGGGAGGCGTCGGTGGTACGTGCACCCCTCCCGGTTGAAACCGTTCATTGCGCCGCCCGTGGTTCGCACACACACACGCATGGCCAAACGTGTGAGGGGTCCGCCGACTCCCCGACGTCGCTGCTTTCGCCTAACCTGACATCGACCGTTCCATCTCCAGGTGCAACAGGAGTGACGGTCCACGACCGCCAACCCTCCCGGGGGGTCGGGGGTCACTCGGCAGCGAAGCCAGACTCCCTCGCACCCGGACCGTCAACAACCGCCACTAATCGTGACGGGACGGGCCCTTGTGACGGGCCCGCCGCGAGAACGCGCGCCAAAACGCGCAGACTTTTGTGAGGTCGGCCGTTGGGGGCCCTTGCGGAAGAAGGGAGGGCGTCCGGAGTGCGTGTATATATGTTGGTTTTCTGGAATGGGGTATTTATTCAGGGGGGTGCGTCGGGTTGNTTTTTTCTGTTTCCTGTTATTGTTGTTGTTCTTGTTAAAATTACGCGAGGCACACACGGTTTTGGGGGGGATTCACCTTTATTGTGATTTTGTTGCAGCCGGGGACGGCTGCGAGCTGTACAGGGGGGGTGATGTAGAGGTGTAATTGTGTATGGGCACGGATGGCTAACAAACACAAGGGGCGTGGTTAGGGCCGTACACAGAGGAGGTGCTCACACCGACGTCCGCACCTGCATCCCCCACGGGCCCCTCCGGGGGCCGAGTGCTATAAAAGGTGGTGAGCCGGAGGGCTCGAGGTCGAGTATTAGCTTAAACCAGCGAAGACTGAAGACCAGCTAGAATAGGCCCGGAGCTCCCCTGGCTCGCTGTCCTTGTCAGGGCCGACCAGGGCAAGCCGGTGGCGTAGCCCCGAGAGCCCAGACTGACGTTCTTATAAGAGCCGGTCTGGAGACTCAGGGTGCCGGATCCCAGCTTGACCAGGGCTGGGATAGGTAGCCTCCCCTAGCTCCGTAGTGGAGGACTCGGGCGTAGGTTAGTGGGATTAGATGTTGTGTCTCCCTGTTAGACGAGTGAANGGGACGATACCCCTTTAAGTGCTGTGTGTACCCGTTACTGTGCACAAGTTGGTGTTAATAAATAAGTGTGCCTCCGACCCCGTCGTCAAGCCTCCTGAATACTTACTACACCTGTATTAAAGACACCTGGGAGTCAGAAATCTTTCTGATTGAGAGGTGGTCAAATACTTATTTCCCTCATTAAATTGCAAATCAATCTATAACATTTTTGACATGCGTTTTTCAGGATTTTTTGTTGTTATTCTGTCTCTCACTGTTCAAATAAACCTACCATTAAAATTCTAGACTGATCATTTCTTTGTCAATGAGCAAACGTACAAATCAGCAGATGATCAAATACTTTTTTCCCCTCACTGTATATAGAGTAGCAGCTTATTCTAGATTTGAAGCTTTCGTGACTGCAAGGATTCATATTTTAGGTTTTTTCGGTAAAGTCACATAGGTAAAAAATTAAAATTAATAAAAGTAAAATAAATTAAATCACGGAGTTTCGGAGGCAACACAAGCTTCTGTCTCAGGTGGAACCGTCACAGCACGACAGCTGTATCAAGTAAATGAGAGATTATAAGAGATACCACTCCGTATATTGCTACAACTCTGTGGGCTCTCATTAAATTGTCTTTTCCGAGACCAAGGTGCTTGCAAACGTACACGAAGCCATACAAATATACAAACACAGACATAATTTCAACCGTGATGATGGTTACAAACTGAGTAATCATTGAAAAGATGTGATTAACCATGCAAAAAAGATTTAACTACACTTATTTGGACCATCTTATTTGACAGACAACTATTCTTGAGTTACTGTACAGGTTACTGATAGACAGCCAGTTTTGTTTTACAAGTTTAACTTCTTTTTCACACACTGGTTTCCTGCTATAAGTTTTACCCACCAAACAACATAGCAGGAGGCTGTTTCTTCCTGACCTGCTTTTGTGCTTTTACCATCTAGATGGCAGAGGCTCGGTCTCATTTGCAGCATTTTGTTATGTAGGCTAGCCGTAGTTCAAGCCACACCTCACCATAATAAACGCTCAGTCATTTGTTATGTAGTCTAGCCGTAGTCTCAAGCCGCACCTTACCATAATAATAAAAAGTGGGCCGTTCCTCCCCCCCCTCAACCATTATATATACGGAGTGGTATCTCTTGTAATCTCTCATTTACTTGATATAGCTGTCGTGCTGTGACGGTTCCACCTGAAGACGGAAGCTTGTGTTGCCTCCGAACGTCGTGATTTTTTATTTTTTATTAATTTTAATTTTTTACCTACGTGACTTTACCGAAAAAACCTAAGAATAGTAGCAGCTTATTTCAATACGCTTGACAGCAATTGTGAAATTGAACATAACATGCTTGTGGACGCGATGAAGAGTGGGGTTGTTATTATTATTCTTGGTTCTTTCGGTAAAGTCACGTAGAAGGGAAATAATAAAATAATCTTATACATAAAAGTCTCCGCGCGCTCGCGCTTGTGGGGGATTTGGCTCTCGGACGGTGGGCTTTAGAAATGTTTTTGACAGGCAGCACGCCCTAAGCCCCGTGGTGGGAATAGGCTATTCCGTTTTCCCATCCGTAAACTTTAAAGTAGTTTAGTTAACACATTTGTGCCGTTTCTATTATTCATTATTTACTTATTGCGCGACATCGACCGTACCAACTCACGACAATTGCGTGGGGGGGGGGGCGGACCCTACCAAGTCATGCGCGTTCGCTCCAGCTCACGGGAGACATTTTATTTTACGCATTTAACATGGAATAAATATCCACATCACACTTCCGATTTCTCTTCACAGTGTGATGTCGTCTCCCCCCCCCCCACCACAATGCGTGCAGTTACTGCTATAAAGCCCTTACATATTAATTTAATATTAGGACAACGCTTACATGGTATTATTCTGCCTCGGGCGGGGGATGGTGGGGGGGCGAGGGTTACGGCCCAGCTCGCAGCCTGGCAACGTCTCACCTCCTCCGTCTTGCCAATCTAGGCGAGGCCGCGGGCTCTGCACGGGACGACGCGTCACCTCGCCAATGTAAAGTACCATTTTCTTGCATCTTTCGCTAAGAACTGAGGTTTATTGTTTACTATTATTAAACAAATAAGTTTACAAATATTACAATGATAATGTTTGTGTGCACATAACAACTCTGCTTCGTTTACTATTATGAAACTAATACGTTGCCTAATATTACAATTATAATGTTCGTGTGCAGAAACTACATGTGTGTCCCTAAAGTCGATGTCTGTGTGTGTGAGTCCATATGTCTTTGTGTGCGCGTAAGTCGATGGGTTTCTATGTGTGTGGCTCCATGTCTGTGTGTGAGTCCATGTGTATGTCTGTCTTTTTCAAACGGACAACGCCCCACGTGTGTGTGTACGTACAAGTGTTTGTGTGTGTCCGTCCATTTGTGTGCATATCAGTCGCTGTGTATGTGTTAGTCCATATGTGTGTGTAAGTCCATACGTGTGTGTTTCACTCGATGTGTGTCTAAGTGAATGCGTGTGTGTGTGAGTCGATGTGTGTTTATGCTCCATCTGAGTGTGTAAGTCAATGTGCGTTTGTGTGTCTATGTGTGTCGATGTGTGTGTGTTAATCTACATGTGTGTATCTAAAGTAGATGTCTGCGTATCACAGTACATATGTCTATGTGTGTGTAGGGCAATGTATGTGTCAGTCTATGTATGTGTGTGTAAGTCCATGTGTGTGTATCTAAAGTGCATGTTTATGCGTGTGTCAGTCCATATGTGTGTGTGTAAGTCCATGTGTTTGTGTGTGTCAGTCGATATGTCTGTGTGTGTCAGTCCATGGGCGTCTGTGTTAGTCGCTTTGTGTGCATGGCTCCATGTCAGTCAGTGTAAGTCCATTTCTTTGCGTGTCTGTAGGTCCATGTGTTTGTGTGAGTGAATGTATGTGCTTTATTGACCTGCTCAAGGCCTATGATACCATCAGTAGGCCTGGCCTCTGGGTTGTTTTTGATGCTTTCGGAGTCCCTCAAACTTTGCTCACGATCCTTAAGGACCTTCATGATGGTGAGCGACCCCGCATCAAACTACGTGCCGTCAGTCAGAGCCATTCCCTCTACACCTTGGGGTGTGACAGGGATGTCCTCTGGCTCCACATTATTTAACATATCTTTTGACCACCTAGTTCGTGAAGCCTTCAATGGCTGTACCCGATGAATTACCATATGGTGCAGATACAATGGAGGCTGATCGATGCCCAGGTGCGGTCAACGGATGCCTCCCTATTGCTCAACCATGTATGTATGCCGATGCTCTGGTGATTGCTGCTCACTGCTGCTGAACCTGGAGCTTGCCACTAAGAGGTGGGGCCTTACCATCAGCCCCACCAAAACTAAGCACCTGCCTGGTTATTTTGTACCATCGAACAATCCACCCCCACAGCTCACAATTCGTGATGCGCCAGTTGTGGAGAGATTGCCGAGATTCCCATACCTGGCCAGTGTGCTCATGACCGGCTCCGGTTTAACAGCAGAGGTCTCACTTCAAATCATCGAGCGCCATTATCTTTTCATCGGCTGCGTTACGCTGTGTGGAAGCTACCTGGTCTGTCGCTCTTCACGAAGCTTCAGGTCTTATCGGCCACGGTAATTCCCTCCCTTCTATACGCTTGCGAAACGTGCATCTCCCTAATGGAACATCTTCGCCGGTTAGAAACATTTAGGCTGGCCTGCTAACGATCCATCCTGGGTTTAACCAGGCTGCATTGTGTGAGCTCACAAATCCTTGAAAGATGTGGACAAAGTCCCATCAGTGAGCTCTTCCGCCAGGTAAGGCTGCGTTGCCTGAGTCATGTAGCCCGCATGGCCAGACACCGCATGCCTAAACATCTTTTGTTCGGCCGGATCGAGGGGGCTAAACGGCCCGGCACGGGCTAGAAAATAGATGGAGTGATGTGGTACAGGAGGACGTGGAGCTGAGTCACTTGCCGATGACTGGTACCAGCCGTGTCAAGATCGGCCTCTGTGGAGGAGCCTCCTGAAGGACGCTACTGGCAAGTTGGAGGCAGTCGCCCTCCAACAACAACGGAGGGCGGAGGAGCGATGCTCACAACAACGAGCGGAGCGCCGGGTGACTAAAGCACAGCAAGTTGCCACAGTAGGGGCACAGATGGTGCATCAGCCAGTCGTCTCAGTCAGTCGACCTGTGCCATCTGGGTCTGCCCCGTGACCTCCTGCCAGCGGGCGTTCGACACTTTACGTGGCCTCAAGGTGCACATAGCCTGGCACAAGCGTTGTGGTGATGTCACCGCCACTTACTGGCGAATGGCGGTTGTTGTTCAGTCTATGTATGTACGTGTGAGTCGATATGTGTGTGTAACTCTATGTATGTGTGTCAGTCGATTTGTGTGTGTAACTACATTTGTGTGTCTGCCTTTTTGGGCCGGGCAACGCGGGTACTCACCGCTAGTATAAATATAAAACAATAAAAATTATCACGACGTTTCGACTGCAACACAAGCAATCATCATCAGGTGTGAAATCCACAGCAAGAAAATTTGAAAAAAGTGGCGATTCTTCCTAACATAGCAGCAAGGACAGCGATTTGGCAGTTTGCCAGATGGACGAGTCCATCTATGTTCGGAAAAGAGGAGGGGGGAGCAGAAAATGGAATGCGGTCTGAAAGTCACCGTGAGCGTGAACACAATCAATTAAGACCTGAAATGGTTTATCAAATCCTTNCAATTATTGCTAAGCCAGAATCCATCTTCTCGGTTGAAATTGTCTCTGTGTTTGTATATGTGAATAGCCTCATAGGGTTGGGTAGCGATGGCGGTTGTGGTAGTGATAGCTAGATGGGTAGTGATTGGGTAGTGATAGGTGTCGGGTCGTGATAGGGGTTGGGGTAGTGATAGGGGTTGTTATTAAAAGTGGTGGTGTAGATAATGGTGACAGGAGAACAGGCAGGGGTGGTGAAGGAGGGTTGAGGTAGTGATAGAGGTTGGGGTAGTGTTTGGGGTAGTGATAGGGATTGGGGTGGTGATAGAGATTGGGGTGATGATAGGGGTTGGGGTATTGATAGGAGTTGCGGTGGTAAACCTGCTGTGAGGACATTTAAACAGTGGACTAGTGAGGCTATAGAGGAATTGCGGGCATGCTTGGACTGTACTGACTGGGATATGTTCACGACTGCTACCAATAGTCTGGATGAACTCACAGAGGCTGTGACGTCGTACATCAGCTTCTGTGAGGACTGCTGTATTCCAACACGCACCAGGGTGAACTTCAACAACAACAAGCCCTGGTTCTCAGCAAAGCTCAGAAGGTTGAGGTTGGAGAAGGAGGAAGCGTTTAGGAGTGGGGATAGAGACAGATTCAAGGAGTTGAAGAACAGGTTTAGCAAGGCGGTGAGAGAGGCTAAACGACTGTACTCAGAGAGACTAAAACACCAGTTCTCTGCTAACGACTCTGCTTCTGTCTGGAGAGGGCTCAGGCAGATCACCAACTACAAGCCCAGAGNCCCCCACACCACTAACGACTCCCGCCTAGCCAACGACCTGAACGAGTTCTACTGCAGATTTGAAAGACAATTGGACTGTCCTGAACTACCCCTTCCCACCCAAGAGGCCCTATCCCACCCCACACTACAGAGACAACTATCTCCATTCAGGAGGAGAAGTTAAAAAACTTTTCAAGAGGCAGAACCCACGCAAAGCAGCTGGGCCGGACTCTGTCTCTCCAGCCACCCTCAGGCACTGCGCTGACCAGCTGTCTCCAGTGTTCACCAACATCTTTACACCTCCATGGAGACATGTCATGTACCAGCCTGTCTCAAGTCCTCCATCATCATTCCAGTGCCCAAAAAGCCAAGGCCAACAGGATTAAATGATTACAGACCCATCGCCCTTACCTCCGTGGTAATGAAGTCTTTTGAGCGCCTGGTCCTGGCACACCTCAAAGCATCACAGACCCTCTACTGGACCCCTTCAGTTTGCCTACAGAGCCAACAGGTCTGTGGATGACGCAGTTAACATGGCCCTCCACTTCACCCTACAGCATCTGGACTCCACAGCATCCTACGCCAGGATCCTGTTTGTGGACTTTAGCTCGGCTTTTAACACCATCATTCCTAGCCTGCTTCAGGACAAGCTCTCCCTGCTGAACGTGCCAGACTCCACCTGCAGATGGATCACAGAATTCCTGTCTGACAGGAAGCAGTGTGTCAAACTGGGATCACAAGTTTCTGCCGCCAGGTCAATCAGCACCGGATCTCCTCAGGGCTGCGTCCTTTCCCCTCTGCTATTCACCCTGTACACCAACAGCTGCACCTCCAGCCACCAGTCCGTCAAACTCTTGAAGTTTGCGGACGACACCACCCTCATTCTCATCTCTGATGGGGATGAGTCTGACTACAGGAGGGAAGCTGACAACCTGGTGACCTGGTGTAGCCAGAACAACCTGGAGCTTAATGCTCTTAAGACAGTGGAGATGGTTGTGGACTTCAGGAAGAATACAGCCCCACTCACCCCATCACCCTGTGCGACTCCCCAGTCACCAATGTTGAGTCCTTCCGCTTCCTGGGCACTATTCTTTCCCAGGACCTCAAGTGGGAACTGAACATCAGCTCCCTTATCAAGAGAGCTCAACAGAGAATGTACTTCCTACGGCAGCTGAAGAAATTTAATCTGCCAAAGACAATGATGGTGTGCTTCTATACAGCTATCATTCAGTCCATCCTCACCTCCTCCATCACCGTCTGGTACGCTGCTGCAACTGCCAAGGACAAGAGCAGACTGCAGCGTATCATCCGCACTGCTGAGAAGGTGATTGGCTGTAATCTACCAACCCTTGAGGACCTGCACACTTTGAGGACCCTGAAGCGAGCGAGGAAGATTGCGGACGATTCCTCGCACCCTGGATACTCTCTGTTCCAGCTACTCCCTCCGGCAGAAGGCTGCGGTCCATCAAGACCAAAACCTCACGTCATAAAAACAGTTTTTTCCCATCTGCTGTTGGCCTCCTCAACAAGGCCAAGGGCTTAAAATGACTTTTACACTTAAAATGACTGTTACACTTACTATAACATTTTATCTACATAATAACACCTTTCCATACTTACAACGTGTAATCTTATTTGTATTTTTATATTTTAAGATTGCTTATACGGCTAATTAACATTTTACATTCGCATTTATAAGGTCTACTTATTCATAATTTTAAAGATTTTAGCCCTTTGGTATTACTTATACTTTGTAACGTTAGTATAGTTAGAGTGTATACCTTTTATATAAGTTAAGATTCCTACTTGTTCAATGTATGCACCGTCCCGCCATAGTGAATTCCTTGTTTGTGCAAACTTACATGGCGATTAAAACCGTTTCTGATTCTGATTCTGATAGGGTTGGGGTAGTGATAGGTGTTGGGTCGTGATAGGGGTTGGGGTAGTGATAGGAGTTGGGGTAGAAATAGGGGTTGGGGTAGCGATGGCGGTTGTGGTAGTGATAGCTAGATGGGGTAACGATAGGGGTTGGGGTAGCGATAGGGGTTGGGGTAGCGATGGCGGTTGTGGTAGTGATAGCTAGATGGGGTAGTGATTGGGGTAGTGATAGGTGTTTGGTGTTGATAGGGTTGGGTAGTGATAGGAGTTGGGGTAGTGATAGGGGTTGGGGTAGTGATAGGGATTGGGGTAGTGATAGGGTTGGGGTAGTGATAGGGATTGGGGTAGTGATAGGAGTTGCGGTGGTGATAGGGGTTGGGGTAGTGATAGGGTTGGGTAGCAATAGGGGTTGGGGTAGCGATGGCGGTTGTGGTAGTGATAGCTACATGGGGTAGTGATAGGGGTTGGGGTAGCGATAGGGGTTGGGGTAGCGATGGCGGTTGTGGTAGTGATAGCTAGATGGGGTAGTGATTGGGGTAGTGATAGGTGTCGGGTCGTGATAGGGGTTGGGGTAGTGATAGGGGTTGTTATTAAAGTGGTGGTGTAGATAATGGTGACAGGAGAACAGGCAGGGGTGGTGAGAGGGGTTGAGGTAGTGATAGAGGTTGGGGTAGTGTTTGGGTAGTGATAGGGATTGGGGTGGTGATAGAGATTGGGGTGATGATAGGGGTTGGGGTATTGATAGGAGTTGCGGTGGTAAACCTGCTGTGAGGACATTTAAACAGTGACTAGTGAGGCTATAGAGGAATTGCGGGCATGCTTGGACTGTACTGACTGGGATATGTTCACGACTGCTACCAATAGTCTGGATGAACTCACAGAGGCTGTGACGTCGTACATCAGCTTCTGTGAGGACTGCTGTATTCCAACACGCACCAGGGTGAACTTCAACAACAACAAGCCCTGGTTCTCAGCAAAGCTCAGAAGGTTGAGGTTGGAGAAGGAGGAAGCGTTTAGGAGTGGGGATAGAGACAGATTCAAGGAGTTGAAGAACAGGTTTAGCAAGGCGGTGAGAGAGGCTAAACGACTGTACTCAGAGAGACTAAAACACCAGTTCTCTGCTAACGACTCTGCTTCTGTCTGGAGAGGGCTCAGGCAGATCACCAACTACAAGCCCAGAGCCCCCACACCACTAACGACTCCCGCCTAGCCAACGACCTGAACGAGTTCTACTGCAGATTTGAAAGACAATTGGACTGTCCTGAACTACCCCTTCCCACCCAAGAGGCCCCTATCCCACCCCACACTACAGAGACAACTATCTCCATTCAGGAGGGAGAAGTTAAAAACTTTTCAAGAGGCAGAACCCACGCAAAGCAGCTGGGCCGGACTCTGTCTCTCCAGCCACCCTCAGGCACTGCGCTGACCAGCTGTCTCCAGTGTTCACCAACATCTTTACCACCTCCATGGAGACATGTCATGTACCAGCCTGTCTCAAGTCCTCCATCATCATTCCAGTGCCAAAAAGCCAAGGCCAACAGGATTAAATGATTACAGACCCATCGCCCTTACCTCCGTGGTAATGAAGTCTTTTGAGCGCCTGGTCCTGGCACACCTCAAAGCATCACAGACCCTCTACTGGACCCCCTTCAGTTTGCCTACAGAGCCAACAGGTCTGTGGATGACGCAGTTAACATGGCCCTCCACTTCACCCTACAGCATCTGGACTCCACAGCATCCTACGCCAGGATCCTGTTTGTGGACTTTAGCTCGGCTTTTAACACCATCATTCCTAGCCTGCTTCAGGACAAGCTCTCCCTGCTGAACGTGCCAGACTCCACCTGCAGATGGATCACAGACTTCCTGTCTGACAGGAAGCAGTGTGTCAAACTGGGATCACAAGTTTCTGCCGCCAGGTCAATCAGCACCGGATCTCCTCAGGGCTGCGTCCTTTCCCCTCTGCTATTCACCCTGTACACCAACAGCTGCACCTCCAGCCACCAGTCCGTCAAACTCTTGAAGTTTGCGGACGACACCACCCTCATTGGCTCATCTCTGATGGGGATGAGTCTGACTACAGGAGGGAAGCTGACAACCTGGTGACCTGGTGTAGCCAGAACAACCTGGAGCTTAATGCTCTTAAGACAGTGGAGATGGTTGTGGACTTCAGGAAGAATACAGCCCCACTCACCCCCATCACCCTGTGCGACTCCCCAGTCACCAATGTTGAGTCCTTCCGCTTCCTGGGCACTATTCTTTCCCAGGACCTCAAGTGGGAACTGAACATCAGCTCCCTTATCAAGAGAGCTCAACAGAGAATGTACTTCCTACGGCAGCTGAAGAAATTTAATCTGCCAAAGACAATGATGGTGTGCTTCTATACAGCTATCATTCAGTCCATCCTCACCTCCTCCATCACCGTCTGGTACGCTGCTGCAACTGCCAAGGACAAGAGCAGACTGCAGCGTATCATCCGCACTGCTGAGAAGGTGATTGGCTGTAATCTACCAACCCTTGAGGACCTGCACACTTGAGGACCCTGAAGCGAGCGAGGAAGATTGCGGACGATTCCTCGCACCCTGGATACTCTCTGTTCCAGCTACTCCCCTCCGGCAGAAGGCTGCGGTCCATCAAGACCAAAACCTCACGTCATAAAAACAGTTTTTTCCCATCTGCTGTTGGCCTCCTCAACAAGGCCAAGGGCTTAAATGACTTTTACACTTAAAATGACTGTTACACTTACTATAACATTTTATCTACATAATAACACCTTTCCATACTTACAACGTGTAATCTTATTTGTATTTTTATATTTTAAGATTGCTTAATACGGCTAATTAACATTTTACATTCGCATTTATAAGGTCTACTTATTCATAATTTTAAAGATTTTAGCCCTTTGGTATTACTTATACTTTGTAACGTTAGTATAGTTAGAGTGTATACCTTTTATATAAGTTAAGATTCCTACTTGTTCAATGTATGCACCGTCCCGCCATAGTGAATTCCTTGTTTGTGCAAACTTACATGGCGATTAAAACCGTTTCTGATTCTGATTCTGATAGGGTTGGGGTAGTGATAGGTATTGGGTCGTGATAGGGGTTGGGGTAGTGATAGGAGTTGGGGTAGAAATAGGGGTTGGGGTAGCGATGGCGGTTGTGGTAGTGATAGCTAGATGGGGTAACGATAGGGGTTGGGTAGCGATAGGGGTTGGGGTAGCGATGGCGGTTGTGTAGTGATAGCTAGATGGGGTAGTGATTNGGGTAGTGATAGGTGTTGGTGTTGATAGGGGTTGGGTAGTGATAGGAGTTGGGTAGTGATAGGGGTTGGGGTAGTGATAGGGATTGGGGTAGTGATAGGAGTTGCGGTGGTGATAGGGGTTGGGGTAGTGATAGGTGTTGGTGTAGTGATAGGGTTGGGTAGTGATAGGGTTGGGTAGCAATAGGGGTTGGGGTAGCGATGGCGGTTGTGGTAGTGATAGCTACATGGGGTAGTGATAGGGGTTGGGTAGCGATAGGGGTTGGGGTAGCGATGGCGGTTGTGGTAGTGATAGCTAGATGGGGTAGTGATTGGGGTAGTGATAGGTGTTGGGTCGTGATAGGGGTTGGGGTAGTGATAGGGGTTGGGTGGTGATAGGGTTGGGATAGTGATATGGGTTGGGGTAGTGATAGGNGTTNGGGTAGTGATAGGGGTTGGGTCGTGATAGGGTTTGGGGTCGTGATAGGGTTTNGGGTAGTGATAGGGGTTGGGGTAGTGATAGGGTTGGGGTAGTGATAGGGGTTGGGGTAGTGATAGGATTGGGGTGATGATNGGGGTTGGGGTAGTGATAGGGATTGGGGTAGTGATAGGGGTTGGGGTAGTGTTAGGGGTTGGAGTAGTGATAGGGATTGGGTAGTGATAGGGTTGGGTAGTGATAGGGTTGGGTAGTTATAGGAGTTGGGTAGTGATAGGGGTTGGGGTAGTGATAAGGGTTGAGTAGTGATAGGGGTAGTTGTGGGGGTCGCTGGCCCCGAGATCTCTCCCGGCTGTATTCCGACTGCAGGAGTCCCGCCGCTCCCCGACCCCTCGCTGCTGTGCGAACCGCCCCGGCTGCCGCTGGGCTCATCGCTCACGGGGCAAGGACTATCGTCTGATGGTTCCCCTCCCTGGGTCCCCCACCTCGGATTCGCGTGAAGGGCATGGCTCGTCGCCGGCTCCCATACGCCCGTTAACGCGGCGTCGCCTCTCTTTCAATCAAACGCAATGCCTCCCCTCACGCAGCCCCGCACAGCACTCACACGCTGCGAGCGTATGCACACACAGCCCGCGCTCGTTCAGACTCTCTCTTTACACAGCCCCACGCAGCACTCGTCTCAACACCGAATACCCATGTTACGAGCGCACACCTGTGGAGCACGGATTACACACGCGAGCGGCTTCGCGGCGGCGGCATCACATAGTGATAGTGATAGGGTTGGGTAGTGATAGTTATAGGGTTAGGGTGTGATAGGGGTTTGGGTTGGGGTAGGTCTGGTCCGTAGCTGGGGGCAGGGGCAGGGAGTAGGAGCAGTAGCAGGAAGATGATGGGTTCGGGGTGGAGAGATGGCAGTTGTTTTAAGGAGTAACGGATGCAGCTGCCTCAGTGTCCCTGCGGCGTTGGAGGACACGTGTGAGAACCCTGGACACCGCACTCTTGGCCACTGACGGGGCCGCTTGATGTGGATATCGTGCGGTTGCATCCTGTCAAGGACCTGGATCCAAACCACTTGACCGCAAAAGTCGACGCCGCAGGATGATAATGTGCGGGAGTCTGGGGTTGAGTCACGCATGTGCGTAGAAACATGCATTTAGATTATTTAGATTATTTTCTGCAAGACATTTCCACGTAAGCTACTTTGTTGAGCTATCATCTGTGGCCAGGTCGCTTCCGAAAAAATAGCTATATATAGCTCAGTTGCCCTTACCTGGTAAAATTAAAAAAAGTTTAGTTTGTTGCATTTCTTGTACTTTACACTCCTATCGTTTTTTTTTATTATTGGTTGTTGCAACGTTCTTACCCGCCCCAATTGGACATGTATGAAAAAGAGATTATATAGCTCATCGGATATCACCATGTAAACAATCTTTGATTCTGTTTCTGTACATATGTTGAACATCTGTCGCACCGTACGTAGCTGCAGGGTTCACGTCCAGGCGGTAGTAAAACTATCTTTTCCGAGGCAGAAATGACGAAAGTGCAACCCAACGCCCGAACAAAAAATAATTTCAAACTGTAGATCGCACGTGGAAAAAAAGTTAAAACCGAACAAGTATTTTCTGGATTCTTTTATTTAAAAGGCGAGTCACATTCGGGGTCTTAGCAAACGACACCGGCGCGCGTCCCGGCACGCTGGTGACTCTCACACGCATGCGACTGTGGAGTCCTCATGCCGAGCAGGGGTCAAATATCCACTTGTGCCACGATTGTCTTGGTCAAGGAAATGCTGGGTCTGTACTAACGGCTGGAATTGCATCATTGCCTCATTGCTCTGTTACAGAATCACGTTTTGCTTGACCCCACGCTCGGCTCGGTTACGTGGTAACAGAACAGGTCAGTGGGAGAGGTTATGTCTGGGCCGTGCTGGCTGTGGACACACCTGTTACAAAGCAATATTGGCACGACAATCCAACGTGTACAGATCTCTAGAGGTGGCCCGGACGGTTGGGCCTAAAGCCTGGCCCATAGACATCAGCGTGAGCAATGAGCGGCGAGCCACGGGGTCGCTTCTGAACATCACCAGAACGGGTTTCACTTGCAGAGCGACTGACGACACGTAGCGGACGGCCGTAATCCGTGACACCGAATACCGGGCCTGGTCGCATACGAGCACAGCAAGTACACGTGGAAAAAACACTTTAACGCAAATGTAAGGATTTCCCCTTTTAGATGTGACGTCCAAGCGATGACGAGTGATTTGCGCAGAATCTGGAATCCGTGGCTCGGTTGCCGTTGCCGACGATCGACGTCTCGCGTGAGCCAGTTTGAAGGGTAGACTGAGACGTCTGGCCAAGCGAGAAGGAGGCGGGGGCCGGGGGGGGCGAGCGGCCGATCCCAAACGTCTAAGCGCAGGGGCAGCCCTTGAAGACGAAGGAGAGGGGCTCCCCAGGTGCGGCCTCCGACGAGATGCTGTTGATCACGGAGCCGTCGAAGGAGAGGACCCCGGCTTCTTCACCACCCTCACCACACCGCCCAACTCCGGGATGACCACGCCGGCGTGTGCGGCAGCAACGCACACCATCGAGTCCTGCCGAGGGGCCACCAATGTTCATTACAGCAGCAGGGCGGCGTGCAGCGATAAAAGAAATATTTTTTATCCAGTATGGCCCGCGTTCGCGTGGATTTTTCTCCGGGTCCTCTGGGTTTTTCCCTCCAATTTAGGATCAACGTGCGTTCAAAGTATTTGGCTACTGCTATAAATGTCCAGACATGATAAGCCACTTCGTTGAGCTATAATTTGTGATATGCAGGTCGCTTCTGACAGCTATTAAAGCTCAATGGCCTTACCTGAAAAATAAAATTTGTGAAGTTTTAGTTCAAACAACTCGCCATGCTTGAGAACCCGCTTCAATCGCGTGCGGCTCATTCCCATATTCTATCCCGGAATCTCAACGTGCCGGCTTGGTGTTCCAACCCCTGAGTCATGCAAGCACCACTCTCCACCCTTACCAACGAGTAGATGTAGCTGCCCTTGACTTTGTAGCCCTTGACAGCTTGGCATCCCGGAAGACACAAAACCCTACAAACCACAATGACACAGCGAGCGTGACAATTATCGACGTCACAGAGCCGTACCATTAGCCCTGAAAACGTTCGAATTAAACGACGTCTGTTTAGCCTGCACGCGAAGTGACGGCTTCGTCGTGCATCAGTGCGCCCCCCGCCACCCGCATCTTGTAATTCCGGCGTTCTCTTACACTGCGGCGCTGTCCGTCAGTAATTCCTTGGCCGTGGTGGTGCAGGTGATGGCTGCAATACAACGCGCACACACACGCTCGGTTTAATTATGCTACTAGCTGTAACAGACTATTGGGGGCAAGTGCTTTAGAGAGTAGCGGGCACCTATGAAGGCCGGCACGGCGCATGAGGGGTTGGGTGGCCAGCACCACGCCCGGCCGCCTTTGTCTCCCACAATGGCATCTTACACAATTCGCACTGGGTACCATTGGAGGCTGGGTCGACTTAGGGGAGGGCTCGGGCCGATTCAGATAATCGTCACCGGTGCTGGTGGCCGCCGTGAGCTAGAATCGAACTCGGGTCGTCGGGTTCGTAGCGTGGCATAGCGCTACCCGCTACACTACCCCAATGATACTATCATATCACACACGGGATAGATTTTTACCGATCCTGGCCCGCTGAATTAAATGGGTCCATCCTGTCTTAATTTCTCACTTTTTCGAAACCTGGCACCTGCGTTCCTCTGGTCCATGGGCTTCAGGTGCACTTACTACTCACTTACCACTTTTTTATTTTACCAGGTAAGGCCCACTGAGCTATATAGGTCTTTTTCAGAACCAACCTAGCCACAAATGATAGCGCTATGAGGTGGCATACCGTGTAGAAATTTATAGCACCCAAATACGCTAAACGTGTGCTGTTGATTCTAAATATGAAGGGAAAACCCGGAGGACCTGGACAAAAATCCATGCACCATGGGAGAGAAACATGAAAATTCCAAATATACAGGCGACAGGGTCGAAATTGAACCCACGACCTGCTGCATACCAAGCGAGAGAGTTAACATCCTGCCACCATACGCCTAGACACTCCACAGCTATGCCCATGTGTTCAGACAATAGTGCAGGGTGGCTATAATCCCCTGGGTCAATTTGCAATCTTTTTGGGAAGGATGTCGTAGGTGGAAGTGGAGATGGGAGGCACCAACTCACCTTTAGGTCCCTTGGATTCACCTTGGGAGGGAAAGGATGGACAGGTGGGGGGTCAGTAAAACACGAGACGACACAACAAGCATCGCCCAGGTTACTGGCGTACATTATTTCTCCAATTGGTGCCCAGTTGCATTGGCAATGCCATTATTCCCGAAGAAACAATGACAATTATCATCGCATTATTTAAAGTACGCTTTAGACTTACAAATAACGACGCTGGCCGTCGATCAAAGGCGGTCACCGCTGCGGCGCTTTCAAATGCGCTTCCGTGGCCGCTTGGAACGCACTTCCCTTCCGATATTAAGAAGCCACTGGGAGCTATGCGCTTTTAAATAATATAGATTGACAAACTATTTCTTTAGTACTGCTTTTGTGTTTGTTGCCCTTACCACACACCTCCGATTAACACGGTTGGCTATGTGCGGTGTGAAAGAAGTTCAACATACATACATTCACAGAAGATCAAAACCAGCAGCAGCATCTGAAGCTCAGACTGTGTGAGACTGACATTTATATGGGATGAATCTACAAATTCCACCTTTGAAGTGGAAAGAGCGAACCAGGCTGCGGGAATTTAAACATTAAGTGTGCCACGTCGGATAAAACGATTTAAACCATTAACGTTAATCTTTTTTACCAGAAACGACCTGGTCACAAATGATAGCTCAACGAAGTGGCTTATCATCATCAGGTGGACATTTATAGCAGCCAAATACTCTAAACGTGCGACATTGATTCTAAATGTGGAGGAAAAACTCATGGTGAGAGATACACCGTCAGGGTCAGGATCGAACCCTCGACCTCCTGCATACCAGGTGAGGGAGTTAACATCTCACCACCGCAGATGATGGTGAAATGTGAGTCTCTGTTAAAAAAAAGATAAACAGGAGCCTGACTGATGCTGCATTTACCTCCGATGATCCGTGTTTTGTCCATCATCAGCTGGGTCGTGTCTATGACCACCCCACATTTCTGCAAAAGAAGGAGCCACCACGTGAACAGTTAAGTCTGTAAAAAAGTGATTTTAATTACTTTTCATAGAAAAACAATGTTCTTCGTCTCTTTAACTGCGATTCTTAAATGTTATTGTTAGTGTTTAATGTTAGGTTAGTAACACTTAGTGTGTGCTGTTCTCCAGTTGCCTGGGTTAAAAGTGGGCGAGGTTTTGCACAATCCTGGCGAGCTGGCTCAACAACTTAATAAACTAAAGTAACATAGAGACTCATAGAGATGCATAGAGACTCATAGAGATGCATATATACTCATAGAGATGTATAGAGACTCATAGAGATACATATAGACTCAGAGATACGTAGAGACGCATAGAGACTGGGTGAAAAGTGGGCTATGTTTTTCCCACAAATCAGCAATGTGTCACTTAAAACCCATTGTAGGGCTGATGAATATGGTATGGAGGGGTCGTGGGGCGTGCGCGTGACTGGCTCCAAATTTGTGCGTATACATCACATGGGATGGGTGACGGGAAGTGCCGCTTACCAGTCTTGACGACTGCGGAAACAAAGAGAGCACAAAAAAACGTTCATTAGAAAGCCATTGACTGACTGCCTTGTGTAATCAGGGCCCTCCATAGGGGGCCCCGGTAAATCTCACCATGTGGGTCCCACCCTCCTCCGCCGACGCCTTCAAACTAAACCGGGGAGTATCGCGTCTAAATGTGTCATCGTTCACCCACCAGCACCACCCAGGCGCAGCCAACTAGCAAGGTTCGTCACGTGTAAACATAACGTGGTGCTTATTCTTGGTTATTTCGGTAAAGTCACGTAGAAGGGAAAAATAAAATAATAAAAATAAAACATAATAAAATAATTCTCACGACGTTTCGGCCACAATGCAAGCAGCCGTCCTCAGGTGAAGAACAGGTCTGTCGGAACGACAGCGTCTGAATTAACACCACCAGGCTTGGCAGTGTATTTTTAAGCTGGGTTGGAGGGGGAAAGCGCCTTGACAAAATAATTTGCATATCAAGAGGAATTTAGCATATTTATGGGAAATGCAGATATGGGATTAGTCACTACTTGTGGAATGCGTAGGAAGTGGGCGGGGGGTTTCAAAGTCATATATGCCCGTGCATTATGCAGGATTAGCAGCAACAAAGGGAGGGAGTAGGGTTAGCATTAATAAAGGGGAGGAATGTTAATAGTATGGAGCTGCAGCAACGAAACCACCACGTAAAAAACTAAAATTTAAACTACATCAGTATCATCAGTATACTAAATATACTCTCCAATAAGCTGAGCTACTAACATGACTGCCTCTTCAGCTGCCGCTATGTCGACCAAATGTAAGGACAACTTGATTTCCAAATTCAACCTCCTCTCTAATAAGAGACCGGACCCACACACCGAAAAGCTAGACGTTAACAAAGTCGTAATTAATCGCCGTAACAGTTGTATTTCTGATGGTCTGAAATCCGTTTTAGCTAAAGGACTAAACTTTGCAGTCACACCTAGACACATACCAGTTAATGATATCATTGCCTGAGTAGATGTGGCTCTCAAGAGCCTGGGTCATATCGCTGCAGACGTAGCAAGATCTGAAATCCTGCAACCCTCAAAAACGCTAAGATGCCAGGTAGCAACATCAGCAAAGATGAGCGTTTTGAATTAGCTCAATTAAAAAGAGGGATGACATTGTCATCCTCTCAGCCGAAAAAGGCAAAGCCACTGTCATCATGGACAAAATAGAATACAACAACAAAATTCAAGAACTACTCAATGATGGCAGCTATACAAAAATAAAAAGAGACCACACCAACAGCCTCGTCACTAAAACCAACAAAATCATTTCTGATTCAACCGCATTAATTGATCAAACCAAACAGTTCTCGTTGAAACCTTCTGCAGCCAGGCCACCAAGATGATATGGCTTGTCAAAGATACATAAAAAAGATGCACCCCTTCGTCCCATTGTCTCTACTATCAACTCCCCCACCTACAAACTGGCTCGTTTTTTGTCTGAAATCCCGCGGCCTTTCACTGGAAAAACCACCTCTGTGGTACTAAACTCTACTGACCTGGTATCGACAATCAAGGGAATTTCCCTGTCCCCAGACGACCTGCTTGTCACTTTTGATGTGGTTTCCTTATTCACCAAAGTTCCTGTACCTGACACCATCGCAATCATTGAAGACTTGGTTCATCAAGGACTGAATACTGAGGTATCCCCCCTGGTGAGACACTGCTTAACCAATACATACTTCACCTGGAATTGAATTTTCTACAAACAAACTGAGGGCACCCCAATGGGCTCCCCCTATCTCCGGTTGTAGCCAACGTTTTCATGGAGAAATTTGAGACTGACGCCATCCAAACTGCCACTCTACGCCCGACCTTATGGAAGAGGTACGTAGATGACACTTTGTCATCTGGCCACATTGCACGGCCTGCTCTAGACCAATTTCTCGACCACATCAATTCCATACACCCAGCCATCAGGTTCACCATGGAAGTCGAAAAAGATGGCAAGCTACCCTTTTTGGATGTCCTAATTAAAAGGAGACCTGATGGTTCAATGAGCCACTCTGCTACAGGAAAGCCACCCATACGGATGCTTACCTAAAACCGAATTCCCACCACCATCCATCCAGAAGAATTCCCTCATCAAGACTCTACACCATAGAGCCCAATGCATCTCCGACCAGGAACACATTTCCAGTGAACTCAAGCACGTACGCCAAGCTCTTAAGGCTAATGGTTACTCCGACTACACAATCCGCAAAGCTATCACTCCAACCATCAAGAAGGAATCTGTTGAGGAGCCTTTCAAAACCATCACCTTACCCTACATTGCTGGGGTCACAAAAAAGATCTCCAAAATCCTGATTAAACACAAGATCCAGGTCCTATTCAACACAGTACATACAATCCGTGATCTGGTCCCGTCTGTAAAAGATGTGGTTCCAGACATACAGTACCCTGGCGTCTACAAACTAAGTTGCCTCTGTGGTAGCAGTTACATTGGAGAAACCTAACGACATGTCTCGGACCGCATCCGTGAACATAAAGCAGACCTGAAACACGGTAGGACAAACACCTCAGCCATGGCAGATCACTGTTACAATTCAGTGGGCTCACATGACATTGACTTCTCCAAGACAGAGGTTCTCTGCAAACCATCTGGCTACCATGAGAGATTCGTTCATGAGGCGATCCACATATACAAACACAGAGACAATTTCAACCGAGAAGATGGATTCTGGCTCAGCAATCATTGGAAGGATGTAATAAACCATTTCGGATCTTAACTGATTGTGTTCACGTTTACGGTGACTTTCAGACCGCAGTCCACTCACTGGCATTGACTATATATATTTTATTCTCCGCAGGGAATGGATTCTTTGCTCCGCTGCAAGTCTCCTACCACCACCACTCTCCCATTGACATATTTCGTTTCTTCATCTTAGTACCTTTCACGCGACGGTCAATGGTATAGTGTATAGCAGATTGTATAATAATAAATAGTATAAAGGTGTAATGTTTAATATAATGTATAAGGTAATATATAGTATCGTAATTGTATAGTGAATATACAGGAGTGTGGTATACAGTAGGGTAGGTAGAATAATACATAGTGTAATATTACAATATATAGTCTAAGACAGGGGTGTCCAAACTTTTTGCAAAGAGAGCCAAATTTGATAAAGTGAAGATGCCCGGGGGCAATATTTCCTTCTGACATTTTTTAACTACAAAAGTTACGTGAAAATACTGTTATAAAAAAATTTCATTGTTACAATTACCTTTAATTTTTCAAATGACAATGTAACCAAATATAAGCCACTCCGGCAGACATGAACAACTCTAAAAACACATTTCTGCCTTTCATTCAGTCAGATAACATTGAACAAACTGTATAGAAAACCTTACATTACATGAGTTAAATATCTTTGCCTCATGAACATTTTAAGCAGGAGTTATAAGTAATGCAAAGTGGTCTGTTATCATTAAACTTTAAAACAAGTGAATGTTGCCCTTGTCTTTTACAAGATCTTTCAGAAAGCAATAGTTTGTGTCACATCTACAGGTACATAACATCAACAGTTATAACCAAATCTTATTCAAGAGTTTAATAAAACAAGTGCCATAAGTCCAAGAGCATTAGTGTGCTTTAGGCCTTTCACTGTTAATAGTGACAGATGTTACCGTTCAAAACACTCAATTTCAGATTGATCAAGGAACAGATAACCTGCTGACACTAATGAGAAGGGTGATACTGAGATCTAGATTTCATTAAAGAGACCAGGTCTGGCTTGAGGGCAGTGGTTGAGATGCGTAAAATGTCACGCAAGTGGGAGTCACTCATCCTTGACCTCAATCGGTTCTTGTTTAAGTTCATGACTGAGAATGTTTGCTCACACAAATATGTGGAGCCGAATAAGCTCAGCATTTTTTAGCGAATGACCGCATTTCTGGAAACCTGCTTTTGTCCAGCTGCTGGTAAAAGTCAACAAGAGAACACTGCTGATGTTTTCCGCGCCACTCATCGTCACACTGCAGCTCAATGAGCTCCAGCTGCAGCTTTGGAGTAGCATTATTAGGGTCCACGGAGAACGGAGAAGAGAAAAGCAACATGTCCTTTTCAATAACTGCAAAGTCCCGAAAGTGTTTGTTAAATTCCACAGAAAGAGATGCGATAGCTGTTGCATAACTCTTCATTTGCGCACCAATGTTGTCCTGTGGGAAACTGTCAATGACCTCTTTCAAAGCTAGGAAGTGCGCGGTGCAGGGCTCTGTTTGGGACAAGTGTCTTTGGAAAAGTTGCAGTTTGGTTCCAAAGGCCTTGATGTGAGTGTATAGCTGGCTCACCGCTGTATCTTTTCCTTGAAGATTAACATTCAGTGCATTCAGATGCTTCGTTATGTCAACCAAAAAATCCAGATTTGCCAGCCATACAGATCGGACAGTTCTTCCATTGGTTGTCCCTTTTCACCCAAAAAATGTCCAATTTCCTCTTTGAAAGAGAAAATCGCTGCAGTGCGGACCCCCGACTTAGCCACCTCACATCGTTGTGATATATTACGTCACCGTATTCAGCCTGGATGTCACGCAAGAACTGCTGAAAATGTCGGTGGTATAGAGCTTTAGAGCGAATAGAATTTATTGCCTTTGCCACTGGTTTCATAACATCGTCAAATTTGAGATGTTTGGCGCAGAGAGCCTGCTGGTGAATGATACAATGAAGTATAATAGCGTTACCTGCTTCTTCGCTGACTTTATTGCAGATCAGTGTGGACAATCCACTTGCTCACCAACCATGGCAGGCGCACCATCGGTAATGATCCAGAAACTTTACTCCATGGTAGTTTCATATCATCAACAGCTTCACAAACAAAAACGAATAAATCTGTTCCTCTGGTTTGCCCTTTAAGGCTTTTGAGGTCAAGCAGCTCCTCTGTCACGTTCATGTTGTCATCAACTCCTCTTTAAAAAATAGGTAGTTGTGCAGTGTCAGATGCATCGGTGCTTTCATCAGGCTAATGAGAAATAATGAAAAGTCACTCCCATGTCCCCCAGTTGTCTCTGAATATCTGACGATATGTCCTCAACTCTCCATGCCACAGTGTTGCGTGCCAGGCAAACATTCATAAATTCTTGCTTCTTCTCAGGGCAAATGTTCTCCACCATTTTCATGACACAGTCTTTGATAAACGCACCTTCAGTAAAAGGTTTGCCATGTTTAGCTATTAACATGGCCACTTCATAGCTGGCTTTGGTGATGTTTTCCTTTGACTCAATGGCCCGCGTGAAGAATCGCTGTTGCGATGCCAGAACAGCTTGGAGTTGCTTCACTTTTTCAGCACGATCACTCCCTGTTAGCTAGTCGTATGTTGTAGTATATTTAGTCTCGTAGTGTCTCTTTACGTTGAAATCTTTAAACAAGGCAACCGTCTCTTTACAAATTAGACAAACACAATTGCCTCGATTTTCAGTGAAGAAGTATTGTAATTCCCACCGCTCCTGAAAGCGGCGGCCCTCACTGTCAAATTTTCTCTTTTTTTTTGCAGTCGCCATGGCAGAAATTACTCGAGAAGGGTTCGCGGCACGGATGCAGAGCCAGATAGCATTAGAATGGTGCTGCCATCGTGTGGTAAAAGGAGGAATTACATCTTTAAAATTTTATGATTTATTTATTCTGACAGAGCTAGCGAGCCATAAATAACACATTATAAGACCAAAGCTGCGGGCCGTATAAAATCTGACCGCGGGCCGTGATTGCCCCGCGGGCCGGACTTTGGACATGCCTGGTCTAAGGTATAGGGTGGTGTATAGTAATACAGTATATCATTTAATGTTGGGTTTGTCTATGGCAGTATATAGTACGGGGTAGACCCGTGTGATGTAAAAGAAAAAAGTTTAGCTGGAGGCATATTATGTTTTTTGCGACGTAGAATTGTAATGTATGACTTACTGTTAGTAGCTCAGCTTATTGGAGAGTATATTTAGTATACTGATGATACTGATGTAGTTTATAGTTTTTTACGTGTGGTTTAGTTGCTGCAGCTCCATACTATTAACATTCCTTCCCTTTATTAATGCTAACCCTGCTCCCTCCCTTTGATGCTGGTAATCCTGCATAATGCACGGGTATAATATGACTTTGAAACCCCCGCCCACCTACGCATTCCACAAGTAGTGACTAATCCCATATCTGCATTTCCCATAAATATGCTAAATTCCTCTTGATTTGCAAATTATTTTGTCAAGGCGCTCTTCCCTCCAACCCAGCTTAAATATACGTGCCAAGCCTGGTGGTGTTCATTCAGACGCTGTCTTTCCGACAGACCTGTTCTTCACTGAGACGGCTGCTTGCGTTGTGGCCGAAACGTCGTGAGAATTATTTTTGTTTTATTTTTATTTATTATTTCCCTTCTACGTGATTTTACCGAAAGAACCAGAAGATGAATCCCTGCAGTCACGAAAGCTTTAAATCGAAAGATAAGTGGTGCTGTTAGTTACTATTGCTCCGGCCTGCCGGGCGTCGTTTTCTCCAAAAGACGTGATTTGTGTTTTCCCATTATTTGTCAGAGGTGGGGGGAGCNTTTTTTTTCTCTCTGTCGTATTCTTCCAAATTGTGCTCCTGTCCTCCTGACGTTCCTCCGGTGTCGGAGGAACGTCAGGAGGTCCCTCTTTTATCTGCGAGCCAAGTATGCAACGTCATTTTTTTTCTTCTACAACGAATAATGGATCTGGTGTACCGATGCACTCGCTGTAATAACAAAGCAAAGGTGTGTCCCTGCAATGTCTCGCTGACGCTACTGCTGACGGAAAGGCCTCAAGTAGAGGGCCTACTCTTCCATGCTGGGCAGATATCGTGGAATAGGTAGGAGGAAGTACCCAAACTTTGCCCAAACACGCACGACTTGTGCCGATCAATTAGCTTTGGGCTTTTCCATTGCCACACCGGGGAGACTGAATTGGTGACTTGTGGATTGTACGTCCAGCGTGCTAACCAATCACACCAGCGTGACATTGACACATTACACCTCGTGCATAATTCGTGACCAGATATTGCCCAACGTCCCGAGTGAAACTCCGGTATGAAGGGTACTGGCTGAAAACCTTAACATTCATATGTTCTATGCGACCAGTCCAAGTATTATTGTGTGCGCACTCCCCGGTAAATGTCAATAAACATCACCGCCATACTCACCACACTACTCGGATGGAGCAAGGTCTAGGGCGAAAAATGTAACTGTGTATTTCTATAAGCCAGTCACCTAATCTTTTCCTTAATAACATGGCGAAAGGCCGCTGCTCAAGCCAAGTCACTGACATAACCTGTGGGTCACCACAATTATCAAAGGGCCACCAGTTAAAACTCCCCCGGGCTGCCCTCCTGCAAAAAACTAGGTCTACGTGAAAAGAGATTACTCACTTGCAGGCAGGTAGAGGGCCTTGTTGACCATCTGGCCTTGCAGCCGGAAGAGCAGAGAGTAGTCTGAGAGCTGGTAGTAGTATCCTCCACGGGAGACGAGCGTCTGGAGCTGCTTAACGTCGCTGGACTTCACACCCACCGCAAACAGGCTCACCACGTGCTTCTGCAGCAGCTCTGCGATGGGGCCAACGGAGTCGCTGGAAGGCCCGCTCGTTATCAGCACCACGCTCTGATGGAATAAACGATCACCCGGGTTCCAATGTTATTTCTGGGGACGATGAATGCGTCTTGGCGTGTGCAAATGGTAAAAAACGTATTATGGCCGCCTTTTACCGACGGCACATGTGAGCTGAGCGAGCGTGGAGTCCCTTACGAGACCGGTTGTTTTCGACAGGCTATTTGTCATGCCGAGCCAGAACCGAGCCCTGATATGTTGGCCAAACGAGATATGTGAATCTGGCTCAGGGCTAAAATGGGCCAGTTGTGGAGCTAATGACGCGTTCATTGCTTGTGATGTCAGTAGCAAGGTTCAGCTTCTGCAGCAAAAAACGACCAGGGGCCTCCTGAGCCACAGCTGGTTGACTTGGCATGGCTCCAGTAGGGGTCAGTTGTACAGTGGAAAAGAACCATTCAAGGCCGAGTCTGTCAGGTTCCCAGACTTTGCAGTCTCAACTTCACTTTCTTAAAGCCTCACCTCTTTTCTAATGCCCATACTCGTGCCTCACGTCGCCCTCCACTCTTTCTTGTCTCTCCTCTCCCTTTCGTGACCACCAAATACTCTCTATCATGGTCACTCATTCCTCAATCCTTGCACGCCCCTGTCATCTTTATCAATATATTCTGTTACCGTTGTTTAAACTGTGTCAAGCACCTTGAGCGAATGTGCTATGTATATGTAAAATTAGATCAGGATTAGGTAGGCATATATCGATTCATTTAAGTCACCATTAAAGTAGACTAGATGGCTTGTGGCTGCATCTGTGGCTCTAAATGTACACTACCTCTTGCTTGTATTTATTTAATTCAACGGGGAAATTCAACCTCTGTAGACCCGGCCCTTCCTCTTTATGCCCCGGCTCCTTATTCCTCAGGCTCCACCCCTTCCTGATAAGGCCTCATTGAGTCTTTCCTCTTTAGGATCTGCCCTTCTTCTTTAGGTTCATGGAGTAATAAAACTATAAAAACGGGGCAGAAACCACTCCCCCCCATCCCGAGCATAAAAACCAGAAGCGTTATCCAGAATCACGACGAAGTGGTAATTCATCAGAAGTCTAGAATGTTGAGTCACCACAAGCAACTGCATCACAGTGCATGAGCGCCACTCACCTTGGTGGCATCTTCAGGCTCCTTGGCCAGCAGGTCAGTGATGGTGTAGGTGAGGGCCTTGCCAGTGTTTGTGGCGCCGCCCGTGGGCACGAGGACACTGTCCAGCTTGGCCTCCAGGTCCTTGGGCGAGTTGATCTCTGCCGGACCCACCAGCTTTTGGTAGTTGGCTCCGTAGCTCACCACGGACAGCCGCACGCTGTCGGGTGCCAGGTTCAGGCGATGGGCCATGCCCATGATGAATGTCTTCACCACCTTGAGCTCATCGGCCGTGATGGTGCTCGATGTGTCCACCACAAACGTCACACTTGCTTTCCTCTCTGCAGACAAACATACAGATTTAAGGATTTGTCTTGATTCAATTCTGCAACATGAATTCTGTAGCCATTTCTGCCATGTTGGTGCAAGAGATACACTTCTATTCATCACTCTCTGTCTGCTGCCCGTAGAGCTTCCACCTCCTCAGCCCAGCCCACCCGCTCTTTATGATAAGTCACTCAGCTTGTCCTCTACCTGTCCGTCCGTGCCCTTTGCCAACGCAGCATTTGTGCTTGCCAGTCCACGTTGTTTTATGCTCTCACATCGCTGTAGTTGTCTTGTTACTATTGCTGGTAAAGGCTTATGCTCACTATTTGACCCGTGATGTTTTAATCGATCGGATTTGCATGTGCGGTATGCTGTATATGATGCACAAAAATAATGAAAAATATGGCATCTCAAACGCCTTTTTGCAACAACTTGGTTCTTCCATAAGGGTACACTTTCCACACAACACATAAATATAATGGCTCAACAATAACAATATGTGTAGGACAAACGATAGTTTGTATTTCTAATAAGCTTCCTTCAACAAGGCTTTTAGGTGCAGCTGTGAGGTCCAGGCCAGTAGGCTGGCCCAACGTACTCGGCAGGTAGAGGCTGTTCCCCGTGAGGGAGCTGCTCTTGGTGACCAGGTCCTGGAAGCTGGACCAGGTGAACACCTGTGAGCTGGAGGTGGCGATGCTGGACACACACTGGAGTCTGGTAGCCGGCTCCGAACGCCGACACGAGCACGCCCATACCACGCAGCAGGGTTGCTCCCGCGGTCACATCGTCGGCGGGCTTGCCACCCAGTATTGTGTAAACGATCTGAGAGTATAAGAGGCAGTGCCGGAGATCGAACTGCATTCCTATCTCAGCTGGGATGCAGGCAACCCAGTAGTAAACCAGACAGAGCTGATCAGAACCCAGAATAAGTTGGTCAAAATTATGAAAGGATACAGAGATTGGCCATTTTTAGGCCCAAGTTTATCTTCGTGTAAAATACATTCACATGAAAGAGCAATGTATGTACGTGTAATTCTCTCACACCGTAGTAGCCAACCGCGCTATCCGAGGTGCGAACAGTAGTTGCCTGTAGGTCATGATTCTCATGGCTGCAGATGTGATTCGAGTAGTGTATTTCATCAGGTAGAGCTGCATAGCTTTGTCCCCTCTACACAGGAAGAACACCGTACCGTGGTAGAGCCCAGTTGACTGCGCGAGCCCTTGTCAGGCTTGAGGACACTGTTGGCCACCAGCTGCAGAGCGCTCCCAGATTGCGCGGTCCCCCAGCCGGCGCCAGCTTTCCCACCGCGGCCAGGAGCTCGGCCTTTCCAGGGAACGAGTTGAATGAGATATCCGCTTGGGTGTGCCCCCGACGGTGACCAGTGCGACGCGAGTCGCATCCGGCGCACGTCCAGCCCCGCGATTATTTGGGAGACGATCGTCCGCACTAGTGCGAAGTTGGCGTCCGACACCTCGGATGAGCCGTCCACATGAACACGACGTCCGCATCACGGTTCCTGTTCGACGGCCACACACAGACAAGAGACCATCACAACCAGGCCTAGCCACGACATTCTACAACACCAGCAGAGTAATACAACAATCGGCAGAGACAACTTAAAACTTCTTCACCGTCGGCATGCACGGGAGGGAGCATCTCACCTGGCACCAACTTGTACTGGAACCCGGTTGTCACCACCGTAGCTGTGAATTGGAATAGAGGGTTACACGATTTGATGGCATGAACATGGAGCATGCACAGCATAACGTTACAAAGCTTCAATGTTCGGAGTTTACGGTGTTTGACGAACAGTGAAGATAATGAAACAGCACTTACTTGTGAGCCTGTTGAACTGAAACACACGCAAACACTCCATTAGATTCCAGAGTAAATGTGCATTTTTGTAAAATAATACAAAAGAGAACCGGGTTTTTGTAATACCTCCTTCGCCAGATTGAGGAACATTCTATGACGTATACTTAGAATGGACATGCCTAGCTCATTTATGGTTTCAATATTATGTGTGTTGAACTTCTTTCACACCGTACGAAGCTAACCTTACTAATCCGAGCTGTGTCGGAAGGACAACAAACTAAACACAAAAAAGCAGTCTAAAGAAATTCGTTTTCATCTAGATTTAAAGTGCATAGCTCCAGTGACAGAAGTGCACCTGAAAGCGCATTATGTAGTGTCCGTCTTTGTTTTTTTGTTAGCAAAGGCCACTGGCAGGATAATCGGACTTCTCATGATGATGTATGCTCCTGACGAGATCAACAAGGTCTTGTGGTTAATTTGTGGCAAGCACTTTGTGTGAATCAGTGCGACCTTATCACGTTTTTGTCACCAATGGATAGGATCAACATAATCAAACATAACTGGATGAACCGTGCTATTCACAAACTTACATGATGTAAGTGTTAACTGGGATTTCTTGAATTACATGAGATATGTAGATCGTTCCCCCAATAAGAGATTGCTTACAATTTGGTGGCAACTGATAGTGAAGTTTCAGCATCTCTACATTTCTACGTGCTATGTGAGTATGTTTGCCACCGGAGTCACAAAAATTGACATCATAGAAAGAAGAATACCTCACATCACTGGCAGAGGGGAGAGCTACATGTACTAGCATTGCCTTGAGTGGTGTACCTTTACACAACTGACAACAAATTGGGACGTCTCGTGTCCCTGGGAAGACTTACAGATTTTCCAGAAAATCTCCCTGAAAAAGAGTAAACCAGGACAGGGGAGATCTCTCTATATATCTGTGAGTGTGTGCGTGAGTGAAGAACAGTTACTATCATGAGCAGAGAAGTGAATCTATTGGTGGTAGATCATTGGATAGTGGGGTAGATACGCAGGGCACACTCACTGGCAGGCAGGTAGAGGGCTTTGATGATGATCTGGCTCTGGATCATTGAGAGCAGTGAGTAGTCTGAGAGCTGGTAGTAGTATCCTCCGCGGGAGACGAGGGTCTGGAGCTGCTTGAGGTCGCTGGACTTCACGCCCACTGCAAACAGGCTCACCACGTTCTTCTGCAGCAGCTCCGGGATGGGGGCCACGGAGTCACTCGAAGGTCCGCTCGTTATCAGCACCACGCTCTGATGGAATAAAACGAGCTCCGTTACCTGCACTTTCCTGCGACGACGACTAAGTTCTGCCACGTCAGTGCCGAATGTTAAATACGTAGAAATAGGGGCTGAGTTTGTCAGGAGCTTACCTGATACATGAACCTCACAATGCCAAACGTTACTCACCTTGCTAACATCTGCAGGCTCCTTGGCCAGCAGATCGGTGATGGTGTAGGTGAGGGCCTTGCCAGTGTTTGTGGTGCCACTCGTGGGCACGAGGACACTGCCCAGCTTGGTCTCCAGGTCCTTGGGCGAGTTGATCTCTGCCGGACCCACCAGCTTTTGGTAGTTGGCTCCGTAGCTCACGACGGACAGCCGCACGCTGTCGGGTGCCAGGTTCAGATGATGGGCAATGCCCACGATGAATGTCTTCACCACCTTGAGCTCATCGGCCGTGATGGTCGATGTGTCCACCACAAACACCACGCTCGCCTTTTCCTCTGCACGCACACACATTTTCTCATTTGTAATTTACAGTTTGGGGCAGCATGATCGGCAGACTTCTCACACAGACTCATGCATTAATATAATAAATGATGCCCGTAGGTTGGAGTTAGGTTTTGGTGTTTTCTTATTTACAGACATACAGAACCCAAAACATAATTAACTCTTTGTAGATACTTACCTGTGGTACAATAGAAAAGAGCACCCCCCTACCACAATGATTTATTTTTGTAGCAAAAGGATAATTTGGACCTGTCTATGTAGCAGGCACGTATGTATGTTGAACTTATTTCCCACTGTACGTAGCCAACCGTGCTAATCCGAGGTGCGGGCACAGATCATCGACAGCTCCCTTTGACATCCACAGCTTTCTGCTCCTGTCCCTCTTTCGGTCACCTATCCCATTCCATCCCCTTCACCTCATCCCCGTCACCTTAATCCCAGCCACCAATCATACACATTGTCTGATTGCGGCTGTAGTGAACCCATGTAGCTGCTTGCTGGGGAGTAGCAGCAGGGATCTAAGAGAACTGTGGGCCTGTTGTTTCAACTGCCACGCCAGGAGATCGAACTGGCAACCTCCTCTGGATTGCAATTTCTGTTTGCCTAGCCATTTTAGCCGCAGTGGCGAGATGTTAATGACCTTGCCTGGTATGCAAGAAGGAGGTCATGGCTTCGGTCCCGACTCTGACGTCTGCTGTATATTTGGAGTTTGCATGTCTCTCGCTATCCCCGTGGTCATGTGGATATTTCTCCGGGTGGTCCGGGGGGTTTCCCTACAAATTTAGAATCGACGTGCATTTTAAGTATTTGGCTGTTAGAAATTATCCGCGTGATGATAAGCCACTTCGTTGAGCTATTATCTGTGGCCAGGTTGCTTCTAAAAAAGAGCTACATATCTCAGTGGGCACCTACCTGGTAAAATAAAAAAGGAAATAGTTACAGTTTAATGACATAATTTGGCAGCACCCCTTATCTGCTGCACACAGTGACCCGCGTGTTCCGAAAGATGAAAACGACGTTCGGCAACCGCACCTTTGCCGTTGCCGGCACGTGGGCAACTGCCGTCATTCAGAAGCTCGCTCAAGACTACGCAACACTGTGAATAGCCACAAGTGTCACCGCGTCAACTTTCTCACTGCAGTGGACTCATGATGAACGTTCAATGNTTTTTTTTTGTTCAGCACCCTTCTAACGGCTGGCCATGTTACGGCGCTATAGAGCTTGATGCTTTCGTTTATGCAGACAAAAGTGACAACGTGGAACTCACTTGTCTTGTAGACGAACTGGCCCAGGTTGAAGTTGAGGATGGACTGGAATGAGGACCAGGTCTTGACAAGGCGCGAGGAGGTGGCGATGCTGTTCAGCACCTTTGTGTCCTGGTACCCGCCCGACAGCACTACGTGACGCACCCCCAGCCCATTCAGTGTCACCACCGACCCCGATACATCGTCGGCTGGTTTGCCGCCAAGGATCGTCACCAGCATCTGCAGTACATCACCAGCGGGTCAACTTCAGCACCGCGTAATTACCACAACTGCATCGGTTTGAGAGTTCCAGTTTGTACAATGATCTGAGGATAAGAGACCCTGGTCCTCATTCCAGTCCATTCCTCAACTTCAACCTGGGCCAGTTCGTCTACAGACAAGATCGTTCCTATTAGCTGCCCAATCTGCGATACTCTTTTTGCGCAAGTTCCAATCAACCACGAGTAGACCATACAGATCCTTGAATAGCTATAATTATCCAGAAAGAGAGGAAGATTAACTTTTTGGCCCAGAAAATACTCCTTCAAACTATTTTGCCTCGAAGATCAGTAGACACTGGTTCCAGTTAGAGCATCACCCTCAGCAATGCAGATGTAATTCAGCTAATTTATGTACGTATATGTTGAACTTTTTCACACCATACGGAGCCAAATGCGCTAATCGGAGATGCGGGGAAAGGACAACAAACTAAAGACAAAAATCAGTTAAATGGAGAGCTCTACACTTTTTCCCGTACAAAGAAGACCGATCATACCGTGGGAGCTCCAAGCTGAATGCGGGAGCCCTTCTCAGGCTTGAGGACACTGTTGACCACCAGCTGCAGAGCTGAGCCCACATTGAGCGGCCCTCCAACCGGCGCCAACTTTTCTACGGCCGTCAGCAGCTCGGCCTTTCCGGAGAACGAGTTGAGGAAGATGTCCACTTTGGGAGTGCCCCCAATGGTCACGAGCGCAACACGCGTGTTGTCCGGCCCCACTTGCAGCCCCGCAATTATCTGGGAGACGATCGTCCGCACGGTCCCGAAGTCGGCCGCCGAGATGCCGGAAGATCCGTCCACCACGAACACCACGTCACCGTAGCGATTGTCTGTAAAGTGGCGAGAATAACGATCGCGGCATGTCCGGTGGTACTCATGCACGTTGGCTAACTGATCCACTCTAAAACATCAGAAACAGGCAAGTGAAATTATTTGCTCAAAATCCTCATCCTGATGAGGCCTATCAGAAAAAAGATACAGCCCTGAAATTGCTTGTTCACACCAGTGCTGATGGAAGACCATTGACTAGAGGAAGCTCTCGGGAGTCCCGACATCTTGACCGAAACGTAGGCAACTTGCTGATCGGCTGTAGTGTACCAATTTATACTGATGGGAAGAGGAATGTGGGTGGAGAATTTAACAAATAAAAAATCTTGCCCATAGTTTCAACTGACGCCGGTAACAAAATAAATAACAATGGCAGTGCACCTCGGGCATCATCATTGCTTACCGCAAATGAACCACAATACCTTGCCGATCTTGTCAAGGACCATAAACCATCACATGAAACTCTGGTCATCCTCGCAGTGGCTTTTGGCTAAGCCATCGAACAAAATGGCCAACGTATCGCACGTTTTCCGACGCACTTCTGCAGCAACCTGGAATGCTCTTCCGATATTAGGAAGTTACTGGAGCTACACACTTCTAAATCTAGATTTTAACTAATTTCTTTAGTACTGTTTTTGTGTTTAGTTTGTTGTCCTTCCCCGCACCTCTGATTAGTAGGGTTGGCTACGTACAGTGTGAAAGAAGCTCAACATACATACATCAAACCGACGCTTTTGTGCACATTTATCCAAACATCCTCACTCACCGATGTTATATGGTGACGGAACAGTCACCGGAATGACCGTGGTGACAGGAGCAGGCTTCGTTGTGGTTGTGGTAGTGGTCGTGGGAGCCTGCGTGGTCTTGGGTATCGGGACGACAGGCACTGTGAAATCAAGAAGATGCCATCACCATGGGGGGCAAGGAGAGAAGGGCACTCCTGAAGAGTAGGACAGGGATGGGCAAACTCGCATTCTTTGGTCGAACTACATTTCATATTGTCTCCGGCGACGCGACGCCTGCCACCTATGAAAGTATTTTAGCCACACTCGTAAAGTGCTAGGTAAAGGTGAAGCCCAGTAATTGCTTGTTCATGCCACTTCCGGAGGAAGGGCCCATCGAGAGGGTATTCTACAATGGCCAGACATCTTGGTAGAGGCATACCCACACTTTTCCCACTAGAGGCAGCCTGTTGATTGACTAGCCAATCTGGTAATAGAGGGAATTGTGTTCGAGCTGGCATTGTGTATGAAATTCGAGAATGCTCGTTCATCAATGGGCAGAGCACTGCAGAGTGCTTTTCTTTTGAACAAATTATGAGCAGCCCAGAACACGTCATCGTAACAGGAGCTTTTGGTCCGAGGAGTTTCTTCGCTGAGCGTTAGGTCGTGGGGCGTGTCACAATCCAGCCAATTGGACGAGGGTGGCGCCCTACCTTCCTGTGAGCTCTCGATTCGCAGATGCAACGCGCTACTCATTGGCTGAGCGGACCCATGACGTCACACTGCTGTTGCGAGGCTCTCGGCGTCCTCGCGCAAAGTTCAACCAGAGAGCCAACGTCCGCCAAGTAACACCACCACCACGGCAGAGCACTTTGGCCCAATCAATGCACCCCGGCTGTCTTTTAGGTCGTTTTGAGCACACAGTCAACACGTCCAGACTTAGCTTGATCAGAGTTTAGTGTCAAGTAAGGTGAGATTCGTTTGTATTTTGAAGCCTTTTTCAGCTCCCAGTACGGAACAGCTTCCCTACCCTGATGCACACTCCCACGGTGGCTAGATGTTAGCTATCTCGCCTGGTATACAGGAGGTTGTGGGTTTGACTCTGATTCCTTTATATTTAGAGTTTGTATAATCTCCCCGTGGTCACGTGGATTTTCCTCCAGTTTTTACCTCCACATTTAGAATCAACATCAGCGTTTAGAGTATTTGGCTGCAATACATTTGCACATGATAAGCCACTTCGTTGAGCTATAATTTTTGATAGCCAGGTCGCTGCTGAAAAATATCTATATAGCTTGGTGGGCCTTTCCTGGTTAAATAAACATCGTTCAGTTTCGTTTCGGAATGGTTGCAAGCGATGCAATGTACTTTGAGTTGCAAAGACATAGCCCCCTCTATGAATGCAAATCCTCATCTTTCAACCACATACCCGTGAAGAAGAGACTGCTGATGATCTTGTAATAGCTGTTGAGGATGGTGCTGGATTCGTGAACTGGAACCAGTGAGACGAGGTGCTGACGACGGTGTCGAGCTGGGACGACTTGTGGCCCACACCCGTCACCGTGATCCCGCGCTCTCGCAGCAGTTGCACCGCCCCCGTCACGTCATCGTCCGACTTCCCCCCGGAAATGATGAAGATGCTCTGCACGACACCGATTCCGACACGCCAACATCAGACCCGCCGTACATTTCCACGTGATGATAAGCCACTTGGTTGAGCTGAAATGTGTGATAGCCAGGTCGCTTTCTTAAAAATATCTATATAGCTCAGTGGGCCTTACTGGTAAAATAAAAAATTGCTTAGTTTAGGCCGCTCATTGTTTCTCATAGGGTTACCATCGTTGTATGTTTTTCTCAGCATTGTACTCTTGAGAGGCGTAGCGTTTCCCTTGTCATTCGTGAGGGGTAGGTTCTGGAGACACTCGTGAATCGCAATTTCACGGACAATGATATTGACCTATTTTTTTATTTTACCAGGTAAGGCCCACTAAGCTATTTACTCGTTTTCAGAAGCAACGTGGCCACAATTTATAGCTTAGCGAATTGGCTTTTTCACATGGAAAATTATAGCGACCGAATTCTCTAACGCTGTTGATTCTAAATGTCGAGGGAAAAATCAGAGGACCCGGAGAAAAAACATGCAACCATGGGAAGAACATGCAAACTCCAAATATGTAGCCGTCAGGGTCGGGATCGAACCCATGACCTCTTGTATACCAGGTGAGGTAGTTAACATCTCCCCACCGTGGCGTGTAGTATCGGCACGTTGCACACACCTGGGAGAGCTTGGCGGTGGTGGTTTCCTTGTAGATGTTGCTAAGGACGTAGGTGAGCGACGCACCCAGGTTCCGTGGCCCCGAGACCTTCTGGATGTTGACGATGGTCTGCTTGAGGCTGTCGACGTCGTTCTGATTGCCCAAAGGTACCTCTAGGCGGCCCGCGCCGCCGATCTGGTAGACGGCCACCCGCAGAGAGCCCCTATGTAGTAGTAATGGGTGATGATCCGTTCGACAAACTTCTTGATCAAGTGGAACGTCTGCTGCTCCACACTTGTCGAGCCATCGATCAGGAACACGAGGTCGCCGGAGACCGCTGCCAGGGCGGGGTGACACACGGGAACCGGGGTTAATTTTCAGTTGCATTCAGGTACAGCTGTGACAATCTTGTGTGATCTATATTGAACACAGGTGCGCTGCAGGTGAGGACTGTGATACAGGTGTGCTGTAGGCGTGGTCTATGACCAGNTGTACTGTAGGTGTGGTGTCTAACACAGGCACGGTATATTCGTCCTGGTTGTTTGAAGGACAAACAAATTATTTTGGCACGCAGTAGGCTATGCTTAAAATCGACGGCACGTGTAAACATTCATCCTTGCTGCAGGTTGTTCTATCCGAATCTCAGCTTATAGCCCTGAATTACTGGTAGTTCGTAATGGGAACATTTATCTGCGGAGACCAAATAGAAGTTGTACTTCATACGTTGCACCTCCGATTAGCACTGTTGGCTCCGAACGGTGTGAAAGAAGTTCAACATACACACATTATATATATACACGACCCCTTCCGGCAGCGGAGGAGTCTGAAAGCAACTTGCGAGTGCCGCCCATTTTCCTTGCACGCGAAGGTTAGAATCCGGGCCTCTCGGGGGGCGGGGGTCTCACCGGGCCGGAAGATGTACTTGACGAGGCTGGTGACGACGACGTTGCTGAGCCCCTTGTAGTCCGTCACCGTAAGGAGTGCAAGCGTACGGGAACGACGCCACGCCCTGGATCAGGGCCTGGTCCACGCCGGATCCCACGCCCACCACGAAGAGGCGCACGCCGTCGCCTGGAGCTGCGCCGCAGCCTTGGCCGCGTTGTCGGCCGACGCTCCGCCCGTCAGCAGGATCCCCACCTGGGTACGCTGCACGCACAGAGGTCGCGAGGTCACCGTGTGCGTGTGGGCCAATTGTATGTATGTATGTTGATGTACGTCCGTTTGCTGAACTTCTTTCACACCACCAAACGTAGCCGACCGTGCCAATCGGAGCACGAAAGCACAAAGCCCAAAGCGGACATGGGAAAGGGCCCCCCCCCCCCCCGACGGCTGGAGGATCCCTACAGGACCAGGACGCACCTGTATGCCAGCGTCGACTGCTTGCGAGAAGTAGGTCGTGTAGCCCAAGGAGAGCGCCGCGCCCACGTTCCTGGCCCCGCCCACGGCTTGAGCTGGGAGATGGCAGCACGAGGGTGCTCCTCTCGGAGTACGCGTCGAACTGGAAGGTGGCGACGGGCGCGCCGCCCACCTGCACGACCGCCACGCGCACCGTGTAGCGCCCCACCTGCAGGTAGGAGAGCACCTGCACGAGGAACGCCTTGAGGGACACGAAGCCGGCCTCGCCCAGCGTGGCCGAGCTGTCCAGGTAGAAGACGATGTCGGCGTACTGGGCACCGCGCGTCACCCCTGTCGGTACCAAGGTGGATGGGGGGTGGTGGAGGAGGACAGGGAGGGGTACGCTGAGCACGTGGTGGGGGGGGGGGGACCACATCTCGTTTGGTGGAGCTGTTGCGTCTCCCGTCCTGTGCTCTCATTCTGTTCGGCCCTCGTGTATGTATGCACGCACGTTGAACTTCGTTCGCGCCATACGTAGCCGACCGTGCTAATTGGAGGTGCAACGGCGAGGTGGTTCAGGAGCTCGATGCAAATGTCGAGGTCCGCTGCTGGCCACGACGAGAGGGCTTCAGCAGAGAAAGAGTTCGTGTCGTGTCATAAGAATAGGTTTGACCCTTTCTGGCAATAAACAGGTGGTGTTAAGATGTTCAAACACCAAATATAAACCTTTGCAAGGAATCATGTGCTGCATTAATCACACGTACTTGTGGTGAACATGCAAACAAACATCCTCTGATAATGTAGTCTCAAAGACAATTCAGACCTTATTGGTCACCCCGTGCCCCTATAAATCTCAAATTCATCCTACAAAGTCCCATCACAAGGGAGAAACACAAACAAATAGACAAAAAAATGTTGTTGCCCGTATTGAAACGGCTGTACGCCGTATGGACCTGAGAACTCAATTTCCCTGCACAAGAATATGTGATGCCGCCGCCGCGAAGCCGTTCGGCCGGCGCCCCATCTACGACCTCGCCACCACCAAGCGACGGGGCCGACCCCGCTTCCCCCTCACCGCCCCCCACATAAACACACCCCACACATTTCCCCCATAGAGTTCCGAGGGGAGGTCACCTGGCCGGCTGGTTTTCACCGAAAGCCCTCATAGGGATAATCTTCACGGTTTCCTGCGGCCAGGGAATTGAGCGACCTCCCCCAATGCTAATTCGCACCGTGGCGCTGTGGCCTGGGTTGAGATTGCATGTCACGGCGGGGGCTGTCCAGCCACCATGGTTGAAATGCACCCCCACACACACCTATCGGCAAGGCAGGCAGGGGTCCGCAGCCACGAACGAAGGGAGAAGCCAGGGGGGCGGCTGATTGGCATAGCGTGTGTGCTCGGGGACCGCCGCCGCGCAGCAGCTCACGCGAGCCCTTTGTTATGGAAACCGCAGCTGATTAGCATAGCAAAGGCGCACGTGGACCGGCGCCGCAGCCAGCGGGGGCCCATTGTTAGGGAAACCGGGAATGCGGCTGAACCGGTACGGCGACCTGATTGGCCGAGAAGGCCCTCGGGTCGGCTGTCTTTGATGTAGGTTAATGATAAAAGGGGACGCAGACAGGTAGAGCTTTCTCTTGCTCATAAAGTCAGCCCTCGGGACGGTCTCCAGTTCGGCCACTCGAGCGTCCGTGTGACGCGTCGAGGTGAGTAGGGAGGACAAGCTCGCCGGAGTGCCGTACGCATCGAATTGTGAGTAATAATAAGAGGGAAAGAGAGTGGTGAGATTTGGTCTACAAACAGAGTATTGAGATTTAGTCTAAAAACCAAAGCAGCTTAGATCGTATCAAACTAGATAAATCGGGTACAGACCATCGGGAAATAGTGTAAGCCTGCCTCGCCGATTCCTACTGACTCAAAAGTGGCTCACAGTCGGCCGGTAATAAATAGTTAATACTAACCACAGTCTCGTGTGGATTCTACGAGTGTGTTGAAAGCGCGTGGTGCTGTGTGTGTGCGCTCGTACGTGGGTGGTGGGTGTTTTCGCGGGTGTGCGCTCCGTTCTGTCGCCGGAGACTCGTGCTGCGTGAGGGCTCACACCTTTTCACGGCCCCTTTAAACGAGCGTTATTACCCGCTCGCGGCGCCGCGCGTGTGCGAGAACGTCATTCACCCTCCGACCCCTGACCCCCGTTCAGAGCGTGCGATTGCTGCGCGGGGCTGTGTGAGGGAAGGCACGCGGAGGGTGTTTGAATGGACAAAGTGGCTAAGGAGCCAGCCGAGAGTTATGTCTCACAGAGAGGAATCGGGGGCAGTAGCCCCTACAAATACGGGGTAAACTATATTTGACACGGCATGGATTGGTGCCAGAAAGATGTGGCCACTACTTTAGCATATTGACACAAGACAGAGAGTAAAGTGGAAACAAATGACGAAATGATAATTGGTTTTTACCCTTCCATCTGGCAACAAAACTGACACCTTTTTTACAAGGAGTCATGTTTGCATAGACCACAATACCTGCAGTCATAATGCAAACAAAACATAACTCTGATAATGTGCACTGTCCTTGAAGTTGATTGGTCCATACCCGAGACAGCTTTCCTTAGAGCCTAGTCTCACATGGGTTGGACCAGATGACGCCAAAAACGACAAAATCTACAGGCCTATCTGCCCCATGGATCGTGATGACGACAATCATATAGTCGATCATCGATTAGCCAGCGCCTTCAGCGGGAAGGGGGTGCCGAATATGCAAAAACTCCGACTAATCACTACATCATTATTTAAAAACATGTCATGCACATTCTTGATGTTTTGTATATGTTTTTGTGATTTAAATAGTTTACTATACAAAAATAAATAACCTTCTGTAAAAAGTTACTCTTCTGACTGTACCCTACTTACACTCCAATCTCGAAGACTCTGCATGGGGTAATGTATGCACTACGCTTTTGTTTCAACAACCATGAGTTTGACGATAGCCGGACTGGGCTACAGCCTTTGGAGAGATGTCGGTTTCGCCGGATCGGCCCGGACCGCCGACAATGCTTGGAAGCAGCCGGATAATCGCCCGGCGGATAATCGATGATCAACTGTAGTTCTCACCTGTATAGAGCGAGGTGTGGAGGATCCTGCCCAATGCGAGTGGCAGCACCTGCGCACCGCCCGACAGCTTGTAGTAGTGCAGATTGAAGGGCGTGCTAACGAGGCCGCCCAGCTGAGCCAGTGCCAGCCCGCCCAGGTCCAGCGCCAGGACCCGCACGCCGGACGCCTTGAGCGCGTACAGCGCCTGGGACGGCTCGTCCGTGGAGGGGCCCGCCATGAACAGCACCACCACCTGCGCACGGAGGTCGTTGCGGTCGTCGAGGTGAGAGAGAGGCGCTCCGGTAAGAATTGTGAGGGGCTCCGTGCGCGTGAGCCGATGGGCCGTGGGTAATTAACCGGTGTTCACACGCGAACGTTAAGGACGTCGAAGGTGACCCTTTATGATTTCTATGTTGTTGCCACTTCCTGACCCCGTGCCCCTACTGGACGTGTCCTGACTTGTGGTTGAATCAAATATTGGGGGGGGGGGGGGGGCGTGCACCTGACCGATCGGCCGCACCCCCTGTATCGATAACGTCCTGACTATCCCCACCGGCTGTCGGTATGGTGTGACCGGTCACGCTCACCTGGTTGACGCCGGCGTCGCCGCGCCCGCCCTTGGCCGCCGACAGCACCGTGCCGCCCACGAAGCTCACCGCCTTGCCCAGGTTGCGTCCGCCGGCGCCTGACAGCTGCTGCACGGACTGCAGCTTGGCGAGCACCGCAGCCACGTCCGTGCCCTGGTCCAGGTAGAGCTGCATGGGACGCGCGGGGAGCGGGGGGGGGCGACACGAGTTTGCACCGGTGCTGGACCTCCCCTAGGTGGACTCGGGCTCAAATGAGTACCCGGTGTGGTGTGTGAACATCGCCACTGGGGGAGACAAAGGCGGCCAGGCGTAATGGCCACCCACCCCCTCGTGTGCCGTGCCAGCCTTTATAGGTGCTCGCTAACAGCACTTGCCCCTTGATGCATTGCTACTGGAGCCATGAGCTTTTAACTCATCTAGATTAAAAACACATCTCTTCAGATCGAATTTGGTGTTGTGTCTGTTGTCCTTCCCCCGCACCATCCGATTATCACGGTTGGCTACGTATGGGTGCGAAAGAAGTTCACACACACACACACACACGCACACACACACGCGCGTACCTCAACGGTGACATCGCCAGCGAACTGGACAAACGCGACGCGCAGGACACCTCCACCGCCCTGCACGTAGAGGAGCAGGTGGGACACGAAGGCCCTGACGGCCCCCACGCAGCGCCAGAGAGCCGTCCACCATGAACACCAAGTCTAGGGAAATCGCTGTGGGGGGGGGAAGAAGACGAGGGAGAGACAGAAGACAACGGGAGGACATGGGGAGTGAAGAATGGCGATGAGTGACTTGGAGAGACACAGGAGCGCAGCTGGAATGTTGAACTTACCGAAAAACTTGCAGTCACGAAAACTTCAAATCTCGAATTAATGTTTAACTTATTTTCGCAGTGCACGTAGCTAAACCGCGACAATCGGAGGTGTGCGTGAAGGACGACAAATTGAACACAGAAAGCAGTTCTAAAGAAGGAAATAGCAGGAGGCTGCGCTGTGGATAAGATCGACGTTCTTCCCTCGTTACACGTCCACTCAATACGCAGAATGTCCCTTTCGAACACAACTTGTAAATTCGGGAACGAAATTTATGTTACGTTAAATTCGAATTAACGGCATTTTGAATCTCTTAAATGAGAAAAAATACAAATGCTTTCGGGAGTGGGGGGGAATAAATAGAACGATTGGAACGGCCTATCGTTTTTCCGAACGTGCATTTCGTGCCTCTCCCGTGGTTTTGCGCGTGGGAAAATGTTCCACGCCGCGCTGGGGTTTCCCGAGTATTGCGGCCGAAGCTCGGCCTCGTTTTGGTTGAGTCCCCTCGTGCCTATCACGCCCGTGTACCTCCGATTAGCACGGTCGGTTGCGTAGGGCAGCGAAGGAAGTTGAACATAGCGTACTGCACTGTGCAGGGGTTCACCCTTTGTTTGAACGTTTCTTCGGTGAATGTCACAGCGGTGTCTCGTGAAAGAGTACCGTGTCAACCCATCACGGTTCACCTCGTATTGTGCGGAGAAATTAGGTTTTCAGGTCCGTATGGCGTACAGCCGTTTCAATGCGGGCAAACCACGCAGTGGTGGATTTGCGAAACGACGTTAATAGGGGCGACGTTTATCTGGGCATTACTGCACTATGAATTATTTATCGTAAGACTTTCGATTCCCATTAAACATGTGCTTCAAAAAGGTTTGCATGCATTTTCAAGTGTCGTTTTATTACAACTCTGATGGGAAAACAGGCTTCAACGTACGGAATCTATTCACTTTGCAGGCAAATTTTCACGAACGTATCTGTCCCGTATATCGAGGCACGCTCGTATCTTCCTCCGCGGCCCCAAGGCTTCGTTCCCACGTTGGCGAGTTGTTAACTACCTCACCTGGTCTACAGCAAGTCGTGGGTTCAATCTCCATGCTGACGCCTGCTGTATATTTGGAGTTTGCGTGTTCTTCCCATGGCCGTATGGATTGTTTTCCGGCCCTCCGGTCCCCCCCCACCCCACATTTAGAATCCACGTGCATTTAGAGTATTTGTCTGTTCTAAATGTCCACATGATGATATAAATGTCCGGCACGATGATGATAACCCACTCCCTCTGGCCATCCATCATCCGCGATGGGCCAGGTCGCTTCCGAAAAGGAGCTACGTCGCTCAGTTGACACCTACCAATGAAAATAACAACAACATAGTCACGAACAAAAATACGTCCCTCACCTGGTCTGACGATGACGGATGTGACCTGGCCGGCGATGCCCAACAGCTGCCCGTAGCCGCCCACGGCGTAGAGGTGCATGCCGATGGGGTCGCTGGGCAGGCGCTGCAGTCGAGCAGCTGGAAGGCGCCGATGCCGACGACGAAGGAGCGCACCCTTGGGCTCGCATCAGCCCACGGTACTGGGCGACGGCGTCAGACGATGCGCCGCCCGTGATGATGACCAGCACCTGCGGGCGGAGTGGGAGCGGCGGTGGGAATGGTCAGCGGAGAGCGGCAGCACCAGGGGGCAGCAACGGCATCTGGAGCAGCAGCAGCAGCGGCAGCATTATCGCCAGCAGGAGCAGCACGACATTTGACACAATATGGTGTCGCTGCATGTCAGCAGTCTGTCAATACACTGCAGGCACGCTGGTCACTGCAGGTTGAGGTGGGTGCCCCGGGTGTCGTGTTTCGACGTTTTTTTATTGGCCACGATAGTCTCCTTACTTGACTTGACGACGTCAAAACTTGACGATGTGCGTATGTTGAACTTATTGTATGTGTGTGTATGTTGAACTTAGTGTATGTGTGTGTATGTTGAACTTAGTGTATGTGTGTGTATGTTGATCTTAGTGTATGTGTGTATGTTGAACTTAGTGTATGTATGTGCGTATGTTGAATTTAGTGTATGTATGTGCGTATGTTGAACTTAGTGTATGTGTGTGTATGTTGAACTTAGTGTATGTATGTGCGTATGTTCAACTTAGTGTATGTATGTGCGTATGTTGAACTTAGTGTATGTGTGTGTATGTTGAACTTAGTGTATGTATGTGTATGTTGAACTTAGTGTATGTATGTGCGTATGTTGAATTTAGTGTATGTATGTGCGTATGATGAATTTAGTGTATGTGTGTGCGTATGTTGAACTTATTTCGCACCACCGCACGTAGCCAACCGCGCCAATCCGAGGTGCGGAGGAAGGACAACAACAACAAAGCAGTTCTTAAGAAATGTTTTCAATCTAGATTAAAAAAACAATCGATGATCATCTACTGATGCATGTGGATTGATGCTGCATTCGACCACACGCTGCTGCATTAGCCGAGGACAGCGTTCCAGTCGAAATGTGTTTGATGTCTTATTTAATCATGTAACCTAAATTATGGACATTCTGTCAGCCTGACTCTGAATTGCGGCCTCACCAGAGTCAGACTTGGAGAGTTGTTGTTGTTGTTACAGTCACAGACCACCTGAAGACGATTGCTTGTGTTGCGATCGAAACGTCGTGATATTTTTTGACATTTTCTATCTACGTGGCTTTCTCGAAAGACCCATAAAATATGTAAATTCCTGCAGTCATGAAAACTTAAAGTCAAGATTTAGTCACAGACCATTCACCACAATCGTCGTGTCCACCGGCACTTACCGTCATCATCCTTGCAGCGCGAACGAAAACCGCCATCGTCACCGCCAACCACAGAANCCCCCTGTCAATCACGCCCCCCCCCTGTCAATCACATTCCCCCTCCTCTGTCAATCACGGACCCCCCTCCCCTGTCATTCACGGACCCCCTCCCTTGTTAATCACGGACCCCCCTGCCAATAACTTACTCCCACCCCACCCCTCCCCACCACTCCCCCACGTTGCTTCACCTGCGGGACTCCATCTCCGGCCCTGCCGCCCTCTGCCTGCGAGAACGCGGTCGCGAGCACGAACTGCACGGTGGCGCCGATGGCCCTGCTGCCACCGTGCGCGGACACCTTCCCCACGGCGGCGACCACCTCCTGCTGGCTGGAGAACTGCCCCAGCTTGAACTCGGAGCTCTGCTTGCCGCTCAGCTGCACCAGCCCCACGCGGACCTGTGCCGCCCCGACGCTGAGGCCCTGCACGATCTGCGCGACGAAGCCCTTGATGAGCGCGAAGTCGGCGGCCGCGACGCCGGCCGAGCCGTCGATGGCGAAGATCACGTCCAGCTTGGCGAACGGACCTGGCGGTGGAGATAGCGACGGCAGTGATGAAGACTTTTTTTTTTTTACAAAGCGGCAAGCGACGGGGAGAAGGAGGGTGTTACAGATGAACACCGTAGACTTTCGCGACCAATATCATCCATTATAGAGTTTTTTTGGGTTAGATTGCGTAAGTATATAAATGTGTCGTTTCAACCCGCCACCACCCGACACAGCCAACTAGTAAGGGTTGTCACCAGAACCGGCCCTAGACCTTTAGGGGCCCTAAGCAAAATTTGGTTGGAGGCCCCTTTGATGTATGATTTTTTTCACCCACTTGCTCGCAGTGACTCTAGGGGCCCTCTGCTGGACACGGGGCCCTTTGCAATTGCAAGGGTCGCTTAGTGGCTGGGCCGGCTCTGGTTGTCACGTAAACAGAACGTGGCCAATTGTCACTAGTACAGCACACACCGGTTGTGTGTTGGAAAGCAAAGCCAAGTACGACGTTCCGCTAGTTGTAATTACTGGCGAGACGTCGTACTCAGATTGTAAATGTTCAAGTTCATTTGTTAGGTATAGCCCTATGAGCCATGCGGCTCTTAAGTCGGGTGCGACCGCAACAAACAAAATATGAACACAGACGCGTAACAGAAAACATCCTGGAATAAACCAGCAAATATTTTTTAAAACCCGTTATGGCTTAGGGAAAGGGAAGGTGGTTGATGACGACGACGATGCCGAGAGCCGGCGGGCACAGTGCGATCAATCACCGGGCGGTGGCGTCGGCGTCGGGGTCTGGGCCTCCTGCACGACGGTGCAGACGGTGGAGGTGAGCGCCGTGATGATGGAGTCGAGGCCTGCGAAGTCGGTGGCGTGGAACATGTGCTTGTCGACGGGCGGAGACGCCATGAGGGCCAGCTCTTTGCGGTCCGCCTTGCCCACGCCCACGGAGAAGATGACGATGCCGCTCGACTTCACCTCGTCCGAGGGGTCCTTCACCTTGTCGTTGGCCTCGCCGTCTGTCACCAGCACCAATATCTGAGCGGGCGGGGGGGAGATACGGCAGCATCGGCATAATCAATCGTCATCATTATCTCATACCGATCGTAATTATTGTCATCGTCATCATATATGACCATTGACAACAACATTATCATCATCATCTAACACAGCATCATCATTACATCAATCATTGGGATGGAGATACGGCAGTATTGGCATAATCAATCGTTATCATTATCCATACCGATCGTAATTATTGTCATCAACATCATCATATATGATCATCGACAACATTATCCTCATCTAACACATCATCATCATTACATCAATCATTNGGGGGGGGGGCAAGGGAGATATGGCAGTATAGACATAACCAATCGTCATCATTATCCCATACTGATCATAATTATTGTCATAATCGTCATCATATATATGATCACCAACATCATCATCGAACACTGTGCATCTTCATTACATCAATCATCATGGGAGGGGGGGGGGAGATAAACTTGTATCGGCATAATCAATCGCACCAAAGACTCGTTTGAGGCTGAGTTCAACAAGAGGGAGGGCCGGCCCTGGACTGGTTCAGATATTCACCACCGGTCATGGTCGTGAGTGGGAATCGAACTTGGGTAGCGAGGCTCATAACGCAGTTCGCTAAACCATGAGCGCCACACCGCTCCCCAGCAGCCTCAAAGCACTGTTATATCAGCAATGCAGTCCGTGACAACCCATTCTCATCATCGTCACCATCATCATTATCACCACCACCTTCCCGCATGTCCCAAGGAGGCCGTCCAAAAATGACGTTACGCGATTTTGGACGATTTTAACCCCCCCCCCCCGCTTCGTGACACGACGTCACAAAAAGTCAGACCCCCCTCAAATATGACGTCAGAAAGCTCTGCCTCTCCAAAAAAATAAAATATGCTTCAAATCGCTTTACACTATTGTCATTGTAGTGCGCATTTAATGTGGCGCTGCACTCTGATGTTGTAGGAGAAAACATTTATTTTAAAGTCTATTTAATTAAGCAGACCGTGTTGTCTATATTTATTTAAAGTTGCGCATTTTGATGTGACGTCACATTTCTCAACCCCCCCCCCCGTCACACATCGTCACAAATGTCTGACCCCCCACCCCCCAGGTGCGTGACGTCATTTATGGACGGCCCCAAGGTAATACAAGGATACAGCTTATCCCAGAGCGCCATGCACGAGTCAAGCATCTTCAGAATTAGAGTTTCCATCTGTCTCTGCCGGCTTTGACCCGAAGTAGTTCAGGAATTGGCATCGGCGTTCGGGTGGCGGGAATTTATTTGCACCTAGAATTTTGGTCCCGGTCACACAGGACACGAGCACGGTTTCGCTCACAGACCTCTTCCTGACTGAGAAATGCGTTCGTGTGCGTGTGTGTGTCGAGCTTTTATCGCACCGTACGTAGCCAACCGTGCTAACCGGAGGTGCGACAAAAAAAGGTGGTAAATCGTATTCCAGTGCTTCTTCCCAATTGTGTATGGGGGGGGGGGGTCCCATTATAATGATCAGATCTTTCCCTGCTTGCCTCCGGTGACACTCCAATCGCGAGGCTCACCTTGCCGACGCCGGGGCGTCCCTGCCTCTTGAAGAGCTGCAGAGTGTGCCGCAGCGCCGCTCCGGTGAGCGTGGCTCCTTGCAGTATTTGGTGCCCTGGATGGCGTCCTTGAGCTTCCCCTTGTCCGCGTACTGCCCAGGTCGAACTCCGTCTTGATCATGGGCCGCTGTACTGCACCATGCCCACGCGGACCTTGTCCTTGCCGATGTCCAGCTTGTCCACCAGCTTGGCGAGGAACTTGAGCACCAGCTGAAAGTTGCGGCCCCACGCTGCGGAGCCGTCCACCAGCAGGTAGACGTCGGCCGTCTGCTTGTCACTGCACACTGTGAGTGCCACAGTGGGGGCAGCAAGGGTCAGGGCGGTGGCCAACCCGGCATCTCTTCCTGAGACACATGTGAGGCCCTTTATAAAAATCGCACGTGGCTCTATCGAAGGGGGGGGGCGTAATAGTGTAGAACGTGCTGTCAAAAGTAGCAAAGATTAATGGTTGAAAGTTTACGATAGGTTTTACAGTCTGCTCTCCTATAATGCGGTCATTGTGTTGCTGAAGAACACCACATTGTGGAAAAATCGCGTTATAATAAATGATATATAACATAGGGGTAAAGAACAGTCCACGACAACAAGTGAGATGCGTGACATAGGCCGAACAAAGACTGAGACGCGCAGGTAGCATCTAGAAGCATTCAGCAGCATCCCAATGCCTTGTGTGCGACGCTATGCGAGGCAGCCGTACGACCACTTATTCTTACTTACGCAACATAGTTCCANCCCCTAATCAAAGTTCCATTGATTAGAGGGGGTGGGAGTTGGGGAGGCGGGGGGGCAAACGTAACCTTCGAAGAGGCACAACATTGTGGAGGAACCCCGGTGTGGCTCCAGACCAGGAGGTCCTGCGCAGATGCCATATTCGCTGTTTATCTGCTACAGCATAGGCGTAGGGGAATGTAAACAGGACCTACCTACATCTTGCTTCATTGACCTGGTCAAGGCCTACGATACCATCAATAGTCCAGTGCTCTCTGGGGTCGCTGACCCTCTGCTCACAATCGTTAAGGACCTTCATTATGGTAGGCAGGCCCCTGGCTGGGAGTTGCAGCCGTTCCCTGTTCACCTTGCGATGTCCTCTTACCCATACACGATTTAACATCTTCTCTGACCATGTCGTTCGAGAGGCTACCCATGGCTGTATTGGATGAATTTCCGCGTAGTACAGATATAATGGGATAATGATGTATGCCTAGGTGCGGTGAGGGGGTGGTTCTGTATTGGTCAATCTAGTTATGTATGTTGATCAAATAATCGCTGCTCACTCTTAAAATGAGTTGGAGGCTCGTCTGATGAACCTGGAGCATGCCACTAATATGTGAGGTCTTACCATACTTCCCACAAAAACAAAGGACCTTCCTGGGTATTTTCTGTATGCCTCTCTCTTTGTGTCTCTGTGTGAGTCTCTCTCTCTGCTTGTGTGTCTGTCTGTGGGACTCCATGTCTATGTTCTGTCTCTCAAATTTAGCAATTTTTGGAAGAACGTCATCAACCAGGTGGAGTGTTGACTTGTGTTGGCCGACTCTCTGTGTTGTATTGCATTATATTTCCAAGTTTACTATATTTGTTTCTTTCATTTGTACCTGATGATGGTTGCTTGTGTTGCAATCGAAACGTCGTATTCTATTATTATAAATTTTTTTACGTCACTTTACCGAAAGAACCAAAGAGTAATTCCTGCAGTCACGAAAGTTCGAATCTAGTTAGAATAAACTGACTTAAGAAAATGCGTTTTCAATGCGAGACGGCGCCGCACAGACCACCCACACCTTTACTCGGCAAGGCGACGGCCTGGGTCGCCGCAGTCACCGGCACCGCACCTTGGCCTCCTGCGCGGCGGTGCAGACGGTGGAGGTGAGCGCCGTGATGATGGAGTCGAGGCCTGTGAAGTCGGTGGCGTGGAACATGTGCTTGTCGACGGGGAGACGCCATGATGGCCAGCTCTTTGCGGTCCGCCTTGCCCACGCCCACGGAGAAGAGGACATGCCGCTCGACTTCACCTCGTCGAGGGGTCCTTCACTTGTCGTTGGCCTCGCCGTCTGTCACCAGCACCAAGATCTGAGCCGGGGGTGGGAGATACGGCAGCATCGGCATAATCAATCGTTATCATTATCTCATACCGATCGTAATTATTGTCATCGTCATCATCATATATGACCATTGACAAAAACATTATCATCATCATCTAACACAGCATCATCATTACATAAATCATTGGGAAGGAGATACGGCAGTATTGGCATAATGAATCGTTATTATTAACCCATACCGGTCTTAATTATTGTCATCGTCATCATATCGTCTGATCATCATCTGAGAAAGCTCCCAGCGCGTGCAGATAAACGTCGGACCTCTTTCCAAACGACGTCTTTACGCGCTAAAAGCACACCAGAGAGCGACGAATGGCACGTGTGGCTTTGTGACGTCACGTGTACGCTTGTGTTCATTTGTGAATGTGGATTTGCGAGCTTTTGTCTTGAATCCCTTCACCCCCGTCCTCTGCGTTCTCACCTTGCGACGCCGGGGCGTCCTGGCTCTTGAAGAGCTGCAGAGTGTGCCGCAGCGCCGCTCCGGTGAACGTGAATCCGCGCATGTATTTGGTGCCCTCGATGGCGCCTTGAGCTTCCCCTTGTCCGCGTACTGCCCCAGGTCGAACTCCGTCTTGATCTTGGGCTCCTCATGTCGCCGCTGTACTGCACCATGCCACGCGGACCTTGTCCTTGCCGATGTCCAGCTTGTCCACCAGCTTGGCGAGGAACTTGAGCACCAGGTTAAAGTTCGGGCCCCACGCTGGTGGAGCCGTCCACCAGCAGGTAGACGTCGGCCGTCTGCTTGTCGCTGCACTCTGCGAGTGCCACAGTGGGGGCAGCAAGGGTCAGGGCGGTGGCCAACCCGGCATCTCTTCCCGAACACGTGTAGGCCCTTTAATAAACAATCGCACTGGCTCTATCGAAGGGGGGGGGGGATAGTGTAGAACGTGCTGTCAAAATAGCAAAGAATAATGGTTGAAAGTTGCACGATAGGTTGTACAGTCTGCTCTCCTATAATGCGGTCGTTGTGTTCCTGAAGAACACCATTGTGGAAAAATTGCGTTAAAAATATATATAACATTGGGGTAAAGCACAGTCCACGACAACACGTGAGATGCGTGACGCAGGCCGAACAAAGACTGAGACGCGCAGGTAGCATAGCGGCAGTGTAGAGGTCAGCGCGCTGTGCTACGAACCTGGCCACCCGAGTTCGATTCCCGCTCACGGCCAACACCAGCGGCGATTATCTGAACCGGTCCTGGGACTCCCCTAGGTCAACTCAGCCTCAAATGAGTACCTGATGCGGTGCTTAAAAACATTGCCACTGGGGAGACAAAGGCGGCTGGGCATGGTGTATAAATACCCATTAATTGGCTGAAAACATCTTCATATATTATGGGACACAGAGGGCTTCGGCAATGCTTGGCACTGGGTTACCGCTTGGCGGCTTCTCGTCTGTAGTTCCTCCTCGCGTCTCCGACTCACACCCTCGCTTCGAGAGTGAGCGAATATGATGCAGTTCGTTATAGGTCGAACATTTACCGTAATACGCGCGGTGCTAAGAACCAGGCGAGCCGCGTTTGATTCCCTTCATGGCCAATAACGGTGGTGAATTTCAGAACGGTCCTGGACCTCCAGGTTTGTTTTGTTCAATTTCCAGGTTTTCCGCTGTGGTGTGAACATGACAACCAAATCCAGCCCTGCGTCTCCCCCGTGATCCATAGCGTGTTCGCTGTCGATCGGTCAGTGCGTGGGCAAATGGTGACCCCCCCCCTCCCCAATGTTGACCCTGACTTGTGTGCTAAGGGCCATCATGAATCGTGCAGGGATTCTTACCCTGGCTGCGTCGAGAGATGATGTGTTCGTCGTTTTGCTAGAATCAAGAAAATAAATAGCTTGAGGTTAAACAAAACGTACAAATCACAAGAGCCATCATCATCATTTTCATTTCTTTAGAACTGCTTTTTGTGTTTGGTTTGTTGTCCTTCCCCCGCACCTTCGATTAGCATGGTTGGCTCCGTGCGGTGCGAAAGAAGTTCAACATACATACTGAAATATACACTACACTACACAGACTATGTGATACACTACACTATACACTACTATACACTGCACTACTATGCTAAATTGAAAACTCTTTTCTTTAGCACTGCTTCTTGTGTTTAGTTTGGTGTCCTTCCCCTGATTCGAAAGGAATTATCTTTATTTTATTTTAAAGAAATACATTTTCTTCATTTTCCGAAGCATGGTATGCTTCCNAAAACAACAACAACATTTTGATTGATTAATTTATCGGAGTCTATTATCATTATTATTGGAATCTAACATGGTCATGGAGGAAGGCGGTGGGGCGAGGTGAGTCTGCGATATGAATCGAGATGAGATAAGATCCTTGAGATGAAATCGCAGAACCCAAAGTCCCAGCCCACGTGGGGTGACACCCACCCTCGTTTGTTCCGCGGGTATTCCCCGATGACTCTTATTTCATATCTTGTATTTCAAGTTGATCTATGTATAGTAAGATTATACACTTGTTTTTTTAAACCTATCTTTTTGAAATGTTCCTATGTATGCGAGCGTAAATGGGGTTGTTGCTGGGCTCTGGTCCAATCACACGTCCCGGGTATTGGGGAGCGGAGCCTGGTCTGTGGGCGTGTGGGAGGGGCCACCGTTCACCTCGGCTCCAATGGGAGGCGAGGTGAATGGGGGCGGAGCCAGCGGGGTAGTATGGGAAGGCCGGATCTTACGATCCGGAAGGGAGGAGTCAGGGTCACGTGGGGGAATGGATATAAGTGGGAGCCCAGAAGAGATCGGGGCAGTCGGGGAAGTTAAGAGGCTGAGCCACGTTGGGTGTGAGAGAGAGATCCGCGCCATCGGCCACGTGGCCGAAGGACCTCAGTACGCCGTCGGCCAGCGGTGTGCGGAGTGCGGGAGTAGAGGAGCTAATGGAGGAGCGTGTGTGGCACGCGAGAGGGAGTGTGTGCGGGGCGCGCGCGAGACGACGCTGGTCCGTGGAGGAGACCAGTGGGTGCGGAGAAGAACCTGAATAAAAGACAAGCGGAGACCAGCAGTGCCTGACGGAGTCTTTTATTACACCTACAAGATTTAATCGCCATATGTTAATCATAGTTTGGTTTAAATCTATTTCTTTCGTACACTTTTATTGCCGATATTATGATGTTTCCTCTGCGGCGCTTTGAGGCCAATTTATTGGGAGAGGCGCAGTTATTAAACAAAGATTGGTCGAACTTGAAGCCGAACGTTCATTTGTATCACCATGCGAGATGCAACTGGACAGCCTGGGGAGAATGCATCAGTTCAGCGCTACAGAGATGTTAACTACCTCTCCTGGTATTCAGGAGGTCATGGGTTCAATTCAGAATCGTACGCCTTTATATTTGGAGTTTGCATGTCTCTCTCTTTTCCTCTTGGTCGCGTGGATTTTTCTCCGGGTCTTCCGGGGTTTCCCCCCACATTTATAATCGACATGCGTTTAGAGCAGTTGGCTGCTGCTATACATTTCCATATGAGATTATGGTTCCCCTTTTATCTGGCAACAAAACAGGTGTTAAGATTTGATTTGAAGCTTTCGTGACTGCAGGAATTACCAGATAAGGCCCACTGAGCTACATAGCTCAGTGGGCCTTACCTGGTAAAATTAGGAATAGTTTTATAGTGTTAGTTCAGAAATGACTCCAAATCACCATCGTCATTGTGGAGAATATATTAACAATTAATAAGCGTTTCATGTTTATTTATTTTAGTCGTCTTAAATCGAGTTTGACGACAGCCGGTGAGATTTGTCAATTCTCAGCCTGTGGATTTAATTTGGTCATTCCAATATTCAGTCCGTACATATATTACATATATTGCCAATTATCATGTATGTTTGCTGTTATGACTGGTTCTAGTATCGTCAGCGAGTCGGCGCCTTCATACGGACAAAATCATGTTCGGCCCATCACACTGTCAGAGCCCCAAGTTGCGAGTGAGCACAAGGCAGACCCTCCAATAATTACAATCAAAAGGGATCACCAAATAATCCCGCAAGGGCATTAGAGTCATCGCCGACATCGTCACGCCCGCTCATTTGTATCCCACCTGCTGGTCACCGTTGACGAAAATAAAATCGAGTGCCGCGGCCTGTAGCATATTGTTATAAAGGGCCCTACATTTTTTTTAAGACGTAAATATTAAAACACATACATTTTTACCTTGCATAGTAAAAAGTAATTGTATTTTTTCATTTGCTATACAAGCCAGATAATACGATGAATCGCTAACCTTAAACACCCAGTCGTTCGTAAAAGTTGAAGGCGGTATAGTACTATAGTAATAGAGCAAGTGCAGAATCGCTGAACCGGAATTTAAAGCTCGAAAGCATTTAGCGCGTGTGTGTGTAGCCGGGTGGAACGTGTAGCGTGAGCTGTAGTGACCACGTGTTATTGTGGCAAAGACAAGTGTTAATAAAGTGTGCTACCCGTCAAGTGGTCTCCGCCGTAATTTACAATATTACAACTGTCGTCAGAGGTGAAACAGTCTTCCAGCCATGGATACCAGGAAGACTCATCGACTCACGAGCGTGACCGGGAGGAAACCACGACGACTCGGGCCAGCAGGCATCGGGGGAGAAAGGAGGAGATGCCGGCGCCACAGGACCCCTCATGGGCGCCCAACGAGCGGCTGGGTCTGATGCCGGACTCCGCGACGCGCACTTCCGCCTGCTACTCGCCGCGGCGTCCATCCTAGCGGAGATCACCACGGCTGGAGGAGCGAGAACGTCGACAGACATTGAAAGGGATCGCGTTACAGATTCCCGCCAAAATGACTTTGAAATTCCTGCCATTTCTGCGAGCGGCCATCTGTTGGCGGGAATCGCGAGCAACACGTGGCGGGGGTCCTCCAATCTCTGCCGCTCACGTCATCAGCGGGCACTACGGGCCACCATCAGCCACCCGCCATAGGGGCCGCCATTTTGCATGTCGATGGTGCGGCGCGGAGAGTCACGAGGTGGAGGACGACATTATTTTCCAGCAGCGTCTTCCCGCGTTGACAGCCTTCAAGCGGAAGGGGTGACTGGGCGCATTCCAGCGAAGATTTCTCGCCCATCAAGAGATGTCGGCCTGGTCCGACGCTACGGCGCTGCGGGCACTGCCTGCCATGTTGGACGACGACGCGCTCGCGGCCTTCAGGTCCGCACCCAGATCGGCCCGCTCCACGCTCAAGGCTGCGCTGGGCCTCATGGCCAAGGTGTACGGGCCACCTTCGGCCTGCCGCCACCAATTTTACAAACGACGGAAGGCGGACACGGAGACCGCGCTCGCCTACCGCACGGCATTGTTGGCCCTCGCGGACGCCGCGTTCCCTCGTATGGACGAGGAGGGCAGGACGCTATGGTTTGGAACAACTGCTGAAGTTGGCGCAGGACCTGGGGTCCCCATCAACACAGCCGACGAAGTCGACATATGTTTGTTGCGTGTTGCGATGAGTATCCAGGCGCACGAGGTCCTGAAGCGGAAACAAGTGGTCGTCTGTGCTTCTGCCGCAGTCTCAGCTCCGGCCCGGTGGACGCCGAGCCCCAAGTCATTCGCCCACGGGAGGAGGCGTTCGCTGCAGCACGACCAGGGATTGGAGGTCGGGGGTCGTTCGCCTCTGCGATCGACCCGCAAGCTGGAGCAACCGAGACCTCCGACGTCCCTCGTCACGTGCTACAACTGCGGCCTTCGGGGCCACGTGGCGTGCGGGTGCCGCGCTCCACGTCAGCGCGCCACGGGACCTCGGCTGGACGACGACCAAGGCCCCAAGTCATCTCAACTACCCCGGCAAGTCGCGGCACTTCACATGCTCGGCCTACATACGCGACACACATGGCCCGCCGCTTTGCGGCGGAGGAGGTGCGATTGGGGCCGGGGATTCGGTTCGGAAAGGGGGTTCGTACGGGCCCAGGGAAATTAAATGTCTGAGTTGGGCCACAGAATAGTGGCTGCGTTGGCCGGCTCGTCTGTCGTTACAGGATTCATTGACGGTATCGAGGTCAGGGTGTTGGTGGACACGGGTGCGTCGGCGACTATCATTTCCGATCTCATTATAACATTCTCCCCGTCCAATTCGACCTCTGCTCCGGTGGACGTGCCATGTTATGCCGCAAATGGGGCTCGTTGGGCATTATCGGTCAGATTCGGGCGAGCATTTGCATAGGGATATTAAATTGGCGGACCTGTTTTGGTCTCCTCTTCCCTAGCGGTTCCTTGTCTGTTGGGTACAGACTTTTTGGCTAAGATGCCCATCAAAATTCTGGTTGATCAAGGTTGTATTGAGCTGCCATCGGGTCGCCGTATTTCCTTTTTGTCTAACCCTGCTGAAATACGGACGGCTTGTGAAACGATCCAAGCGCTAGCGACCCATACGGTGCACGTGCCCCGGGTTCACAGATTTTGGTACCCCTCCGTTGCGGAAGCCGTTGGGTGGGGAGACTGTGGGACAAGGCGTGCTTTTGGGTCCGTCGAATAGAGCTGTCGGGGTCTGGATTTGGCGGTGGCTCAAACCTTGGTTCGGGCCAACGGCGACCCATTCGTTATGTTTTAAACGCTGGGTCGCGGCCGGCCGTTATTCGCAGGGCACCGTGCTTGCTCAGCGGCACGGGTCCCTGCGGAAGAGCGGCTTATTCCGCATGTTGATCCCGTCCCGGCGCAGAAAATTCAATCGGTGAGGACCTTGAATGGGTCGATTCGCTGTGTGCGGACTCCAGTGATTTGTCCAGGGTGCAATTGGGTGCGCTGCGCGCTCTGCTGATCGAATTCTCTGATGTGTTCAGCAAGCACAAATATGATATTGGGTGCACGGACCTGTTACGCCACCACATTGAAACGGGTGACGCAGCACCAGTCCGGCAGAATCCCTTCCGGCTGAGTCCTGCCGAGAAGGAACACGTTCAATTGGCCGTCAATGACATGCTGACGGCCGACATTATTTCGCCCTCATCCAGTCCGTGGGAGCACCTATCGTGCTGGTTAAGAAGCAAGACGGGTCCTTGCGTTTTTGTGTAGATTTCCGTCGCCTTAATAAAATCTCCGTGGCTGACGCATATCCGCTCCCTAGGATGGATGAGTCCCTGGACGCATTATCCGGGCGCGGTATTTTTCTACACTTGACTTACTGTCGGATTCTGGCAGCTGCCACTCGACGATGAGTCTAAACCTAAGACCGCATTCCGGACTCCAGGGGCCTGTTCCAGTTTAACCGCTTGCCCATGGGGCTCCATTCCGCTCCCGCGACGTTTCATCGCCTCATGGAATTGGTTTTGTCGGGTCTGCAATGGGATACTTGCTTAATTTACCTCGACGATGTCATTGTTTCAGTAGAACTTTCGAAGAACACCTCCAGCGATTAAGGGGGTGTTCTTGTGGATTCGATCGGCTAAGTTGAAGTTTAAGCCGGCTAAATGCCACCTTCTTCAGAAATCCGTAAGGTACTTGGGCCACATTGTCGATTCTTCGGGATCTCCACCGATCCCGCGAAGACGAACTGTGTCAGTTCATGGCCAACGCCCACGTCGGTCTGTGAGGTCCGCAGTTTCATTGGATTTGCTTCCTACTACCGCCGATTCGTTGAGCATTTCGCCACCATTGCCAAACCCTTGCACGCTCTGACAGCAAAAGGGGTCAGGTTTCGATGGGGGCCAGAGGAGGAGGCGGCGTTCTGCTCCCTCCGGGACGCCTTGGTGGTGCCCCGCCCTTATGTTACCCTGACTTTACGAGACCCTTCTTGCTGGATACTGATGCTAGTAACACAGGCATTGGAGGGTGCTCTCACAGGTCGTTGGGGTGTTGAACGGGTGGTCGCCTATGGTAGCAGGGTTTTATCGCCAGCGGAACAGCGCTACTGCGTGACCCGTCGCGGCGCTTCAGTACGCATTAAGGGTCGCCCAACCCTCGGCCAATTATCACGGTGGTTGGAGGTCCTCCAGGACTATCAATTTACGACCACTTACCGTAAGGGTTGCGCCACACCAACGCGGATGCCCTGTCGCGGTTGTCGCCTCGTCCCGAATGTGCATGCTTGATGGGTCGGCGCGCTGTAACCCGCCAGGTGCTGTGCCGAGGGTGAGTTGGTCGCGGCCGCGAATGCGCCGTCGGTTGACGTTCCCGCTACTCCTGCGGGCGGGGACTCGCTACACTCACTGTCTCTCGTTGAGTGGGCCGACTCCAGATGGCTGACAGCTCCCTGCTCGCGTTGCGTCGCAGGGCGGGGGTCCGAGGAAGGTCAAAAGCGAGCTGGCTCCTGGCTGCTCAAGCAGGGCCTGCTAATGAGATGGACAATATGTCCCGGCGGCACGCACTCGTCGTGCCTTCGCTATGCGGGCAAAGTTGTTCTGGCCGCACACGAACGCCTCTTGCATCTGGGTGTAAACAAAACGCTCGCTCTGCTCCAGCGTGACTATTATTGGCCGGGGATGGAGAGCGATGTGGTCAATATACTGAAGGGGTGTGTGGATTGCGCCAAACGGAAACCACCGCCCGTTGCGCCGAATCCACCGCTGCAGTCCATTCAGGTCTCGCGCACTAACGAGCTCGTTGCGCTGGATATTTTGGGGCCTTTTCCTGTCACGCCTAGGGTAACAGTACCTGTTGGTTGGTGTGGAATACTTTACCCGATGGCCTATGGCGTGGCCACTCGCCAACCAGTCGGCGGCGGCCGTAGCGGACGCCTTTGTCCAAAGCTACGTCTTGGACAAGGGGCTCCCGAACGCTTGCTGACCGACCAGGGAAAGAATTTTTCGAGCAAATTGCTGCAGGAGGTGTGCGACCTTTTGGGTACAAAAAGGTGCGTACCTCCCGTACCACCCACAGACTGACGGGATGGTGGAGCGGCTCCACAAACTTTAACTTCCATGTTGTGCCAGCAGGTGTGCGAGGCACAGGTTGACTGGGACTTGCAGGTTCCGGGGTCCTCGCCGCGTACAGAATGGCCCCCATGCAGCAACGGATTTTCCCCATTTTATCTGATGTACGGTCGGGAGGCCGATCCGCCCATGGAGACTCAGCTGGGACTTTCCGTGCCACGGCCTAATTCCAAGTTGGCCGACCATATTAAATTTAACATTGCAAAACTGGCCGAGGCACGGGAGGCCGCACGACTTAATTCGAGGTCTCGCCAAATCGCCAACGAGCGCTTGCGTGCACGGAAGGTGTCCGTGCACGATTGGAAACCGGCGATAGGGCCTGGCTGCACTGCCCTCATGCACCTTTGGCTACGTCGCCTAAATTATTGAGGCCATGGCGGGACCCGTGGAGGTCGTGCGGGTTGCACGCCCCAGTGTGTTCAGATAAAGTGGGGAAGCGCCGTTGGTACGTTCACCCTCCCGGCTGAAACCATTCTCACCACCATATGGCCTTCCTTTATGTCGTGAGGACCGAGCATGTGATGTGACCGACGACCTGATCTTCACATGTTTTCGCCTGATCCGCTCCCAGGTGTCTCGGAACTGACAGCTGCCGACGACCGGCGACCGGATCCCCGCGGCACGGACGGTTCTTCCAGGCCCGAACCGTGCCTTCCTGGGCTGCCGGAGCCACCGGACGGTCGACAGCGTCCCGTCCCGTACGACGGACCGGCCAGGCGGACTCGCGCTAGGTCGCGCAACTTTTCCTGACCCAATAAATGAGGTGGAGGTGCGGGACGAGTCGGCCGGATCATCTCATCACGGCGTTCCCCGTCCGTTCGACCGCTCTATCGTTCCGTTCAAGGAGCAAGCGGGAGGGGATCGGGAATCGAGGAGACACTGGACACGTCGGTTTTTTTCAAAATAACTTTTATTGTGTTACTCGTCGGTTTGTATATAGGTCGTTGTGGTTACTGGTTAACATTGTGTTATGTGTGTTGTTGTGTTGCATTGTGGTTATGTTACGGGGCACACTTGGGAGTGGGTTTTTTTTTGTTTTAGCAGCCGGGCGGCTGCGAGCTATGTGGAGGGGGTGATGTAGGGTGATACGCGCTGGCAGTAGGGATCGTGGGCAGCGCGTGGTGATTGGCTGTGTAGTGGTGACGCGCGCTGACAGTGATGAATCGTGTGGCAGCGCGTGGTGATTGGTTGTGTGCTGACACAAGCTGGGAAAAGGGATCGTGTGGCAGCGCGTGGTGATTGGTCAACTAGGGTGGGTGCTCACATCGAGGTCCGCATAGGCTCCGTCTCCCCGGAGCGGAGGACTATAAAGGCGATGCGCGCGGCGCTCGGGAGTTGGTGACCAGTGAAGACGGAAGACGGAGGAGGAAGAGATAGGGCCCTGAGACCCTAGCCCGCTGTCCTTGTAAGGGCGGGACCCTGTGTGGCTCAGAGGCGGGACCTTGGGACCCGGGGCCGGACGTCCGTGTGAGGGCCGGGCCACGGGACCCAGTGGTCGTGACCCATACCCAAGCTGGGGTGGGTCTGTAGGTTCCCCTGGAAGCTACGGGGCTGGAGAGCCTGTGTGTGTGTAGCCGGTGGAACTGTAGCGTGAGCTGTAGTGACCACACGTGTTATTGTGGCAAAGACAAGTGTTAATAAAGTGTGCTTCCCGTCAAGTGGTCTCCCGCCGTAATTTACAATATTACACATATAATCGAGCATGTTTGCGTGCATATTTTGCCACAAAATACGTGTGCTAACTGCAGCCTCGACGCTCTTGAACATGCATCTATTAGTTTGTTCTACCATCTTAGCACCTCCTCCTTTAATGCGAGAAAGGGTAAAATCTCTACTTATTTTTCATCATTATCGATAGATAGCTCGATAGATAGATATTGACACACAACTTCGGTGGTGAGAAAAGTGCGTCCGCTCGCTCACCTGCACGATGCCCGGTCGGAACATATCAGCCGTCGCTACCATCGCCGCAACCGCCATGAACACCGCCACCATGGACAGCAGAGACGGTACCACGGGCACCTCGCCACGAGGAGACATGGCTCTGGCTCTGGCTCGCACCTCGAAGCGTTCCTTTCCAACTTCGTATCCTGACTCCTCCGCTTGCCCTGCCCCTACCTGACTGCCCTGTGCCTACGCCGTCGCTTATATAGCCGCCTCGGTCACTACGGTCAGCGTTGCGGTGTTGCGCTCCCCCCCCTGGGGCATGGACGCATCGACGCGGCTTTGCTGCGTGTTCAACCCGACGACGGCCATGCGTCGTCGCATTAATTGCAGGCGGGGTTAGAAGATGATGCAGACGGAGGGTGAGCTCTGTTCAGTGGGGGGAGATGCGGATTTGTAAGGAACCCTTTCACAGGGGGTCACGCCCCCCCCCCTGATTAGCACGGTTGGTTGGCTACGTGCGGTGCGAAAGAAGTTCAAGACATGCGGAGAGTGATGCTGAACAGAGGGGGGGATCATGGGTGACACGTTACAATTGTCACAGGCAGAGGGGCGAGAATTGATCACGTTGGAAAATGTACTTGAATGTGGTACTTGAAAAAATGTGTTCTTGAAACTTTTGTTGTTGTTGTTGTTGCTGCTGCTACTGCGAAAGGATAAGTTGCACGCGCGAAAAGTTCCATATTTCCAGGTGTGTTGTCCACAACACTGCTTTGTTATGCACAGTACGGATTATCCTCGTAGCACATGTAGCTACTACTATACATATGTAGTAGCTACGGTCCCGCACTTTCAAGGGCCCGCGCTAACGCTTTCAAGCTATCAATGACGGTTCGGTGATTCTGCACTTGCTCTGTTACTATAGTACTACACTGCCTTCAAGTTTTATGGACGACTGGGTGTTTAAGGTTAGCGATTTGTCGTATTATTGGCTGTATAGCAAATTTAAAAATACATTTTTTAATATGCAGGTTAAAAATGTATGTTTTTAATGTTTACGTGTTTATTTTATTTCATTTAGGGCCCTTTATAACATATGCTACAGGCCCCGCACTAGCTTAATCCGGCACTGGTTATGCATTGCATTTGGATATAATCTGTGCATTTCCCTGTACCCCATCCATTGTCGCACCACTCACAGATTCGCGCCCGGGCAGCCGTTGCGATCGTCCAACCACAGCCCCGGACCTAGTACTCAATGTATCGCCCCGGGGTGGATGATTGGCTGAATCGGCCACTGACTGGGATCAGTGAAGTTTTTTTTCACAGGGCACCGCGGTGGTGAGATGTTAACTACCTCGCCTGGTATACAGGAGGTCGTGGGTTCGATCCGAGTTTGCGTGTCTCTCCCGATGGCGACGTGGATTTTTCTTCGGGTCCTCCGGTTTTCCCTCCACATTTAGAAACATGCGCTTAGAGTTTTGTGGCTGCTTTAAATGTCCACGCGATAATCGAAATTCGATGCGCTATCATTTGTGGCCAAGTCGGTTCTTAAAAAAAGCTACGTAGCTCAGTAAGCCTTTCCTGCTAAATAAAAAAATTGTTTAGTTTATGTACTGTAGGATAGACGTATATATATTTATCGATTAACAGCTATTATAGAAATTAAATGCATAATTTAACAGTGTATATCTAACTATATAATTCATTTTTGTCTGTCTGTCTGTCCGTCCGTCTGTCCGTCTGCGTACGCTCGTAGCTCTCGGACCGTGGGTTCGCCGAGATTAAATTTTGCAGGTGGACACGCCCCGGCCCCGCGGTAAACTTAGGCATTTACAATTTTTCGTCTCTAAACTTAAAATCGGACCGATTATCTATTTAGTGCGATTTCTCTTTATTTATTTATTTACTACTAGCAGAAGTACCCGGCGTTGCACGGGTGAAAAATATATTTCTTACTAACCTTACATATATACACAGATACTAAGGTATTGTCAAAGCCCGGTGGGCTTTGACAATACCTTTCACCACTCACCACTCACAACTCACCACTCATCGTCACCACTCCCACTCACTACTCACCCTCACCATTCACCATCACAACTCACCACTCACCAATCTCCCTCACCAATCTCCCTCACCCTCACCACTCACCCTCACCACTCACCCTCACCACTCACCAATCACCACACACCCTCACCACTCTCACCACTAACCCTCACCACTCACTCTCACCATTCACCCTGACCATTCAGCCTCACCACTCACCATTCACCCTGACCTCAGCCTCACCTCACCACTCACCCTCACCACTCACCCTCTGCCTCACCACTCACGCTTACCACTCACCCTCACCACTCACCACTCACCACTCACACTCACCACTCACTCTCTCCCTCTCCACTCACCCTCACTACACACTAATCACCCTCACCCTCACCACTCACCCTCACTACTCACTAATCACCCTCACCACTCACCCTCATCCTACTACTTACTACTCACCTTCACTACTCACCTTCACCACTGCCCTTCACCACTCACCCTCACTACTCACCATCACCACTTACCCTCACCACTCACCATTCCCCTCACCCTCACCCTCACCACTCATCCTCACCACTCACCATCACCAGAAACCCTAACCACTCACCCTCACCACTAACCCTCACCACTCACGACTCACCCTTACTACTCACCACTCAACGTCACCACTCTTCGTCACCACTCACCCCTCACCATCACCACTCACCCTCACCACTCACCATCACCACTCACCCTCACTACTCACCCTCACTACTCACCATCACCACTCACCCTCACCACTCACCCGAACCACTCACGCTCACACTCACCCTCACAACTCACCCTCACCACCACCAATCACCCCTCACCACTAACCCTCACCACTCACCCTCACCACTCACCCCACCACTCTGACCCTCACCCTGACCACTCACCCTCCCACTCACCCTCCCCACTCACCCTTCCTACTGACCACTCAACCTCACCACTAACCCTCACCCCTGACCACTCACCCTCCCCACTCACCACTCACCCTTCCTACTCACCACTCAACCTCACCACTCACCCTCACCACCCACCACTCACCCTCACCACTCACCCTTCCTACTCACCACTCAACGTCACCACTGACCACTCACCACTCACCCTTACCCTCACCACTCACTCTCACCACTCACCCTTACTATTCACCACACACCCTCACCACTCACCCTCAACATCAACACTCGCCCTCACCACTCACCATCATCACAAATCCTAACCACTCACCCTCACCACTCACCCTCACCACTCACTCTCACCACACCCTCAGCACTCACCCTACCCACTCACCCTCACCACTTAACCTCACCACTCAACCTCACCACTGACCCTCACCACTCACCCTCACCATTCACCTCAACACTCACCCTCANCCCTCTCCCTCACCACTCTCCCTCACCACTCCCCGTCACCACTCACCACTCACCTCACCACTCACCACTCACCCTCACCATCACAACTCACCCACACCACTAACCCTGAACCCTCACCACTGACCACTCACCACTCACCCTCACCATTAACCCTCACCATCACCACTCACCCTTACTACTCACCACTCAACCTCACCACTCTTCGTCATCACTCACCCTCACCACTACCTCACCCTCACCCTCACCACTCACCCTCACCACTCACCCTCACCACTCACCCTCACCATCACCACTCACCCTCACCACTCTCCCTCACCACTCACCACTCACTCTCACCATTCACCCTCCCATTCAGCCTCACCACTCACCCTCACCACTCACCCTCACCACTCACCACTCACCGTCACAACCACCACTCACCCACACCACTCAACCTCACCACTCAACCTCACCCTCACTACTCACCATTCATCCTGACCAATCACCACTGACCAATCACCACTCACCACTCTCCACTAACCCTCACCACTCAACCTCACCACTCACCCTCACCACCCACCACTCACCCTCACCACTCACCCTTCCTACTCACCACTCAACCTCACCACTGACCTTCACCACTCACCCTTACCCTCACCACTCACTCTCACCACTCACCCTTACAATTCACCACACACCCTCACCACTCACCCTCAACATCAACACTCACCCTCACCACTCACCATCACCACTTAACCTCACCACTCAACCTCACCACTCACCCTCACCACTCACCTCACCATTCACCCTCAACACTCACCCTCACCCTCTCCCTCACCACTCTCCCTCACCACTCACCGTCACCACTCACCCTCACCACTCACCCTCACCATCACCACTCACCCTCACCACTAACCCTGACCGCTCACCATTGACCACTCACCCTCACCACTAACCCTCACCATCTCACTCACCCTTACTACTCACCACTCAACCTCACCACTCTTCATCATCACTCACCCTCACCACTCACCCTCACCACTCACCCTCACCCTCACCACTAACCCTCACCCTCACCACTCACCCTCACCACTCACCCTCACCACTCACCCTCACCATCACCACTCACCCTCACCACTCTCCCTCACCACTCACCATTCACTGTCACCATTCACCCTCACCATTCAGCCTCAACACTCACCCTCACCACTCACCCTCACCACTCACACTCACCGTCACAACCAACACTCACCTCACCACTCAACCTCACCACTCAACCTCACCCTCACTACTCACCATTCATCCTGACCAATCACCACTGACCAATCACCACTCACCACTCTCCACTAACCCTCACCACTCACCCTCACACCACCACTCACCCTCACCACTCACCTTCCTACTCACCACTCAACCTCACCACTGACCACTCACCTCACCCTTACCCTCACCACTCACTCTCACCACTCACCCTTACTATTTACCACACACCCTCACCACTCACCCTCAACATGAACACTCACCCTCACCACTCACCATCATCACAAATCCTAACACTCACCCTCACCACTCACCCTCACCACTCACTCTCACCACACCCTCAGCACTCACCCTCCCCACTCACCTCACCACTTAACCTCACCACTCAACCTCACCACTCACCCTCACCACTCACCCCTCACCTCACCCTCTCCCTCACCACTCTCCCTCACCACTCACCGTCACCACTCACCCTCACCTCACCTCACCATCACCCTCACCATCACCACTCACCCTCACCCTAACCANCCCTCACCACCACTCACCCTCACCACTAACCCCTCACCACTCACCCTTACACTCACCACTCAACCTCACCAATCTTCGTCATCACTCACCCTCACCATGACCCTCACCCTCCCCTCACCCTCACCCTCACCACTCACCCTCACCACTCACCCTCACCATTCACTCTCACCACTCTCCTCACCACTACCCTCACTCTCACCATTCACCCTCACAACCACCACTCACCCTCACCACTCACCCTCACCACTCAACCTCACCACTCACCTCACCCTCACTACTGACCATCATCCTGACCAATCACCACTGACCAATCAGCACTCACCACTCTCCACTAACCCTCACCACTCAACATCACCACTCACCCTCAAAACTAACGACTCTCTCACCACTCACCCTCACCACTCACACTCAGCACTCACCCTCACCCTCACCACTCACCCTCACCACTCACAACTGCCACTCACCTCACAACAACCACTCACGCTCACCCTCACCACTCACCCTCACCACTCACCCTCACCCTGACCACTCACCCTCACCACTAACCCTCACCACTCACCCTTACCACACCNTCACTCACCCTCACCACCACCCTCACCACTCACTCACCACTCACTCACCCTCACACTCACCCTCACCACTCACCCTCACCCTCTCCCTCACCACTCTCTCACCACTCACCCTCACCACTCACCCTTCTCCCTCAACACTCACGCTCACCCTCACCAATCATCCTCACCACTCACCCACACCCTCAGCACTCACCCTCCCACTCACCCTCACCACTAACCTCACCATCAACCTCACCCTCACCCTCACCACTCACCCTCACCATTCACCCTCAACACTACCCTCACCCCTCTCCCTCACCACTCTCCCTCACCACTCACCATCACCACTCACCCTCACCACTCACCCTCACCACTCACTCACCCTCACTACTCACCCTCACCACTACTCACCACTCTCCCTCACCACTCTCTCACCACTCACCCTCACCATCATCACAAAGGGTGAGTGAGGGAGAGTGGTGAGGAGAGTGGTGAGGGTGTATATATTTGTGTCTATGATGACAGCAGTACATGCTGACGTTTTGTATGTTAAATGTAAAAGCAAAATGTGTGAATGTGTGTGTCTGCGACACGCAGTTTGTTAAAAAGGGAATAGGGCGATTTTAAAGTAATCTACAACCCTTGATTCCTTCGCAACGATAGCAAAGAATCGCTTATTTTCGCGCTTGGGCTACATGTTTAATTACAGAGTTTTATTTCCATTGGTATGTTATGTTTGAAAGTTTTCAGGAGTTTTTAATAATATTTTTGCCCCGGTCAACGCCGGATATTTCCCATTCGTAGCAGTTTATATCGACTCTATAATCAACTTATTTTAAAGGGGAACAGGGCGATTCTAAATGAATCTACAACCATGGATTCCTCTGCGCGATTCAGAAAATCGATTTTTGGCGCGTCGGGTTTAAAAGTAATTACACAGTTGTATTTTCATTGGTATGTAATGTTTTAAAGTTTTCAGAAGATTTTAAATGTATTTCCCCCCGGGCAACGCTGGGTATATCGAGTTTATAGCACAAAAGTCTTTCCTGACACGTGTGGGGTGTGGAGGCCTAGTACCGTGCAGAGCCTCTGGCCTCGCCTAGATGGCCACCCGGCTGAGGCTAGGGCTGGGCTGCTANCCCCCCCCCCCGCGCTACAAAATACTGTATAATCGCTATAATTTTATTATCTACCGACCCTATAATAGTAAGTGCACACATTGGGAGTGGGGGGAAGTGAAACTTTGATGTATTACCTCAGCGTCGCGTGTTAATGCGTGTGCATATTTTTAACGGGAATTGAAAATGGCGTCCACCCCACAGCGAAGGCGTCGCTACCCGTTGCCAGGGGCAACCGCCGTGGTCAGCGCCGGTCGGCAATCGTAAATAAATAAATAAGAGTAATAATATATAAGAGAAATCGCACGAAATCGATAATCGGACCGATTTAAAGGCGACGGACGAAAAATCGGAAATGCCTACGTTCACCGCGGGCCGGGGCGTGCCCACCTGCAAAAATATTATTCCTAAACCCCACGGCCCAAGCGGCAAATCCCTCCAAAGCGAGCGTACGCAGAGGGACAGACGGACAGATGGACAGACAGACAGACAAAAAGTGACGTTTATAGGTTAGATTGCCGACCGGCACGTAACGAAGCACGCCGTTGCGCAAGAGCGAAGGCGGTTGCCCCTGGCAACGGGTGGTTGGCCCCTTGCAACGGCAGCAACGCTGCTTCGAGTGGACGCCATTTTTAATTCCCGTTAAAAATATGCGCATGCATTAACACGCGACGCTGAGGTAAATTCATCAAAGTTTCATGTACTCTTCACTCCCCCACCCCAATGTGTGCAATTACTATCATAGGGTCGGTAGATAATAAAATAATAGCGATTAGACAGTATTATTGTAGCGCGGGGGGGGGGGGGGTGACGGCCACAGCACCCAGCCTCGGCCGGGTGGGCAATCTAGGCGAGGCCGGAGGCTCTGCACGGTACTAGGCCTCCACACCACACAAGTCTCAGGCGACGACTTTGTGGTATAAACTCGATATACCCAGCGTTGCCCGGGGAAAAATACATTTATAAACTTCTGAAACTTTAAAACATACCATACCAATGAAAATACAACTGTGTAATTAAAATTCTAAACCCGACCGCGCCAAGAATCGATTCTCTGAATCGTGAAAAGGAATCGAAGGTTGTAGATTCATTTAGAATCGCCCTATTCCCGTTCAAAATAAGTTGATTATAGAGTCGATGTAAACTGCTACGAATGGAAATATCCGGCGTTGACCGGGGCAAAAATATAATTAAAAACTCCTGAAAACTTTAAAACATAACATACCAATGAAAATAAAACTCTGTAATTAAATATGGAAACCTACGCGCCAGGAATCGATTCTTTGAATCGCGCAAAGGAATCATCGAAGGTTGTAGATTCCTTTAGGAGCGCCCTATTCCTGCCACGTTGCTTAACATTTCCCACACACACATTCACACATTTAGCTTTTACATTTAACATACAAACGTCAGCATGTACTGCTGTCATCATAGGTAAAAATATATACACCTTCACCACTCTCCCTCACCACTCTCCCTCACTCACCATCACCACTCACCCTCAACACTCACTATCACTCACCACTCACACTGACCACTCACCACTCACACTCACCACTTACCCTCACAACTCACCCTCACCACTATTCCTCACTACTTACCCTCACCACTCTCCCTCACCAATCACCAATCACCCTCAAGCATACTTGGCGACACGTAAGTAAGTTTTTAAAACGGGAATAGGGTGAGTGGTGGTGGTGAGGGTGAGTATTGAGGGTGAGTGGTGAGTGGTTAGGGTGAGTAGTGAGGATGAGTGGTGAGCGTGAGTGGTGAGTGTGACTGGTGAGTGGTGAGTGGTGAGGAAGAGTGGTGAGGGAGAGTGGTGAGGGAGTGGTGAGGGAGAGTGGTGATTGGTGAGGGTGAGTGGTGAGGATGTGATTGGTGAGGATGAGTGGTGAGGGTGAGTAGTGAGGGTGAGTGGTTGTTGTGAGGGTGAGTGGTTGTTGTGAGGGTGAGTGGTGAGGGTGAGTGGTAAGAGTGAGTGGTGAGGGTGAGTGACGGTTGTGAGAGGTGATTAGTGAGTGGTGAGGGTGAGTGGTGATGTTGAGGGTGTGATTGGTGAGAATGAGTGTGAGTGGTGAGGTGAGTGGTGAGGGTGAGTGGTGAGCGCTGAGGGTGAGTGTTGAGGGTGAGTGGTGAGGGTGAGCGTGAGTGGTGAGGGTGAGTGGTGAGGGTGAGCAGTGAGGGTGAGCAGTGAGGGTGAGTGGTGATTGGTGAGGGTGTGATTGGTGAGGATGAGTGGTGAGTGGTCAGGGTGAGTGGTGAGGGTGAGTGGTGAGCGGTGAGGGTGAGTGTTGAGGGTGAGTGGTGAGCGTGACTGGTTATGGTGAGGTGGGTGGTGAGGGAGAGTGGTGAGGGAGAGTGGTGAGGGTGAATGGTGAGGGTGAGTGGTGAGGGTGAGTGGTGAGGTGAGTAAGTGGTGAGGGTGAGTGGTGAGGGTGAGTTGTGATTGGTGAGGATGAGTGGTGAGGTGAGTAGTGATGATGAGTGGTTTTTGTGAGGGTGAGTTGTGAGGGTGAGCAGTGAGGGTGAGCAGTGAGGGTGAGTCGTAATTGTGAGGTGTGATTGGTGAGGATGAGTGGTGAGAGGTCAGGGTGAGTGGTGAGGGTGAGTAGTGAGCGGTGAGGGTGAGTGAGGGTGAGTGGTGAGTAGTGATGGTGAGTGGTGAGCATGACTGGTGAGTGTGAGGGAGAGTGGTGAGGGAGAGTGGTGAGGGTGAATGGTGAGGTGAGTGGTGAGTGGGGAGGGTGAGTGGCAAGTGGTGAGGGTGACTGGTGATTGGTGAGGGTGTGATTGGTGAGGATGAGTGGTGAGTAGTGAGGGTGAGTGGGAGGGTGAGTGGCGGTTGTGAGTGGTGATTAGTGAGGGTGAGTGGTGAAGGTGAGGTTGAGTGGTGAGGGTGAGTGTGAGGGTGAGTGGTGATGAGGGTGAGCAGTGAGGGTGAGTGGTGATTGGTGAGGATGAGTGGTGAGTGGTGAGTAGTGAGGGTGAGTGGTGAGCGGTGAGGGTGAGTGGTTGTTGTGAGGGTGAGTGGTGAGAGTGAGTGGTGAGGGTGAGTGNTGAGGGTGAGGGTGAGTGGCGGTTGTGAGTGGTGATTAGTGAGGGGTGAGTGGTGAGGGTGAGTGGTGAGCGGTGAGGGTGAGCAGTGAGTGGTAATTGGTGAGGGTGTGATTGTGTGATTGGTGAGGATGAGTGGTGAGTGGTGAGGGTGAGTAGTGAGGGTGAGTGGTGAGCGGTGAGCGGTGAGTGGTTGTTGTGAGGGTGAGTGGTGAGGGTGAGTGGTGAGCGTGAGTGGTGAGGGTGAGTGGTGAGGGTGTGATTGGTGAAGATGAGTGGTGAGTAGTGAGGGTGAGTGTGAGGGTGAGTGGTGAGGGTGAGTGTTGAGTGGTGAGGGTGAGTGGCGGTTATGAGTGGTGATTAGTGAGGGGTGATTAGTGAGGGGTGAGTGGTGAGGGTGAGGGTGAGCAGTGCGGGTGAGTGGTGATTGGTGAGGGTGTGATTGGTGAGGATGAGTGGTGAGTGGTCAGGGTGAGTGGTGAGCGGTGAGGGTGAGTGGTTGTTGTGAGGGTGAGTGGTGAGGGTGAGTGGTGAGTGGTGATGGTGAGGGGAGTGGTGAGCGTGAGTGGTGAGGGTGAGTGGTGAGGGTGAGTGCTGAGTGGTGAGGGTGAGTGGTGAGAGAGTGGTTAGTTTGAGGGTGAGTGGTGAGGTTGAGTGGTGAGGGTTAGTGGAGAGTGGTGAGTGGTGATTGGTCAGTGGTGATTGGTGAGGATGAATGGTGAGTAGTGAGGGTGAGGTTGTGTGGTGAGGGTGAGTGGTGGTTGTGACGGTGAGTGGTGAGTGGTAAGGCTGAATGGTGAGGGTGAATGGTGAGAGTGAGTGTGAGTGGTGAGGGAGAGTGGTGAGGGAGAGTGGTGAGGGTTAGTGGTGAGGGAGATTGGTGAGGGAGATTGGTGAGGGAGATGGTGAGTTGTGAGGGTGAATAGTGAGTGGGAGTGGTGAGGATGAGTGGTAAGGGTGAGTTGTGAGTGGTGAATGGTGAGGGTGAATGATGAGTACAGTCAATATGCACTGCTGTAATCATAGCAGGTACCACCACCACAGAATGTACTGCTGTCGTCATAGCAGGTGCCACCACACTCGGTATGTACTGCTGTTATCATACCAGGTACCACCACCACAATATGTACGCCTCTCATCATAGCAGATACCACCACAGCAGTATGCACTGCTGTAATCATAGCAGGTTCCACCACAATATGCACTGCTGTAATCATAACAGGTACCAACACAGCAGTATGCACTGCTGTAGTGATAGCAGGTACGACCTCAGTCGGTATACACTGCTGTAGCGATAGTAGATACTGCTATCGAGTTGGTAGATACCGCTATAGTAAATACTAAAACAGTCAGTATATACCACTACAGTCAGTCAATACTGCTACAGTCAGTATATACTACTATACAGTCAGTACATACTACCACGGTGAGTAGCTACTAGAGTCAGTAGATACTCTTATAGAGTGAGTAGATACTGCTATAGATTTTGTAGTTACTACTATAGTCAGTGGATACAACTATAGAGTCAGCAGATACTATACAGTTAGTCGTTATGAATATATAGTCGGTAGATACTACTGTAGGCCCAGTAAATACTATGGTCAGTAGTTATTACAGTCACTAAATACTACTACACAGTCAATAGCTACTACTGGCTCAGTAGATACTACGGTACAGTCAGTAGATACCACTTCCTCTGTTGTATGTAAGGTGTTCTTAGTATATATACCTACGAGGGGTAAAGATATTTTTTGANGGGGGGGGGGGGAGACCACAATTTTGGAAACATTTTGACATCAACTATTTACCCCACACTTTCTACAACTTTTTGGACTTGTGAAAGCCTCTTATATATTTGTTGGTGGAGAAATGTACAAACAGCCAACCGGGCTTTGACAATACCTTAGTATCTTTGTATATATATGTAAGGTTTTTAAGAAATATATTTTTCACCCGGCAAAGCCGGGTACTTCCGCTAGTCTTTCTTTTTCTTTCTTACATATAAAAGTCTCCGCGCGCTCACGCTTGCGGGGGATTTGGCTCTCGGACGGTGGGCTTCACGTAAAAAATGTTTTGACAGGCAGCACGCCCTAAGCCCATCAGTGGAATAGGCTTTTTCGTTTTCCCATCCGTAAACTTTAAAGTAGTTTAACACATTTGTGCCGTTTCTATTATTCATTATTTACTTATTGCGCGACATCGACCGTACCAAATCACAACAATTGCGTGGGGGGGGGCGGACCCTACCAAGTCATGCGCGTTGCCTCCAGCTCACGGGAGACATTTTATTTTGCGCGTTTAACATGGAATAAATATCCACATCACGCTGCCGATTTCTCTTCACAGTGTGATGTCGTCTTCTNCCCCCACCGCCACAATGTGTGCAGTTACTGCTATAAAGCCCTTACATATTAATTTAATATTATGACAACGCTTACATGGTATTATTCTGCCTCGGCGGGGGATGGTGGGGAGGGTAGCGGCCCAGCTCGCAGCCTAGCAACGTCTCATCTCCGGCTTGCCAATCTAGGCGAGGCCGCGGGCTCTGCACGGGACGACGCGTCACCACGCCAATGTAAAGTACCATTTTCTTGCATCTTTCGCTAAGAACTGAGGTTTATTGTTTACTATTATTAAAAAAATAAGTTTACAAATATTACAATGATAATGTTTGTGTGCAGAACCTACATGTGTGTCCCTAAAGTCGATGTCTGTGTATGTGAGTCCATATGTCTTTGTGTGCGCGTAAGTCGATGGGTTTCTATGTGTGTGGCTCCATGTGTGTGTGTCTGTCTTTTTCAAACGGACAACGCCCCATGTGTGTGTACGTACAAGTGTTTGTGTGTGTCAGTCCATTTGTGTGCATATCAGTCGCTGTGTATGTGTTAGTCCATATGTGTGTGTAAGTCCATACGTGTGTGTTCACTCGATGTGTGTGTGTCTAAGTGAATGCGTGTGTGTGTGAGTCGATGTGTTTATGGCTCCATCTGAGTGTGTAAGTCAATGTGCGTTTGTGTGTCTATGTGTCAGTCCATGTGTGTTAATCCATGTGTGTGTATCTAAAGTAGATGTATGTGTGTCACAGTACATATGTCTAATTGTTGTGTAGGGCAATGTGTGTATCAGTCTATGTATGTGTGTGTAAGTCCATGTGTATGTGTCTTGTCGATGTGTGTGTGTGAGTCGTTGTATGTGTGTACGTCGATATGTCTGTAACTCCATGTGTGTGTATCTCAAGTGGATGTCTGTGTGTGTGAGTCCATGTGTGTGTCAGTCCATATGTGTGTGTGTGTCTGAGTCCATGTGCGTGTGTGTTAGTTGCTGTGTGTGCATGCCTCCATGTTAGTCAGTGTATGTCCATTTTTTTGCGTGTCTGTAGGCCCATGTGTACGTCTTAGTCCATGTGTGTGCTTTATTGACCTGCTCAACGCCTATGATACCATCAGTAGGTTTGGCCTCTGGGTTGTTCTTCGTGCTTTCCGAGTCCCTCACCCACTGCTCACCATCCTTAAGGACCTTCATGATGGTGAGCGGCCCGCGTCAAACTATGTGCCGTGAGCCAGAGCCATTCCCTGTACACCTTGGGCTGTGACAGGGATGTCCTCTGGCTCCCACATTATTTTACATATATTTGGACCACGTAGTTCGTGAGCCTCCAATGGCTGTACCGCTAGAATTTCCATCTGGTACAGATACAATGGGAGGCTGATCGATGCCCGGGTGCGGTCAAGGGATGGCTCCCTATTGCTCAACCACGTTACGTATGCCGATGATCTACTAATTGCTGCTCACTCGGAGGAGGAGTTCCAGGTGCTGCTGCTGAACCCTGGAGCTTGCCACCAGAGGTGGGGCTTTACCATCAGCCCCACCAAAACTAAGCACCTGCCTGGGTATTTCTACCATCGGACACTCCACCCCCTCAACTTCCAGTTGGTGATGGGGCAGTTGTGGAGACAGTGGAGAGTTTACCATACCTTGCCAGTGTGCTAATGACCGCTCCGGTTTAGCAGCAGAGGTCTCACTCCGAAACAGTCGAGCCACATTATCTTCTCATTGGTTGCGTAACACTGTGTGGAAGCTACCTGGTCTATCACTCCGCATGAAGCTTCAGGTCTTCTCGGCCACGGTCATTCCTCCCTTCTCTACGCATGCGCCCCCCTAATGGAACATCTTCGCCGGTTAGAAACATTTAGGATGGCCTGCCTACGATCCATCCTGGATTTTACGAGGCTGCATTGTGTGGTGAGGAGCTCACAAATCCTTGAAAGATGTGGACAAAGTCCCATCGGTGAGCTCCTCCGCCAGGTAAGGCTGCGTTGCCTGAACTATGTAGCCCGCATGGCCAGACACCGCATGCCTAAACATCTTTTGTTCGGCCGGATCGAGGGGCTAAACGGCCCGGCACGGGCTAGACAAGACATGGAGTGATGTGGTACAGGAGGACGTGGAGCTGAGTCGACTTGCCAATGACTGGAACCAGCCGTGTCAAGATCGGCCTCTGTGGAGGAGCCTCCTGAAGGCAGTTGGAGGCATTCGCCTCCAATAACAACGGAGAGCGGAGGAGCGACGCTCACAACAACGAGCGGAGCGCCGGGTGACTAAAGCACAGCAAGTTGCCACAGTAGGGGGCACAGGTGGTGCATCAGCCAGTCGTCTCAGTCAGTCGACCTGTGCCATCTGGGTCTGCCCCGTGACTTCCTGCCAGCGGGCGTTCGACACTTTACGTGGCCTGGTGATGTCACCGCCACTTACTGGCGAATGGCGGTTGTTGTTGTTCAGTCTATGTATGTATGTGTGAGTCCATATGTGTGTGTAACTCTATGTGTGTGTCAGTCGATTTGTGTGTCTAACTACATGTGTGTCTGCCTTTTTCGCCCGGGCAACGCCGGGTACTAACCGCTAGTGTGTAATAAGGGTCGTTGAGGCGACTTCTGGAATCCGGTCTTTTATTCACTTTTCATTACAGCTCTCCTTCACGCTGCTGACCGGCAGTGTGAGAGGATAGAGAGAGAGAGACGCGCAGCCACGTGGCAATTGGAGCCCGCTCTAGCGTGGCCTCTCCTCCGTTCTTCCAGTTCTGACCACGTGTTGCTCGTCTCCACCCCTATTTAATACCCGGGTCACGTGGTACGTTCCACCAATCTGGTTAGCCTCTATGGAATATTCCAGACTCCCGCATAGGCTCCCGGGACCACGCCCTGACTCGTCTCCCCATTGGCTGTGGCTAAGCCAGCAGAACCAATCCTCTACAAACAGCTGTCACCTTCCATTACGTCAGGGCCACGCCCCTAGGCTTCCCCCCATTGGCTATGACCAGGACCGGCAGAGCCAATCATGTGACGAGTTGTAATCCGTCAACGACCCGGATATAACCTCACATTACATATGTACGTCGAAAGTAATCCATTGTAGTACAGGGTATCCATAAAGCTGTTACATCATCAGCCATGATCCACTGCTGGATAAAATCCTGCCCAAGCCGTCGCCATGTGGTTGTGAGTGGAGGACTTGTGCCAGTCGACCCGTGGCACCTGCTGGGTGTGCCGTGACCTCCTGGTGCACCTAGCCTGGCACATCAGGGGGCACAGGTGGTGCATCGGCCTGTCATCTCAGGCAGTCGACCCGTGGCACCTGCTGGGTCTGCCCCGTGACCTGCCAGCGGGCGTTGGACACTTCACGTGGCCTCAACATGCACATAGGGGCGTCCATAAATTACGTGGGGGGGTCAGACATTTGTGACGATGTGTGACGAGGGGGGGGGGGTTTGAGAAATTGACGTCACATCAAAATGCGCAACTTTAAATAAATATAGACAACACGTTCTTAAATATACTTTTTAATAAATGTTTTCTCCTACATCAGAGTGCAGCGCCACATTAAATACGCACTACAATGACAATAGTTTAAAGCGATTTGAAGCATGTTTTATTTTTTTGTGGGGAGGGGGGGGGGCAGAGCGTTGTGACTTCATATTTGAGGGGGGGGTCTGACTTTTTGTGACGTCGTGTGACGAGAGGGGGGGGGGGGTCAAAATCGTCCAAAATCGTCCAAAATCGCGTGACGTAATTTATGGACGGCCCCAAGTCTGGCACAAGCGCCGTGGTGACTTCACCGCCACGGTTGTTGCTGTGGTTGTGCATATAAATTGTGTGATGGTGATCTGTGGTTACCGCGTTGATATGCATGGAAGTGAGTTGAGTTTCATTGGCTGTTTGTCGTCTGTGAGGTTGGACCTGCATGTGCGTGCGTGTGTGTGCGTGGGAACGGTGGCGCAGTGGTTAGCGCACCGCGCTACGAACTCGGCCACCCGAGTTCGATTACCCGCTCACAGCCAACACCAGTGACGGATATATGAACCGGTCCTGGGCTTCTCCTAGGTCGACTCAGCCGCAAATTAGTACGGGTTTTAAACATCGGCATTGGAGAGACAAAGGCGGCAGAGCGTGGTTGACACCACCACCACCTCCTCGTGTGCTGTGTGGCCTTCGTAGGTGTTCGCTCACAGCACTTGCCCCTTGGGTCTCTAAATGCTATACGGGGGATCTTTGTATTTATTGTTACCCCTTCGTCTGGTTGAATGGAGGTGTCTTGGCCCGGAGTGTGTGTGGTGTGTGTGTGCGGTGTGTGGTGTACAGTATGTGTGTGTGTGTGTGTGTGGTGTATGTGTGTGGTGTATGTGTGTACGGTGTGTGGTGTGTGTGCGTTGTGTGTGTGNTGTGTGTGTGGTGTGTGTGGTGTGTGTGTGTGGAGTGTGTTTGCGGTGTGTGTGTGCGATGTGTGGTGTGTGTGTACCTGGCGCGGTGTATAAACATCGGCCACTCAGGAGACAAAGGCAGTTGGGCGCGATGCTGTGGTCACCCCCACTCACCTTTGTGTGCCGTGCCGGCCTTCGTAGGTACCCCTACTCGCTAACAGCACTTTTGAATCTCGACTTAAAGCTTTCGTGACTGCAGGAATTCATATTCTGTGGGTCTTTCGTAAAGCCACGTAGATATAAAAAAAAAAATCACGACGTTTCGATCGCAACACAAGCAATCGTCTTCAGGTGAAAAAAATACAGCGCTGTTGAGGCTATACGAGGGCGGTTGTGGTGGTGGGGGGCTGTGGAATCTGTGTCCTTGTGAATATGGATGTGGCCAACTCTCAGGATGTCCAGGTGTCGTTTGTTCTGAGCTCATGGCACGCCCGGCGCCAGGTGCGAGCGAGCGAGCGATTTATTTTGCTCCTGCGAAGCATAATGCCTCGGCTGGCGTCTCATGGTGTGCGGTTTTTTTTTTGTTGAAACTTAATTTTGATTTCATCGGCAAGCCGGGGTCTCCTCGCGCTTTGCTGCTGCCATCGTTTGGTGGTCGTCCTGCCGCACGGCTGCCGATTCCGACGGCGGAGCGACGAGCAGCGAGCGAGTGGGAGTGCTTCGTCGCATGCTGTGCTGCGTACTCTTTGTTTTTTCGGTAAAGTCACGTAGGTAAACATTAAAATAAATTAAATCACGACGTTTCGGGCGCAACACAAGCGTCGTGTGTGCTGCATGGTGTAGCCATGGAGTCAACATTGGGGGGACCAAATCTTCCAGGGGGTCCCACCAGAAAAAAAATCTACATTTGAAAACGAATTTCCTGCCTAAAATATTTAAAAAATTCACTAACACATAGGATGGACTTTTTTACAATAATGTGTAATAGTGTATTGTATTACATTGCTCTGTTTTTTTCTTTTTACTTTTCTTGTTTCATTGTATGTAATGGCAGATATTAGGATTAATAAAGTACAACAAAACCACAATAATATAAACAGAAATATATTTTACAGCAATATATGGGGGGGGGCATTTTGAGCATATTTGAATATTGGGGGGGGGGAGGATGCCCCCCCCCAATATATATTACTAGCTGTACTACCCGGCTTCGCCCGGGACTTGTATCCACCACGGCCGGCCGCCTTTGTCTCCCCAGTGGCGATGTTAATACGCCACACCAGTTACTCGTTTTGAGGCTGAGTCCCTCCCTCACCGCTCTCCCTCCCTCACCGTTCTCCCTCCCTCACCGCTCTCCCTCCCTCACCGCTCTCCCTCCCTCACCGCTCTCCCTCCCTCACCGCTCTCCTCACCGCTCTCCCTCCCTCACCGCTCTCCCTCCCTCACCGCTCTCCCTCCCTCAGCGCTCTCCCTCCCTCACCGCTCTCCCTCCCTCACCGCTCTCCCTCACCGCTCTCCCTCCCTCACCGCTCTCCCTCCCTCACCGCTCCCCTCCCTCACCGCTCTCCCTCCCTCACCGCTCTCCCTCCCTCACCGCTCTCCCTCCCTCACCGCTTCCCTCCCTCACCGCTCTCCCTCTCACCGCTCTCCCTCCCTCACCGCTGAACGTGACACTTTTTACTGAATGGCCGTGTTGGGTGGTGGAGGGTTACAACACATTAATAAATAAGGCGATCTAAAGCCAATAACGTTGTTTATGATTAATGCTCGCGAAAGGCCACGTGTTACAAATTGACAAACTTCACTTAATAAGCAGGCTACAGTGTACATGATAGACTGCCAGTACACCCACCCAGCTGAATAAGCAGGCTACAGTCTACATTATAGACTGCCAGTACGCTCAGCCAGCTTAATGACTATTTGTAGAATGAACATTGAAAGAATCCATTATTGGCGCGTGGGGTTTAAACATAATTATACAGTTGTTTTTTCATGAGAAATGGTAATTGTTGTGGTTTTACGCTTGAACACACCGGTGGGCTAAAGCAGTGAAGTCTTAGTCTTTTATGAACGTGACAATTTTTTGCAGATTGGGCGTGTCGGGTGGTGGATAAGGGTTACAACACATTAATAAATAAGGCGATCTAAACCCAATAACGTTGTTTATGAATAATGTTTGCGAAAGCGTACGTGTTACAAATTGACTAACTTTACTTAATAAGCAGGCTACAGTCTACATGATAGACTGGCAGTACACCCACCAGCTGAATAAGCAGGCTACAGTCTACATTATAGACGGCCAGTACGCTCAACCAGCTTAATGACTATTTGTACAAAGAACATTGAAAGAATCGATTATAATAACCAGGCTACAGTCTACATTATAGACTGCCAGTACACCGACTCAGCTTCATAAGCAGGCTAGAGTCTACATGATAGAGTGGCAGTACGCTCACCGAGCTTAATAAGCAGGCTACAGTCTACATGATAGACTGGCAGTACGCTCACCCAGCCTAATGAGTATTTGTACAGTCAACATTTAAAGAATAGATTGTTGGCGCGTTGGGTTTAAAAGTAATATTAATTGCACACATTGTGGTGGGGGGGGAGTGAAGAGTACGTGAAACTTTGATGAATTTACCTCAGAGTCGCGTGGTGGGTGTCGAGGCCTAGTAGCGTGCAGAGCCTCCGGCCTCGGCAAAATTGGCCACCCGGCAGAGGCAGGGTACGGGTGCCGTTCCCCCCCCCCCCCCGCGCTACAATAATACTGTCTAATCACTATTATTTTATCATCTACGGAGCCTATAATAGTAATTGAATACATTGGGGTGGGAGGGGAGTGAAGAGGACGTGAAACTGTGATGAATGTACGTCAGAGTCGCGTGTTAATGCGTGCGCCTATTTTTAAGGGAATTAAAAATGGCGTCCACCCCGCGCCGAAGGCATCGCTACCCGTTGCCAGGGGCAACCGCCGTCCAATGAAAGCGGCGAAGGCGTGGCTACCGTTGCCAGGGGCAACCGCCGTCCAATGAAACTGCAGCCCGCGGCGAAGGCGTCGCTACCCTTTGCCAGGGCAACCGGCGTCCAATGAAAGCGGCGAAGGCGTCGCTAGCCGTTGCCAGGGGCAACCGCCGTCCAATTAAAGTGCGTATGGTCCAGCGACACACACACACACAGACAGACAGATAGACAGACAGATTCGCGATTTTATATATATAGATAATTACGGCCTTGGTGTGCTGTGTGTACACTGTGTGTGTGTGCGCGCGCTGTGTGGACACACTACGACTGGAGAGTTTATTTTATTTTAAATTTGTGCATTAGGTATCAGCGTCTCCTGGACGTGGTTTGTGCCGCCCCATTTCACTTTGGCAATCAACCAGGAGCGGTGGCAGCCACCGAGCGTGGGCACCGATGTCATCAGCAGCTGCAACCTCTTCATCGGCATCGTCGTCGTCAGCATCACGCAGCAGAACAGCTGAATCAGCGGCGAAGATTGCATCGGCATATTTTGTTCACGCCAGCAGGACTGGATGAATTAATGCTCCAACCATGGCACCAAACGTGGTTTTAATATCGAGCAAGTAGGCAAACCTGAACCTCTCGCTCGCAAAATATCTCAATGTATTCGTCAATGACACCGTGTGTATGTATATATGTGTGTGTGGGTTGAGCTTTTTTCGCACCGTACGTGATAATCGAAGTCGCGGGGAAGGACAAAAAACGAGACGCAATAGAGCAGTTCTAAACAAATTAGTTTTCAATTAAAAAGAGAACATGTTAATGGTCGACGTTTCAGACAATTATCCTTCTTCATAGCACATGCATATATATGTAGGACTGTTACTGACGCGACAACTTCTTTGTCTTTCTCGTTCCTTTTATTCCGTATATAGTTCACATCTCCGACAACATCGTTCAATGTTCCTCCGTTCGCTCGCTCCGCTTCGCTCGCTCTCTCTCTCCACTCAGGTCCGATACTCTGCTGCTCGCTACGCTCCTTGCTACTCTGTCCGTACTCTCAATATCCACTGCTACCGTATACTGTATTATTTTGTCCACTGCTACCTTATACTATACACTCTTATCCACTGCTACCTTATACTATACACTCTTATCCACTGCTACCTTATACTATACACTCTTGTCCACTGCTACCTTATACTACACACTCTTATCCACTGCTACCTTATACTATACTCTCTTATCCACTGCTACCTTATACTATACTCTCTGTTGCTCCGTCTCTGTCCCAGGCACCCTCTCCAGCTCCGACTCCAACCCTCACCAGACTCCCGTATCCATATGCTCACTCCTTTATCCCGAACCAATCAGCCCCAATTAGTTATGTCATCCCCCGCTTTGCTACTCGCCCCCAGGCCCCAGCCTCACGTGATCCTGTTATCGTCGCCAACCCGGCGCCAGTCATCAGCCACTCACCCTCTTGACCAATCACGGCCTGCGTCCTCAGTTACCCTTAACACCTGTGGCGCCTCTTAATGACCTCCCCCTTAATTGGCGCAACAACAACTATATCCTCAGTTGCCCCACTGTATGCTGCACGCTTGCACCGCAACCAAACGCGTGGCGCGTGTCATCTCAGGTCCTACACATATATATAGAGGAGTGGAGACTGCACTTGGGGCCGGATGGGAATCGCATTTTAAATGTTTTCTAATGACCCGTTTTACTTTTAACTGGCATGTCAATAATTACCGACGTGTAGTTCTTGAGTACCAACGCACTCTTCAATAATCAAAGAGATTTGCGACAACACATTCCTGCGGAGGGAGCTGGTAGGAACGTTGGGTTGCTCGGTCAATGGCCATGGTCAACGGCGGCGTGGTGTATTTCGCATATATGGCCGACTGTGAGGGCTGGCACAAGCCGGCGTGAGTAGGTTAAACGTTGAGTTTTATAAGGGCACCACGGGGTGACCAGCCCTCACCACCCAGCCCACCCCTCCCATTTTTTGATGCACGACGGACGACACATAATCCCCTGTGGGCTGGTGTAACCAGGAGGTTCCTACCAGTATTAACTCATTTATATTCAAAGTAAAAACCACAAGATGTTGCTGGCACGCACATTCAGAATCAGCATCTTAATTTAGACTGAGGCTGGAAAATCGATGAGCTGTGAAGCTCTTTTCGCAGACGTCCAGTTAAGAGGCACCGGGTCAGAACGTTACAACAACAAACGACACAAAACAAACCACAACAGGCGTGCAAAACAGAGAAAAGGTAAGCAATTCACAAAATATATTGATTTGAANAAAAAAACTTTTTTATTTTCTTGCTGTGGATGTCACACCTGATTATGATTGCTTGTGTTGCAGTCGAAACGTCGTGAGAATTTTATTGTTTAATATTTTAATTATTTTATTATTTCCTTCTACGTGACTTTACCGAAAAGACCAAGAACATGAATGAATCCCTGCAGTCACGAAAGCTTTAAATCACGGTTCCTAGTTCGACGAGAACCTAGTGTGAGACACCGCGTGTTGAAGCCACTCCAGGGCTTATTAGTCTTTCATCAACGATGTTGAACTTATGACCTTCAGGTAGGACGTGGTAGTTGCTGGCTTGTGTAAGAAATACTTACATTATCCCCTCATTGTTAATGGTATTCTTCGCAACGACGCGAATGATGATTTTGAGTCACTTCTGAATTTTAAAATAATTTAAACATTTGCCAGGTAAAGTCCACTGAGCTAAATAGCTCTTTTTCCGAAGTGACCTGGCAATCACGAATGATAGCTCAACGAAGTGGGCTGGTCATCATCATCATGTGGAAATGTATAGCAGCAGCCGAATACTCTAAACGTGCGATGTTGATTCTAAATGTGGAGGGGAAAACCAGAGGACCCGGAGAAAAATACACGCGATAACGTGCAAACTCCAAATATACAGCAGGTGTCAGGTTGGAATCGAACCGACGACCTCCTGTATATCAGGCGAGGTAATTGACATCTCACCACCGTGGCGCTCAAATGGGTTCCAAAATAATGCAAAGTGGCTGCAGATTTTAGAATTTTACTTTGCATATAAATTAGTTTAAGTTACACCGTTTTGATTGAAGGGTTTGTGTGTTACTCACGAGTCACTAAGTGTAACTATATAAATACCTATTTAAAATCGGGTCATCAATAAACGTAACAAAATCGCAACAAGCCCCATGAAGGTTCGCTGCTGACAGGAGGAGGTTCGGGACAGACCCAGCAGGTGCCATGGGTTGGCTGAGTGAGATGACCGGCAGATGCACCACCAGCTGTACCCCCCACTGTGCTTATCTTATCACAGACCAATTCATACCTTATTGGTCACCCCGTGCCCTTTATACATATCAACGTTCATCCTACAATGTCCCATCACAAGGGAGAAACACAAATAGACAAAAGTTATGTTACTAAATAAAAACAGTTGTATGTATTAATTTTGATAATTGGTGTCAATGATGTTACTTATCATGCTACTGTGATCTTGCATGCTGATGCTGCTGCTTGCTTGATATGTGGATGGACACACTCACATACCTGTCAACCCTTATTAGAGACAAATACAAAGCTTATTGGTCACCCGTGCCCCTTATAAATCTCAACGTTCATCCTACAAGGAGAGAAACGCAAGCAAATGGACACGTTTTTTGGCCCGTATTGAAACGGCTGTACGCCGTATGGACCTGAAAACTCAATCTCCCTCTACAGGAATACAGAGTAAACCATATGGGTTTACAGGTATGGGGACGGCCTTCATGCAGCAGTGGATTGATCATGGCTGACGATGATTTATGCGTAAAACAACGTGGGGTTCCATTGTTAGGGCTTCATTCTTCTTCGCTGTTAAGGATTAATATCGCGAGATTTCTGTCCTGTTGGGTGCTCTTAAGGTTTTATTTTACGTGAATTAGAATTATTTGGGGTTACACAATTTATTGATTTTTTTTGCTTTGACATTTCGTTTAAGGTGTGTGGGTTTTAATTGAATTTATTTAAACGTCATAAAAAGTTATGCATTGGCCCCTACCCATTGTGTCGGTCATGGGGGGGGGGGTTGTGTGACCATATTTACCACTCTAGTCAGGGCGAGTTAATGTATGAGAAATAGCAATTGGTGTACAGTATGGAGAGGGGTTGTTTGACCATACCTCCCCACTCTGGTCAGGGCGGGTTGGCAAGCACTGCAGATTGAGGGTTGAGTATGGTCGTGGTGGTCTAGAATGGTGTCCCTCTTGCATCTGTCCAAATCCTCTAGACACGCCAGACGCTGATGTTCCACACCAGACCTTCTCTGCTCGACAACAACGTTTTGGAGTCCAACTCGAGCAGCAACAAGGATGCCACCACTTCTGTGCACCCGGGGAAGTTTATGAATCTCTCCGACCTGCTCCAGGTTGCGTCCAGGCAAGTGGGCGCTGAGTGTTCTCTTTGTTTAAATAACAGCAGCAGCAGAGATACCACACGAGACGGCTCCAGCCTGGATTTTGGTGGCGGGTGGTTAAGGTGATTGAAGACTCAATCACATGGTAATGTGTGTTTTTTTACTTCTTTCGACCACCGTACGTAGCCAGCCGCGCTAATCGGATGGTGCAGGGGAAGGACAACAAACTGAACACAAAAAGCAGTTTTAAAGAAATTACTTTTCAACCTTGAATTAAAGATATATTGCAAACGTGCTGTTTAAATATCCGAGCACACATGTGAGAAACAAGAATTTGCATTCATAGCGCGTATAGATTCCACCATATAAAAAACCTCTTAGGGGTCGTCCATGAATTACGTCACGCGATTTTGGACGATGAAGTAAACGATTGCCAATAGTTCCCGACGGGTAACACAGTACCTCTGCTCCGCTGGAGACAAAACCCGACTGCCGTATGCTACCACATGCTCTACGCCCCCAACAACCTGGGAAAGCACGCCCCCAATGCCCATGTTGCTTGCGTCCGTATCGAGCAAGAAGGGTTTCGAAAAGTCGGGATAACTTAATGGCGGAGCCCCCACTAGGGCGTCCCAGAGGGAGCGAAAAGCAGCCTCCTCCTCCTGTCCCCAGTGAAACTTGACCCCCTTTGATGTCAAGGCATGTAAGGGTTTAGCAATCGTCGCAAAATCGGCGACAAACCGTCGGTAATATGACGCGAATCCAATGAAACTCCTGACCTCCCCCACCGAGGTGGGAGTCGGCCAGGAGCTGACACATTGCGTTTTGGCGGGATCTGTGGCAATACCTGACTGTCCGACAATGTGGCCCAAATACCGCACCGATTCGCAGAGCAAATGACATTTCTGCGGCTTGAATTTCAAATGATCAGCCCGCATTTTGAGGAAAACAGCCCACAACCTCTGGTGGTGTTCATCGAATGTTTTACTAAAGACGATGATATTGTCTAAGTAAATCAAACAAGAATCCCATTGCAACCCAGCCAGGACCAATTCCATTAATTGCTGGAAAGTCACCGGCGCTGAGTGGAGCTCCATTGGCAAGCGGTTAAATTGGAATAGGCCGTGCGGCGTATGGAAAGCTGTTTTAGGTTTAGATTCCTCATCCAGAGGGAGCTGCCAGAACCCTGACAGTAAATCCAATGTGGAGAAGAACCGTGCCCCCGCCAGGGCGTCAAGCGATTCATCCATCTGAGGGAGCGGATATGCGTCAGCTACGGAGATCTTGTTTAGCCGACGAAAATCAACACAAAACCGCAAGGAGCCATCGTGTTTTTTAACTAACACGATGGGTGCACCCCAAGGGCTGGTAGAAGGGGATATAATATCCGCAACTAGCATGTCTACGGCCGATTTGACATGATCCTTTTCGGCGGGACTCAACCAAAAAGGATTTTGGCGGATTGGCGCGCTGTCACCCGTGTCAATATGGTGTTGCAGCAGTTTAGTACAGCCAATATCATATTTGTGTCGACTAAAAACGTCGGAAAAATTGCGCAGAAGGGTTCGTAGCTTATCATGCTGCGAGTCAGACAGGTCTGATGATCCCGCGCAAAGCGCATCCAGCCACCCCTCATCACGGTCCGAATGCGGTTGCGACAGAGGAGCGGTGCTCACTTGTCCAATGACCGATTCCTCACAGGGTACCGGCGTTGCGTGCGCAAGCACGGTCCCTTGAGGAACCACAGCCGTTCGCAACCCAACATTGAGGACCGCGATGAAGGGGTCCCCGTCCCTTTCACAATGGTCTGGGCCACTACCAAATCAGGTCCGTTGACCCGTCCCTAGACGGTCCCAACAGAACACCCCGATCCCAATCCCTTAGCGAATGGTTGACGCAGCCGAAGAAGCATGAGCATCTGAGCCCCAGCGGTACGCGTACCGTCCTCGTAACAAGCGCTTGTACCGTCGCAAATACCGTACGGACAGTAGCGGGGTAGGACAAGAACATCATACGTCGGCCCAACTGGAGTTCGATGCAACTTTGGTCGATCCAAATTCGAATTGGCATTTTGGCCAAGAAGTCCGTCCCCAACAGGCACGGAACTGCCAGCGAGGAGGAGACAAATACCGGCCCGGATAATTTGATGTCCCCAATACAAATTTGCGCGCGGATCTGTCCGATAATGCCCAGCGAGCCCCCGTTGGCAGCATAGCATGGAACATCAACGGGGAGCAAAGAACGGCTTTGAACGGGGAGAATGTTATAAATTAAATCGGACACAATTGTCGCCGATGCTCCTGTATCAACTAAGACCCACACCTCAACCCCATCAATATGCCCCACAACGACCGACGACCCCGCCAACATGACAACAACGCGATGGGCCCTCCCCATCGCGGCACATTTTGACGCAACGACAGCCGATTTCTGACCCCTGTTCATTGCAGTGCGTGAGTGTGTCACAGGTGTGTGCGTAGGCCAAACATGTGGGGTGCCACGACTTGCCGAAGTTTGCTGCGGAGCCTTGGGTAGAGGCGCGTCGTCCGGCCGAGGCGTTGCACCGTGCTGTCGAGGAGCCCGGCATCCCGAAGCCACATGGCCCTGGAGGCCACAGTTGTAGCACCGCGTGAGCGCCCCAGACGGCTTGGGTCGATCCTGGTCGCTCGGCCCGTCCCGAGCTGGCCGTCCCCCAGATCTCTACTCCGTCGGGCGACCCACATCGCAGACTTCTTCCAATGGGAGGGTGGTGGCAGCCACGGTATGTCTGGCCGCTGCCTTGCTGGCCTTGCGACGCTGGGACAGCAAGTTTGCGTGGATGTGCCGTTGCGGCCCGCAGGGAACACATCTCCTTGTCGTCTTGTGCCAAGATGACGATGTCCAAATCGTCCGCCAACAGCAATATCTTCTCAGCCACCATAGCGTCCACCCCTTCCTCATCCATCCGCGGGAAAGCCGTCTTCGCCAGGGCTAGGAGAGCGGTATGCCAGGGGCGATTCCTTGGCGCCCCGCTGACGATCGTAAAACAGCTGTCTGCAGTCAGAAGGTGGACCGTAGACTGCAGACAGGAGTCGAAGTGCCGCCTGCAGCGTGGCGCGCACCGATCTTGGTGCCGTAGTGAGGGTGGCGAGGGCATCACCGTCCAGCGTCGCCGGCAGCAAGCGTAGCACCTCGTCGTCCGTCCATCGCGACATTTCTTGGTGGGCGAGGAAACGTCTTTGGAAGGCTCCCCAGTTGCCGTCTTCCGCCACAAACTATTTGAGGACCGGCAATCGCTGCTAGAACGAGTCCTCCGCAGCCGTAGATCGCCAACCATTGTTCCCGCCAATCTATTCAGTATCGGCGGGAACCGCTAGTGACGCGCTGGCCGCTGATTGGCGTTCGCCGCCATCGGCCGCTGTTGATGAGGTGGCGGTTTCTGGTCGGCGACTGTCGGTCACATGACGTAGCCCGGCCCCGCCCTCAACACCCATTGTACTGATGGCGGCAAATCCAACCTCCAGCCCCGTTGAAATGGCGGGAACTGGCGTCGCGTGTCGTCCGACGTCGCCCTGTGCTGCTCCTCCAACCCCCAGGCAAGTGATTTCCTCCAGCGTGGTGGCTGCCCCATAGAGTAGCTCCGCCAGCCGACGGTCCCCACCCGTCCGGCTGCTGCGGTATCGCAGACTCGCCCTCTGCGAGTTCAGGCTCTGAGTCGGCCGAGTTGTCCTCCTCCCCAGGTTCCTTGGTACGAGCCGTCCATCTTGTGTCCATCTTTAGAAGACCACTTCTGACTCCAGTTGTAGTAAGTTCAACGAGACTTGGATGATGTAGTTGGAGGCACACTTATTTATTAACCGTTCCACTCTATACAGGCAAGGTATTGTTGTATCTATGCCCTGTTTTCCGTTATTAATATTAAGAATAATTAAGAAAAAATGTTGTTTTTATTATATCTATATATATTTGTTTTTTAATAATGAAAACAACTCACTTCTCACAAGCACATCAGGAATCCATGAAACATGGAGGGCGGTTAAAATGTTGAGAATTCGGTCACAAAGAGGTCATAGACATCCAGACGGACAAAAAGATGTATGGACTAAACCTCCCAAGACATCTGGAGATGTACAGATAAGGTGCAGAGTAAATAACGGTTGAAACTTCGCGTTTTCTTAACGTTTTCCTCACCGAAAAGTAGAAACTTAACAAAGATAATTAACCAACAAACAATAATATTTTTACTATTATTATATGTTTCCTACCTACACGACCTTCCAAAAAAACTAAAGAGTACGAATTCCAGAAAGCTTAAGTGGAAACATAGTTACATTTAACCTCAGGACATTAAAATATAACTCGGGAATAAAACACCAATCTCTGGAGAACTAAACTTGGCGAAGCCCCAAAATAATAATGTGACGAGGATCATTACGAATATTCATTAAACATAGACGAATGATAACCACGATACTAAGACCGAAGGAACTCATAAAATATAATTCAAGAATAAATGTAACACACAGGACCACATAAATGTATCGCATACATCTCCTCGACCACCTTTGTCTTCCAGCGGGGTCTGACCTCAGAATGACCCACGCAGGGCAAGCAAGAAGGTAGCAGAAAGGTCACAAAGGGGGGGGTTTGTGCTGACATTCGAGAACATCTGGTTTTTTCTGTTTATTTTCCCTCGCAAGAGACGCGGAGAGAGGAGAGGGTGCCCACGTTGGAGTTAAGCACGGCCGTCTTGTCTCCCGCAGCACAAACAAATGGCCCATGAATGCTTGGAGGGTTAGGAAAGGTCGCGGAGGGGTCGCGGGATGTCTGCTTCTTCTCGGTCTGNTTTTTTGTTTGTTTTCTCTCGCAAGAGACGCGGAGAGAGGAGAGGGTGCGCGTGTTGGAGTTAAACACGGCCGCCTTTGTCTCCCCACAGCACGGACTGCAAGATTTACACACGCAAGCAAATAACATTCCCCACCCATCCTTCCAGAATGATTACACAGCTGTGTCTTTACTAATAAACACGCACACGACACACGAAACACACGGACGCAGATGTGTTCAACCCACAGAAAGATATATGACGGCCTTCGAACAACTCGGGAAGACTGAGTGGATTTTTCCGATATAAGGAGGGAAAAATCCATTCAACTCAGATCGTCAGGGGCTCTGGCCCCCACCACAGATCTCCAGGGCTTCGGCTCCATCTCTTTTCGTCGCCGCCAACGAAGAAGCTTTTCGTCATCCAGAAGGACGAGGTTCGTGGGTGCCGAGGCGCATCGCCTGCCGCAAACGAGTACACGAGACTCAACCCCCTTGCCGTGTCACCACGCCGAGGTGCATCGCCTGCCGCACACGAGTGTACGAGCCCAGCTCCCTTGCCGTGTCACCACGCCGAGGTGCATCGCCTGCCGCACACGAGTGTACGAGCCCAGCTCCCTTGCCGTGTCACCACGCCGAGGTGCATCGCCTGCCGCACACGAGTGTACGAGCCCAGCTCCCTTGCCGTGTCACCACGCCGAGGTGCATCGCCTGCCGCACACGAGTGTACGAGCCCAGCTCCCTTGCCGTGTCACCACGCCGAGGTGCATCGCCTGCCGCACACGAGTGTACGAGCCCAGCTCCCTTGCCGTGTCGCCACGCCGAGGTGCTCGCCTGACCACGCAAACGAGCGCGGCCGCGCCGTCAGTCATCGTACGGGGTCAGCCGAGGGAGGAGTCGAAAAGCGAGCCGCTCACCGCAGCCGCGCAAGCCAAGAGGGTCCTTCTCCGAAAGTCGTTCGTACCCACAACTTTCCCCACCAATAGACCCACACACGCACGCATCGACGCCCCACTCACCTGTGAGACTATCCTATCTCTTTCACCCTTACCATCGTATCAACCCTAGTCAATTATCAGAAGACTGATTATCAACTACATGAACCCTCAGCTGGCCATGGGAAATCGCGGCCCATCGAGTGATTAAGAGTCCGTCGGTTATAAGAGTGAGGTTATTCTCCTTGCCTTTTTCTTTTGTCCCGTTCATCGCATAGGCGATCAATAGATTCGTCGAGGCAAACTCAAACTCTCGGAATCCTCATTACGAATCGACCCATATATATAGAGAGAATATCTTGTCAAATCGGTTTTCTTTGTCAGAGAATCTCGCTGAGGAATTAATCAAAGCAGAGCCGATACTCCCTCTCACAACACGCATCCACCCACCCTTGTCTCAAACATTTCGTTAAAAAGGATTTTATACTTGCCGATGAATCTATTGACATATACTTTCGCCTCTGGGATACAATAAGTGCTTTTTATTACCGCCATATGAAGTGTGTCATGCTTGTTATCAAACTCGGCCAGTCGCCGATTGTGATCGATACATGGGCGAACTAATGAGATGCCTGGTGGAAAGGTAGAGGATACGACTGTTAGGAGGGTTTTTAGTCATTCGGTTCGTTAAATGCATAATGTCGCAAATGCACAAGTGTTTATTCATTCATATTAGTTAATGCATAATATCGCAAATGCATAAGAGTTTTGAGTTATTCAATTTAGCTAAATGCATAGTCTCGCAAATGCATAAGTGTTTATTCATTCATTTTAGTCAAATGCATAATATCGCAATTGCATAAGAGTTTTGGTTATTCATATTAGTCGAATGTATAGTCTCGCAAATGCATAAGAGTTTGGTTATTCAATTTAGTTAAATGCATAGTCTCGCAAATGAAGGAGTATTTTTAGTTATCCATTTTCGTTAATTGCATAATCCTGCTCATGAATTATTGACGCATGTTTGACCTGCATGCTAGAATGTCACATGTTTGTTTAGAATAAAATTGTTATCACAGAAGCGACTCGAGTGTTCCTTCCAAGTCCATGCAAAACTGTCTTATTCTTGATAACTGTATCCTGTGATGAGATCTGAACCTGGAGACCTAAAATCACAAACACACTAAGATAATCAGCAAATGTTTAATCGATGATAATCGTGTTATCCTGATTGATATAACTCTGGATAAACGAAGCTAAGCCTTATTATCACAACTGCACACATGAACATAATCGCAAGCATCCGCATAAATTACTACGATTATCTCCGTGATTATCATAATTTATGCATATAATTACACACATTAACATAATTTATGCATATTAATACACACACTATCCTAATTAATGCGATTTGCGCATTTTCCTGAAATTTATTAATTTTTATTATTTTTTAAAAATTCAATCCAACAATACAAAGTATACAACACTCGAAGGGTATTGGCCCCTTCACCCGTCTAAAAGGGAGATCCCACGATCTCTATCCCTACTCCCAGGTCCTCCACTACAGAGCTAGGGGAGGCTAGCTGATCCAGCTCTGGCCAAGCTGGGATTACGGCACCCTGAGTCCCCAGACCAGCTTTTACAAGAACATCGGCTCTGGGCTCTCGGGCCACGCCACTGGCTTGCCCTGGTCGGTCCTTAGAAGGACGGCGATCTAGGGGAGTCCCAGGGCCTATCTAGCCGGTATTCCTTCTTCACTGGTTTAAGCTAAACACTGAACCCCGAGCCCACCGGCTCACCGCCTTATATAGCCACTCCCCCCTCGAGGGGTGGGCCGTGGAGATCACAGCGCCGTTTCAGCCCCCAGGCTAAACGATGCGGACATGGATGTAAGCATCCTTCCGTGTGCGGGCATAACCACCCCTGGTGTGTTTGTTCGCCCTCCCATAACACCTCTACACAAGTGTTGAATGGGGCCCGGACCGGGTCGTCGTCCCGGCTGGCTCGGTGTTGGCTCACGCCACTACCGATTTCACCAGCTTTGAGAGCGACCAACCCACAAAAATGGCTGCTGGCGGGCCACGATCCGATCGTTCGGACGATCGATGATCGCAGATTTGTGCGGGGAAAATACGTCCTTGTCGCCACGCAGCGGAGCACCTTGCATTCACTATTGTCGGAGTACGCTGATGTTTTCAGTAAAACGATTTGGATTTGGGCCATACCTCGCTCTTGTCACCATATCGACACCGGTGCGTGGGACCGATTTGTATGCACCCGCATCGCATGAGCCCTGCAGAAAGGGAACACGTGCGTGGCGCGGTGGACGACATGTTGGCGGCCGATATAATTTCACCGTCCAACGGTCCTTGGGGCGCGATGGTGGTGTTGGTTAAAAAGAAGGATGGCGGGATGAGGTTTTGTGTAGACTTCCGCCGATTAATAAGATATCTGTGGCGGATGCATACCCCTTGCCACGGATGGACGACTCGTTGGACGCTTTATCGGGGGCAAATTTTTCTCGAGCCTAGACCTGTCGTCTGGGTTTTGGCAGCTTCCCCTCGATGATGCGTCCAGACCGAAAACGGCGTCCGCACGCCACAAGGCCTCTTTGAGTTTAACCGCCTACCTATGGGCTTGAATGCAGCACCGGCAACGTTTCAACGCCTGATGGAACTGGTGCTAGTGGGGCTGCAGTGGGAAACGTGCCTCATATATTTGGACGATATTATCGTATTCAGCCGCACCTTCGAAGAACACCTCCAACGACTGGAGACTGTCTTTAGAGGATGCGCTCGGCTGACCTAAAATTTAACCAAAAAAGTGCCACCTTTTGCAACGATCTGTCCGCTACTTGGGACACATCGTCAGCTCTGACGGTGTGTCCACGGACCCTCAGAAAACGGCGTGTGTCCGAGAGTGGCCCACGCCCACTTCGGTGGGCGACATATGGCTGTTTATAGGGTTCGCATCCTACTATCGCCAATTTGTTAAGAATTTCGCGACGCTGGCTAAGCCGCTGTATGTTCTGACGGGGAAAAATCAGAGACTTAAATGGGGCCCGGAAGAGGAACGCTCTTTTCAATCTCTCCGGGATCACCTGGCCACGCCCAACGCTCGACTACCCAGACTTTTCCCAGCCGTTCATCCTTGACACGGATGCTAGCGATATTGGCATAGGAGCTGTTTTGTCGCAACGGAAAGACAGGGTTGAGCGAGTGGTGGCATACGGCAGCAGGGTTTGTCCCCTGCCGACATGCGATATTGCGTGACGATGGGAACTGCTAGCAATTGTACATTTTGTTCGCCAGTACCGGCCGTACCTGTATGGAAGGAAATTCCTCGTGCGCACTGACCACGCTGCCTTGCAATATTCTTTGAAATTGGAACAACCGTCCGGTCAATTGGCTCGGTGGTTGGAATCATTACAGGAGTTTTCCTTCAATATCACGTACCGCAAGGGTACTCGCCATGGCAACGCGGACGCTCTCTCTAGGTTGCCCCGACTCCTCCCTGCGCCTGTCTGACGGGTACGCACCGCTGTGCGGTGCTGCCTACCTCGCCCTGTCCGGTCATGGGGGCGATGTCGAACGATGAAGGCCAGGATGTACCCGTTGGCGCCGACGATACGCTGCATTTGCGCACTCGGTGTGGCTACGCGAGCAGGAGGCTGATGCCTCTCTGGATCCGCTGCGGGAGCTGATCGGAAAACCGAGATCTCATTTGGCGGGATGGAAATGGCAGTTGTTTCGGGGCCAGGCGGGATTATTGATGTGTACGGATGGATTGTCTGACCATTCACGCCTGGTTGTGCCGACATCCCTTTGCTACGATCAGGTCCGCGCTCTGCACGCCGACAAGCTGATGCACCTCGGGGTGCAGAAAACATTGCCCACGATGCAGCAGGATTTCTTTTGGCCCAGCATGACAGCAGATGTCACTAACTTTATCCGGTCATGCCATGATTGTGCAAAGCGAAACCGCCTCGTCAAAATTATATCCCGCCCCTACGTTCGATCGAGGTATCCCGTATTAATGAGCTGGTTGCTCTGGATATCCTGGCCGTTCCCTCCATCGGCTAGGGGAAATAAATACCTTTTGGTCGGGGTCGAATATTTTTCTCGCTGGCCTATGGCTGGCCTTTGCCTGACCAAACGGCCTCATCCATCACCGAGGCTTTCTTGAATGGATACGTCATGGATAAAGGAGCACCCGAAGGCCTGCTCACGATCAAGGACGTAACTTCTCCTCCAAATTGCTCTGCTTTGGGTACAAAGAAAATCCGCACTTCCCCTTACCATCCGCAAACGGATGGCATGGTGGAACGATTTAACCGCACCCTTTCGGCCATGCTTTGTCACACGGTGAGTGAAAAACAAACCGATTGGGACTTGCACATACCAGGCGTCCTGGCACCATACCGCATGGTTCCGCATGTCCACAGGATATTCACCATTTTTCCTGATGTATGGCCATGAGAATGTACCCCGATTATGTCAACTTGGTGCAGTGGGGAAACAACCGTCCTCTTCCTTGCTGACCACGTTGCGTGACTCGCTTAAATGGGTTACAGAGGCGCGAGAGGCCGCCAGATGTGCGACGGCCCGTACGCAGGCAAGGAACGAGATGTATGCGCGTGATCGTGAACTGACATGCCTTGGTCGGTGGGCGATATGGCATGGCTCCATTGCCCTCAGGTGCCAGTGGGTACGTCCCCTAAACTGCACAACCTTGGCGGGGCCCGTGAGGCTGGTGGACATTCGGAATCCCCAGAGTGTTCGCATCCAGTACGGCCAACGTCGTTGGTATGTCCATTTGTCGCGGCTCAAGCCCTATGTTGACCCGCGTGCTGGCCCTTCATCTCCGCTTGTTAACCTGCCGGGGTCTGGCGTGCCAAATGTGCCACTTGCCTCACTGAGCTGATTGATCCCCAGCGGGGCTGTTCTACCCCTGCAGACGCACAGGTTTTGAAGGACGACGAAACCCCGGACGTTCCACCTCCAACGGGGCCTGTCCCAGACACAACGAAAACCGAAAATTCTTCTTCTTCTCCATGGCAACCACCTCCTGTGAACAGTCGGCGAGGCAACCATGCGCGAAGGGAGGAGAGGGTCCGGCGTCGCGTACGCGGTCGAAGTCTCTCCCATTTCGCTAATACTTCTTTCCTTGCGGTCTGTCACCCTGGTGTTACTGCGCTATAGGGGCGCCCTAATGTTGTCTGTTGTTTTAATGTTTTAAAATCCTGGCGCGTTGACGCCTACTACCCCTTACCTTGTTAATGCATCTTAGACGCCCTAAGATTTATTCAAAGGGATTCGGGCTGTCACTCCTTTCCCAGCCGAGACGGCTGACTTTTTACACCGGGGGGGGGGGGGTGATGTAATGTGAGGATATATCTGGGTCGCTGACGGATCACAACTCGTCACGATGATTGGCTCTGCCGGTCCTGGTCCATAGCCAATGGGGGAAGCCTCGGGCGTGGTCCTGACGTAATGAAAGGTGACAGCTGAAGTAGAGGATTGGTTCTGCTGTCTTAGCCACAGCCAATGGGGAGACGAGTCAGGGCATGGTCCCGGGAGCCTACGATGGAGTCTGGAAGATTCCATAGAGGCTAAGCAGTATTGGTGGAAAGGTACCACGTGACCCGGGTATTAAATAGGGGTGGAGACGAACAACATGTGGTCAGAACTGGAACGAACGGCACGCGAGAGCGGGGGTCGAGGCTGCCAGGTGGCTGCGCGCGTCTCTCTCTCTCTATCCCTCTCACGCTGTCTGTCAGCAGCGTGAAGGAGTAAAAGAAAGACAAATAAAGACCGGATTCCAGAAGTCGCTTCCACGACCTTTATTCCATTAGAAAGATAAACATTGGAAAAAACAGATTTTGATTACGTAATTGACCAGTTTGCACAGTGAAATCAAGAAAAATTATCTTTTGTAGACTATATCAACCAGTCTACACAGTGACTGAGTGAGCCATTTAATATTTCTATAAATTTGCTTCTTTAAATACAATGTTTCATTAAAATTTAATTGTTATTCCTTATTCGATGTAATAGGAAAATGCGATTAAACGGGGGGGGGGGGGCGCAATTTTATAGTTCGTCCCGGCGCAAAATATCCTAGCTACGCCTCTGCTTCCGCCTCTGATAGAAATCTGATGGGTTCTATGATGATGTCGTCCTGCACTATTTAAGACCGCAAGCAGGTGGATGGCTTCACTATTCCGATAAATTCTCGAATATGCTGGATGTAATTTCCAGCGAAACGTCGTACTCAAATTGCAAATGTTGTGGATTCACTCTTCAAACACACGGTGGGCTGAAGAAGTAACTAATTGGCGTTTTGTTAACGTGACACATTTATACTTACGCGATCTAACCCAAAAACCTTTATTATGAACTGGCTTTACTAGCTTACTACCCGGCTTCGCCCGAGACTTGTCCTGGATTAATACACAGCCTACGCGGAGGGTTGGGGGGGGATGCGTGACGTCAGCAGGCACACAGCGTGACGCTGCCACATACGGGTGACATCACAGATGTGACGTCACCGCTCACTTGGCGTGCAAAATATATCCATTATTGCGCCCCCCCCCCCCCCCACAAAATGCAAAAGGTTCATTTTTCTACTTTTTGCATTGTACAGTCTGGAAGCTACCCACATGCAAATTTCAAGTTTGTTGCATGTCGGGAAGTATACTAAACATTTGGAACACACACATTCACAAATTTCCCTTTATATACAGTATATAGATAATACTGATCGCGAAAGCCTACGTGTTAAACTGACAAATTGTATGTTTTTACAGTGAACTTATCTGGTTATCTGGTACTGTTCAGAGAGTTCTACGGGCAAAAAGCAAAGCTGGTGTCAGGTGTTTGTACCGCAAATTAAAATGGTGGGGTGGCGGAGCAGATGTAAGTCCATCAACGGATATTTGGAGTCCGTCCCAGGTGAACGATATGGCTCCAAAGTCGTCAATGTCGCTATTGTATAGTTGATGTTTGGTGCCTGCGAACCTGGACAGCAAAGCTTTTTCACCCAACCAGCAAAAAAAGTTTGCTAACATATAGAACCATATTTTTTCCCATGCTAATTGTGCTGACCTGTTGGGAACACCGTTCCTTAACTCGAGAAGTCACCTCCAGAACAAGGCTGGTTAAGTCAGGTCAGGTCAATTTATTTATTTGCTTAAACACCTGATGGCTTTCTGCCACAAATCTGCCACTCAAAGCGCCAAATGAATCGGCAATGTGGGTTGGGGAAAATTGACTCAATCGCCCTGCGAAGCAATGTGCTCTCTGGCAGTGCTTGGCAGCCTGTGGCTCTTGAAGGATTACTTCGTAACGTATTTATTAAGCCCCCCCCCCGTCTCGTATTCACCACACAGTGCATTGCGGCTCTGAAATACTGAATTTGAAAAAAATGGAACGTCTTGTCATTTTGCTTTGTCGACCCTTGCTCCAGGCTTACATACCATGTTGAGGGTTCACTATGCAGAGCCATTTAATAATGTTGGTGAACATTGGTGTTGGTTCCTGCGGACATGAAATGTGTTCAAGAATAGGGGCAAGTCACAGCTGGGATATGAGCAGTTGACGCAAGCAGTCAGACAAATTAGGGTGGTCTGAGTTGTTAGGTTCATTCTTTTTGTGAATTAGGTAATATGTGGATATGCATGGCCAGTCAGCCGTGAGGCAGAAAGCCTCCTCTGGCAAGTCACACTAGCCTCAGTGAAAGAATGATGGTTCGTGACACATTCTGCTGCAATGTGTCAGAGGGGTCACTAGGGATGAGGCAGGGCTTTATTTATTGCTCAATATTTTCCGGAATGCTGATGTCATATATGCCATTGTGATTTGACATTACAGACATGTAGGCATCGCCATCAAAAAGTGTATCTTAGGACAGGGAAGTACATATTAAGCACCGTCCTAAAAGATATCTGGTAACCCGAGGTCAATATGAACACATTCTGGCGAATTGCCCGATGATGCTGGATGCAATTACCAGCGAAACGTCGTACTCAAAAACTGTAAATGTTGTGGTTCACGCTTCAACACACCGGTGGGCTAAAGCAGTGAACTATTTGTCTTTTGTCAACGTGACATTTTTTGCTGATTGGCCGTGTCGGTGGTGGAGGGTTACGACACATTTATAAATAACGCGATCTAAACCCAAAAACGTTGATAATGAACATCTATGAACACCAGCATACATACCACAGCAATAGCATGATACAAATTAGCACGAGATGGATGCGGCTTACGAGAATTATTCCCCGAACGTCCTATAAGCATTGTCTAACAATATCAAATAAAATCACTGGCCTTGGGTACAAGTTAACTCATCCCCCTCCCTCCTCCCACCGCACTAAACCGCTGCGTCTATTCCCCAGGTGTGCAAGCTCTGAGCGGCGTCAACTGAGCTCACCCACGCGCTTGCCCAGGTGCAAGTTTCCACAAACTCCACCCCCACCACAACCTCCACTTGCCTGCACACCATTGCATTGTACACAATGAGTAGGCGGTAGTCGCTGTGCGAGTATCACCGTGCAACGAGGCCCTGCCCGTCACCCCCTAGCGGCCAATGAAGATGAGTGGTGAGTTGCGTGTTAGGGGCCGTCCATAAATGACGTCACGCACCTGGGGGGAGGTCAGACATTTGTGACGATGTGTGACGATGTGTGACGGGGGGGGGGTGAGAAATGTGACGTCACATCAGAATGCGCAACTTTAAATGAATATAGACAACACGTTCTACTTAGCTAAATATACTTTTTTAATAAATGTTTTTCCTACAGCATCAGAGTGCAGTGCCACATTGAATACACGCTACAATGACAATAGTTTAAAGCGATTTGAAGCATGTTTTATTTTCAAAATGGAAATATGGTTTGGGGGGGGGCAGAGCTTTGTGACGTCATATTTTAGGGGGGGTCTGACTTTTCGTGACTCCGTGTGACGTGGGGGGGGGGGGGGGTCAAAAATCGTCCAAAATCGCGTGACGTCATTTATGGACGCCCCCTAGTACCTTTACGAGTATCACCGTGCAAACGAGGCCCTCCCCGTCACTGCCTAGTGGCCAATGGAAGATGAGTGGTGAGTTGTGTGTTAGGCTGGGCTTTGTCTACATGGTCAAGGTCAGATGCATGCTGATTTGGCCTTGGAGGTATATGCTTGTGATCCCGTACTTTGGATTCTCGATCAGGTACGCATATATGCACGTTGAACTTCTTTCACACCGTACGTAGCCGACCATGCCAATCGCAGGTGTGTCGCAAGGTGACCATGAAAATGGCCGTACAATGAGTGGGTTGTGAACCCGTTTTATTCGAAACATAGAGNTTTTTTGTGTTGTTTGTTGCGTTATGCGCGCGTTACAAAGTGTAGGTTGTTTTCTGTCCCTCGTGTGCATGTAGGTATTCTCTGAGAACTTTGGTTTCCTCCTACATCAGGGGTCCCAACCCCCGGTCCGTGGCCTGTTAGGAACTGGGCCGCACATCAGTAGGTGAGCGGTGAGTTTCTTTGTAAAGGGGGAAAGACCTAATGATGAAAATATTGTCTTCCTCGAAAGCGGTCCCTGGTGCCAAAAAGGTTTGGGACCGCGGTCCTACACAACATAAAACACCGACCATCAAATGTAATTCTGAAGGATTCTAAGTGTGGAGACATTCCCGATAATAAGTCTTGAGACTCGGTGGGGAATTCCTATATGAGTGACATTCGCAGTGTTCCTGGATGACCAGCAGGTGATGCTGTGACCAGAAAAACAGTGAAAAGCGGTCAAAAACTTACGTCACTGTGGGCGGACTGGAATGTAGTTTTGGAGAAGCAGATCTGCCAATCAAATACAAGCACTACCCATAATCCAATCAGCTATCTACCAGCCACTTATACGAATCCTAACTACACTAGGCAATAAATACTTGCACTAACTAGCCAACGAGCCAGTTGTACTAACTCTACCCCAAACTAACTAACCAACTAAAGTTTGTACTATCCCTACCTCTGAACACACTTACAAATCAAGCACAAGTACAATCGCCATCCAGAGGTGGGACAAAGTCATTGTTATGCAAGTCCAAGTCGAGTCTGAAGTCATCAAATTCATGACTCGAGTCTGACTCGAGTCCAAGTCACATGACTCGAGTCCACACCTCAGAGGTGGGACAAAGTCATTGTTATGCAAGTCCAAGTCGAGTCTGAAGTCATCAAATTCATGACTCGAGTCTGACTCGAGTCCAAGTCACATGACTCGAGTCCACACCTCAGAGGTGGACAAAGTCATTGTTATGCAAGTCCAAGTCGAGTCTGAAGTCATCAAATTCATGACTCGAGTCTGACTCGAGTCCAAGTCACATGACTCGAGTCCACACCTCAGAGGTGGGACAAAGTCATTGTTATGCAAGTCCAAGTCGAGTCTGAAGTAATCAAATTCATGACTCGAGTCTGACTCGAGTCCAAGTCACATGACTCGAGTCCACACCTCTGTCGCCATCCATAACCATAACCATACTAGTCAACCAAATCTAACTCCACCCCTAACCCCATTTTGGCTCGAGAACGAATTTCTTCTCGTGTGCTCACCTATGGGGACCTCATTTGCCAGTCCAAAAATATGATAATTGGTTCTTTACCCTTCTATCTGGCAACAAAACTGACACCTTTTTGCAAGGAGTCATGTTTGCAAGACCGCAAACCTGCAGTCATAAATACAAGACATAACTCTGATAATGTGCATGTCCCTGAGTTGATTGGTCTTTTGTTTGTATTTATGACTGCAGGTATTGCGGTCATGCAAACATGACTCCTTGCAAAATGTCAGTTTTGGCAGATAGAAGGAAAGAACCAATTATCATTTTTTACTGGCAAATGAGGTCCCCATTTGCTTGCCGAGCTCTCATACTTGGTGCATTGTCCTTGAGTTGGCGCCTTTTGGCGTCATCTNGCCAACCCATATGAGTCTAGGCCGAAAAAGCTGCTCGGTGTGGACCAATCAACTTCAAGGACAGTGCACATTATCAGAGTTATGTCTTTTGTTTGTATTATGACTGCAGGTATTGCGGTCTATGCAAACATGACTCCTTGCAAAAAGGTGTCAGTTTTGTTGCCAGATAGAAGGGTAAAGAACCAATTATCATATTTTTACTGGCAAATGAGGTCCCCATAGTATGTCTATCGATGTGTCGCACACCGTATTTATGTTTATTATTACAGGGCGTTTTCCAGTCTATTTTTTTATTTTAAGCTCGCTAAATATAAATTAGAAACGAACAAACACTTATCCCAATGTTATCATTTAAGTCCCCCATTCGTCTTAATTCAGCTTGACTACTTATGAAAGTTTTCTTAAGAGTTAAACGAAAGTGTGTACATCTTTAACATCATGGGATGCATATTTGGTCGGTAGATAAACTGTAGAGAATACTTTGTAATTTGGTAATATACGTTCAATCATTCCAATTATACTGCAGGTGATTGGGGGAGGCAAAGTCGACGGCAATGAATGGACGTAGGTGACAAAAGCATTGAGATGATAGTAGCAAGTTTTGATGATGTAGGGGCCATCCACAAATAACGTCACGCACCTAGGGGGGGGGTCAGACATTTGTGACGATGTGTGACGAGGGGGGGGTTTGAGAAATGTGACGTCACGTAAAAATGCGCAACTTTAAATTAATATAGACAACACGTTCTACTTATTTAATATGCGTTTTAATAAATGTTTTCTCCTACAACATCAAAGTGCAGCGCCACATTAACTACGCACTACAATGACAATAGTTTAAAGCGATTTGAACCATGTCATATTTGAGGGGGGTCTGACTTTTTGTGATGCCGTGTGACGAGGGGGGGGGGGTAAAAATCGTCCAAAACCGCGTGACGTCATTTATGGACGGCCCCGTAGTTGACGTGAATGTCCAGAGACAAGGTGGAATAATCCAGAGCGACACCAAGGAATTTGATGTGCATCATAGAAGTTTTTTTGGGTTAGATCGCGTAAATATTTGTATGCATCTAATATTTTTACGCGATCTAACCCAACAAACCCCAAAAGAAACCTCCACTATGAATATTGGTCGCGAAAGTCTACGTGTTAAACTCAATGTGATGTGTTCCGTGATGAATGGTGGTGCCGGCAATCGTGATGTTGCAGGGAAAAAAGGGTGACGTGAGCCGTTATCTGGTGCCAATGAGCACGGATTCACATTTGGCTGCATTTAATGAAAGACGTGCAACCTGAAAACCAGTGCTGCAAGGTGTTGTGCACTCCGAGAGTTTTCAATTCCTTGAGCATTTGTGGGGTTTATTGATGTGTATACCAGAATAATAGAATGTTATCATAAGTCGCCCATTGGTGGATGTGTGGACAGTAAACAATAGTGGCCCAAGTATGGAGCCCTGGGGACACCGCACGAGCGCTTAGTGATAGTGGATGTGGATTCGCCTATTTTAACAGAGGAGGTCCTCTGGGCCAAATATAGGATGAGATCCATTTTAGGACTAATCTCTAATTCCAAAGTCGAACTCAATGAGACGAGTAAGCTGTGGGTGATTAACAGTCTCAAAAGCTGATTAAATGTGACTGCACCGGAGTCGACGATTGAAATGTCGTCAAGACTCTGGGAATTGCAGTCTCCGTGGAGTAAGTCTGACTGTAGGCATTTTGATAGGGAAAAGGTTTGGGGAAGAGGTAACGTGAGTCTTAAGTTGAGCAACAGCAAGACGCTCAAGGGTTAAGAAGTAGTGGAGAAGTTAGTAATCAGCCGTAACTGGCAGGGGTTGTCAGTAACTGACAACTCCTGCCAGTTACCCAGCCGAAAATTAAGCGTTTGCGATGCACGCGCAATCGCAGCTGCGAGTTCAATGGATGGTTTTACTGGTAAAACCCACTGGTTCCACCAGCCCACAGGGGATTATTGTGTCCGTCCGTCCGTCATGCAAGGAGGGGCTGGGTGGGGAGGGAGGGGCTGGGTGGGGAGGAAGAGAAGGGTGAGGAGGGGCTGGGTGGGAGGATGGGCTGGGTNGGGAGGGGAGGGTGAAGAGGGCTGGGTGGGGAGGGTGGGGAGGGGCTGGGTGGGGAGGGGCTGGGTGGAGATGGTGGAATACACCACGCCGCCGTTGACCCTGGCCATTGACCGAGCAACCCAACGTTCCTACCAGCTCCCTCCGCAGGAATGTGTTTTTAAAGAGGGCCCAAGAAGGATGTCAAAAGGAGAAGGCTTGATGTAAAGTGATAGAATTAATCCAAGAACATCATTCCATGATACAGGTGAGAATACAGATATGACAGCAGGGGGAGTGTTAGAAATTGGAGCTGGGAAACCCAGGGAATTAGAGTAGGAATTCAAACAAGCAGTGATTGAGCTTGTAATGTGTATTTATTAGTTTAATTGATTGTGTTCACGCTTACGGTGACTTTCAGACCGCATTCTATTCTCATTCTCTCCCCCCTCCTCTGTTCCGAGCATAGATGGAATCGTCCGTCTGAACAACCGCCAGTGCTGTCCGTGGGGCTGATAAGAAAAAAACGCCACTTTTTTTCAAAATTTCATGCTGTGGTTTTCACACCCGATGATGATTGCTTGTGTTGCAATCGAAACGTCGTGAGCATTTTATTGTTTTATTTGTATTATTTTATTGTTTCCCTTCTACATGACTTTACCGAAAGAACCAAGAATATGAATCCCTGCAGCCACGAAAGCTTTAAATCGAAATATATCAGTTTGTTAGTCAAAATAAGTGCTGAACGAAGTGGCGAGTGTTGATGCGGCAAGTGGATCACTCAGATCAGGAACCAAGTTTCTGCCTGAGTGGAGGAGGTCATTAAGTGTTTTTAGAGGTTCTTGGAATTGTCAGAAGCAGCTGTTATGCGTGATTTTATATAGGCAGACCGTGAGTCGAGGATCCGTTTATTTGCAGTCTTGCAGGCAACTCTGTAATGTCCAGAGTCAGTGTCAAGTCTGCTACAGGAAAGGATCCGCTCCCAATGACTCCTGTACCGCTTAGCGTGAGAATGTCTTCTATGGTTAGCCAGCGGTTATCATGGGAAGACGCGCGTTTGGTGTGAGATTTTAACGGAGCGAGATTTACTTCCAGCTGGCAGGCACAGGTAGCAGGATCAGAGTAACGGGGAGAGAATAGAAGTGGAGGTTGAGAGTAGCTGCCAGAAAGTGGAGAAATGTATGCCTTGGAAGTCACGTGAGGAACACGTCATTTATCATAGCGCGTGGTCTGAGATTTTTTTTTATCATTTGAGACTAAGATAGCGATCTGAAAAACGAACTTGGACTGACCGAGACATGGATATGGGATTGTCGGTTTCAGGCTCGATGACCAGATCAAGGATACTCAGAGCCCCTGATGAAGATACTCGAGTTGGAACAAACATTAAAGTTGTCGCGCATTAGCATGACCTGGAGGCGATTGTCGTCGGTGTTTGCTGCAGTGTAAAGTGTGATGCCGCCACCGCGAAGCCGCTCGGCGTGTGCCCCATCTACGACCTCGCCACCACCAAGCGACGGGGCCGACCCCGCTTCCCCCTTACCGCCCCCACATAAACACACCCCGACACATTTCCCCCCATAGAGCTCCAAGGAGAGGTCACTGGCCAACAGGTTTTCACCCGGAAGCCCTCATAAGGATACTCTTCACGGTTTCCTGCAGCCAGGGAATTGGGCGACCTCCCACGATGCTAATTCACACCGCGGCGCTGTGACCTGGGTTGAGATTGCCCGGTCACGGCGGGGGCTGTCCAGCCACCACGGTTGAAACACCCCCCCCCACACACGGGTCGGCAAGTCAGGCAGGGGGCCGCAGCCACAACGAGGGGAGAAGCCAGGGTGGGCGGCTGATTGGCAAAGCGGGTGTGCTCGGAGAACGCCGCCGCGCAGCAGCCCGCGGCGAGCCCTTTGTTACGGAAACCGCGGCTGATTAGCATGGCAAAGGTACACGTGGACCGGCACCGCAGCCAGCGGGAGCCCATTGTTAGGGAAACCGGGAGTGCGGCTGAACGGGCGCGGCGACCTGATTGGCCGAGAAGGTTCTCGGTCGGCTTTCTTTGATGTGGGTTAGCCATTAAAGGGTTGCGCAGAAAGGTAGAGGGACTCTTGCTCCAAAAGTCAGCCCTCGGGACGGTCTCCAGATCGGCCACTCGAACGTCCATGTGACGCGTCGAGGTGAGCAGCGAGGACGAGACCACCGGAGCGCCGTATACATATGTAGTGGTGATACGCGCTGGCAGTAGGGATCGTGTGGCAGCGCGTGGTGATTGGCTGTGTGTTGGTGACGCGCGCTGACAGGGAGGGATCGTGTGGCAGCGCGGGGTGATTGGTTGTGTGGTGGTAACACGCGCGGGGAAAACGGATCGTGTGGCAGCGCGTCGTGATTGGTCGACTAGGGTGGGTGCTCACATCGCGGTCCGCATAGGCTCCGTCTCCTCGGGAGCGGAGGGCTATATAAGGCGGTGCGCGCTGGCGCTCGAGGAGTTGGTGACCAGTGAAGACGGAAGACGGAGGAGGAAGAGGTAGGGCCCTGAGACCCCTAGTCCCACTGTCCTTGTAAGGGCCGGGACCCTGTGTGGCTCAGAGGCGGGACCTTGGGACCCGGGGCCGGACGTCCGTGTGAGGGCCGGGCCACGGACCCAGTGGTCGTGACCCATACCCAAGCTGGGGTGGGTCTGTAGGTTCCCCTGGAAGCTACGGGGCTGGAGAGCCCGTGTGTGTAGCCGGGTGGAACGTGTAGCGTGAGCTGTAGTGACCACACGTGTCGGGTGGAACGTGTAGCGTGAGCTGTAGTGTCCACACGTGTTATTGTGGCTCAGGAAGAGCTGTAGTTGTCCACACGTGTCATTGTGCCCAAGGAAAGAGTTAATAAAGTGTGCTGCCCGTCAAGTGGTCTCCCGCCGTAATTTACAATATTACACATCTAACTGTGAGTAAGAGGAAAGAGAGTATTGAGATTGAGTCTAGGGAAACCAACACCGCTTAGAGCCCATCAAATATATAATCGGGTACAGACCCACGGGCGATAGTGTAGGCCTGCCTTGCCGATCCTTACTGACCCAACAGTGGATCATAGTCGGCCGGTAATAAATCATTAATAACTAACAGCAGCCTCGTGTGGTTTCGACGTGCGTGTGAAAGCGCGTGGTGCTGTGTGTACGTACGCCCACAGCATATGTAGTCAGTGCTCCACGGGTGTGCGCTCGTAACGTCGGTGGTTGGTGTTTCCGCGGGTGCACGTTCCGTTCTGTCGCCGTGGAGACTCATACTGCGTGAGGGCTCACCCCACCATAAACACCTGTTCCACGGCCCCATTAAATGGGCGTTATCACCCGCTCACGGCGGCCGCGCGTATGCGAGCAACGCCACCGCCTCCGACCTCTGACCCCCAGCTGCACGGAGTTGAGAAGTAGCGGGCGGTAGTTATTACCAATGTTTGAGGGAAGGCACGCGGAGGGTGTTTGAATGAAAGGTGGCTAAGGGGCCAGCCGAGAGTTATGTCTCACAGAGAGGAATCGGGGGCAGTAGCCCCACAAAGTACAAGAAATGCAACAAACTAAACTTTTTTTTATTTTACCAGTAAGGCCCACTGAGCTATCTATAGCNATTTTTTCAGAAGCGACCTGGCCACAGATGATAGCTGAACAATGTAGCTTATGTGGAAATGTATAGCAGCAAAATAATAAAAGTAATCTAAATGCATGTGTGATGGTCGCTGGCCCCCGAGATCTCTCCCTGCTGTGTTCTGACTGCAGGGGTCCCGCCACTTCCCGACCCTCGCTGTTGTGCGAACCGCCGCTGCCGCCGCTGGGTTNCCCTCCCTGGGTCGCCCCACCTCGGGTTCGCGAGAGAGGCATGGCTTGTCGCCGGCTCCCGTACGCCTGTTAACACTGCGTTGCCTCTCCTTCCATCAAACGCGACACCTCCCCTCACACAGCCCGCGCAGCACTCACACGCTGTGAGCATACGTACACACAGCACCGCGTGCGTTCACACTCTTCCCCTCACACAGCCCGTGCAGCACTCACACGCTGTGAGCGTACGTACACACAGCACGCACGCATTCACACTCTTCCCCTCACACAGCCCAGCGTAGCACTCACACGCTGTGAGCGTACATACACCCAGCACCGCGCGCGTTCACTCTCGTCGAAACCACACGAGGCTACGATTAGTTACTAATTATTTATTCCGGCTGACTGCGATTCCTGTTAAGTCAGTAAGGATCGACAAGGCAGGCCTACACTATTGCCCAAGGGTCTGTACCCGATTTATCTAATTCGATAGGCTGTAAGCGGATTGGTTTTTATGCTAAGTCTCACCACTCTCTCTCACTCACAGTTAGACGCTCCTGTCAGCTTGTCCTCGCAGCGCGTCGACACATCTCAGGACGTTCGAGTCGCTGGATTCCGGAGTTGACGGCACGGGAGCTGACTGGAGAAGAAGTCCCTATGCTTCCTCACCCTCTCTTTATCCCCTCACCTCACACGGGTCCCGCTCTGCTGGCCAATCAAGTGCTTCACCTGTCCCTGGCTGGCTTCGGCGGTTCGAATATGGTTAGCGCGACAAATTACGTCGTCTCATCAATCGTGGGCGGGGCCCCGTTTTCCGCCGTTCGCTTGTGTATTGCATCGTCTAGCGAACAGTGGGCGGGTCCCGTTTTCCCGCCGTCCGTTTGTGGACTGCGGACCCCTGCCTGCCTTGCCGATACGTGTGTGTGGGGGGTGCGTTTAACCGTGGTGGCTGGACAGCCCTCGCCGTGACCATACAATCTCAACCCGGTCACAGCGCCGCGGTGCGAACCAGCATCGGGGGAGGTCGCCCAATTCCTGGCCGCAGGAAACTGTGAAGATTATCCCTATGAGGGCTTTTGGGTAAAAACCTGCAGGCCAGGAGACCTCCCCTCGGAGTTCTAGGTGGTAAAATGTGTGAGGGTGTTTTTATGGGGGCGGTGAGGGGAAGCGGGTCGGCCCCGTCGCTTGGTGATGGCGAGGTCGTAGATGGGGCGCCCGCCGAGCGGCTTCTACGGACATGCGTGACTCGACCCCAGACTCCCGCACGTAATCATCCTGGCTGCGTCGACTTTTTGCGGTCAAGTTGTTTGGATCCAGGTCCCTTGACAGGATGCAACCGCACGATATCCACATCAAGCGGCCCGTCAGTGGCCAAGAGTGCGGTGTCCAGGGTTCTCACACGTGTCCTCCAACGCCGCAGGAACACTGAGGCTTCTGCATCCGTTTCTCCCTTAAAACAACCGCCATCTCTCCAACCTGAGCCCATCATCTTCCTGCTACTCCTCCTACTCCTGCCCTCAGCTGCGGACCAGGCCTACCCCAACCCAAACCCCTATCACTACCCAATCCCTTTCACTACCCCAACACCTATCACTACCCCAACCCTATCACCACCCTAACCCTATCACTATCCTATCGCTACCCCAAACCCCTATCACTACCATAACCCCTATCACTACCCAACCCTATCACTACCCCAACCCTATCACTACCCAAACCCATATCACTACCCCAACCCCTATCACTACCCTAACCCATATCACTCCCTATCACTACCCAACCCCTATCACTACCCAACCCTTATCACTACCCAACACTATAACTACCCCAACCCTATCACCACCCAACCCCTATCACCACCCCAACCCATATCACTACCCCAACCCTTATCACTACCCAACCCTATCACTACCCCAACCCTATCACTACCCCAACCCTATCACTACCCAACCCTATCACGACCCCAACCCTATCACTACCCCAACCCTATCACTACCCAACCCCTATCACTACCCCAACTCCTATCACAACCCTATCACTACCCCAACCCCTATCACTACCCCAACCCCTATCACTACCCAACACCTATCACTACCCCAACCCTATCACTACCCAACCCTTATCACTACCCTATCGCTACCCAACTCCTATCACTACCCCTACCCCTATCACTACCCAACCCCTATCACTACCCCAACCCCTATCACTACCCAACCCTATCACGACCCCAACCCCTATCACCACCGCAACTCCAATCACTANCCCAACCCCTATCATCACCCCAAACCCCTATCACTACCCCAACCCTATCACTACCCCAACCCTATCACCACCGCAACTCCAATCACTACCCAACCCCTATCATCACCCAATCTCTATCACCACCAATCCCTATCACTACCCCAACCTCTATCACTACCCCAACCCCTCCTTAACCACGCCTGCCTGTTCTTCTGTCACCATAACTACACCACCACTTTTAATAACAACCCCACTCTTTATCGCGTCCACAAGCATGTTATGTTCAATTTCACAATTGCTGTCAAGCGTATTGAAATAAGCTGCTGCTCTATACACATCTGTATCGGTGATTGCAGTGAAAGACTCAGTCGTGCTTCGTTGTCTGATGCGTAGAGTCAGAGCGAAGGAGCTTTTCTAATAAATGCGTAGTGAGCGACTTCCGACACGTCTAGTAGAAGGCTTCTTATTTATTAAGAGCACACAGGGCGATACACTTCGTAACGCGGCGACACCTAGGCGGAGCTGGTCTTGCAGAAGAACAGCCACGTGGTCGAAGACGAAGAGATGACGATGGCAGCGACGCAAACAGGACCAGACCCAACACTAACAGCCCGGAGCTCTGGTTCGGTGCTCATTATATATGCCTGGCGTGGCCAAGCTCCACCTCTGGCCATGCCCTCTTTCTAGAACCTTCTAGACCAGGGTAGGGAACTTTTTTCTGCCAAGGGCCATTTGGATATTTATAACATAATTCGCGGCCATACAAAATTATCAACTTAAAAATTAGCCTGTTATATTTGGTCAAACATTTAATTAATTCACCCCTAATGTGATGGCTGGAACTGCTTTTCTTTGGTGAGGCGTGTGATGTTAGCTGGTATTGATGATGTTGCTACTCGCAACTGCTTTTCCAGGTTTTCTCCTAGATTTATTGAATTTCGAGTCCCGCCTGCAGTTGCCTTGGCAGGGCCGGACCTAATAATTTCGCCGGCCTTATACGACCCGCGGCCGAACGTTCCCCACCCTGTTCTAGACCCTTTGGGATGGTGCCTGGAGTTTCTCGACTGACTCCGCCTTTGACCTTTACCCAGATACGCCCCTTCATAATAAGGCATTGTGTAATGCAGCTATAACTGTAATGACCCTTACAGGCCGGCAGGTGTCACCCTGTCATTACACACGTATGTAAACTTGAGAAAATACACGTATGTGTATTAGAAAACCACCATGGTTGGCAAGACTCAAAGGCTCATGGAAAATAGGGGTTAGGTTCCTGAAAACCCCCTGGTTGGCAAAAGCGTGATTGGCAAAACTAGAAGGCTTGTTGAAAGTAGGGGTTAGGTTCCTGAAACCCCGTGGTTAGGAAAACCGTGGTTAGCAAAACTAAAAGACTTATGGAAAGTAGGGGTTATGTTCTGCAGTGGCGGTTAACACTTCTATCGACGCCTAACTACGCACCCTATACATTTAGTAAACTTGAGAAATGCATCCAGTACCGAAGAACACACGGTAACCCTGTGTAATGAGAGCCTATGTCTGGCTCACGTGGTGATCGGCTCTGCCGGTCCTGGTCTACAGCCAATGGGGGGAGAGCCTGGGAGCATGGCCCTGGCGTGATCGAGGGATGTCAGCTAGGATGATTGGTTCTGCTGGTCTTGGCCTCAGCCAATGGGAAGACAAGTCAGGGGCGTGGTCCCGGGAGTTGATGGGGAATCTGGAACATTCAGCGCAGGCTATTAAGGATTGGCTGGAGCATACCACGTGACCCAGGCATTAAATGAGGGAAGAGCCGAGAGACACGTGGTCAGACAAGGAAGGGGCAACAAATACCTTCTGGTCGGGGTAAAATATTTTCTCGATGGCCTATGGCCTGGCCTCTGCCTGACCAAACGGCCGCGTCCATCACCGATGCTTTCTTGAATGGTTATGTCATGGATAAAGGAGCACCCGAGAGGCTGCTCACAGATCAGGGACGTAACTTCTCCTCCAAATTGCTCAAGGATGTTGGCGATGCGCTGGGCACCAAAAAATCCGCACTTCCCCTTACCATCCGCAAACGGATGGCATGGTGGAACGATTTAACTGCACCCTTTCGGCTATGCTTTGTCACACGGTGAGTGAAAAACAGACCGATTGGGACTTGCACATACCGGGCGTCCTAGCGGCCTACCGCATGGTTCCGCACGCGTCCACGGGATATTCGCCATTTTTCCTGATGTATGGCCGTGAGAATGCACCCCCCATTGATGTGCAACTGGGTACGCCGAGTAAACAACCGTCCCTTTCCTTGCCTGATCACGTACGGGACTCGCTTGCACGGGTTACAGAGGCGCGAGAGGCCGCCAGATGTGCGACGGCCCGTACGCAGGCAAGGAACGAGAGGTGTGCGCGTCGATTGCGTACTCACATGCCCTAGTCGGTGGGCGATCTGGCATGGCTCCACTGCCCTCAGGTGCCAGCGGGCACATCCCCTAAACTGCACAGGCCTTGGCGGGGGCCTGTGACGTTGGTGGACATTCACAGAGTGTTCGCGTCCAAAACGGAAAACGTCGGTGGTACATCCATTCGTCGCGACTCAAACCCTACGTTGACCCGCGTGCCGACCCCTCATCTCCACTTGTTGACCTGCCGGGGTCTGCTGTGCCGAATATGCCGCTTGCCTCGCCCGTTGATCCCCAGCGGGACTGTGTTGTGCCCCCGCAGATGAACAGGTTTTGAGGGCTGATGAGACCCCCGCTGTCCCTCCTCCAACGGGACCTACCCCGGATACGACCGAAAACGAACATTCTCCTTCTTCTTCACGTCAACCACTTCCTGCAGATCCGGCGGCAAGGCGACCATGCGCTGGAAGCGGAGAGGGTCCCGCGGCGCGTACGCGGTCGAAATCTCTTCCGTTTCGATAGCATTGATTGCCTTGCAGTCCCTTCCCTGTTGTTACTGCGCTGCAGAGGCGCCCTAATGTATGTCTGTCGTTCATGGGTGATTTTTATTTTTGTTTTCGGCGCATAGACGCCTGGTTCACCCCCTTCCTTGTTAATGTGTTTTAGACGCCCTAATAAGCAACTTCATGGATCGGCTTGTCACCCTTTTCCCAGCCGAGACGGCTGACTTTTTCACCGGGGGGGGGGTGATGTAATGAGAGCCTATGTCTGGCTCACGTGGTGATCAGCTCTGCCGGTCCTGCTCTACAGCCAATGGGGGAGAGCCTGGGAGCATGGCCTGGCGTGATCGAGGGATGTCAGCTAGGATGATTGGTTCTGCTGGTCTTGGCCTCAGCCAATGGGAAGACAAGTCAGGGGCGTGGCCCGGGAGTTGATGGGGAATCTGGAACATTCAGTGCAGGCTATTAAGGATTGGCTGGAGCGTACCACGTGATCCAGGCATTAAATGAGGGAAGAGCCGAGGGACACGTGGTCAGACAAGGAACGAAGAGAGAGAGGGGCCACGCACGAGCGGGGCTCCGAGTGCCACGTGGCGGTGCGTCTCTTGCGATCTGTCTGCCCACTTCCCGTTGCCTGCCAGCAACGGGAGTGCTTGATAGTGAAGTCCAGATGACGTTGACAGTGACGATAACAACGATGATGGTGATGTTAGGAATGGGGAGGGGGACTCTGCTCACACAGCCCAGATGCCGTTCTACCGACGCATCACTTCATTTATGAAAAAATAAGAATATGTTTTACCCTTTCTGTCAATAAAACAGGTGTCAAGATGTTCAAATACAAACCTTTTTGCAAGGAATCAACGTCGTTTATTTTCTCTAAAGACAACCACAACAATCACCTTGCCCTCTTCCTCACGCGACGCTTCACCTTCACCGCCAGCTCGATGCTTTAGGGCCATGATTAAAGGGAAATAGAGTGGTATTGTAAATGACGTAAACTTTCACGAGGTATAAATGACAGCACTACTGCATTTTCACGATTGATGCACAACTGAGCGACGGGGATAAGTACAGCGATATCTTGACTTTCGTCGCTTCGCTCTTTCGGCCGTTTTCAATCATAACCACGTTTCAAATTTCGTCCACGCATATTTCATCTTTCGTCCAATTCATCCCAAACCTTCCACGACGTTAGCGCCACGCGCGATGTTTTTCGTTCAGTCTTTAAATAAAGTCGTTCAGTGAGCATCTCTTAGGTTTATTTTATTTTATTTCAGTTTATTTAGGTTTCGCGCGCATGTGTTATTTAGTTACTGTAGTTATTTTCATGTAATTTTATATTTACTGTAGTTATTTGCGAGTACGTTTTTCGCCGGCCAAAATAAATTTGCAAGCGAAATGAAGGCGCTGCTTTGACATTTGTCCATTTTTCACATTCGTCCATGCTCTGGTCCCTAACCAGACGAAAGTGCGAGGTATTCCTGTACTATTTCTTTGGTTCTTTCGGTAAAGTCATGTAGATTTAAAAAAAAACTACGACGTTTCGATCACAACACAAGCGATCGTCTTCAGGAGGAAAAATAATATTAATTCCTGCAGTCACGAAAGTTTTGAGTCAAAGTATTCCTGTACTGTGTAGTGGTGGGTTCCACGCGCTTGATGCGCCCCTGGTGGCGGATTGCTTGAACAAGGCGGGAGATTTGAAGTCTCGGGTAGAGGCGGGAAAAACAAAACGGTGGTTACGCGTAATATTGTGTGTGGGTACTCAAAACCGTAGTCGTGAGGGATTCCCGTTTGTATTTATAATTTAATTTGTTGCCGAACGCAGGCCCCAAAACGCCTTGCAGACAGCTACAAACAATACTATTAAGGATG